>CM056592.1:9827500-11048750 GCA_029721435.1 Gymnothorax reevesii
GTAAAATTTTTTATGTAACAATGAAGATCTGAACTCTATAAAATGCGAAACTGGATTTTCAAGAGTAAAGGATTGGCATTACATGTCTATAAATTGAATATACATTTCCAAAAAAATCATGCTGAAAAATTTTTGTTGGAGAAAAAAGTGGACTCAGTGTCATACTACACAGAAGGATTTTAGGGAAAAAGAGATACTGCAGTGTGAAACCTTTGGGGTCATATGGACAGTTTATATTTCAGCAGTTGACTCTTTTACGTTAAAGCATGAAAAATACCTGGTTTCAGGACCAAACCTACTAAAAACGTGCTCATGGGTCGGTAGTTATGTGAAGAGAGAATTCTATTTAATCCCATCTAATGGAATTAAGTTTATGTTTTTTTAAAAAGTTGATTCGTTCAAAACCTACAATTCAGCTGAGAATACTTAAAGCAATTACTTTAAAATTAATGCAGTATTTTCAATTTGATCCAAAGTCTGTTCTTTTTTTTTTCCAGTGTATGCAGTGAAGGCCATAAATTAAATCTAAGGTTTTTTTTTTTTTTTTACATACAGCCTAATTTCCAGATAGGTTAGGATGGTTTTGAAAGCACAAAAAAAGAAAACATTAATTTGTAAATGATCTTGGGCAGCACTGTGGTGCAGTGGGTCACCCTGTTGCCTCACTTCAAAAAGGTTTTGAATTGGATCTGGGGCCTTTCTGCACGTAGTTCCATCTGTTCTCACTGTGTTTGCTTGGGTTTCCTTCAGGTACTTCGGTCTCCTGCCACAGCCCAAAGACATGCTTGTCATAGATGCTATAAAGTAGATTTGAGATGACTGTTCTGGGTGAAAAGATTTGACAGTAGTTTGCTGCTCTTCAAAAGTGGACACTGACTGTCAGAGGACTTGGTCCTCAAGTGAAGCGTCTCTGAGAGAGGCTAGTTGAAGATGCGGGCGAGACGTGCCTCTGTGTGGTACAGGGCACAGATTAAGTATTGTCTTCTCAATTGATTGAGGGTCTTGGGGGTTGGAAGTACCTGATATTTGGCTCTGATGTTGAAGCTTATTTCTCCTTTGGGAAATTTGGATTTGTACTGTTTGCCATGCCTGCACATGGCAGCTAGCCTGTCAGGTCTTCACTATTTTGTTTTCCGTGCAATTCGGCTTTCCTCACTAGTTTTGGTTTCATTTTATGTATTGATTCTCATCGTCTTGTTCCAATCCCCTCCCTGCTCGTTTCTCTCCCCATAGATTTACAGGCATTTTTACATTTGCTTGATTGTCATCTTGTGTATTTCTTAGTCTCCGTCTCCCCATTGCTGAATCATTGGTTTTCTCTGCCAAAAGCCTTTAATGTACTTATTTGGAGAATTCCTCCTGATTCTTTGGTCCTGTCTAATGGGTTCTCTTTCGCTACTGTTTGAACGTGCACCTGTCCCATGTTCAATCCCGGGTACTGACCTTGGATCAGCCGCTTCGACTCCACCTTGCCTATCTCTTTAGTTCCATTTTGCTTCCTCCTGACCATGTACCATTCTGTGAAAAACCCCATCTAGCTCAGAAAACTCTTTCATGTTCCTCTGTTTTGTTAATAAAGGCCAGCTTTGGCATTTTCAGTGATCCTGTGTTTGGCTCTGTTCTTGGATATGTGACATACGCTCCTTACGTCTTCGCCCCTCCTCCACCGCAAGGTCTCTCTGCTGATTAGGCTATACTTTGGACCACAAGGGTGATGTTGCGCTGAATACGAAGACTAGCTTTTCCATGCTGAACCTGCTCAGCAATGTCTCTTTTTCGGAGAGCACAGCTTATTTCACTCACTAAGGCCTTGCATGGGTTCAACTGTCTTCCTGTAGATGGAAAGAGGGTCAGTGCTTTGTTGTTTTGGTGCGAGTGAATTCACGCATCAAGCTTGAAACTGCGAGCTGGAGTGTGGTCTTCCCAGATAAGCCTGTACTGCTGAGTCAAATTTGGAGACCAAGCAACCTTATCACAAAGAAACTGATGGTCCTCTGTAATTTTTAACTGGTAGTTAGAAGGTTGCAGACTGTCAGAGGAAACATGAGACATGGGAGCAATACTAAAACCACTGAAGTTTCGGTTTCCTTGGGAGGAGGGTTTTGTCGATTCTGGCCGGACTTGTCATGGTATTTTCCCTGCTGCTCAGTTTGTTCTCTAATCTGGACTCAGGCTTTAGACAGAAGTTCTGCTATTGCTGGGATGGGTGTGCCGTCAATATGTCATTTCTGAGCCAGGAGTTTCCCTCTGATGATGGAGAAACTTCTGCATTTTGGAGGCTTGAATTTCATTCTTGCCAATGTCATGTTGAATTGAATTTTATTCTGGACTCACCTTGCGCAAGGGACAGTTAAGGTGAGGATGGCGATATTGTCCAAATATGCTCAAATTGGCGGCACGCATTCGTCTGATCCCAGAAGTTTGCCCACTACCCATTTTTACGCCCGGATGACGAGTTCAGTTTCTGAGAAGAGGGCAGCGGTGAGATGGTGCACTCACAGCCATTATTCTTATCTTAGCATTTGCCATGAAGTTTCATACTCCGAGGTGGAAATGAATAAATGCAGGTATTGGAATGTTGTTCTGGAGAAGTTCTATTATTACCATCGGTACTTTGCGGAAAGATAAACCAGAGTAGGAAATGTGGTACCAGTCCAAACACATTGGCAAGATTGAGGAACAATACGTGCAAATCTCATCCTTTTTTCTCTGCTGTTTGAATCTGGTGCCAAATGCTTCAAGCATCCTGAGAAACTTGGCATTCCTGCTCTGTGGACTGATGTTTCAGTCACATTGTTCTGTTTCAGGTAGGCAGTCAGTCTGTTTGCAGCAATGCTAGGGAACGTTTTGCCTTGTTTTACACCCACTCCACCGAATAGGCATATACTGCAATTGGACCTGCCTGTGTGTCTGTCCGTCCACAATTTATTGTTCTCACTCTATAGACTACAAGTTCTGTTGAATTCTTTTCAGTTTTGTTTTGTGGGCCAATGATGTTATGAAAAGGATCCCCATTGATTTACATTTTGCTGGTTAATTTGACGCCATTGCCTTGGTGTGTCTGGGATTTGACATTCATTTTTGTGTAAAATAAAACTGCCCCCACTCTTTGTCAGAATTTTGGGTTGTCTTTCTTTTGTCAAATATATTTTTTGCTGCTTCAGATGTATGTATTAACCTGACAGCTTCATTGTTTTTATATGTGCTTGTTCTTAATGCGATGCTTGCAACACTTTCCAAAAAAGTTGGGACAGGGACGAAAACTGAGGAAGTTGTGAAATGTAAAATATGGGGATAGCTCATATTCCCAAAATAACAATGAATGGGAAATGTGTATCATAATTGCCAACCTCTTGTTTATTTTAAGCATACAATGTAATGTACATATAACATTTTAGTCAAAAGTGTTTGATTTGCTTCAAATTTGACAAGACTACCCATGTGCTGTAGAAAGCACAAAGGAGATTTTTATTGGTACATAAATAATTGCAAATTTTCAGGCGACTGTGTATATGCAGGCTTAAGAGCTGCAAATGAAAGAGATGTTTCACCCATCTGGTGGAAACTGTTTGACTTGCCTTCTGTTGCCTTTTGTTGTAAACTGCACATCATAAGCTTGTATCATTTCTCAGTGCATTTGACAGCACCACCCATATTTCTGATACTGGAAATGTACTCTCCCTTGGACACATACAAGTGCGTTCTTCTGTAGAGGAGAGGTGCAGACATTGCAAGCTTGCCATTGAGAAGCACTCAGTGACTCTGATGTGCTCGTGTTGTCCTGGTGTTTTTGCAGGGTTGTCTACCAGGACTGTCCACTTCTCATTTTGTCCAGGTTACACTCAGGGCTTGCTCTAATATTGCAACAAATGTGTGAAACCGATTAAATGGAGAAATCGCTTTGTGGTATTCTACAAGTCCCTGATAGATAATTATGTCCCCTGCAAAAGCGGAGGACGTACTGCTTTACCCTCCGTCCATGATTCCATAATTCTGAAACAACTTCTTTTTCGGACCATATCTTGGAAACAATTTGAATTTTTTTTTCACAAAACTTGGTACATGCTTAGGACTAGTGGTGAACTGGTGCCTTTTGCTATTTTGGTGACTCTGGGATCTGGGGGCGGTGGGACATCACAGTGCATCACATGCACATCACAGTTGTCTTAGTATTTACAGCATTCATTATGAGTATGGTTGTGGCATGAGCATTGTCACTCTCGCTGTAAAGGCATACTCATGAACAGTGTCCTGCTTCTGCAGCATGGACGGCTTTCCAAATGTTTTAGAGAACTTATGATCCGCTGCCTAACAGGGTTCGCTGCATTTTCATTTCTTTTGTTGAAGACACCCACAATTTCTCAGGCTATGTTCTATGCCTTATAGCCAGTATGTCAATAATCCCTCTAAAAATAAAAGGCGCCCAATGAAGAACTTAAACTCATTAAAAATTATGCGACTGCATACACAAGGGGCCTTCGGGTCCGAGGTCGTTGATTGTGATCGGCCTCAATTGTCGGCTTACTTTGTGCTGAACGGATATTTGATTTCGCGCTCTGAAAAAGGAGTAACAAAACTTCTAACATGGATTTTTTCCCCCCTATGAAAACCTTGAGATGAGGATTAATTATCTCTGACAGTTGCCAAAGTGCAGACATTTCTGTCATGTTTTTCGCTTGTGTGGTGCAGCGATAGAGTGAAGGAGTCTGTGTTAATACCTGACCTACCTGTATAATTTAATTTGCTCTTTTTTCCAAGGAATATGACAAAGAATTTAGTACTTCTGTTTGATAAGACATTTCTTTAATTTCGCTAGTGTATTTTCAATGGGGTCTCAGGGTGAGCTGAAGGGCTTAGCTGATTGTGCCTTTCTCTGACATTTGAGTATATTTCATGAGCTATTGAGTGATTCCAAAGTGTTTAATTTGCTTGTTTTCTGTGCAAACTCCACTGGTTACTATAATAGGGCAGGATTAAGTAAGTCAGGACCATGTGAGTGGTAAATTGCTATAAACCTCATAAACACTCCCTAACTCTGCCAGTTTGTGCATGACACGATTTCCCCCCAAAACTAAGTTGAAATCTGCTGGATAACAGGACAGTGCAATGGACTTAGAAGGATTTTGAGCCTTTTGTAGTGCATTGCATTTTCAACTGATATGTCACCTCCTTGGCCTGCAGTTTTGTGAATATTGCATGATTTTTGCCATTTCTGGTGGCGCTACTGGCACACAAAGTTTTGTCTCCGTATATTTCAGCAAATTCAAGCAACAGGTTTTCAACATGTTAATGCCTCTTCTGCACCTCTCTTGTTCTGACAGTCTTTTAGTGTCAGTCCAAGTACTCACATCAGCTATTGAGATTAAAATGATCACTTATTGTGACATGCCAGATACACTGGGGTAGTCAAATTATTGAAAAATTTCCTACAAATTGCAGCTTTGTTAAGTTCGCCACGTACTGTTTTCGTGGAGACAGGCTCAGATAAGAATGGTTTCAATTCTATGATGATTTTTTTATGGTGGCAGATCTATAGTTATTAGTAACTGACCTACCAAGTGTCTGTCTATCCTAGTGTTAGAGCTTTGACCTGTATCCACCATTCTTTTTTGCTGTAACCATTTTGTGATGTTTGGTCAGACTTTTAAACACTGTTCCCCTCTCACTTTAAATAATTTTGCAGTTTTTGCAACTGATACTCCCATAATTCTGGCTCCAAATATTTGTCCCCTTTGGAAGTCTGTTAGCATCCTTTTCTTGCTTTATAGACATTCTTACTGAAGTGTTCCTGGTTAGAACTCCTAAAAGCAGACACTTTCTTTTGATTGTTTTGGTTCAGTTATCACCACTTGTCAGGAGTGCTTCCATTATTTCGTCCCCTATACATTCCAAAAAATTTAATGGCTCTTCTAGTGCTGAGCCATAATTTTGGTTCCTCAAATTTCTTTTTTCATTTTTCCCCTATATCATGTCACTTTCCATCTCCCCTTATTCTTGTCCATTTTTTGTTCGTAAAGGGAAGCTATGCGTCATGATCTAGACAAGAAACCAGTTGTAGAGACAGTACAGTTCTACAGTATGAGTTATTGATATTAATATGGTAAGACTATGAGGGATGACGCTCAGAGCAGAATGGGTCACTTCACTTCAGGTGGTAGTGAGCTTGAGTGTAGGGCGTGTTCGTGCCTGGTCAGTGGCACCCCGGGGTAGTAACCTGATGGCAAACGCCCTTGCCAGGGCAGAACTCTCAGATGGGAATACTGGAGAGTTTAGCAGGAAAACAGTCCCAATCCCAATGACTGCAGAGGGCTTGGGAGGTGTTCCTAATAAACCGGGCACAGTAACAGACAGAAGAGTAATCAACATGAATGCGGTCCCAATCTTGGAGACCGAGAGAAAGGCTTAAGGGAGCTTATTCCAAGTAAAAAGCGCAGAGGAACAGGCTGAAGATTGAATCACAGGAATGTAGCCCCAATCCTAGAGGCTGGGAAAAAGGCTTAGGAGATGTTCCTAATGAATTGGGCAGAGGAACAGACTGAAGATTAAATAACAGGAACGCGGCCCCAATCCTCAAGACAGGGAGAAAGACTTGGGAAGTGTTCCTAATAAACTGGGGAGAAGAACATACTGAACAGCGATTAACAGGAACTCAGTCCCAATCCTGGAGACCGGGAGAAAAGCTTGGGAACTTGTTCATATTAGTAAGATTAGGAATAGGACTTTTGCATTTAACTTTGTTTGTGAATCATTTTCAGCAACAAAAAGCACTAAGCTAGGAAGAAACTGACTGGTTGCTTAACTCATTCTCTATGGCAAGCCGCCGGCAACGGCGCGTCGAATTCTACCATTCCTTACGGTAAGCCGGTGCCTGCGGCGTGGATGACCATACGCAGTCTGATGAAAACACAAAATCAATTGACGATCGCGGTGATGTGCCACCTGTACTTCAATACTTTATATTGTGTAATTTTCGGGAAAAGTATTCGGTACAAACGCGACAATTTTATATAAAAGTATTTCGTTGGGAATGAGTTAAGGGCAAATAGCGAGTGACAATCCAGCAACTTGCAAACTCAAAGCAACAGGTATATTTATGTCACACACATGCAAGGGACTGGGAAGTACCAATGCTTTCCACCTGGCAGGGGAGGCCAACCAGGCATCAAACTAATCAAAGACGATATGCCTAGAAGACAAATGAGCTACTGGATTGGAAGAGAGATGAAAGGAATTCACTTGAGGGCTGTGACAGCTATGCAGTAATTATGTCTCCCCCTTCCGGGGGCGGGGGGGGGGACATATTGTTTTTACCTGAATTCCCGTTGGCGTCGGTGTCGGCGTTCCTCTTTGTTTCCGGAGCATAACTCTGAAACTGTTCGACCGATTCTCACCAAATTTGATATAGTGTCTCTCCATAACATGTTGATGTGCCTTTTGAGGGTTTGAACTGCGTTTGAATTTTATTTTTTCTGTATCCAGGGCAACAATTTGGACTTAGGCATATTGAAGGGTGAGCATTTCCGGACCATAACTCTAAAATGTGAAATGGGGGAAGGGGGAGACATCTGTTTTTATGTGTAAAAATCCATTCTAGTTTAAAAATCTGTCAAACAGTTGGGCCATAAAGATGTCCAAATACTTTTGTATTTTAATGTTTACTTTTTTGTTTTGCACATTATCTGTTGTACTAGTAAAGACTGTGAAGAGAAATGCTGTGGGACTTCTGTGAAAGTATGCCTGAGAAATGGAAAATATAAAATCTGGAAAGACTTTTTTAAACGTTTGGATGAGTCTTGCTTTCCTTAGGGTCTTGATATATTTTTGGATTCTAGAAATTCTGCCATTACTGAGAAAAGGCTAAAAATCTGTTGGAAAAATGTAATTTCTTGTCAAAGAGGTCCTTGAGTTTGGGTGTGTTATTTGACCTGAATTTTGCGATCCACACTGAAAAGTCTGCAGAATAGCTGTATAACTAGCTGTGAAACGTAACTAAATGTAGGTCATTTTTCACTTTGGTGATAGTGAAAAGGTTCGTCAGGCTTTCATTTAATCTCAGCTTGACTATAGTAATTCATCCGTTTGCTGTTCACACCACCACCAACCCCCTCAAGGCTGCAACTGCTATGTAATTTAGCTGCCAAGCTTGAAGCTACAGAACTTGCATCACCCCAAGTCCTACACCACTGCCTAACTCCAAAATGGCTTTGCATTCTCAGTGCAAGCTCATATGCTTTGATACCCTGATTTTAGCTTCTGTCTAATATTTAATTTATGAAGTTCATTTTAATCTGATTGTGTACAAGCTATTGTTTCTTCATTTATTGTTCTTGCTCAATCTTCTCCTTTGTTTAAATTTATTTTTCCTTCCCAGATGGTTAAGAACGTGAGCAGAGTGTCAGAGTTCAGATTCCTTAACTCATGAATGAAAATGGCCGCTTTCTTATCTCAATATGGGCACATTTTGAACTTTCCTCCGTCTTAGTGAATTGTTGTGGGCCAATAAACGGAGCTGATTAATGGCTTCTATGAAAGGAGAGAAAATGAGCAAATGATCAGTCAATTAAATGTAATGAATCATTATGTTCAGGGAATTGGGAAGCATTACAACCTAATAACCATAATACATGAGCTGAATAAATGTACTTGGCAAACTTGTATACAGTGGTCAAGCTTAATTATGCAATGTTGCCTTAGTTGGCTTCTCTGTATTTTGTGCTGCAGCTCTTATTTGTGCCCATTATTGGTCACACACTTCGGGAACGGTTTGTTTTTATGGAGCAGCTAGCTTTTGTGTGCTGTGGAATGCATTCATGGTTATGTAGTTTCTGAATGTTGAAGACCATTTTGTGGGAAGTGCCTTACTTCCCGACTGCTGTGAGCTTGCTCTGTCAAAAGCTCGAGCTAGTTATATCAGTCACTTTATGAAAAATTTAAAATTTGTTTATTTATTTGACCACCTTTGGGCGGATGTTATGATTTACCGAAGGTAGACAAGTAGGCAGGGCTATAGGTTCAATGTGTCTGGAGCAGCTTGAGCACAGGTTGTCATTTCCTCCAATCTGCAGCATTAATATAGACAGTTAATAGCCGAAAATCTCTGACTTGCTGGTCAGATGATTTCTTACGCACTTCGTCCTGAGAAGTCTGTACATTCAATGCTCCAGCCTAAAGCTTGTGGGAAACCTAGAAACAAAGAAAGTTGATATTTATCTTGCAGATATTCTCCTCTTTTTTTAGGTGCCGTCCCACCCGCCGTCTCTGAGCCATGTTGATAGTATTGGCCTTCATCATCCTCTTTCATCTTCTATCTGCTGTCCTGCTCTTCATTGCGACAATAAATAATGTAAGAAACAACATTTTTCTCCTTGGCGATTAAAGTATGTCTTAATATTAATCACTGAGTGACTTTAAAATGCAAAGTTTCATTGTTTTTTTTTCTGCAGTTATGTAGCAAGCTAGAGCCGAGGTGCCTGAATTAGTTTTATTTTATCTCTCAGAAATTTCATTGCTTTTTCTTATTTCTAGGCCTGGTGGGTATCTGGAAATGTCTACACTGATCTGTGGTACTCCTGCAATGGCACATCATGCTATACTATTGCGAATAGCCACTCCACTTCAGCAGGTAACCAATACCCTGTAGGGCTATGGAATCTGACATGTGATGTCTCTGTTCAATTAAACCAATGGTCCTTGTGGTTTTGCCATGTTGTGTGTTTTTTTTTTTTTTTTGCTGCCGTAAGGAATATATTAGAGAGTTCCTCATGCATTCATGAATATGTGTTGTTATCCTTGCAGCATATTAGAATGTGATGCACAGTGTGAAATAACAATGAAACACGTTTAACTACGCCTCTCTTGATTTATTGCCTCTAACCTTTTTTTAGAGAGAGAGATTTTGACTGTAGTGATTACAGTAGTGGTCTGCAGTGGTGCTGTTGTCTAACTATGGTCCATAGTTGCCATGGAAGAACCATTTTTTTAATGATTTGATGTTCCTGAAAATAGTAGTAAAGACAAACATTTTCAAGCACTGTGTTGAATTTATGTAGTTGGTATTACAGCTCTTGACCTGTAGTTTGATGCTTCATTCTCTTTTGGTTCCTCTTGATTAAATTATCAATCCACTTCCTCTGGCTTGCAATTCGATTCAAAAGAGGACAGGACAGATAAAACTCATTTTTGGAAATGGCGCCTAATATTTTTTGAGCGAATCTGTGAGTCAAAGAAGATACTGCTATCAAAGCATTTTAGGTGTTGCAATCCTCTCTGTTTTGGTCAGTAAGCTTACTATTTACTGTATTCCAATAACTTGACTTGGGTAATTTCAGAATAGATAAACTGTAGTGCAGGCGCAGCGCGGGGGTAGCTTAGCAGCCTTGGTAAGCTTTATAAAATAATTTCATAATCTCTCTGATCTGGATTTGACATGCAGTTTAACTTCAGGCAATTATGCCCTCCTTTCCTCGTTGTAGGGTTGTTGACTTGCAGTGATTAAGAGGCTGACAGTCCTGCTTTAAAGTGGAGATGTTCCCATAGTTCTTAATGCTACGATAGTACTATGTCACAGGGAATAATGAGACACTTTGGAAAATGAGGGGTTAATGTGCTGCGAACACTCAAATGGTTTTAAACCCGTGAAAGGACTGAGGCGCACTCAGAAATGCACACCGCCGCGTAATTAGCTACCTCAACATATACTGTGTTTGTCCACTTAAACGTTACCAATGAGCTGCTCATTATTGAACCCACATCATGTTAGAAGGCTATAACACGACTCTTGCATCGCATTATAATTTTCATCCTGTTTTATGACACTATATGAGTTGAGGAACTTTCCGTCTGGAGACATTGGGCTTGAGATATTTAAACGTTTCAGAAGATGCATAGTTTCATTGACATTCTTGTCAAACCTATAGTGGTGCAAACTCCTGGAGTGTTGATTTGCAATCAAGTCTCGACGGTATTAGGGAACACTCACGACTTGGTTGGTGGTTATTCATCATAATTATTCATTACAAATTATTCATCATGCTTTGGCGGTTGAACGGTGACTTTAATTGTCATTAGGGAAATGCACCCCAGTATAACATTACAAATAAGACATAATTACATTGTTCCATGCTGCGCCAACAGAAAAGATATATATATTTTAAAGGAAATGTTTGTTAATATTATGTCTCAATAATGCAGCCTACCTCCAGGCAGTCCAGGCAACGATGATACTGGCCGTAATCCTGTGCTGTGTGGGATTCTTTGTTTTCATCCTACAACTTTTCCGTCTAAAGCAAGGAGAGAGATTCGTCTTCACCGCTGTCATCCAGCTCTTGTGCTGTAAGTTCTTTGTATTGAAACGGTTTATCACTAATACGACAGTCTCAGAACAGCAGTGTTGAAATTCACAAGCACTGTAAACATTCATATTTAACTCAGCCCAATGTAATTTTGTGATACTTTCAGCTCAATTTTAAGTGAAAAGTGTTAAAAATGTTTCCTTTGACTGGGCATACGCTTAAAATCGCATTGGGCTAGCATCAAGGAGCGTGTTTCTTTTTAATGTTCCTTCTGTGGATGCAGAGTAACTTGTTTTATTTTTCAAATTAAAGTCTGTTCTCTGTCTAAATTCTGTTTTGTTTTTCTTTTTTCTAGGTCTTTGTGTCTTGATTGCAGGCTCAATTTATGCCGCTCAGCATGAAAGTTTCCAAGAGGCAAAGTTCAAAGATGGAAACTTTGGCTATTCATTCATCATAACCTGGATCTCCTTCCCCATTGTCCTGTTCAGTGGGCTGATCTATCTAGTATTAAGAAAACGTAAATAGTTTGTCTTGTCAGAACTCCTCTCTCGAAAACGTGACGTGAAACGAAGAAATCAAAGGCAAAAATTAGTACAAATTGTATATAATTTAATGTATCATCAAAAAAAAAGAAAAGAAAAAACACCGTAGATCCTAGAAATTATGGACTTATAAAACAATAGCATGCTAGAGGCCTATTAATTGTAGGAATGATATTTTGTAGAAAATTTTTCCTTTTAGATGTGTTTTAACTCCATTCTGTGAAGATGTTATGTTCTGAAAATGTGATGTAGCTTTCAAGCTGTAAGCCTACACAAATGCCATGATGGAAAATATTTGTTCAAAACTGCAGGTGTAAAATTAAAACTGACACTCGGCTGCTCAGTTGATTAAACTGAGCGGAACCAAAGCTGATCATTTAGGTTGTCTCTCATTAACTTGTTTTTGATTAAATTCCAAGACAGACATCTGGTAGTAATTATTTCCCAAAAAGATACGGCTATATATGCAGCGAGATTTGCGGAGTGCTTGTTCATTCTTGAAAATAATGGCGAGAAATGAGCTTTTGTGTTTTGTATATTCTGTGCAACCTTGTATAAAATGAGTTCCATTCCAGATTGATGTATTGTGGAATTGTGTCAAAATTAATATAGGAGCAATGATTACTTAACTGTGTATATTTACATTATATGACATTGGAAGTTCATGAAGATAAAGGAATCAACTTCACTTAATTTCACTTCGAGCCATCTTTGCTGTCGGCATGCATGTAAAAGCTATTTGTAAAGGAGAATAAAGACTTGTTAATGTATGTAGAGAAATTGGCATTTGTATGAATGTACCATTACAATCACCATTTCTGAATCGTTATGTTCAATTCAATTCAGTTTCTGTGTCTCAGCTCACTTGGTTATGCATGAAAACATTGACAGGCCCTTCTGTAATCGATAAACAACGGAGATGTCAAATTATTTGCGGTTACTTGTAATTAATTTATCCTCATGTGTATTCTTGGACAAAAGACAATCAGAAATGAAGTTAAGACCAAAAAGCAAATGCTAATTGATTTTGTTGACTGAAGCAATATTTTTCTACTGATTATTATTTCAGGAATTTTTAAGCATTTGCAGTACGAGTCAAAAGTTTTAACATATGCGCTATAGTACCCCATTCTGACTGAGATTTAAGTGGTTTAGCTTCTATATACATTAAAGTCAATGGTATATGACAATGATACATTGACGTTAAAAAATAATTTCACGCAATTGTGTTCAATATTTTGGGATTCATTTTGAGGCCATATTTAGCTAAATAACCTGATGCCCAAATTCAGTCCATTTTCAAAAGGGTAAATTGAGACAAAGCTGGTTTGGGCTTAACTATGAACAGGAGAGGAGAGGCAGTACACTAGTGCAGCTCATCTATGGGAACTTCCCCAGCTGTGCTGTGTGTACAGCCGTACGCTCATAACCATGTGACTGCCCTTTTCTCTTGTTAAAAAAAAAAAAAATATATATATATATACACTGCCTGGCCAAAAAAGTCACACCCTCAAATATTTAGTTGGAAACCCTGTAGCTTTGACTACAGTGCATATTCGTCTTGTCATTGTTTTGACAATTATACGCAATGTCAGAACATTTATTTTCGATCAGAAATGGCATCATTTTTTGCCGAGATCTTGTCTTCTCGACATAACGGTTGAACCGCTCGGTGGTCTTTCTTCAGCACATCCCAGTAACTTTTAATGTGTTTAAGGTCAGGACTTTGTGGTGGCAAATTTGTTTGTGAAAATGATTCCTCATACTTGTTTTTGTCATTCATGGTTTTCTGTGCTAAATACAGGCCAAAAACTTGCCCGTTCTGAAATACTGTAACATCTTTTCCACCATCAAGGGATTTGTCTTCCGACATGATTTTTTAAGAAATGAGTATTGACGCGCTTCATCAGTCAGGGTTAAAATGATTATTGCCAGCTGAAACATGTTAATTACTGCAAGAATGATCCAGTTATAGAATTTGTTCATTAATTTTCAAATGGTGACTTTTTTTGGCCGGGCAGTATATATATATATATATATGTCATTGCTAATGGTAGTTTAGTATGATGGATTTAAGCTTTTAATCGTTTATTTTTTTTTATTGTTTACACTTGATTGTTCAATGGTGTGTTCAAACCTTTGGCTGGCACTGTTCATGCCAGTGAGTTTATTTTGTAGCTTTGAACAGTTTTCATTATAGAAAAATTGAAGGCATATTTAATGATTACTGTGCAACATTGGTCTAGATGTGTATCACTGTATTCTCATCAGATCTGCAACAGGATGGCCTGAGAATTGGATTAAAGTGAGTTTTATGACAAAATGCGAGTTCTCATTTTTTCAATTGCTGCAAATTCATATAATGACTCACTGAATATTAACCCCTTTGCGCAGATATAGACGCTGACATCCATAAATTTTGGAATTTAATTTCGAAATAATTCTGTAACTGAATTTCCAAATGTCTTGGATTTTACACAGTCTCTCAGACAGAAATACTGAGTTATAAAGCTGAAATGGGCTCATGCATAACAGGAAAAAATTGGCACTATTTGCACTTTGCACAAAGAGGTTAAAGATTTGAAACAAAATGTTTTGCGGATTGGTCTGTTGTGTCACAGCAAGGCTTGAATCCTGTAAAGGGCCTTGTGTGAAGGTGGCTTGTTCTCTCCATGATCCAATGGATTTGCACCAAATACTCCAGTTTCCTGCCACAATCAAGAGACATGCAGATTAGGCTACTTGGAGAGAAATGTGTGAGAGTGAATGGTATATTTGCCCAGAGATGGATTGGAGACCCATCTAGGGGGCATTCCTGCCTTGTGTCCAATGCTTGCTAGCTTTCTTCAGAGAGCATTGGAAACCTAGCTGAGGATTGTTGTCCTTAGTGGCCAAAACATCCATTCCGAGTCCTCTAACCATCTCAGTGGCGTAAGTGTGGTTATATTTATATAGTCTAATCTTTAGTCATCCATAGAAGTAGAAAGCATACTTTTAGCAAGAGGCCTGGAATAAGACAGACCCTTTCAGGGGAAGAGTGGACCCAAACTATGCCAGGAAAATAAGCGAGCAGGTACATACTGTGACTACATTTGTTTTGTTTTCTGTGTTCATACATTTATTCAGGTTTTCCTGCTTTAATTTGCCACCTGTCCTGTGTGTGTGTGTGTGAGGTCAGTGAGTGTATGTATATAAAAAAGTGCAACTCCAAATTAGAAATGATAAATTTTATTGCATATTAAATTCAAATAAAAATTTAAAGTAGTGATTTTTAAAGTATGTTTAACCTGTACTATATTGAAAACAATGTAAAACATTTGCTGATGTTTCACCCCATTAATTTTATAGGTTTTTCAAAATGAACACTTCTGATAGGACCACATTGGCAAAAAGTTATTTGAATGGCACACATGCATACACTGAGTGTGGCAACATGGCTGTGATCTGGCAGATTTCTGCCCATCCAAGCATGGAACCAAAGGCAGGGAGTAACACCCACCCCCCCATCCCAAGATGATGTATTGATGGCAACTTGCGTTGCTCTAAAATCTCAGGGTGCTTTTCAGCATTAATGGTGGTTTTGCAGATGCGCAAGTTATTTTTGCCATGGGCTCTAACATAGCACAAAAGAGCATGGCCTTTGGACTTGTTTGTGGTAAAGGTCTGGATAATTCTTTTCATTTTTTGTCCCGGGCACACAGCATTCATTTCTCTCTCTCAAAAAAGAAAAAAGACAGGTGTTATGGCCCCAATTTGTTCTTACATTTATAACACAACAGCAACAGCAAGGGATGACAAACACAGTTTTAACAACTAAAACACATTTAATTTTTAACAAAGACAAAGACTAATAACAACCTACAACTAAAGACCAAGATTGATATATATACAAACAAAACAGAAATAATTACAGTCCCTTTTTGGTGGGGTGGCTTGGTGATGTCCTGGATGAAGAAAATGCTCAAACACAGGCAAAGAAATCCACAAAAGAAACTACACAGGTCTTGAACAGAAATGACAGGTCTGGTCACACGTATCCTTCTTCTTGCAATTTCTCCTACTACTTTACTGTCTCAATTCTTTTCCTTATATACTCTTTTGCAGACCCCACCCACATTTAGACCTCTTTTTTTTAATTTTCTGAGACTTGCCCCAGACATGTCTGGAAACATGTCCAAACATGACTCCAGTCTGAGCTTAACAAAAAAAAGGTAAATACTGCCATCTAGTGGCCTATATTCACATTACACCTCCATTCCAAAAGGGAAAAATTTTGACTCATAAAGGCAAAATTTTTCTTTTCAATACAAAATGGTAAAGTGAACACTTGTCTATATATCCATATCATACAATATTCAAATAAACACATGATATATATATATACATATTCAAACACGGGATAAGCAATCAGCAATTACATTGTCTGTACCCTTCACATGCTTAATTTCCAAGTCAAACTCCTGTAAAATCAAACTCCAATTCAACAATCTCCGATTCTTGTTTTTCATCTTACTCAAAAACATTAACAGATTGTGGTCAGTGTACACAATCATTGGCTTTTGTCCTGTACAAACATAAACCTCAAAGTGTTGTAAAGAAAGGACCAGAGCCAACAGTTCCTTCTCTATTGTGGAATAGTTCCTTTGGTGGCGATTGAACTTCCTGGAGAAGTATGCCACGGGATGCTCAATGTCATCAGAGTCACTTCTCTGTAGGAGCACAGATCCACAAGCTTGGTTGCTAGCATCGACCGCGATGGAGAACGGTTTGTTGAAGTCAGGAGATTTGAGCACGGGGAAGTGACACAGCAGAGACTTCAGGTGATCGAAGGCTCTCTGGCATGCATCATCCCAGGTGAACTTTACGCCTTTCTTCAGTTGGTTAGTTAGACTGAGAGCAATCTCAGCAAAGTTCTTGCAGAACTTGCGGTAGTACCCGATCATTCCAAGGAAGCGGCGCAAAGCTTTTTTGTTGTCAGGAACTGGAAAGTCCATGATGGCTTGGACTTTAGCATTTATGGGTGCCACCTTACCCTGGCCTATGACGTAGCCAAGATAGGTGACAGTAGCACAACCAAAGTCACTCTTGCTCAGGTTAACAGTCAGGTTAGCCTGGGTCAGGCGCTGGAACAACGTCTCTACATCTTTTAGATGTTCTTCCCAGGAGTCACTCCATGTGATCAGGTCATCGATGTATGCACCCGTGTGTGGCAATCCGGCGATTGTAGACTGTATCATCCTTTGGAACGTGGCTGGGGCATTTTTCATGCCAAAGGGTAGGACTTCATACTGGTACAATCCAGATGGTGTGGCAAAAGCAGAGATGCTCTTGGCCCTCTCAGTTAAAGGCACACACCAATAACCCTTCAATAAATCAATCTTGGTCAGAAACTTTGCTTGCCCTACACTATCAATACAATCATCAATCCTTGGTATTGGAAACACATCAGTTCTAGTTACAGCATTGACTTTGCGATAATCTGTACAGAATCTAGTACTTCCATCAGATTTTGGAACTAGCACACAGGGTGAACTCCAATCGGAGTTGGAGGGTCTGATAATATCATGTTTTTAACATGTACTCAACCTCTTTCTCAGCAATCTTTTTCTTTTCAGGATTCATCCGGTATGGATGCTGTTTTATTGGTTTGGCATCACCAACATCTACATCATGAGAGGCTATAGTAACTCTCTTTGGAACATCAGGAAACAAATCCTCATATTTCTTGATCAACCTTTCAAACTGATCTCTCTGTGAGGGTTCTAAGTGCTGGAGTTTTACATCAAGATTTTGCAACACTCCAGTGTTTGACAATTTACATGAAAGAACTTCAGCTTTAATTCTTGGTTCATCATCTTGAAACTCCCCCTCATCTTCACACGTTTCGACCATTGGAGAATCTGAAGTGACAGCTGCAACCCTAGCATTTCTGTCATGATAAGGCTTTAGCATGTTAATATGACACAATTGTTTTGGTTTTCTCCTATCTGGAGTCTTCACAATGTAATTGAGATCATTGAGTTTTGTCAGAATTTCATAAGGACCATGAAATCTAGCCTGCAATGGATTGGACTGCAAGGGAAACAACACAAGGACCATTTCTCCTGGTTTAAACTCACGGCTTCTAGCCTTATGATCATACCAAGTTTTCATTTTTCCCTGACTTGATTTCAAGTTCTCCTTGGCAAGGTCACAAGCTGCATGCAATCTGTCCTTGAACTTGCTAACATAGTCTAACAGACTAATGTGCGGCTCTTCCTCTTGCCATTGTTCACTCAATAATAGCAAAGGTCCTCTCACTTCATGACCAAACACTAGCTCAAATGGACTGAATCCAGTAGACTCCTGCACTGCTTCTCTAGCTGCAAACAACAGCAAATGAACCCCTTCATCCCAGTCTTTCTCATGGTCATAACAATAAGTCCTCATCATTGTCTTGAGAGTGGAATGAAACCGCTCTAAGGCACCCTGACTTTCTGGATGATACGCACTAGAAAGAATCTGTTTTGCACCTAGTTCATACACAACCTGCTGAAACAATCCTGAAGTGAAATTGCTACCTTGGTCTGACTGAATTTCCCTGGGAAGACCAAACAACGTGAAGAACTTTATCAAAGCCTTCGAGATTGCAGTTGCCTTGATGTTACGTAGAG
Organism: Gymnothorax reevesii; assembly: GCA_029721435.1. Classification (NCBI taxonomy): domain Eukaryota; kingdom Metazoa; phylum Chordata; class Actinopteri; order Anguilliformes; family Muraenidae; genus Gymnothorax; species Gymnothorax reevesii. The sequence continues at coordinate 9,845,987 of CM056592.1, forward strand.
GTATGGCTTCGGGGAATCTGGTAGATGCACACATGATTGTCAACAAGTACTGATTTCCAGATCTAGTCTTGGGTAATGGACCAACGCAATCAACAATGACCCTAGAGAATGGCTCCCCAAATGCTGGGATAGGCTGCAATGGAGCTACAGGTGGGTCTAACTGGTGTTTTTCAACTACCTGACAAGTTTGACAGGTTTTGCAAAAGTTGGAAACGTCTTTCCGAAGCCCAGGCCAAAAGAAGTGTTTCATGATCTTATCAACAGTCTTGTTAACACCAAGATGACCTCCTAAAGGTAAACTATGAGCCATTGTTAAGATCTCATTCCTATAGACCTTCGGAACAACAATTTGCCTGACCACTGCCCAATCTGCATTGGCAGGGATATCAGGAGGTCGCCACTTCCGCATTAACACACCATCCTTGAGATAATACCCAACTGGAACTGCATCTATTTCTTTTTCAGGAAGGGCTCTCCTCTTTAGTACACCAATTTCAGGATCATTAGTTTGCTCCTCAATCAACCGCTTTCTGGACAGAGACAAGTCTCCAGACACATCAGAATCACCAGACCCATCCGGCTGGCTGAATAGAGAACTGATAAAAGTATCTGATAAGTCCTCAAACGGAGAAACCATATTAGGCCAATCAGAGTCATGAGGCTAACCACCTGAGTCCTGACTATTCAATGTACTGGACGGCACCACAACATCATCTTCTTTAGCCTTCTTGGCCATAGCACGAGTCACTGCGCAAGAAGGATACAGAGATGGGTCCTCATCCCCATTTTCAGTGCTCGGCTGTGAAGTAAGATGTACAGGGGGAACTACTTTGCCCCCAGCCAGGTCATTGCCTAGCAACAGAGAAACACCCTTTATAGGTAGACTTGACATAAGTCCCACCTTTACCTGTCCTGTAACTAAATCTGACTTCAAGAATATAGAGCGCAGGGGTACAGATACAGTCCTCCCTTCAATACCTTGTACAAGTATGAAATCCCCTGAAGCGGTCTCATCACGTAACTCCAAGGAGTCCATCAACAAAAGTGACTGAGAAGCTCCGGTATCCCTTAGGATATATATGGGGACAGGAGTAGTATGCTCATTCAGAGCCACAAATCCCTCTGACACAAATGGAAGAAATTCCTCCCTCACAAAGTCAGCTGTATTAGGCTTTTTAGCCCCACAAGAAGCAGGCAATTTAGCAGATTGGTTATCTACTACAGGGGTTTCTAACCTTGTTTTCACAAAGGCATTTGGTTTGGTATCCTTTTCTTTTTCTTTCTTAGCTTTAAGGAACCAACAGTTAGTTGTAACATGACCAGATTTCTTGCAATAACTGCAAACTAGACCACTTTTGTCACTGTCAGCTTTCACACTTTGATCAGACCTATTTCTGGATTTCTGAGCACCATCACCAGATTTGTCTTTGTCTTTGGGTGAGGAATCTTGGGTATCACCGTAACCCTTTTTCTGAAATTGGGACCATTTATTGTTACTGCTAGACTGAAATTTGGACTTATGAGTGAGAACATATTCATCTGCAAATTTGGCAGCTGATTGCAAGTTCAGTGCTTGCTTCTCATTAAGGTAGGTCTTAACATCATCCTTAACACAGTTCTTGAATTCTTCAACTAACACCATCTCTTTTAGTGAGTTGAAATCATCCTTGACCTCCATAGAAGTACACCAGCGCTCAAAGAAAACCTGCTTCTCATTAGCAAATTCAACATAAGTCTGATTTTCAGATTTCTTCAGACCTCTGAATTTCTGTCGGTAAGCCTCTGGAACCAACTCATAAGCTCTCAAAATAACCTTTTTGACAACCTCATAATCAGAGGAATCATCTGCAGACAAAGCCGAATAGGCTTGTTGAGCTTTACCCTTGAGGACAGTTTGCAACATCAGAGGCCAGTGTTCCTTTGGCCACTGGCAACTCTTTGCTACCTTTTCAAAACATTGGAAATAGTTGTCAACATCCTTTTCCGAAAATGGAGGCACCAGTTTTACCTCCTGGCTAGCCCGAAATTTATTTTCAGTTTGAATTTTTATTTTTAGTTGCTCCATTTGGAGTCTTTCTTCTCTATCGAATTTCTCTAATTCAAAATCTCTCTGTCTTGCAAATTTTTCTAACTCAAATTCTCTTTGTTTTTCTTCTCTTGCTAATTTTTCTAACTCAAACTGCCTTTGTTTTTCTTTTTCTTCCCTCTCAAATTCTCTTTGTTTCTCTTTTTCCTCCCTTTCTTTTTCTCTTTCTTCCCTTTCTTTCTCTTTTTCCTCCCTTTCTTTTTCTCTTTCCTCCCTTTCAATCTCTAGCATTTTTAATTTAAGTTCCATTTCTATATTTGGATTTTCCACTGGAAACTGTTCCAGATCTCCTGGTGCAAACACATTTTCATCAATGTAATATTCAACTATCTCTCTAGCCAGTCTTGCTTTTCGCATGGCTGGTTTTACCTCTGTCAACTCCAACTGTCTGCAAATTTCTAGCAGTTCTGTCTTTTTAAAAGACTTCAAAACCCCTACGGTTGGTGATGCCAAGAAATCATCCATTGCTGTTGTCAATATATATCTAGGAAAATTCACAAAAACAATTTCACAATTTGGAATGTTAGATTTTCAATAAATTACTCACACAATGGTCTCTCCCGGACCTTGAGCCCCCAATTTGTTATGGCCCCAATTTGTTCTTACATTTATAACACAACAGCAACAGCAAGGGATGACAAACACAGTTTTAACAACTAAAACACATTTAATTTTTAACAAAGACAAAGACTAATAACAACCTACAACTAAAGACCAAGATTGATATATATACAAACAAAACAGAAATAATTACAGTCCCTTTTTGGTGGGGTGGCTTGGTGATGTCCTGGATGAAGAAAATGCTCAAACACAGGCAAAGAAATCCACAAAAGAAACTACACAGGTCTTGAACAGAAATGACAGGTCTGGTCACACGTATCCTTCTTCTTGCAATTTCTCCTACTACTTTACTGTCTCAATTCTTTTCCTTATATACTCTTTTGCAGACCCCACCCACATTTAGACCTCTTTTTTTTAATTTTCTGAGACTTGCCCCAGACATGTCTGGAAACATGTCCAAACATGACTCCAGTCTGAGCTTAACAAAAAAAAGGTAAATACTGCCATCTAGTGGCCTATATTCACATTACACAGGGAATTTTGATTTGTCTGAACACTATACACATTTTCGCTATATCATGGTCCATTGCAGATACCTCCAAGTCCAGAGAACTTGACAATGTCCAAACACTGTCAACATTCAACTTTACTTTGCAAAAAGTAAAGCCTTAAGTGGCATTTGTGGATGTAATTATGTATTATAGTACTTGACCAAGGTTTGCCAAAGTAATCTTTAGCCCATGTGATTATATCACCTATAGGTGGTCCGTGATGTTGTGCTGTCTGAGTGATCCCTGATCTCAGGAATGGATGCATATTTTCAAATGAATTGAATATGTTAAATACCTTATTTTCATACAATTTTCAAAGGAATTCAAGTCAAAGTGAATTTAGAAATCACCGTTTTCTGTTCGTACTTGTATTTTCCATACCGACCCAACTTTCAGTTGGGGTTGCCACCTCAGTGAGACCTTTCTTCACAATGTCACTAGATGGCACTGACGTTAGGAAAAACTGATGTGTCAGTGGAAACTTACGAAGTTAATAGCAAATTGTTAATTTTCTTTCAGAATAAAAAAATACATACATAAAGGATCAGGAAAAAAAAAAGAGCAAAGTCTGAAATGGTTAATTTTTAGGGCTCGGACTGCAGCCAAAAAAATCTGTTGATGCAGCTATAGCTTATTGTTCAAGGTGTTTAACTGGGCCACTGAGGGTTTGTGTTGCTCAAGGTCCCCCGCTTGACAACAACCCCCCCCCCCCCTCCACCCCAGTCCCAGCCACTACTTACCCAAGTGAACAGAAAATTGGATTAAAGTGTAATCTTGATACTTGATATCATAAACAATGAAACTGTAATTCACGAGAGATGATGGGGCCAAAATTACGGTCTCTTTCTTGGTCGAATCCTCTGCACAGTCCATCCTCCTAATGCTCGTGAAGACGACAGCAGCTCCATCACTCAGTTGGAAATACTTGATATCCTTGCTTCATCATTCTTTACAGCTTCAGTGATCAAAGTGGGCAATTTGCATTTGCATGGAGGAAATTACAGGATACCAGCCATAACTCATCTGGAGATGCAGAATGGCACTGTCTTCATGCTCGTACAGGTCCTCTCTGTCGCGAGTCGAAATGGCAGAACTGCTTTCTGAGCTGTTTTTTCAGATCCCGTCTTGTGAAACAAGCAGGATGACTGGGAAGATTTCAGAAACCCATTCTTCTCGTCGTAGACGGCGCGATGGCGCTCACTCACATCGGCGGCTGAAACCACCGAAACCAATGCATTTCTGAAATGACATGAATGCTAGCATTTACTCGCATTCCAAATGACTGGAGGGCTTCTCAAGGTTTTCAAGGTGGTTAATTTTTCAGCTGAGTGGCCATACAGTTCCACAGCTGGTTATCATATAAAGCCAAATGAGCTTTTTCTGTCGTTGAGTTTCTGAGGATAATTGCCAGTTTATGGATGTTTGTCTTCTCTACTTATGATCTATATTTTTGTGTTTTATTAGCCTGTCTTGAAGGCGACAAAACACGAACATATTGGTCATCAATGAAAATCATTACAGTACTATAGAAGATCCAGATGTTTTTATTTATCATGCAAAAAAAAAAAAAAACGAAGGCTGATTTGAAACAGATCTCATTAGTTCAATCAGGCTAAATTGGTAAAAAGGGGATAGATTATTATAGAGCCATTTTTCCCCCTATCCTTTTCATGAAATATCACTGTTCAGTGTTCACAGATGACTGCCATACAGTCTGCACAGGGAACTCCATAATTCTGAAGGTCAAACCTTCCTACATGCTGAGCATTTAGGAAAGGTTACACCACAGGTCTTGCTTGTCTCATTGGCTTGTAATCTAAGTCAATTCACTACTGGCACCTTACCTACGGCCAATGGGGGCAGAAATAAATGTCCGCAAAAATGTCATTTCAATGGCATATTTTTTAACTTGAATTGCAGTAATTAGTATGTGTTATGTTTAACCTGAATTTGTGTACTTACATTCCTATCTCAGAAAAAGTCGAGAGAGTATGGAAAATGCAAATTAAAATATAAAGCACAGATCTCTAAATTTACTTTGACTTCTATTTCATTACAGATAGCACGAAGACAAAATATTAAATGGCTTGCCAGGTCAACTTAATTTCATTTGTAAATATACATCAATTCCCGCCATGCCAGCCTGCAACGCATTCCAAAAACAGTGGACAGGGACAATTCACAAATCACAACTGTACAAAGTGGTAAATGCTTTATTTCCCCAACTTTTTTCTGTTGCAAGAATCAAAATTGAACCAAGTATTGTTCTGAAAAATCAATAAAATTCATGGGGAAAAACACCGTGTTATGTCTTATTATATCGTTTCCAACATGCACTGTCAAAGATAGTCAAAGAAAATTTACTAATCACTGCCTTCACTTTTAATTTGAAACAAAAGTACAAACATTCAATTTTATTTTCAACATAAAGTGCTGTCCCATCTTTTTATGATTTGAGGTTGTGCGGCTTTAGGAGTAGTTCCTCCAATTAATATTATACATTTGAGTTTCATCAGCATTATACATATCAATAAATTGTCAGTTTTGAAGATGCTACTTCACCAGGTCAATAAAATAATGATATGCCATTGTTTGTCACTTCTACACTTGTCTTCAGTGTTTATTTTCATTCTCTCTATCTCCCTCAAAGTATCAAATGTCTCTGTGCTGTTCATTATCTCAGAATTATTCAGTTTGCCCTGTAATCCATGTCGACACTCAGCAGAAGAACTCTCAAACTCTACTCCTACACTTTTCCAACCTACTTGCAACCCACTGGCTCAATATGTACACTGCCAGTCAAAATTCTTAGTACACCCACAATTTTTTAAACAACCACAGAAGCAAAAAAAAAAAAAAAGCATAACAAAAAAACTAAATCTTAATTTAGCCAATTGCCAGGGATGCATTTATTTTCTTTTCAGTGAATATGGTCATGCAGTTCAGTAAGATCATAAAAATAAAACATGAAATAATTATTAGCCTCTTTAACTAATTTAAATAGACCTACAGTAAAATTCAGTGAGAACTTCAGCCAACCATCATGTGAAATTTAAAAAAAAATTTCTTCTCATGCCTTATGCCATCTGAGGTCATTTATAAAGAAATTGCTAATATTTTTCCAAAAATATTAACAAAACATGAGCAAAGGGTACAAAAACCTTTGAATGGCAGCGTCGCGGCAGTGTTTCTACTTGTGCTATGATCAATTAATATTCCAAAAGTGAAGGGAGAAGTTTAGCTTCATTAAGTTGGGTAGGTACCTCTACAAAGATCTTATACTGCATTTTACATATTTGCATTTGCACAGTTGCCAAGGAGTGAGTGCATCTCAAATGTGGACTAGCAACGGTAGACTAGATGACTGGTCCACCCACATTTACAAAATGTCCTTAAACAAGTGCCCTTGACATGCACTTGTTTCATAATGCTATCCAGAAATCCATTCAACCATTATCTTAACAGCTGAACCCCGCTGAGGTCATGGGGGCGGCTGGACCCTATACCAGCATGGACAGGAGGCGAGAAGACAAGCTGCCCAATTTTTTTTTTTTTTTGGCGCTTCAGAAACACTCACATATGACTCCACTGTATTACTCCGGACAAGAGTGCCTGCTAATGATTGTATTATGAAAAAGTACACTAATATAATTGGATAGAATATAAAGTAGTTTGTAATAACCACAGTTTACCATTGTCTCTGCTTAATCTCTTTTAGTTGAGGAACAAATGGGTGAAATTCAGCTTTTAGACCACCGTTACTAAAAGCTCCAAATGTCAAAAGCTATGTCCAGTATCTGCTATTTAGTTCAACAAGGTATCTACAAAATAAATAAATAAATAGAAATTAACAGCTACTTGCAATCAGGTTGTATAACGTTTCCCCCACATGGTACAGAAATTAAGGATAAAATGACCCTTCTTTGGGGTGCCTGTATATAATGACTACTTAAATCAATATTCATCAATATCAATATTTTTAACTGTAGAGATTGGGTATTGTTCTTTTGGTCTTAGTCTTTTCAGGTGAGCTCCTTATGGTTTCTTTACCAAAGTACCTTTACAATGAATGATAATCATGATTTTGAGAACATGCTTTATCCCTATGCTCCAGTAAAGTTACAGTTACGTAGATGAAGCATTCATATATAGCTATATAAACAGATCGACGCCATTTTTAAATGTCTCAGTCCCATATCCAGTGCAGCACTGCGCATAATTCTGCTGCGTTGATGGTGACTCCAGTACTTCTCAATGTGCTGCATGCATTCAGGAAAATCAACTGCTCTGGGTGAAACTCAGTGTGAAAAGTGATGAAAAGGGGTGACACATACATGTTACTGTGCAACAACGCAAATGGGAAGACAGTTGGACTACCATGGGTATAATGCAATTGGCCAGAGTCCCAAACAATTAAGCAAACACAGCAAATAAGCCATGGCTCTACATGGAAATCACCCGACTGGAGGTTGTCGAAGGAGTGAGCATCGGCAAACTCAGAGATATTGTTTGATTTTTTTACTTTGGGCTGACAGTATGTTTTTATTAGGATTTTGGATTTTGAACAGATCACGTGTGATGAGGTAGACGGAAAAAAAAAGAAGAGAGAGAAGTGAAGATGAAACGAAGGGTAATTTGTTGTTGGGATGACAGCGATAGGAGATTAATGGGAAGTCAATGGTATGTTTAGTGATAATCATTACGTCGGGAAATTCATAAAAAAATGAAATTGGTGACGTTAAAGCTGTGAGTGTATGCAGAAGTGGTATTGCAATAATAGAATGACTGGCAAAGACACAAAGGGAAAAGGCTCTTAAAATAAAAGAATTTGATCTCACACCTGTGATCTGTCTTAAAGTGAATTGTCGGGCCGCTGTGAAGCCTGTTATCTAAGGTGTCCCTCATTCTGTGAAAGCTGGCTCTTTTTTGGAGCTAGAGGGAGTGTGTGGAGCTTAGCGCTTCAAAAGTTATCAGAACGGGAAGGGGCAAGATATTGTAGCAGTCATGCTCCAGTTTTGAAAGGAGTTACTGGACAGCGTGTAACTAGATTCTGTGAGCTATAGGGTGAAGACTTTTGAAAGAGCTTCAAATAGCATTGATGCTATTGGTGCCAAGAATGTGGAAATATTGCTGCGGTGTGGAGGGAAAACATGTTTAGATGTAGAATGTGTAGTAAATGTGAGTGCACTGAGAATGACTGTGAGATACTGAAAGAGCAGGCTGTTTGTTGTCATTGCAGGAAGTATGACGAGGCCGGTGCAAGGCAGTGTGTTCAAAGGAAATTCAGAAGTGAGGTGGAATGGGCGCACCTCACTCCACCCGCAGGGGAGCTCTTGTAAACAAGTTGCCACATGATAGGTTTTCAACAGCTCAGGATAACTACATTTTTAATTCCTTGAAAATGCATTCAGCGCTCAAAGGGTTAAGACCTAACAATGACTATATTAGTATGGACAAAAGGAGGTTTTCTTCATTCGTAGTGCTGATGATTAATTGTCCACATCGAGCTGAAACAAAGACAGAGAGGATAAGGACGGTAGTTTATGCCGCTAAGGAGTTTCTTTGAATAATTGTATTAAACGGAGACGAAATTCAGGGAATTTTGGATGAAGTGTTGGGCAGGGTCCAATGCTAAAGATGTGTGTAGTGATTGTTATCAAAGACAGGGGTCAGAGGTTATGGAGAATGGTTCTATTTAATTTTATATATTGAAGATAAGTTCTATAAAATTATGGATCCTGGCGGTCATTCACCATAGGTCAGTGAACCACAATTAACTCCAAACAAGAGGAAACACCCTTATATAAACTTTAGGATGTCCCTGGCCTTTATCCAATGGGAAGTCATGACTAAGCCTGCCGATAGACACATTGCATTGCATATGATGGTCCAGTCAAATGCCCATTTGAGGTTAGGGAATTTATTACTTATCTTTTGGAAATAACTGCATGGAAGTCACATTGTATATATGCGGCGTTTCCTCCATCGTGGACACAAAAGAAGTGCTGCGTTTGAAAATAGCAGTTTGTAAGCCTCCATCGGTGTGGACTCGCTATGGAGGGTTTTCCAACCCACTTTAACTCTGCGCTAATTGGTCAGGAATGACACAATATGGAGAACCCTCCGCGCGAACACACAAACAGAGAGGGTGAGGATTTGTTTAATTACAAATAATTTCACAAACCAATGACACCTATGCAGTCAATCTACAAATAGTCTCTTTTTAGCTTCCAGTATTATTGCAATGTCTAGTTTTCTGCCGCCACCACAATGTTTTCATATAATTTTCTATCGCTACGATGCCTTGCTGAGTCAGTCTTAAAATGACTCAGTGTAGAGTAGATATCCACCTGTATTTCAGCATTTCTTAAGTGCAGGTAATTTCCTTGAAATAAGTTTGATTTGAGGATATGTTCTTCATTAAAGCTTGGAATACGTTAAATCTGATCCAGCTCTTGAATTCTGTTCATAAAGACACAATTATGCAGACATGAACAGTGCATGATTCTTCTACCTACTTTACAGATCCTCCACATATTCCAATATCAGTGGGAATCTGCCATTAAAGGGAGATTAATAAAGAGCTGGTTGTTGGGTTTGGTCTTTGACAGTGTTTTGAATACAGAGTATCATGTTTTTTGTTTTTTTCTGCCAGAATTCTTTCTCTAAATATTCAACCCAACATGTCAGATTTAATTCCACTTGAAGTAAAATGATATTTTAAGATTATCGTTGTTCTTTAAAAATCCATTTGGAAGCAGCCCATTTATTAGTACTTGTCTAGTCTTCAAAGCATTGCCAAGTGAATCAGCCTCAACAAATGCAATAAATTAAATTTGCTGGGTTTTGAAATAATAAATTAATTTAAAATGTAGGGTATCTAATTTCCTAGACATCTGAACACTATATTTATAAGATGTGTATGTCAATAACTTACTCCTTTTAGACTCATCCAAAGAGATCATCATTTTTGGTTTTAATTAGTCATTGCTTCCAAGTTAATGTTTGACCTCAGATGTCTGTGAATCAGTTTTATTTTTTTCACAGAGAGATTAGCAGAAGCGAAGCAAGTAAGAAGTTTCTTTATATATCTGTATAATCTTGATTTCGGCGGTGTGGTGAATTTTCATGAGGAGTGTAATTCCTTGACAATCTTTCAGTGAATATACTTTCCAACATTTTCCACTGTTGGATATTTAAGTGGCACCACATTACAAAGAAGAAAGATTGTGAAAGATTATACGGATGAAAGTCATCACTGTGACCACACTTATTATTTTTGACACCAGACACAGGTGGCTCGAAATAATTTCTCTCCCTGCGGAAATAGAGCAAGTTACCAGCAAATGTGCTGTGTAAAACTGCCTCATGTAGCGATGTAAAGTTCAAGCATGTTCATGCCTGTAGAGCGTTTTTCACACCCACATCACAGTTAATTATCCAGATTATACCTCATATCCCTTCACCTCTGGCAACTGGCTGGAACGTCAGTGAATGTTCATGCCGGGTAGAAAGAGGGCAGTCAGTTATATTCATGACTGGCAATCTTCCTTGAGCTGGTTTTGGCAGTGAACAACTTGGAGGAGGTTTTCCATGTTCAGTACTATGTTACATCAACAGAATATGGAGGCAGCGCTACTGGGGTGCTCCATTTCAGATTCAAGGCGTGGGTTCATCATCAGGATAGCCACGTAGGCGTATTTTTTCGACCAAGCTTCAAAAATATACCTGCATGCCGTGAGTTATTTGTTCCACTGTTTGCCTGAAATTCTCTTTGCTCACTCGCACTTCAGTAGCATTGGGTCCTGGAAAGGTGATCTATTATCCATTAGCTGCTCAGAGACCCATTACCAGTTTTGAATTTAGACAATCCTTTTACAATTTACACTCAAAAACTCCTCCAACATTGACCGGGTGAGATACGTGTTTACATTAAGACTAAACTGGCCCGCTATAGCAGGGCTTAACTGGCCAGGTAAGGCCAACAAAGGTTAGGCCCACCAACTCCCGGGTCGCCCGTCTCACACAGCGAAGGGAACACAATCTTCTTCATGGAGCTTACAGAGGCGAAAAATACATGATTACAACAGAATTTATGCATGTAAAGCCCAGCACTGCGTCAAGACACCTTCGTCTGTGTCACTGATTTGCAAAGTCAGATCAATCGATGCATTTTCAGGATCCAGCTGGAAGAAAAAAAAAAGGTCAGTTTTTTATTGTTTTGTTTGTGATGCTACAACCCACTTTTATGTTTGTTTACTGTAGTTGCCCTTTTTTTGTGGTACATCCATCAATGAAACATTTCAGCAAGACTAAAGTGTCAAGCGTTATCGTCAAATTCACTTGAAGTTATTTTCATCTAGCTGCCGACTCCTTTACTTACAGCAGAGCTAAGGTGACTGTTTCTCGGTCGTGTCGCTTAAAGGTACACTAGGCACAATTTGTAACAATTTTTTAAAATTCTTAGTCTACCTCTACAGTGATCGATAGAGGTATGAAACGCAAGATGTTGGACACTGGAATGAAAAAAATACATCTACCCTGTAAGGGGCAAGAGCTAAAAATAACAACAGCCAGTCAAACGTGCGACCAACTCAAATGATTGGAATGATACAGCTGTCAATCAAACCCCACGCGCACAGGTTTTCAGGCGTGGCTTTGGAAGCATCATCGTGCGCTGTGATTGGTGGTGGGCGTAGTCACGTTGAACTGCAGGATTTGAAAGTTCCGCCCTCAAACCCACGGGCGCCTAGTGTTACTTTAACAATTTAAAAATGTATTCCTCAACTCCAGCAGCAATTGATTAGGATAAGGGTCAGTGATAATGAGATAATAATTACTGTTGAGGGAGTCATATATTGGAAATATATCTGCCTCCAATGCTATCTTGATAAGTAGTCTGACGTAAAAGCACCAATGAAATTCTTGACCCACACGCACGTACTTCTGACCCGACCAACCGGGGAGAAACAAACATTACACATCTCCCAGTTAAGCTCAAATTATAATCTAGGCATTTAAAATAAATCTACACAACAACTATATTTGATTCTGATTCTCCGTGAATGACATTAGACTGAAAAATATTATTTCTATCCCAGCTCTTCCCACATATCGAGAGATAATAAATAAGGGAAAATGTAATGCACAGCACAATCGATTGATACTGCAAACCTATTTCAAAGAAAATGCACACTTTGGCACAAGTACTAGTCACTGCCCAGCAAAACATGTGAATTGTGAGATCACTGGCTCAAGGACCAATCACAAGCCCAGATAGGCAGCAAGACAAGAGGCACAGCAGACCTGCAGATCACACAAACTTACTGATAAATAATTGAATTAATGAGAAAAACATGAATATTAAAAAATATATATATATATCACTCAACGCCAGTCATGCACAGGGACAGTAATCCTCAGTATGAAAGTAAAATACAGAACATATGATGGATAGACCAATTTTTTATATGCCCGTTGTAAGACAAACGGGACGTATTATGAAATCATGATGTCTGTCTGGACGTCTGTCTGTCTGTCCGATGCCTGTGTTCAAAATAACTCCGCCAAATCCCAATCGATTTCATCCAAATTCACACAGCTTGACCATATGAGGTGGAACTTTGATGAGTTCAGAAATCAGCCTGATTGGATCACCCTTTTTCTCAAAATTAACCCTTTTATGCAAACTGTTGCCAGACAGGCGTGTATTGCGGTCTCTGACTGCTCTTGTTCACTAATGTTTGCAGGAAAAGGAAATAACAAACATTACGCCTCGGCGGAATAACCTACAGATCAGAATGAACAATGAACACACAGGCAGTTTAAAAGATGAAGACCTTCAACAGAATAACTAGCACAATACTGCAATGAATGAGCTTTGGGCAGTCAGTGACGAAGGCCGTGACATTCGCAGAAGGGAGGACGGTCAATCACGATACATGAACATGCAAAATATAGGACATATAAATAATTATGTTTAGATATTAAGAATAATTCCACCTGGTCTTTATCTTGTCCAGACACTCTGCATAATTGTGATTGTATAATTCAGACACTGAAACACACTCAACTTCAGCAATCACCTATTTAAGAATGCTGTAGGACTGAAAGCAAAAGGGTGCTGTCCATTCGCAAAAGAAAATGGTGGTGGCTGTTGAGGAGATGATAGAGGAGGGACAAAAAAATCCCTTCAAACTGACGATGATACATTTCAATCACTTTTCTTTATTATTTATTGGGAAGTTTTCCCATGATTAGAAAAATGCACTTCCTGAATGCAGTGTAATGGTGATTCAAAAATGCAATTCAGACAAGTAGCTACTTTATTCACAAAGTACACTTCACAAAAAAGTTTCATGCAAGCTTGTGGCTTATCCTGCAATGAAGCTTACAAAACCTGCCTGTGATTATTTAAATTGAAACAATTATATATCCATAATTCTGAACAAAGTTGAGTTTATTGTACCCAGTTTTGCAGGCAAATATTGTGATTAATTTCTTCTCTTATCATATTGAGAAGAACGGATTTCACCCAATAGAATTCAGTGTTTTGTTAATGCATTGTTAATCGAGGAAATGAATGGAGAGAAGTCAAGACGAATCATTAGTTACACAGGTTGTAAGGATTTAACAGTAATGCTGTTTACAAAATTACCATAAAGTCAGGGGTGACAAACGTACCAGGTGCAGACACAGAGGTGATGGCAATCAGACAATGCAGCCCGTATGATTTGGCCACGCACTGATGTAACATTTGATACATGGGATTTCAGAAGAATAACATTCAAAACTCCAGCAAAAGCGTACGTCAAAATAACAAACACACGTCAATTTCTGGATGTCTGACACACTCCCCATGCAATTTCTATCACTCAAAACACATGGACTCAAGAGAAATGGACACACCTGACTCATGCTATACGCCTTACAGTGCGTGATGTAGGTCGAGACTGTACCACCCAAACTTTCTGCCAGCGAGTCTTGGGACCAGTCAATTCCCGATAACTGGGAGTTATTTTAACGAGGAGGAAAACAGGTGGAACAAAAGACTGAATACACAGAAGACAGGCATGATAGTGCCCTTGAGGGGAACTTAAACATCTGCGTGGTAAGTATTAACACTATTTATACTAAACAAAGACAAAAAAGGAAGGCCCTCATACAAATTAATTGTGAGTTTCGGCAAACCTGACGAACAGCTTTGACAGCAGAAAGCGCTTCCGTCAATTTTCTCTCTAATGAGCTTCTCAGTTGAGTATATGGCCTTTAACGCTTTCCTATACAGAGGTTTTTCCGATTTCTCATTCCGCTTGGCGTCAGATCTCTATCCCTTCGTGTGTCGTCTGTGCTGAGTGAGGGCTGCCTCAAAATCAATAGATAATGAAACACAGTAGCCACGACGAAACCCTCAGTATGCTCCCAATTATTGATATACGGTGTTAGTATGTTGAATCAGGGCAAACACTCATTTCAGCAGGTTAGCAGTTATTTAGCTCAGTTTGAAAACAGACTGCATTGCGCATGTTTGGAGAAAATGGATCATAGCGCAACACTGCATATTCAATTTAATGGAAACTGGATAACAATACCATTGGGACAGAGCTGCATGGTGACTATTGTGGCCGGATGTTGATCCCGTAATTTAGTCAGAATTTGTTTTGGGTCGGACACATTCCAAAGCGGCGACTTAAAAATTTGCAATACATAAAAGAGGGAAAATAATGCTGGTCCCGCCTGTTAGGCTCGTAAAATTACTGTCATGCATGTGTCGCTTATAATTGGTGTAACACAAGCAAACACGGGGAGCTTGTTAGCTAACTAACATGGAGATGGGGCAGATGTTCAGAAGACTTGGCTCTCTGCACGCTTCTCATCTGAATAGCTGAAGCTTGCCTAGCTCCTGAATTGGAGACCCACTGGGTTTCCGCTTGAAGATATGAACCTGCAGAGGTGCTTATCCCTCTATCTAAACAAAGTGGATATATTCAAAAATACGGACGGGGAAGCATTTCATGTAAAGTATGAATCCAACTCCCTGAAATAGATATATACTGTATATGAAGGGTTGCTGCTCATTGTCATGATAGTGAATATAAAATAATTGAAGAGCCACACTGAAAATAAGGCAATATAGGCCTATTCATTTGAGGTTGTTTTTTTTTTTTATAGAGGAGCATAGAAGAGCTTTCTCATTTGGTAATATGTCTAGTTAAAAAGGTTAAAACACTATACCATGATGCAATTAAATCTAACAATAATGAGTTTTGTGAAAAAGTGAACTTCGTTGAGATTATTTGGCAAAAGGCAATACATCCACAGAGGACCGATTTTTAATTCAAATGCCTGCCAATCAATATCATGGATGTAAACATTTCAATAACTATGCAATAATTTGAAATACTCCTGTGTGTAATACACTGTCTGTTTCACGAATGTGCTGCTCAAAGCAGCCAAAAACTTGGTCGGCGGGGGAAAAAAATTTGACAACAGATGTGAAACAAATTTTTGACAAATAAATGAGGTAATCATTTTTTCCACAGAACTTGCATCATGGAAATGACCCACCGAACTGTGTACCAAACTGTTAGCCGAAACGCATGCTGAAATATTCAGCCTAAATGGAAAGCAGACATTAGACAATAAGTAAACAGTTAATTATTGCAGTCCTTGCATTGAAAGCAGGAAAAAAGGGACAAGGGCCTAATTGTTAGGACCAGACAATTCAATTGGAGCATCTTCAAAGTGGCAAGGCTTGCGGGGTGCTCACGGTCAGCAGTAGTCCGAGGACAAATCATTAACCAGCGACCGGATGTTTGGCGCCCAGAGCTTTGACACAATCAAGGGTAATGAAGGCTATCCTGTCTCATTGGAACCACGGGGCTAATGTGGCATGAGTTCGGGAAAATTTTAATGATGGTTGAGAGACTAAGAATCAGTGGTCTTTCTGATCGCTGTCTACAGTCAAAAGCACTGAAAATAGGCCAGTGAGTATATATGCATGTGTTTGTTTGTGTGTGTGTGTGTGTGTGTGCCTGTGTGTTTTAAAACATGTAATATAGACTATACAGTAAATTTATGTTTTGCGCTATGTGTTTGGTTGTTGGTTTTCAGTGTTTTGTGCCGTTTTTTAATGGCGACATCTCCGCAGTCACTCCCAGTCAATCTTTGGCATTCTCATTCTGCCTGCCTGCCCCACCTCTGTCACACATCTGTCCTGGTGATATGGTTTTAATTGCCTAATCACTGTTCGCCCAATTTCGGTCAGCTCATAGGAATCTCAGAGCGTTTGCTCCAGAGATTCTGCAGAACCAACCCCCATTGGTCTATGCGCACCAATCATATGCTTGTCCACGTATTAGCACTTGATTTGCTTTATCTCTTGTAAGTTTGTAGTCCCAAGATTTTGCCTGGACTGTTGCGTAGAGTTAGTTAGGCAAGACGGGAGTCCTCTTTCACTTGGATGACGTAAGGATTACTTGGATTATATTTTATAAACACTCAAGGATAGGGGTGACTGCTGCCCTCTGTATATTTTGAAGTATTAGTTGAGGAAACGATTTAGGTTTCCTTCAGTTGATCACCTGTGGTTCATAGCTATGCATAGTTTGTTTCGTGTTAATGTTTAAATTTCATTGGCAGCACTTCTGTGACCCTGATAAGGTCATCCAAGGGAAACAGGCCAAGGGTTAGGACCCAGTCAAACAATTCCTTGTGAAAACATGATTTACCCTTTTAGGACTAGCGTTGCCTACGTGTTAAATAGCAGTTTAGAGTGATAAGCCTGTTTGTAGAGGTTGATTGAGGTTGGCAAAAGTCCAGGTAAAGGCCCCACTAATTGACTCATTCTACCAGGGGACTTCAAAGCTTATGTCAGAAATAAATGGAAAACTATGATGCTACAAAAACAAAGCATTCTGTGAAATTTGTTCCACAGTTAAAGATAAGTGTGTCCCGCTAACATTTACCACACACACCATTGTGAGTCATTAAAAGATGAATGAAATCAATTACTGTTGACAGTTAAATGATAGCATTCTACTCTGAGCACTTGTATGCGTTGCTTAATATATGATTAATTTTCTAGGTTTAGTCGCGGTGTCTCACCACCACTTTTGAGTCAGATTGTACACTTGGCCAATGATTATTTATGTTCATGCGAGCCCTTTTGCTAAGCAATTTTAGGCTGCTTTATATGCTGATGCGCATCATTACCTGAATCTTTGATCTCCATACTCCAAAGTCTGTACTTTTTGTTGGTTTGCTTCTGATTGTTTACTGTCCTGTAGACTTTTGATAAAACACCATAATGTAACGTAAAATGGGTGACCATTTGACCAACCATTTGACCCAGATGCTTTTAGTTTTGCTGTATCTTTGAGTGAGCTCCTAACAGTCCTTCTCAAGAGCAAAATACATCTTTAAAACCCTGGCTGCTATACGGTATCAGGCAACAGATGCTAATTGACAGGCTAGCATTGACTAATCAACATGAAACTCAGTGGGAGTATTCAGATCTTGATTACAAAGTACCATGCAAAATTTAGAAGAAATTGGCCATTTGGGGGGCGCTATTACAAATTTGCATATTTTAATGAATGTCCAATTGGATGCAAGTGATGGAAAATCCTATCGCTGCTTTGGCCCATCACCTATAACCCTGGTGAAGAAGAAGCTGTTTAGACAGTGGATGGATAATGGTCCTTGGTTGGGCTTTATCAGCCTTTTTTATTTAGCTGCCCTCTCTGATTACTAAACTTTCAGATCCTTTCTGTCAAATAATGGCCGGATTTCAGTTCACTGATAGCAAATCACCACCAAAGTCTAATCATTGCTTTAAGTCATCCCTGATCAATAGCCATTGCCGGCTTGGCACAAAAATGTTTCCTTTTCAGGTCATCACAGACCTCCAACCATTGCTGGGCAGGCACATACTGTACGTTGTTAGCTGTTAAGGTCATTTCTGACCTGTAGGCATTTCATGCAGGTAGCAACAGATGGGCCTAGTTGGGCCTGTGCCGCCTTTTTTATTTATTTTTTTATTTTCATACGCATCATTGTTTCACCTTTTAGGTCAAGCCTTCTCATTTCATTGTGCATTTTCATCCCGCCTTCGTTAATGATTATACTTTTGGACGAAAGTGTCAGGCTGTGTTTTGTTAGGCCAGCACGTGTAATTTTGGGGGATTTGTTATGCAGCAGCTCAAGGCTCATGCGCCTTGATTTAAAATCTCCCTGTAGAGCCTAAGCACCGAAGACCTATCAGACCAAGATGTTATACAGATGTTTTAGTTGCGAAATACTGATGTGTGAATTTTTTGACGCTTTGACTCGACAGAGAAATTTGTCATCTTCAATCACTTTGGTATTCCTGACGAGAGACGGAACATCACCGGGAGCCTGAGAGTGCACAAAAGAACAACAGCCAATAAAGACTGCCAAAAGACAGACATCCCCATCCTGTAGGTGTAAGTACACTGAAAGCTGTTGCTAGTGAAAGTCTTTGTTTTCTCTCAATTGACATGTCGACAATTGACATGCTTGGCTGGAGATCAAATGATCTGAGATGCCTCACCCACCCAGGTGCATTATGAGGCACAAATTAAGGTGTGGCTCAGAGTGCTGGTGTATCTGAGATTCCGCATCACACTACCAGGGGGGAGCTTTCTCGGTAAAAGCAAAATTTGTGATGGCGTGGAGAGACAGTCTTGGTGGGAATGAAAACTGAAGACTGCATACCTGTTTTACTCATTGAGTAAGGATTTGTTATCCTGCAAAGCTGATAGAGGAATTGTGCAACGAAGCCATGCAATTCTAAACAATTATAAATCAATGAAACACACACACACACACACACACACACACACACAAAATAATAATAATCACGAGTGATAAAGGTGTTCATACAGTATATGCCCCTGGTGTGTTACTGCACCACATGAATGGAAGCTTGGCCAGACAGTGAATTTGGGCACTGAGAATAATTTGGCAACTGTTTTGGTTTATTTTCGCTGGAGAGCACATTAGTTGATGAACATAACGCAAAATTGTATATATCCACATTTGGATGTTCCAGTCAATCGACTTTGTCATCCCATCTGAACCTTTAGCCGGTACTATAGGCTTCGTAATGTAGGTGCAATTCGAAGCAATTCACTCCTATAGTCTGCTGATAAAAGAATATGTAGCCTTGACTACATTCTTTTTTAAACACGTACGCCCCCGTGGAAACAGAATGTTCCTTTACAATAATGACATAAGGAATTATTACAGTGAAAAAAAAAAAAACGATTCGAACACAATTTGCCAATAAATCAGGAAAATTGCATAATGGAAACTTCAATATCAACCGACGCATCTTGTGAGGAGAACCAGTTAGTTTATTCCCCGTGCCACATTTTGGTGGAAGAATAGAGAACCTCAATCCTGCATGCAGTTCTTACCCGTGAATGGTGCTGAAAAGACAGCATCACCATAGCTCTGCACTCATCACTCGAAATACAACAGGCAATGGAAATCTTTACTTTGTTATAAATTCGTGCAAACTGAACGATTCTTTGTGATCTCGTCATCTTTTTTCAAATATGATTTTACTTCGCGTAGTTACCTAGTTTGCTGCCGAATGAAGGACGTCACGTGAGGTTCTCTTGAGACCCATAGATTGACAAACCTGCAGTTTTTACCCATTCATTACATAACTTTTCAGGTAACGTCTGCTGCATTTCATAGAAATGAACCGTTCAGGACAATACTGCGATGATTACTACAGAAAAACACTCGCTTGGTAAACACACATTTCATAGGAACACGTTCATGCGATGGAAGACGTGACGGAATACACAATGACGGTATACAAGTGATTCCCGCATCTCGAAGGAATTCGTGGTATAATGCGTGCGCAATTTTTATTCCAAAAAGGTGCAAACATATGAATATATCAATATATTGCGCTCTGGATCCGATGGTAATCAAACAGCCGTTCCCAACACATGATTTATGGAGAATTGAGTGTTCACATCTTAAACACGTCCAGATCTATAAAATCATCTTAATGCTGGGCACTGCATAGACACATGTTATCTTATAGTGATTTCGTAAAGAGTGTACAGTAATTGATTTTGGACAAGCTTTAGCTGATTGCAATGACTCGTCAAATAGCCAAGCCCATGGTGTCTTCTAAGGCCATATGAGTATGTTTTTTTCGGAGATTAATGCGTGCCCTGAACATTTTTATTCAAATTGAACAGTAAACTTGGGGCAGCTACTGTTGCAGGGGCAAGACATTTCAAATAAGACAACCACGTCATCGATAGGCTCAAAGTCCCACAGGAAATATTCCACTCATAAACAATCCGACGAGAATTCAAATATTACTACGCAACCAGGTGATATGTATTGTTAATTGCACATGTAACAAATTATTAGAAAATTATATAAATGCATCATTTATTAAAATGACCCCCGTCCGCCCACATCCACCTCCATTCGGAGCGGAGGACTGGATAGCGCTAGAGTGAGTAGTATCGTGATATTGATACACAGGGATGGTTCGCACTGGCTAATCAGGGGTATAGTTATATTTTTTTGATACGAAGTTTACTGCATTGTTTGCATTACAGTTTTTATTCAAGAGGTTAACTGAACAGGGTGTAATTCTCCCGTTCACCTAAGGGATGTGATGTGATACTTGAAAGAAACGCTCAGTTCCCAATAAAGCTGCAAGGAATGCAGCGATATAGGCTACTAGACGCTGTCGGGCAGTCCTACTGCAGAATTGCATATTCCAAATATGTTGGCGGATTCATCATCATTCTCTTACAACCGTAGTCAGTGTGGGAAACTCGTGATGCAGGGCTCTGACATGCTTGTGGAAACCCTGTAAAAACGAAGACTCCTGGATATATGTAATTTCGTGGTTTGTGGGAGAACTTGGAGGATTATTTTGGGCTAATTATCATTCATACCTGTTACAATAATGGAGCACTCGGTTGAAATATCATCTAAAATTGCAATCTTGGAGCTTTGTGAAACAGTAATGCTGTAAGTAAATTCGCCCATTTATTGTTGATGTAACTGTTACTTGGTTTGCACAGCAGGAACATTATTTTTTTTCAAATTCACTCCTTCAGCATTGCCTCCACAGTACTGTAGCCTATAATTAAAAATGTATCAACGAGGAAATGCCGTTTCTCATGTTGAGTGCCTTAATGTGACATACACCTGAGCCTCTTGCAGAATTCCCTATCTTTCAGTTCATTTCCCACGGAAGGAGATGGTGCGTTCAGATATATTTTGGTGTGAATTTGGTTGTACTGTTTTCGTGTTCATGGTGCTATTTTGTAAAGGCGAATCATTTTTGGTTTGAATATTATTTGCCTGAATAAGCATCGCATTGCAATTTGTTCCATGTGAAAACACTGTTGAATCTTTCGCCAAAACTCGTGTCGTGATTACATGAATACGAGATATTCAGAGCCAATCTGCCATTGACGATGCTCCTTTCTGCGGGTTTGCATATTTGATATCAGCAATTTACAAATGAGGCCAGATATGATTCAAAGATTTAAACCAAATGACTGAATGTTAAATTATTATTCTCCGACTTAATCGTGTGGGTTTTAACAGATTGGGAATTTGTATGCATTTTAGAAGAGAAACTTTGCTTACTTTTGATCTTGGTATATAGTTGCTCACGTGAAGCGATCTGATTAAACGTGAAAAATGTTCAGCGGATACCAACTTTCCTGAGTTGAGAGTTATTTGACAGCGAGCCTTACTTTAGGATGCCAGGACTCGCTACGTGCCAGATTTCCAGCATGCGAATCGTTCGCTACTTTCTTGCCAATGAAGGTACGTTCACATAACAGTAGCCTATACCATCGGAATGACAATTTATACTGACGCATACTATCATAACACAACTATACGCAAGAGGGCGCTGTTGTATAACGAGTATCTCACGAAAGTAGGGCCAACCGACTCAATAAGCTCAATAAGATTTTGTTTTCCAAATTTTACCGCTCAGTATGTAGTTGTGGACACAGGGGTGTTTATATTGTTTATCCTTTGTGCGACATGGCTTCTTCTTCGCATGCATCTCCTAAGCTTTATAATTAAAATTCTGCCTCTTTTTGAGAGAGGGGATACGCACGCACTTAAAGGTTGCATATTTGCTCAATTTAATTTCCGAAGATAGTCCTCGATATTGGAAAGAACATTAACAGCAGGGCATGATTGTTTACTGGAGTAATGTCCTCTCCGATTCAACATACGCAGTTGGCTGTCATCTCAGGTTCTATGCCTACATTTAGTCCAAATCGTCACCATAAGCAACAACCAACAGCAGCATTATCAATGACGAAAACAAACAAACATGCATACATACATACTGAACGTAATGTCGAATAATGGCATAAAAAGATTAAAGTATGGGCGACGACAGCCCTAACACTCGGCACAAATAACACATACGTATGCAGAAGGAAGAAAATGTGCAACAGTATAGAACACTATTCAATACATTGAAATGGGCCAAAATTAATGAACGTTACCCGCCATATTCCGACGATGTCAATTTATTTCAACACCAACAATAACTTGGTGAAGAAGAATATGTACAGCTGTGGGCTAATTCCCGGAAAAATCCACAAGCAGAATTGGTAAAATGTGGTGCCGGTGGTGACCCATTTAGGCAACTCATGGATAAACGCATTTTACTCCCAGCACGTTATCCTATTTTCGCATTAACGACGGTGAGACTGGGCGAACGGGAGACCGAGCGAGCGAGGGGATGTACGGCGGCGACAGAAACACGGAGACCTAATATCGTTTAAATCTTTGACTCACAAGCCGTAAAGGCTGCAGCAGAACGCCGAGGTTTGGCTCTAATCGGAGCAGCTGGAGCAGCCATGCCAAGCGAAAGGTTGCGACCCCCTGAGAAAGTGACCTGGTCAGAGAGGATACTGATCAATGGCCTCAGTGTAAATATCAAAGCAATAACATTTCAAAATCGATGCATTTCCTTTATAATTTACATTGAAATTGCTGTCAGTGAAATTGTCTCGGCTACAATACTGTTAACATGAAACAAGTGATTTCAGAGGACCTTATCCCTCCCCGAATGAATTGCTTGCGTCAGTGCGACTAAAATAGACTACGTACGATTTTGTCGATTTTTGGCTCAGAATTTAGCTTTATCAATTTTTATTCTTTAATTGTGTTGAGCTCTGATAATGCATTACGCCTATTGGAAACTTCAGGTAGCCTAATATAGCTTGACCGCAGTCCTACATCACGGGGTCAACGCTGAACAGATTAAACTTTTATAGTTGTAGATTTAAACTTGGACACGTATGAGGTCGAGAGCAACACCTGAACGGAGTGTAATTAGACTGCGAAACGCGCTTTGCATCTTTTCCTTGCTTCACCACAATGAAAATACCAACGAATCGCGAACCAAAGCGTAGCTAATCATAATATAATCCGTGCAACATAAATCCTGCATCAGTGACGCAGACATTTTCCCCCACAGAATAACTGTGAAGCCTTTTGACAGGAATTCAGTGGGGGAAAAAAACACAAGATCATAAATGCAGAGGACGGACACTGTGTGAGCAATAAGCAGACATTGCCCCTCCAAGTATGTCTATAAATGGAAAAATCATGCATTAATGAGCAATGTGTCGTAAATAACGCAGCTTCAAGCAATGGGCCACTGAAGACCTAATAGGCTATAGTGCCCTCCACAAGCGTGGCTGCGTGACACTTGTTACTTTAGCCACACTGCACACAGACGACAATTGGATTTCTGATCAAAATATGACAAAAGTACAATCGTTTATTAGTTGGTCAATTGACTATCAACATCAACAGAGCTATTCCAAAATTTGCCATTTCTGAGAAATTTCGTTTGTGTTTGGAATGTTTGGAATTGGAATGTTTGGAAGACATTTATCATAAAATTTAGCAAAGACATTGATAATGCTACAGACTAAATTATTGTTTGTGTTAATAGTTCTATTAAGCGAGTCTTTATGGATGATTTCAAAGCCCAATATTCGGCAGTACATCACTCATATGTACTAATTTCGTTTACTAACGACAGTTTTTGCCCTCACTTGCGTTGGAGCGTTAATATGCTATTTTGGTGCCACTGACACCACTCCTATCATGTTTGGAGCAGAGCAAGCTGAAAAATATTTCTATGCTACAAACCTCAATTCCAATGAAGTTGGGACATTGTGTAAAACTTTAATAAAAACAGACCACAATGATTTGCAAATCCTTTGCGACCTATATTAGGCCTAAATTGAGTACACTACAAAAACAAGATATTTAATGTTCAAACTGATAAACTTTTGTTTTTTGGAAATATTCACTCATTTTGAATTTGATGCCTGCAATGCATTCCAAAAAGGCTGGGACAGGGGTATGTTCACCACTTGGTTGCATCACCTTTCCTTTTAACAACACTCACTGAAGATTTGGGAACGGAGACACCCTTGTTAGTCAGCTCAATGCACCCCCTGTTTGTATGTATGTCTGTCATTAACCGACCGGCTGCTCTGCTCGAAATTGAGGGTGCATTGAGCTGACCAATGACCTGACCAATAAGGGATTCGCTGCGCTCACCCCACACATGTTCTGCATGCTACTAGTTGTAGAAGATTTGTTGGTTGAACTCTTTCCCATTCTTGCTTGATGTATGACTTCAGTTGCTGAACAGTCCGGGCTCGCCATTGTTGTGTTTTGCGCTTCATAATGCGCCACACATTTTCAATGGGAGAGTTCTGGACTGCAGGCAGGCCAGTCTCTTACCCGCACTCTTTTACTATGAAGCCACACTGTTGTAACACTTGCAGAATGTGGTTTGGCATTGTCTTGCTGAAATAAGCAGGGATGTCTCTGAAAAAGACATCACTTGGATGGCAGCATATGTTGCTCCAAATCCTGTATGTGGGTCGATGACCAATAAGCCTTTTAAAAATATTTTTTGAAATAAATCTTTAAAAATGTACAGAATACATTTATTTGAAGTTGGAAGAGTGTGTTTAAACAAGTCTTAATGGTTGCACAATATTTACAGAGTTTTAGTACAGTTTTTGTATTTGACTGAATCTGCAATTTCACCTGCCAAAAAATGTAAGGTGGCGCAGCCAAAAGTTTCTTGGGGAGTGTTTTTTTTCCCCCCTCTTTTTTCAAAGTGATTTTTTTAGTAAGTATACCTGAGAGTGTCTACTCTGCCTAAAACATTACTATTTTGTAACTGAGCTGGGTATTAAAAGTAACTTGTGGATTATTTATTGTAGAGGCAGGTATTTTGGTTTTCCAAACAATTTAAGAACAATTAAACTTCATTTATTTCAAAGGTTTTCAATATAAAATTGTACCCCATAGTAATATTATATTAATATTTTAAATTACATATATAATACATTTCACATAGTGTTAACTTGCTTGGACGGTTGCGCCACCTGACATTTTGAGGATTTGAGATGACAAAACATATCATAAAAATGAAATATACTGTAAACTGGAAAAATATGTTCAAATTAAACAGGTCTTATAAAATAAAATGTTGCACATTTTGAATCATTTAAGATTATTTTAAACCGAAGTAGTACACTCGGACAATGTCACATCATTGACCCATGTACCTTTCAGCTTTAATGGTGCCTTCACAGATGTGCATGTTACCCATGCCATGGGCACTAACACATCCCCATACCATGACAGATGCTGGCTTTTGAACTTTGCACTGATAAGAATCTGAATGGTAATTTTCCTCTTTAGCCCAGAGGACACTCTTCCACTTTGCGTCAGTCCAACTCAGATGAGCTTGGGCCCAGAGAAGCCAGCGGCCTTTCTGGGTGTTGTTGATATGGCATTTGCTTTGTATGGTAGGAGTTTTTAACTTGCATTTGTAGATGTAACAACGAACGATGTTAACTGACAATGGTTTTTCGAAGTGTTCCTGAGCCCACATGGTAATATCCTATACAGAATGATATCAATTTTTAATGCAGTGCCACCTAAGGGACCGCCGATCATGGGAATTCAACGTTGGATTTCTGCCTTGCCGCTTACGTGTAGAGATTTCTCCCGATTCTCTGAATCTTTTGATGATATTATGGACTGTAGATGATGAAATCCATAAATTCCTTACAATAGCTTATTGAGAAACATTGTTCTTAAACTGTAGGATTATTTGCTTACGCAGTTGTTCAGAAAGTTATGAACCTCGCCCCATCCTTGCTTGTGAATAACTGAGCCTTTCAGGGATGCTCCTTTTATACCTAATCATAACACTCACCTAATTTCAATTAACCTGTTCACCTGTGGAATTTTCCAAACAGGTATTTTTTGAGCATTCCTCAACTTTCCCAGTCTTTTGTTGCACCTGTCCAAGCTTTTTTGGAACATGTTGCAGGCATCAAATTCAAAAGGAGTAAATACAGTGTCCCAACTTATTTGGGGTTAGTCTTTAGTTTCTACTGGCATTTTTAAAGTTCAGTCCTCATCAAACAATAGCCAAAAACAGCCTTATCTTCAGCCTTTGTCAGTTGTTGTGAGAGACTAAGGACATACCATGTATGTAATTCTCAGGAAACTGAAGATTACAGATGTGAAGTACTCTCTTGAAGGGAGAGTTAAACTGGATCTAATCAGAAGAGCTGGCTATAATTAGTGGGTTTTTTTTCCCCTCTAATCATAATTCAACTCAATCAGAAACAACAAGGATTAATGATCAAATTTGAGATTATGCATGTATTTGATAAGATAATTAGGTGTTCTGACTCAGAAATCTTGGCTTACTCGCATGTAATTTGACAAAACTAATTTGCTTTTTGAATTTGGGTATTTATTAGTTGGCTTGAATGATTATGGAAATACATTAGGAATGGAAACACTCATGGCATGTCATTTACTTCATGCATAAGTGCATATAGGCCTATATGTGGATTGCTATAAATTCCTTATTGATTGCATTTAATTTTGTTCAAAAATTATGTAAGTCCTTCAGTGGGTGATGCAAAGAGATGCCCAAAGAGTAAGGTGTATTCGCAAATGCACACGGGTTATGTTAGCTTTTAAATGTTGCTCCCCGCAATATAAAATCTTGATGTTAAAATTTCTCTCACTTAAAAATGAAGTCTTATGTATTGGTATCTAGATATATCTTGCTTTCGTCTTCCAATGAATGCTTTTTGCGTCAAAGCTATTAAAAATGCATTACTTAAGAACACATCCCAAAAGTCGCCCCAAGTGCAATACAAAGGAACAATGAGATAATGTAACACACATTTGACCCCGAAGTTAAAATGGAAGACCTTACCAAAAGCAATACAAAATGTTAAGTTTTACAAAACCCAAACACATTGCTGCCAGTATAGTTAAGATGGTCCAGGCACAAAGGCAGAAAGGCAGTGAAAACTCTATTCCTACAACTGAAAACAGAAAAAAAAAAAAAATAAAATCTATCCCTGACTCCCATGACAAATCAGAAGAGTGGGTTTTCTGCATCTCCCGTACTCTGGCCTAAATACTAATAAAAAGTGCCTGACAAACAATAAAATAGCCGGACTACTTGAAACCTACTGTGGAAAAACTTGCATGCACATAGCACCAAAAAAGAGTTTTAGCAACTCAAGTGGACGTTCACTCCTTGCTGCTGGAGTTTTCAAGCTTGTATACATGAGTGGCTGGATGGACACAGGTGTGAATCATTTTGCCTATCAGGCATCCAATCACGCAATTCAAACCTCTGATCAGTTGCACCTGCTTAGGAAACAGACTCCAACTTCAGGGAATGAAACTCTGAGATTTTGTACATTAAATTCAAGCTTAACCAGAAAGGGCCAGCGT
Organism: Gymnothorax reevesii; assembly: GCA_029721435.1. Lineage (NCBI taxonomy): Eukaryota > Metazoa > Chordata > Actinopteri > Anguilliformes > Muraenidae > Gymnothorax > Gymnothorax reevesii. The sequence goes on from CM056592.1 coordinate 9,874,049, forward strand.
GGATGCAGGCATCCATTCCAACCAAGCAGTTATGCTCCTGATTCTACTAATTAACCCTTAGAGTCTTTGCTAAAGAGCTTGACTAATAGTATCAGGTGTGTAAGTGCTTGGTTGGAATGAAAGCCTGCACCCACACCGCCCTCGCAGGATAATGTTGAAAAGCCCTGCACTAAAAAGTAGTAAAGCACTACAACATAATGTATGTGCAAAATGGCCACTGGCACACTGTATTGTCTATCTCAAGTGATGAAACTCCCCTCTGTTTGTTCTGCTCTGCCTGCAGGGGATGAAATTGATCACTATGGGGAATTTAGTGTTCGCACTCCTGACGCTCCCAGTTCTTATTTCGTACATCGACGTGGCCTTCGCAGCTGAGAAAGTCCCCATCCTGAACATTGCCGTGATCCTGGAGCGAACTCGTTACATCTCCGAAAGGGACATACGCGCTCTTTGGAGCAAGGATGACCCCATTGACGTGAACATGGTGACGCTGATTGTGAATGAGACTGACCCCAAGAGCATCATAACCCACATATGCGACCTGATGTCCGGGACGAGGATCCATGGCGTGGTGTTTGGGGATGGCACTGACCAAGAGGCCATTGCCCAGATTTTGGATTTTATTTCCTCTCAGACATTCATTCCCATCTTGGGCATTCATGGAGGGTCTTCCATGATCATGGCAGATAAGGTGAGTTTGAAACACGCAAAACAATAGCATAAACTTCAACACTTTGTTAAGGGTGGGTATTAAATTGGTTAATCGCAGAGCAATGACATCAAAACCTGGATCTATACATTGGCTTGTATAAAGCATTTGAAACTGAGGTACTATTTTGTGAAGACTGCCAAAAGGTGGATGCTGGGTTGTTCAGTGATTCATTTTAATAATAATAATATTAAAAAAACAAATGAAACAGAAACTGCACAATAATTGCCATTTTTCTTCCTGCTGAACCTATGCTTTACAATCCTGACTGAGTGAATTTCAATTGAGAGTCCACTTTGGGGTCTGAAGCACTTAGTCATCACTCAGGGCAGTGATTACTGCTCAAGTATGTTGAAATTCAAATTACTTGTTCGTTGAGGTTGTTGCTCATATGTAGTTTATGCTATTTCAATGAAAGATTGAAGCATTATTATTAGCTGTAATAGTAGTAGTTGTAGTAATGGCAGCAGTTGAGCAACTAGTGGTGTATGGCTACATATTGGAAATACAATTTGTCATTTGTGAACTTTTTGTAATGGGGCGGGGGGGGGGCGGGGGCGGAGTCTGGGGGATGTAGTTCGTCATGTGTACATTTTTTCAGTTGCATAACTCAAAGGAGTGAGAGATGGGTAGTTCCCTGATAAAATTGTGCATACTAACTGGATGCTGAAGAAAAGCTGAGTGAACTGAAATATTACTTCATCAACTCATATGATCAAAAATACTTTTTCTCAGTTCAAACCACCCTCAATGATAATGACATCTATGGTCTGACAGCCCAGAGAAGGTTGATTTTGGCTGTTTGACTCCCCCCCCCCCCCCCCCCCCTTCCACTTCTGCTCTGTAAACAAGCTGTTTGAAATTCCTGCTGTCCTCCATGTCACAAGCAAGCCCGTGCCTACATCTCTCTCGTCTCTGTCTCTGTCTCTCTCATATAGCACTAGCTTTACTTTATTTCATTTTTAGATCTATTCATTGGCAATTCAGAGAAAAGTTCAATATTAGAGTGGACGCCCAATAAAGCAGCCAAGCACTTCAGAAAGACAGTCGTGACTGGCAGGGAATGACCAAATAATGAATTTTTGTAAATATTTTTGAAAAAAAATCAACTTCCATTCTGGACATTCAAGAATATAATAACTCCAGGGAAAACAGCAAAATATGGGACTTAAATAATCAATCCTCTTTTAACTATCTTTTTTGGGCCTTGGGGGTATACAATATGTTGTATAAACAAAACAGCCAGAGAGATATGCGAGCCACAGTCACAGTCAGACACACAGACAGACGCTTCTTGCATTATAGATAGATATTTCACGTATGCACGTAATACGTCTGTGTGTCTGACTGTGACTGTGACTCGCATATCTCTCTGGCTGTTTGTCAGATCGGCCTAAGCTTTCGGATATGGCTTGAACATGGCACAATGGTTTGCATCCCACGGGCACTGCACTAGTAAGATGAATTTAAAGATTTTACTTTCCCAGTGGATGGATTTAAATGGGCCTGAACCTTTTCATCCCAAGGTGACATCACGTCGCACTCAAGTAATCCTCTTAATTTCATCGGTTTGGAGCTCAAGCAATCACACAGTTAATACTAAACACTCCTACCCTTGAAATGTTCATTACAGCCATGCCCATGCAGTCTCCGAGAAAGCTAACGACTATTTAACTATTTTTGTTATGCATTTTATCATCCATCCATCCATCCATCCATTATCTCTACCGCTTCTCCCTCACTGGGGTCGCGGTGGAGCTGGTGCCTTTCCCAGCTGACTGTGGCCTAAAGGCAGGGACGCAGTGGACAGGTTGCCAATCCACCACAGGGGGTAAACTCCATTCACACACCCACTGGCAATTTAGAGTCTTCAATTAGTCTGACATGCACGTCTTTGTGCTGTGGGAGGAAACCGAAGTACCCTGAGGAAACCCAGGCAAATGTAGGGAGAACAAGCAAACTCCATGCAGAAAGGACCCAAGCCAGGTTTAAACCCACGAGCTTCTTGCTGTAAAGCACTTGGCGCTACCCTCTGTGCCACTGAGCACCGTGTCTGTTCGTTTATTTTTTATTTTTTTTTCTTGCCTTTCAAACATAGAATGTGTCAGAACACCGTTTATTTTGAAATATCACATCAGTTTCAAAGAGTGATTCTGTGATCCCTGCCCAGCTGGCATTTTAACGTTTTTTCACCGTTGAGTCAGGGTCATAGTTGAATCACCGTTGAATTATGTTTTGATTTTGAAGGATGAATCAACGTTGATTTCGCAGTGTTTTTTCAACGTTGTTTCAGCGTTGAAACAAATCTTGTTCAAAGTTCAGTGTTGATCTGAGATCATTTTGTCAACATTTTTACAACCATCAGTGTTAAACGTAGTTTCAATAGCGTTTCAATGTTGAAACGACAACTGACATAATTTTAACCATATTTCAACGTTGAAGGTCAGTCATGTGCTGGCTTGGTAGATCTTTAACAGTAAAAAGTATGAACTGAACCATACTACTACAGGAACTGAATACTACTAATACAATAGGACATGCTACATATGCAGTATAAAACAGTATTTAGGGCACAATAAAAAATAAATGACCGACTGAAGTGTATATACTGACCATTAATGTTAAGATTTGAAAAAGCCACTGAAAACATAGAAACCCATAAATAAATGTAAATATTTTGAACATTACTAAGTTTGAAAGTATGCTGAGGCGAATGAATACACCTCTTTATGACACAGGTATTGTTAAATAAAAAATAAAAAAAATAGCGATTTCATTTAATCCTCTATGGTGGTAAAAGTAAGTCATCAAAACTCAGAAGGGTAAAACTTAAAAGATACCGTCTGAAGATGGAATTTACCTGGTATAGAAGTTTAAGTAATAGAGCATTTACACATATCTAATGCTATTATTGCCACAAAAAGGACGACTGCGTAACCTTGGAACTGTGTGCCTACGAGGCACAGAGCAGTGAGAGGAAGTAATTAAGCTTTAAATGATTAGTTAAAGAGGTTAACAGTAAAAATTGTGACTTGATGAAACCCCAAAACCCATGGGAACTGAATACTGCTGCTGAAATGACGCATGATGACTGGCTGGGCTATAATTTGAAAAAATGCTCTGACACACCGCCAGTATGACAAACAATACCTGCATGTAGATCAATGTGAAGTAGCATGTGGAGAAGGCATCAAATTAAAGACATGTAGATGACTTTATCAGAACCATATCAAAAAAGTAATGATGTGAAGGACCTCTTTTTATAACAACTCAAATGTGTAACAGTTAAAAGTGATGTTCACTGGTGAAATTAAAGAAAAGACGGAGGTTTTGTTAACCATAAATCTATGTTGTGTAATTCAACACAGCTGCAATTATAAAGAGCTTCATTTTACAATAGAAAACTGTGGACTTTCAAAGTGAAGTGGACATTGTGGGACTTGACCTCTGTGCTGGGAATCAGAGTTTGTGTATAAAAATGAACCTGTGAAGAACCTCATGAATTCTGAAGCAGAGAGACACTCCAGCGGCACAAATCCGAATATCATATTTGTGCTTGAACCACCTCAATTGGACAACAATCAAACAAATCATCAAAGTACTTAAAAAGATACTCAAATTGTGGATATAAGCATAAGAGAGAAGAAATCATTTGTTTACCAGATCAAAAAAACTGTTCAACTTTCACTGCTGTATCATCTGAAAATTTCACCATTTATTTGAATTAAAATCTGGTGGGAAAATCTGAATTTCTAAATAGTATACCATTCAAAGTCATAGCGAAGCCATCACAACCAAACAAGCTAAACAGTTAAAGAGTTTAAATTGAGCATCAAGGTGAAAGTATAACATTGTAAAACCAAATGTTTAATTTCTGAACATATGCTAGACACTTTTTTGTAACACTCTTTAAGCACGTCACAGTCTTCTGATTCAGTTTTAAAGTGCATTCATCAAATCTGAAAAACCTCGATCGCAACATCCAATAAACATCAGTGTTTTGAATGGGAACGCCTAATTTTTTTATTAAATATCACCAGGCATTTAGCTTTTACACACTGGTTTTTAGATTATAAACGTCACGTTCCACAGTTTTACAAGCAAAGCTGTTTTCTACCGCTCCACCATAGGAGAATAAGAATGGAGTGTGGAGTAAGAATTAAACCTTTCTAGTTTACAGTTAGCCCAGTAATGAAGACAAAAGTGTGGGAAGAGCAAACACAAGTGTGCAAGCTTACAGCTAGACACTAATTATGATAGTTGCCTTGGCAACAGGTATTTGACCAGCACCTTTTCCCACATTGTTTATATATAGCTTTTCAATGTTAAACTCAAGCTTTACTATCATTCAAGATGAACGAGCATCTTCATGATGGAAAAAGTCTCAGAGAAACATTTAAATAAATCAGAATGGAAAAGCAGACCAGAAACTGTGACACTGATTTAGAGTACATCACTCCAAAGGCCTTCACGAAACCAAATGTCTTATATTCACATTTTGTTTTTGAGTGACCATTTTCTTTCGGACACCCTTCATCACCCATTACGAAGGCCTCCACCCACCCTGACCCCACTGCCTCAGGTAGGTAGAGGCTGTGAGAGCTTATCCAATATGGTGCTATTTTTTTGGGGGGGGCATAATGGTGTCCTCTGTGAGGACCTGATTTAATGACAGAAAAAGCTAAGCAAATGCCAACATTAAACACAATTTTCCAAACTTTTGACTTCTATGTTTTCTTGCCAGTGACGAGCGGGAACAAAGAACAGTGCTGCTATTCAGTACTAATTCAGATATTAACTGGGATCCTACAAACCGTCTTTTAATCAGGCCAGTTTGCGGCACAGTAGGTTTTTGGCAGTACGCTACATTCCCCCTCCTTCAGCTGCTGACTGTGGAAACTACAAATCCAACACATTGTACACTCAAAGAGATTATGTTCTCTCTCATTCAATTTGCCAACATTCTTCTCAAATCACATTTAATATTTAATATTTTAATGTAAACGAACAAAATTTCTAAGCTTGGGGCTATACGGATCTTCTTTAAAGGCAAAGTAAACATTTGTTTTAGCTCTTACCAAATAAAAGTACGTTCTTCTCCTTTGATGAATGAATATGCACTGCTCAAAAAATAAAATAAAATAACGGGAACACTTGGAGTTATATTGTGTTGTCAAGTGTTCCCCTTATTTTTTGAGCAGTTTACATGAATATAATTTTTTTGTGACTTTTATTTACCGAGTAATCAAACGTCAAACCTCCGAAATACAGCTCATTAACAGAAGTTCATAAACGGCACCATCAGAAAACTACTTCGTGTAGCAATGTCCCGGATATTACGACACGCTTAGATGCCAGGGAATCAGCATTTCTACATTAAGTGCATGCCAATTAGTCTTGATTGTCACTCGTGCTGCAGGTTAATATTACGCCGAACGATAAAGGTTTTTCATTATCATAATTAGAACCTGAGTGACAAAATCCGTCATAATGCTTCTGTATGTGGCTGTCAGTTGCTCCAACAAAACGGGACACTCGGACCGACCCGTGGGCATAAGTTTGCATAGATTGCCTGTGGCGAAGCCTGTCTTGTTATGACGGACAGTGATTGCACAACATCAGACAACGAGACTTCGTCTGACGAAAAATTACCTGTTATGTACTGCATTCCTTTTAGATCTATTTATTTCCAGGAGGTCGTTTTTACGCAAAATATGGAATTGAATCACCAAGAAAATATCGGAAGATTTTGAAAGATAATGCCGTGCCAGTCACCAGTGTGCCCCCAAACTCAAGTGCCTGTCAAGAAACGACGGCAGCAGTTACACGTACGGATAGAAAAGGTAGGCTTTCCAGTGTTAAGTCAACGTATAATTTGACATTGTAGTAATGTAGTTAAACCGATTCACAAATGATTAATCGGACGAACTCTTGCCGGCAGTAGCCATGTTTTACAACATTTTTAACCTTTGCGCGCCCAAGAGTTCCGGTGTCCGGGTGCTGTGGCAAGCCACGCCGATTCCAACAAACATGGCGCACTGCGAACAATGTACCTGATCTTCTCAAGCTGATTTGGTCGTTAAAAAAATCAACAATTGTCCAAAAATATATTTGAATAGTAGAGGCAGTGTACTTTTATTGGGTGTACGCTGTACCAAGTCTTTTCTTTGCCTTAGCCCTACCTTATCCAATAAAGAGCGTGGTACATCATAACTAGTTAGTAGGAGGACTACCTAAGCTCATAGTAGTTAGAAGTAGATCCAAACAATAAGCTACAGCTGGGTTGGTGACTTCTTTTCTGTAAGTCGTGGATTTCTCCAAAATCTTCACATTAACAAACTGCTCATAAGGAAGCAAATTAGCTGTTGCATGAAAAATAGCTAATCTAATGCCTTTTCTTGATGACCCTTATGTTCTTCCCTGGAAAGTTGGGATGGGGATGGTCTGGATGTTACTGGCTGCCTGTTAGAAGCAAGCTACCACCTGAATGTAAGAACTTGATCAGAGAGAGAGAAAATAAGTTTTCTGTATGTTTAAAATCCCTGCACATGAATGGCATTGAGTTATACGGGCGCAAGGGCTACATATTAGGCTTAATGCTTCTCCTCAACTAAGTCTGCTCTCTCTTGCCTCAAATAGAAGTCACTGCGCCTACGTTCCCATTTCCTCATTTATTTATTATCTCGACAAGGAGTGCTCTGTATATTTTATGCTTCAAGCAGCTCTGGTTGGATATAACTTTTTAATGGTAATCCTTGAACATAGTATGCTGTCCTGAATTTCAGTGCTACTGATTTTCAGAACTTTCCACTTTGTAGTTTGAATCACTCATAATGCAATTTCACCTTCTCCCTCAGACTCACAGCCAGAAGGTATTAAAATCGTGAGATTCAGTAGGATTTTTTTTTTACACTGATGGACATACTCCCTCAATGGATACTGATACCTTGTCTTAATCAATTGCCCAGCTCTCCTGACTATTTGCACACTGCTACAAAAATAGGGCTCTCATTTTCTTATGAAGAATTGTGAATTTTAATGAGTGCATAATGGAATCTTGGAGTACATCATCTCAACAGCCTTTGGACTAGCATGTTCTTTGCCCATTATGGTCACATGGTGATGAAACTTGCATAAATGAGAGGACTGGACTTGATGTGTTTTCCTTGGCCTCTCTGGCATGTGATCCTGCTACAACCCCTTGCCCCCATCATGTTGCCTGTCTCAGCTGACTGCAAATGGGGTTATAAAGAGCTGTTGCCCCCCTCATGGCAATTGAAGGGGAAGTATTTAGCAAATCTGATTAGTCTTTCAGAATTATTTAAAAAAAAAATCAATGAAGATATTAACAATGACAAAAAAAAAAAAATCAACATAAATACACTGCTGACATTTTTACTGTACTTCATAACAGTTTTGGAAAACTTCTCAACGTTCAAATTTACAAAATAAGTGTCTCTACAAAGCACCGAAGAACAGAGTAGTTTGTGCCTACAGTACAGAGGGGCAATTATAGAAGAATGTTATGCTTGGGAAAACCTCCGTTCACTTGTCAGGGTGGTGGGTCATAATGCTGATTTATTTTTATCTTTTGTTTCTTTTATTTGTTGAGTGGCAGCTAATATGGGGCATAGGTTGCAAAGCTGGTTCTGGCAGACCCGACCAGACCAGAACTTATGACAAGCCCATATTCCCATAGACACTCCCTTGCTTTTCAATCATTGCTCTGTCTCTCTGGACAACCTTTCTCTCTCCCAGCTGGTCACGTAGGCGTTTGGTGAGAAGCCTTTGATGTCACTATACAATGAGACAGGGAGTCCTTTATTGTCACATTTGGATGCCATAACCTATAGCCACTTTTACGTGAGAGGAGCAAATCAAAGGAACAAATCAGATTGCTATACAGTGAGAAAGTCTGCATCGAAAGGAGGCTGGTGTGGGTGTTTGGGCCAAAGAACTGCAGATTTTCCCTTTTGCGACCGATATTTAACCTTCGTTTCCAACTGCGAGTTTAGCATCTGTAAATGCAAGTGATAACGGCATTTTAAAAATGCTAATCACTTTCCCATATCCCTCAAACCTAACCTTAAATTTTTTAGAAGGCTTGCTCACCTTTCCCTAACTCTAAGCTTGAACCTTAACCTTTCGAAAAGCAGGATTGCCTCAAGTTTACCAGAATACCCAGCATGCTGAAAAATTATGTTGGAAGGATGCCCTGAGTCTATCAGACCCTCCTGCACATTGAATACCCATTTAGCAGAATTTGTCAATGTGTTTAAAAAGTGATGCCTGAGTGAGCGTCCATATATGAAGAGTTGAGGGTGAGAATGCATCGAGTGTTGAGCTATAAGCTGTCCTGCCCCAACTCGGTTGAAAACATGCCGCTGCCTGTTGCTGCACTGCATTTCTCTATGTTGCTGCATCACTCTTGGCTGCTGCTAGTTAATGTCAACTGCTGCTTGTTCACATCCACTTCTTCTTGCTTGCACCTGCTGCAAGCTGAAGATCTAAATCTAATAAGCTCGTATGCATGTTTGCTGTGGCTAATCTTAGTCTAGCTAGAGTCTACATGCTAAAAATGAAAATCGTGCGGTTTATTCATCTTTTCCAAGTTATTGCATTTTGGGTCAGCCGCAACATCTGTTTGTCAAGTGAGATTATTCCCAAAATGGCCACACTGCCAAGTGTCTCAATTTGGAGCGCTGTGTTGTTGTCAAATGCCAGGTTTTGATAAGAAGTCATTTCATTTCAAGGGACACGACATTTCAACTCAGGGTCTTCTTCAGCATTATACTGCTTCAATGCGAATGACATTTGCTAATTGCTGCTGGGCAGTGGGGAAAAAACTGAAGTGTGACAAGAATTTGGAAGGAGATTTAAATGGTACTTGAAGGGCTTGATGATATTTATCAAGGTGTTTCAACTCATTTTAACTGCATAAAACGATTAGCAACTGAAGTAAGATCTTTGTTGCCAAATGAGGTCAGAAAAATAATTTTTTTCACCTGTTTTCACCTTTGGCAGTGGAGGTTGTCCAGTGATTATTTATTTATTTACCTATTTATTTTAGCCATTTTTGGATGTAAGTGGATAGAAAAAATGATATAGGCAAGTACTTATTTTGATTTTTTTTATGCATTACATCAAGGAATTTTTCTCTAATCTATTTACTACAGTTTTGCTAACAAGAAGTCCTGGAAATTGCATTCTGGATTTACTACTTGCAGGGGCACTTCTCAGGTTCATTAACCAAGTGTGAACATTAGTGTAAGAAGCTCATTCTCACGTCCAGTTTCTTTTTTCTCACCTGCAAATTTAAAACTCTTGCCCGGTAATATTATCTCAGTAAAATCTTATAGCAGTCTGATGGAAGCATCCTGATCGCTGACGTGTCTCATACCAGTTCTGGTTAATGGCCTACTGTTGTAGCTAATTATAGACGTAATTATTTATCCCATTGAACTGCTTAGTTGCAAGTCTTTCAGAAGCAGTGTTTGCAGCATCCGTAATTTTATTTGGAGTTTTACTCAATGCAATCTACACTGGAAATTGAGATTAGCATTAGTTCAGGCAGGCCAAGGAGTCACGCCTAGTTCACGAAGCCTGCTTTCATATTAGTGATGGTACAGATCGCTAGCCAAGCCCCCATCAGCTGACAGCTCAGCTGATTCCTTCCAAGCACTCAATTGGAAAATCTTAAACAAGGCGCCCTATTTAAAGATGATTTGTCTGCCTACTATTGTGGCTTAGTCCGCTTCATTTGCAACCCTTCTCCATCCCCGGCTCTTTCTTCACACGTTTATCTTAATTATCCAATGACTTGCATCGTCATTGATGCTTGCTCTGTTCTGTGCCCTTGGGGGTTTTGCTTCTGCTCTCTCCGCCAATGGCCTTTAACGCATACGCATGGTAGGGTGGGGAGGTCCTAGAACAGAGTCATACTGCAAAATTCAGATGGTGAAAATATATTTGCTGTATATGATATGATATCATTTAGGTTTTGACAAAGTGGACCTGACTGATATAACATTTATAATCATTATATCCTATTTTGTAACCGTACGCAGCGGTGGCTGGCGGATGGCTGTTTAGGTGGGGAGCATCATTATAACGCCCACTGTGGTCCTTCCATTTATATCCCCATGAAACCTCCGGGAACTCAATTTGAGCTGAGCGTGCACATGATTAATCGCAGATGGGTGGTGGGTGGGTGAAACAATACATCTTTAATGCGGAAACTATTAATTAAATTTTCTAAATTGTGAGCATTGCAGCCAGCTGCTTTTCCATTAAGAAAGAAGTTGTGTGCAGGGATAAGGGGATAAAAAGCAAAAGACTAAAAAATGCAGTAAATTAACGCTCCATTTACACGAGGCCGGCTATTTTCATAAATGAACATTTCACCGTCTCCGTTCTCAGAAATAATATCATGCACATGTATCAGTTTTCTGAAAAGTTTTCGTTTGTACACGTACCTGCGCACACGCCGTCAAGAACATATCAAACCTGTAGGTGGCAGTGTAACAATAAGCTCATGCCCACGTTAGACAATCAGAAACTTGAAAATAACAACAACAGGAACGAATCACAATCATCCATGATTACCATCTTACGTCAGCTGTCTAAAACTCCGTTTTTCTCAGTTTAAATGCAAATTACTTGCAATTGAAGTTTTCCAAAATCTCTACTCTGGCCGGAGTTTTTAGAAAGAATCGTTTTCTGAGGCGAATTCTCCGTTTGCTTGTAAACGAAGGGCACAAACGCAGGGAAATGTCTCTGTTTGTCAAAATAACTGTGTTTGTGTAAATGGGGCCTGAATGAGAAGTTAAGGCAACAATAATTGCTTACAGGCACTCAGGACAATTACGAGGCCCATTGCCAATTTGCCTCAGCAGTACACAATGGATTGATGTTTTGGAGAATACCAGTTGTTACAGACTACAGTGTTGGAGGAAAGTTGAAAATTAATGGCTTTCCTCGGCTGTAACACTATTACAGTCAGCTTTCAATTATTGGCTAGCAAGCTATAGAACTGCATATCTGTGTCACAAAACCAGCACAAGTCATAACAGGTTGTACCCTGGACAGGCAAAGCACGGTTTGTGTTGGTAAACAGTTCTGCTTGTGTTGCCTTGCTTAGATGCAGTAGCCAAGAGATTCAACTTTTTTTTGCAAGTGATGGCTGCTTTGCAAGCCAGTCCTGCGCAACAGTGAATCAATTAAATGAGTTTGCTTGCTCGCTACCTAAACTTATAGCTACCAATTTGCATGCTAGTTTGCATACAAGAGAAAATGACAAGCTGCGAGTGAGCTAGCAAGCTAGCAATAAGATTAATAACATCAGTGCTGCTTCTGTGGACTAACAAGAGCTCAAAGCAACTGACATGTTTCCTTCACTTTAAAATTCTACTTCTATGCTATTTGCCTAAATAGCAGCAATTAAACCAAATTAGCACCCTGCAGCCACAAAATGTTATTACATAAGCTAAGTACACCTGGGTTTCGGGTTTCTGCTACAGACATGATGAAGGTGGCTGTGAAATGGAAGTTTTTTATACATCAATTAAAAAAGCTGCAACTCACTGTAATTGATTAATGACTGGTTAATTTGTTAGCCTGTCACCCTGCCATTGATTTTAATTTGGCTGGCAAACTAGGCTATAATAACCACCAAAATGGATGGCTAACTCACTAGCTAGCAAGTATGAACTATCAAGCTAGCTAGCCACCACTATATTCTACCACCCAGAAAACTGAATTCCATGTCACAGCTGAAATTGCTGGCTCACTGTCAGCTGTTGCAAGCCGCTTGGCTCTCGTGTATAGCCATTAAATATAGTTCAATGGGACCACAGCGCCATCTGTTGATTGGGTCGGTGACTTGCCCACTCTGAAGGCCCCATAAACAAAGCTGTAAAAACCAGATCATAAAGCCGACCAATATCCAGACATTACCAGACAACTCGATGAAGTTTGGCTCGCGAGTAGGCTTGTCGACTCAACTCCTGGCTATTGGAATGCATTCCATTTTCTACCATCAGGCTGAATTGTATTCTAGTCAGTGCTCATCAATGCTACATAAATTTTTTTGCTGCCAAGAAATATTGTCTGCTTCCAGGCTCATGAGTTCAACATTGCAGTAAATTTACATAAAATATACCGGTAGGTTATATCAGTCTGCTGCTGCTCCAGCTGAATTGCTGGGTAGATTAGGTGCCCCTGAGGATTTTCGTGAGATGGTATGGTCCATGGAGTTTGGAAATGCTTCCCTCCAGAGCAGCCTTGGTGTCTGGTGCCTTGGCCACACATTGATTGATTGAGCTTGTATATTCCTGCTGGAGAATGACATTGATGGCTTCACTTGACAGTGTTTCCCGCATGGAATGGCCTCACTACAGCTGTTGCCTAGCTTACACATTAATGGCTTCATTTGTAGTATATTCCACTTAATGGCCTTTGGGTGGCTGGTGCCTTAGCCACATGTTGATAGCTTCACTAGGTAGTGTTTTACTGCATTCAGTGGCCTCACGGCAGCTGGTGCCATTTTCTTACACTGGCAGGTTTACAAGGATTAGCATCCGTTAAGATATTCTGTTGGGGGGACTTCAGTTCAGTTAGGGGCCCTGCTTTTTTGGGGGATATCTCAACGCTCCCTGCTCTTTTCTCCTTAAGCTCAGAAGGCTGCACGGATCGTCAGGGTCAGAGCCAAGGTGCCAAACTATTCTTCCAAAAAGGACTGGAAATATCGATTCCTCTCACCACAATACACAGGTTCACACGCACAGGCCTCTAAACCCATAAATTTCAACAGCGCTTCTAGACACCATTTGCATAAGGCTTTGTTTCTGCAAAGTGAGGTCTTGCCTGGAATTTCTGGATGTAACTACGTCTTTTAGTGCTTGACAGAGGTTTGTTCAAGTAATCCTCAGCACATGTAGTTATATCACTAATGGAGAAATGACTGTTCTTGATTCAGTGCTGTCTGAGTGATCAGAGATTATAGATATTTGGCTTCGGTTTGTGCCCTTGCCCGCTGCGCAAAGAAATTCCTCTAGATTCTTTGAATCTTTTAATTCTGTTGTGCTTTGCTGAGGCTGAAATATCCAAATCCCTTCCTATCTTTCTTTGAAAAATATTTTTTCTCTCACATTTGAGGGCGCATTGGTGATTCTCAACCCACCTTTGCTCCGGAAGATCTAGGCTTTTCCTTGATGCTGGTTTGTACCAAAGTATGATTACAGTCACCTGCTGTTTCCAATCACATTATTCATCGTCATTCAATATATATATATATTTTTTTTTATCTCATTACCAGTTCTAACCTGCCCGTCCTAACTTTTTTTGGAATGCTTTGCGGCCCTGAATAGCAGGAATGAATGTAGCAAATAAGATAATGTCGACCAGACAAACATTAAATATCTTGTCGTCTTACTGTCTAGTGTCTACAATAAAATACAAGTTAAAGTATATTTAGAAATCACTGCTTTTTGTTTTTATATGCATTTTCTTTACCATCCCAGCTTTTTCTGAATTCGGTTGGTATTTGTTAATTCTGCAATTATCAAGTTTACAATTGAGTTGAATGACAGAAATATGGATAGTTTCTCCCAGTCTATGCCCTCTGTGTTCCAAAACAAAATTAAAGTACCAACACTGCGTCATTTATGTATGAATAAACTGGCTATTTCTTTTGAAGCAGTACAATAGATCTTTTTGCCCCCCGGGGACAAATAAGGCATGCAGCATTTTATGATTTAGAATGATGCTATTTGCTTTTATCACTTGAATTGTTGTGGCTGAAATGGACTTTTTAACGACCTTGATTAGTTTTCCAAGCAGTAATGACAGTAATGTGATGGAATTAACTAAAAATGAAAGGCAGTAATTTGGCAGCTGGCATCATTTATATGTTGCAAACAATTTGGTGTTTTTGGCACAGGTTCAGCCATGGAGTACATGCATAAAATTTGATCAAATTCTTTTTGATTGTATGACCTTCATCATACTTAAGAAGAATGCAATTTTTCACGCAAATAAACATGACTGGGCAGATCTGAACATAATCAGACCTGCGCAGACCGATAGACCAGCAAAAGTGATAACTTGTTACCTGTTGTTATAAGTTTGGTCTCAGGTTGTGAATCTTCGGGAGTCCATGTATATTTAATTAAGAGGAAAATCTGCAATTCAGTCATTTTACTGATTCTTTTAGCCAGAGGCAACAAAAGTGCACTTCACATCGTCAAGCAAGAACTGCTAGAGTTAGAGTTAGGAACAATTACAATTGTGTTAGTAAAGTTCAGGCTACACGAGGGATAAAGGCTAGCTCTGTTAAATGGAAAATTGTGGCGTGGAAGGAAGAATTGTCGTTCCCCCCCCCACCCCCCCAGAATTATGGCAGGCACTTAGCAAAAATGTAAGATACAACGATGTAAACTTGAGTTACCTCAATGGACTATTCTCTATTTCACGGTCTATTGATTCACAAAACACTTCCAGTCTTTGAATGATGTAATGGATGAGCAATTGCAGAAGAAAGGGCAGGTACTTGCTGTAGAATGTCATTGAAATTTCTGCCAGTTCGTTGCAGCATATGCGCTTAGATGTTGGAGCGCCCTTTTACTCAATGTCTGATACCAGAAATATAACAGAAGCGGCTAAATTAACATGCACCTTAGCTGCGGTGTCTCACTGCACAGCTTTCTGTCCAGTCCACTGCTGCTTCGTAAGAGTCACTGGAGCAGGAGACTAAGAATCAGAGTCACATTTCCAGTCAAATTTGGTTTTAGCTTTGAATCTCAAAAGTGTGTTAATATTGCATAAGTTCTCTTCATACATTCAGCAGCAGAATCATTGTCTCATTAATAAAGATGAAGAAATAAATAAGAGAATGAACTGCAGATAAACAATAACACATTATTTAAATACAGTCTGAGAAAACCACATCCTTTCATTTTTAACCATTTATTCTTATTCTCCTAGTTATTTTATACAATAATCTCGTATTTTACAAAAACCAAAGCAATTATTTTCTACCAATAATTTAGTACTTTGCACGAAAACCCTAAGAATGAAGCCTGCTTTGAATGTTTTCAAATTATTTTTGGTAAGATTTGAGAATACTTTGAGAGATATTTGAGCAATTTTGGAGATCATTAATATCCATGGATTTGCAGTGGGACTGCTTTCAGACCACAGGTTTTCCATAGGATATAGTTCTATGGAGTGAGATGGCCATTGCAGAACATACCATTTCATGTAACCACGTCTGTGTGGACTTTGATGCATGTTTGTTGTCATTTTCTCCCTGGAAAATTCACCAATTCCCAGGACTTTGCCTCCGAGCTTAGAAACTACATTGTATCAGAAAAAAATTTAGGCAAAAGTGCTTGGTAGAATTGGCATCAACCAGAGTTCCTGACCCATTGGCAGCATAACATGCCCGAAACATCAATGACTAACCTCCATATTGGGTTATGTATGTATGGTATGTGTCTCACTACTAGGAGGTAAAGGGTTAAAGGAAGTGGTGCACAGAATTGTGGAAGACATATTTTTGAGAAAAATATTTGTTTCATGGTAAGAATGAAATGCTTCTTTCAATTATTACTTCAGTTAAAGGTATGAAAGGTTAGCCTTTTTATGAATATTTGAATGAAAGATGAGGGAGAACAATTAAAAAAAAAAAATTTTCATCTTTAGCTCATTTTTACTAAAGAGTGCCAATAATTCTGGAGAGAATTTTATTTTCTGTGCATTACTGAAATGCATGCACACTGCAGGAAATTTTGCTGATGAGACGTATTATCTGATAATTTTATTTGTCCAACGAAGGGGAATATTTCTCTTTCTATTTGCATGTGTTAGAATTTAGAATGCCAAGATCGGAATAATTTCTTTCCCACAGCTGTGCAAGTATGCTAAAACACAGGAAGATGAAAATGCTGATGTGATTTACATATCAGCATGTTATAATTGTCTCACTTTAGTGATGAATGAAGACCTGGTGGCTTATGAAAGCGCTAAATTTTCATGAAAGCAGGATGCAATTAGGAAAGATAAAATCATGTCTCCGAGTAGTACTCTAGACAACAACTAATTTTGAATGTGCCTGGATGCTTAAAAAACAGAGTTTTGGTTGAATTGATTAACCAGAACTGATTAACCAGAACAGCAGGCAATATTATAACTGCCATGTGGATAAAATCTATCAATTTTTCTGGCAAAATGTTTTTAAAAGGTACAAAACAAACAAATAAACAAACAAAAATCACTCCGAGCTATATATACAGTTTTTTTTTTCAGTTCATTATTTCTGTATGTATTGAGCTAATTCTGATAGCATGGACAGAGTCTTTGAGTTGATTAAATACCATTGCAATGCAAGCTAAAGTTGATTGTTAAAAAAGTTGTATTTGCATGCTTATATGCTTAACATAAAAGGTACTCTTTATTGGGGTGGGATGTCTGTAATGCTACTGTAGTTTGGTGGTGCTTAATGACTGCTGTACCTATTTCTTTTCTTCATATACTGCCAGAGGACTGATTTCTACCAAAAATTCCTGGAGCATTAATGAAAGTGAACCAGGTATTAACTGTGTAGCTTGCATTCAAGAGATTTCAGCAGTCAGTAGTAGCCATGTTTATCTATTGTTGAGCAAATTTTAAGCAAACATTTGAAATGTCACGAAAAAGGATTTGAAAATTAGCCATGTTTCCATCGATTGGCTTGGAGAGAATATACTAGGCTCCGCAAAGAGTAGTTTCTTCAGAGGTTGACAGTGCAGGCTATTTTACGCATGAATAAAATATACAGAAAAGAAGAAAAAGAGGTTGCGAACTGGAAGCAGTCGATGTGTCCTGCGAGTTAAATGTTTGCCACGTCAGAACTCGTTCAGCAAAGGTGTTTCCAGCAACAAGTTAGTGCATTAACCCTTTTTCAACCTCAAGTGAGCGGGAAACTTTTTTTTGCAAAATTGAGGAAGTTTTTCCTTTTTATTTTTTAAAATTTTTCCACCTCCACCTTTTCTAATGTGATACTTCAAAATATGCATGAAAATAATGCAAACATGGCAAACTTTTCCTCAAATCAATAATTTTATAAGGTGCACCATGACCTTGGTGCGCCCAATATTTATGGTCAGGACCAAACTTTGACTGCATCCTTCCAACAGCGGTAGCTCAGTTCGTTCTGCAGCTGACAGCTGAGCAATTTAGTCTGCATGTGGATTTTGGTTTTCAAACTGTCCCACCTGATCTGCAGTTAGAAAGTATTTTGAGTGCTACTGGCAGAAAAGAGATATGAACACTCATAAAAACTGAGTAATGGGCTAATATTAGGTATTGTAGGCTGTCTTGTGATTAATTAGGAAAATAATTGGGTGCAATTGAAGCATAAATTTCTTTTTTCACTGACCGTGAAAAAATCAATTGAGAACATGCCAGCAATTTAATATTTCACTCAAGTGGCCATAGATCAGCTGAGTCATTAAGATGGTGTCATTGTTTGTCCTCCATTAACAATTCGACTTGTAACCGCAAGTTGTCACGAATATCAATCAAATTTGACAAAATGTGGAATACGACATCTCCAGCACACAAACTACGACAAGATCACACTTCAGTCATGCAGCCTCGAAAGTGGGCATGGTAGGGTCGCTATATTAAAAAGCAGAATTTGCCCATTTTAAACCTTTCTAATAGAACTCCGAAATAGTTGGGGCGAAGTGTAAATTGTGAATAAAATCAAAACGCAATGACTTTCAAATCACACCAGCCGGTATTTTATTCACAATAGAACAGAGATAACACAGCAAATGTTGAAACTGAGAAATTTTACTATTTTATCCACAAAATAAGTTCATTTCATATTTGATGGCTGCTACAGGTCTCAAAAAAGTTTGGATCGAGGCCTGTTCACCCTGGTGTAGCATCCCCTCTTCTTTTTAACACGGAGTGCAGGCGTCTGGGCTTTGAGGAGACAAGTTTCTTGAGTTTAGCCAATGAAATTTGATCTCAGTCTTGTTTAATACAGGCGTCCAGCTGCTGGAGAGTTTTGGGTCTCCTTCCACGGACTTTTCGTATAATTATGCGCCAAATGTTCTCAAGCGGTGAAAGATCAGGACTGCAGGCAGGCCAGTTTAGCTCACGGACTCTTCTACTACGAAGCCATGCTGTTGTAATAGCTGCAGTATGTGGTTTTGCATTGTCCTGCTGAAATACACAAGGCCTTCCCTGGAATAGATGTTGTCTGGAGGGGAACATATGTTGCTATAAAACCTTTATATACCTTTCAGCATTCATGGTGCTTTCTAAAACTTACAAGTGTCCCACACCATATGCACTAATGCATCCCCATACCATCAGAGATGCTGGCTTTTGAACTGAACACTGATAACAGGAGGGATGGTCTTTCTCCTCTTTAGCCCGGAGGACACGACGCCCATGATTTCCAACAAGAATGTCACATTTGGACTCGTCTGACCACAGGACACTGCCACTTTGCTACAATCCATTTTAAATGAGCCTTGGCCCACAGAACACGGCTGCGCTTCTGAATCATGCTCAACAATGGCTTACCTTTTGCATGATAGAGTTTTAGGTGGCATCTGTGGATGGCACGGCGGACTGTGTTTACAGACAGTGGTTTCTTGAAGTACTCCTGTGCCCATTTAGTAATGTCAATGACAGAATCATGCTGGTGAGTAATGCAGTGACGTCTGAGGGCCCGAAGATCACGGGCATCCAGTAAAGGACTTCGGCCTTGTCCCTTACGCACAGAGATTTTTTCAGTTTCTCTGAATCTTTTGATGTTATGCACTGTCAAAGATGAGACATTCAAAGCCTTTGCAATTTTACGCTGAGGAACGTTGTTTTTAAAGTATTCCACAATTTTTTTACGCAAGCCTTCACAGGTTGGAGAGCCTCGGGCCATCTTTACTTCTGAGAGACTCAGCCTCTCTAAGACATCCCTTTTATAGCCAATCATGTTACACGCCTGATGCCAGTTAACTTAATTGCTGGCTAAATGTTCTTCCAGCTGATTGTCTTATATATTAATAGCTTTTTCAGCCCTTTTTTTTTTTTGCCTGTCTCCCAATTTTTTGGAGAACTGTTGCAGCCAGAAAATTTGAAATAAGCTCATTTTGTGGATGAAAATGTAAAATGTCTCCGTTTCAACATTTAAAATATTATCTATATTCTACTGTCAGTAACATACTGGCTCATGTAATCTGAATGTCAATTGCATATTGATTTTATTCACAATTTACACCTTGTCCCAACTATTTCAGAATTTCGGGTTGTATAAAGAGCTGATGCAACGTCTCAACATTTAATTCTAGTGTTTTAACAATTTCTGAAACATGTCTGTTTTGTGACCTTTGGCGTGCCTTCGCCGATGAATACCTATTCGAACGAGCCTTAAGCTCTAGTTTCACAAATATCGATGAAACTTCATTAAACTTTGCCTGCAACATCTTTGGGGCGTGAATTATTTAGGTATTTCAGTTCATCCTTGTTTCCCACTCCCAAAGGGGCATGGCAGGGTGGACGATCAGTTGAGTTTCAGGTTCACTGGAACCTCTGGTTTTATGTTTGTGCTTTGCTTTACACCCAAGAGGAAAGCAACAGCCTCTCGCTCTTGGCACAGTGAGCTACATCTCATGACTCACAATTGGCCCAAGGCAAATGTAAGACCAGTTGTGGAAGAAGCTGTTTTCAGGGGTGAACCATATGGCAACTGTGAACGTGAGGAGCCCTAGAGATGGAAAAAGCAGATCTTTTGTTTTTTTGTTTTTTTTTTTTGGCAAAGTTTCTGAGTTGACCTGCATATTTGAAGTGGTTGATCTTAGACCACATATTTCATGCCTTGAATTTTGCAGCAAAGACCCTTCGCACAGACTTCTCATTGGTGATCATGTTTGATAGAGCAGGGGCATTAAAGTTTGGCCATTGAAAAGAAAACTGTCATTTTCTTCAGCCATCCTAATTCCTTAATTCCCTCAGGTTTTGCATTGTTTACGCTCTGCATTAGTCACGTTTAAAAGAAATCTCTAATCCAATATCACAAACCCTGTTTCATCCCAGAGATATTACAGAAATTCCACAGGTCAGAAATGCCCTCTCAAATGTCATTCTGAGATACTGCACTATCAATTTTGTCGGTATTTCTCCATTTCTTGCCGTGACTGGATTTCTTTATTTTTTTTCCCCTCTTGGCTGGAATTCAGTTTGACTGTGGTTTGATTGGTTTCAATATTCATTCATTAACTGAATTCAAAGTATTATTGTTTGGAATCCCTTCCTGTGTCAGAAAATAAATCCGTTTCAAGCGGATGATTTATCATGTAAATGTGTTCCACAAACTCCACTCGGCATTAATTTTGAGTTTGAGTCTTGAGTCTAAATTTAGTCGTGCCTTTCTATGATATTCAGACGCATTGTGCAAGGCATTACTCAAATCTGAAGTGTCAAACAAATGAGACACATTGTAAATGCAGCTATGATGAACGATAAATGATCCAAAAATTGCGGAGAAGATTTCTAACCGCAATAATTTTTTTTAAAGTTCATTTTGGAAGTTTGGCAAAAATTTGCATATGAAACCTGCTGCTGGAGCTCCGTCAATTTCATGCATGAGGCTTGCATCCCTGTTCCAATTGTTACTCATCGAAAGTGAAAACTAGTTCTTGTTTGATGGGGATTTTTTTTTTTATTTTTTATCCACGCTTTGTAAAAATAGGCATGAGGGGCAGGAAATAAATGAGAAAATGTCTGCTATTTTCAGGGTCAGCTCTGACAAACGAGAGAGTGAGCCGCAGTGCTGGGAAGGGCCTCTCAGTTGGGTCAGTGCTCTCAAGAGGCCGGAGGAAAGGTGTTGTTGCTGCCGTCCTCTGCAGTCTGAACATACCGGAGTCCTAAACGGGGACATTCCGTACAAAGCGAGGAAAGAGGGTTTTTGAGACACAAAAATACATATTTCTAATCCTCACAGGCATCGTGTCCACCAGAATGGACCTACAGCAGCAGAATTGTTGAGGGATTGGTGCTCGAATGTCAACGAGGGAGGAATACCCACCTACTAGTAATTACAGAGCCATCAGCAGCCACATCATCTGTACTTGTGATTTAGTTTCTGCAGGGTTGATACAAACAAGCAAATTTATGTAGGCCTAAGGCAGGGGCATTACAAGGATTTCAAGGATATTGGGGGTCTGGCCTACGAGGGTTCGAGGGTATCAAAAAAAAAAAAAAAAGAATTTCAACCAGTAAATCTATCAATTTGGCACATTATGATGAGTACTGAAAGCTTAATCTGTTAGGTGTCAACAATATTTCAAAAATTAATTTTGGTGGTTTCCACGCCTGAAGCGGTTCAATCAAATGATATTGTGAGTGTGAGTGTGAGTGTGAGTGTGAGTGTATACCATGTTACAGCTGAATTAACCCCAAGTTTGGTCTTAATTCATTTTATCTTATCATTATTTCACATGCTCACACCATTTTTATCATGTTCTGGCATTATATAAGCTAAAAAACAGGACTTTGGCAGGTGTAAAACTGCTCTGCAAGAAATAGAAAAACAGTGATGGAACAAAACTTGATGCATTAACTCAGTGAAGGAGGTGTCCCTTAGGATTGCATTCACCATGTTGTGAACAATATGGTTCAGTGGCTTTACCTTAGTGGTTATTATTGCCATAGACTCAATCAATTACAACACCAATTCCGAAATAGTTGGGACAAAGTGTAAATTGTGAATAAAATCAAAATGCAATGACTTTCAGATCACATGAGCCAATATGTTGTTTACAGTAGAACATAGATAACATTTCAGATGTTGAAACTGAGACATTTTACATTTTCATCCACAAAATGTGCTCATTTAAAATTTTCTGGCTGCAACAGGTCTGAAAAAAGTTGAACAGGCAAAAAAGGGCGGAAAAAGCATTTAATATATGAGAATCAGCTGGAAGGATATTTAGCGAGTAATTACATTAACTGGCATCAGGTGTGTAACATAATTGGTTATAAAAGGGATGTCTTAGAGAGGCTGAGTCTCTCAGAAGTAAAGATGGCCAGAGGCTCTCCAACCCAAGAAGGCTTGCGTAAAAAAATTGTGGAATACTTTAAAAACAACGTTCCTCAGCGTAAAATTGCAAAGGCTTTGAATGTCTCATCTTTGACAGTGCATAACATCAAAAGATTCAGAGAAACTGGAAAAATCTCTGTACGTAAGGGAAAAGGCCGAAGACCTTTACTGGATGCCCGTGATCTTCGGGCCCTCAGACGCCACTGCATCACTCATTGGCATGATTTTGCCATTGACATTACTTAATGGGCCCAGGAATACTTCAAGAAACCACTATCTGTAAACACAGTCCGCCGTGTCATCCACAGATGCCACCTAAAACTCTATCATGCAAAGAGGAAGCCATTGTTGAGCATGATCCAGAAGTGCCGCCATGTTCTGTGGGCCAAGGCTCATTTAAAATGGACGGTCGCAATGCGACAGTGTCCTGTGGTCAGACGAGTCCAAATTTGACATTCTTGTTGGAAATCGTGGGCGTTATGTCCTCTGGGCTAAAGAGGAGAAAGACCACCCCTCCTGTCATCTGCGTTCAGTTCAAAAACCAGCATCTCTGATAGTACGGGGATTCATGCCATTAGTGCATAAAGTGTGGGACACTTGCATGTTTTAAAAATCACCATGAATGCTGAAAGGTATATAAAGGTTAAAGAGCAACATACTCTTCCCTCCAGATGACATCTATTCCAGGTAAGGCCTTGTGTATTTCAGCAGGACAGTGCAAAACCACATGCTGCAGCTATTACAACAGCATGGCTTCATAGTAGAAGAGTTTGTGTGTTGAACTGGCCTGCCTGCAGTCCTGATCTTTCACAGCTTGAGAACATTTGGCGCATAATTAAACAAAAAGTTTGTCAAAGGGGCCCCAAAACTCTCCAGCAGCTGAGGGCCTGTGTTAAACAAGAGTGGGATTAAATTCCAATGGCTAAACACAAGAAACTTGTCTCCTCAATGCCCAGACGCCTCCACTCTTTGTTAAAAAGACGAGGGGATGCTACACCAGGGTGAACAGGCCCCTGTCCCAATTTCTTTGAGACCTGTAGCAGTTCATTTTGTGGATAAAATTATAAAAGTTCCCAGTTTCAACATTTGCAATGTGATCTCTGTTCTGTTGTGAATAAAATACTGGCTGGTGTGATTTGAAAGTCAATGCATTTTGACTTTGTTCACAATTTACACTTTTCCAAACTATTTCAGAATTGGGGTTGTAGAATGAAATGTATGTGGCTACCATGGAATTGAGGTTGTTAAAACCGGCAGTGAATTTTGAGTGGTGGCTAACATTTTAAAAATCTTATTCATAAAAATACATAAATAAATACAAAGGCGCCTGTTTTACTACCCATAGGTTGATGACCAATAATTTTGCAAGATATGCATGGTTTTATTTTTTACAGTTTTCTGAACAGCAGTGTACATCTTGAGTCCCATCCATATTTTTTTCTTCAATGGCTCAGTACGCCACAATTCTAAATTTGCGGTGAAATGAGGAAAAAATTAGTTACAAAAAAAAAAAAAAAAACTACTCTCTACATTTGTGTCACCACATAGAAATGAACCTAACAGTGTAATGCATTGTTAATGATTCCCATTTGCTGTCCCTGATTACCAACCAAACATTAATTTGTTCAGGAGTGTAGACTAATTGATAGAGTGACTTCACAATTTATTTTAGCTGGCATTATTTGGGGCTGGGCAGTCTAAGCTGCCAGGACCCTTTTGTTATCCTGCGTGTTCTTCTTTCTTCTTCTTCTGAGGAAATCCTACTTCCCAGATGCAAAAAATCACCAAACTTTGCACAAAGGTTCAGTCTAATACCAGATTGCCTCAGCTGAAAAAAACTGGCCAATAGTCATGATGGTGGCGCTACAGCAAGCCTCTGAAGTTCAAAATTTTGAAAATTCACAAAAAATCAACCATATGTGCTACAGATTTGCGATTTTCACCAAAATGTAGACCCAATACTGAAGACACTTTTGTACATTTAAACCTATTGCAAATTATGAAGTCCATCACTCTTTTTTTTTTTTTTTTTTCCCCCAAAAACTGTAAAACTTACTAAACCCATCTCCTCCCAAAATTCTCGCTCAATTGACACCAAACTTGCTACAGAGTATCTTCAGACTGTCCTACACAAAAGATCCACTCAGATTTTTGATTAAAAAAGTTGAGCCTATAGTGAATCAAAATGTTTGACTGTAAACGGTATTGTAAACATACAATACAGGCCAAAAGTTTGGACACACCTTCTCATTCAATCCGTTTCCTTTATTTTCATGACTATTTACATTGTAGATTCTCACTGAAGGCATCAAAACTATGAATGAACGCATGCGGAATTATGTACTTAACAACAAAGTGTGAAATACCTGTAACTGTCTTATATTCTAGTTTCTTCACAGTAGCCGCCCTTTGCTCTGATTACTGCTTTGCACTCTTGGCTTCTCTTGATGAGCTTCAAGAGGTCGTCACCTGAAATGGTTTTCACTTCACAGGTGTGCCTTGTTAGGGTTAATTAGTGGAATTTCTTGCCTTATCAATGGGGTTGGGACCATCAGTTGTGTTGTGCAGAAGTCAGGTTGATACACTGCCGACAGCCCTGTTGGACAACTGTTAGATACATACATAATTCCACATGTGTTCATTCATTGTTTCGATGCCTTCAGTGAGAATCTGCAACGTAAATAGTCATGAAAATAAAGGAAACGCATTGTATGAGAAGGTGCGTCCAAACTTTTGGCTTGTACTTTATACCTGCATATTCTTGCTAAATACATTTTCAATGTTTGTTAAAAAATGACAAAATTTTGGAGTCATGGTGGATGATTTTTGGAAAGTATCAGAATTTTATCCCAAAAAATGAATTTTTACAGCATTTTAAAAACGATTAGAGTCAATGCAAAAATTGCATTTTTAAACATCAGTTTTTCACTTATGGAGCCAATAAATCATTGTTAAAAACAAATTACCAACATCTGCATGCTGTCTGGATGCAATTTGTCTATTTTCGGATTTTTGATATAGTTACAGAATTTTTGACAGCCGTTTGAAATCTGCCTTTACGCGCTGTCATTGCAGCTGTAGAATTCCTGTAATGAGCGAGGTTACCAACTCTGATGTATTCGGCAAGATATTTAGTGCTTCATTTACGTTCCCCTGCTGTAGCCGGCAATTATTCAATCAATTCAATGTTTGTGTTTCAAGATCGTTTAAATGAAATAAGATCATTTGAAAAGTTTTTGTGCAATTCCATTGCTTTCGACCCTTAGTAAAGAAAAGCGTCGGGAGTCATAATTGATTTCCCTGTTACTGGAAGTGAAATTCACTGCGCATGTGAAACTGATAAACCTCCATGCACAAGGTCTTCAATTCCGCCTGGGAAATTGCGCTGATTGAATAATTGCTGACATACAGCACGTGAATGTGATTATGCTACTTAATCTCAGTCCGAATGCACGAAAGTTGGAAACCATGAATGGGCTAAAAGAAGTTTTGAACATATACTGCAGAGTTGTCTCTTGCTAATTAGCTCAGCGAGACAGAGCATCATCTCTTGTGCCAGAAATTGTGAGTTCAAGCCTCAACTGGTGTAAAATGCACATTAGAGCCACCTTTTTATCATCTTCCTACACTCTGCTTGTTGCTCAGAATTGCCTAATTTTGCCTAAAATCGCCCGGCCCCGACCATTGCTGCACAGCAGCTATAATTATTTGTTATATCCAAGAGCTGACAGCAATTTTTACGATTTATATTAATGATGACCTAAAACGTCATAATGTCTTTCAAAGATTCTGAATTCCGGTAGCTCATAAAACATCACAACTTCATACATTTTTTTACTTTGCTTCTTATGAGTAAAGCCATTTTTTCCTCTAATGCGTATTAACACTGAAAACATTTTGAATCAATTAAGGGCTATCTTAAATTAAATTACACCGCAGAAAAAGGTAAAATGGGAGGCAAAGTTAGGTGTGTTTTTTTTTTTTTTTAGTCAAATTAATCATTTGTTTTTTAGCTATCCTTACAAAGTAATGTATTGTATGTAAATATAGCCTATCAGTAACATCTTTGTCATGCCCTCATTTATAATTTCTTAATAATGATGCGCAATGCATTAGTCTTGATTAATGATCATCCAGTTTACTGAATAATCAGGCACAGCTTGAGCGATTATTCATTCACAGGTGAAGGGACTGAAGGGCTTCTGTACCAGTACAGCACATCACTGCTCTCCCCATTTCTGATCACTGCCGCATTTGAGACAGGTGGCCTGTGCTCAATAACCTTTTTATTCAAAGTATATGAGAACTCTGTGTCTGGTATTGATTTTAGGCATTTAATTACCGTTTTAAGAATTGAGACCAGAGTTGAGCCTATAAATTCCAAAGAAGCCAGAAGAAAAGCCACTGAGAAATAGGAAACTGTCAGAGATACAGACCAAACAAAAAGCAACTGTTGGGAACATTCATGGTAATAAAAGGCGCACTTGTGCGCTCAGTTATCACAAAGGGCTTGGTGGTCCAAACCTGACCAATACTATTGATGAACAGAGAATTTTTACTATTATGGGGGGAGGGGAGGTGGAACTTTCCTCACAAATCATAATGACCGTTCCGTAGGCACGTAAGTTGTGACAATGATGACGGTCTTCAGGTGGCATCGCAAACAAAGCTACTAAGGTTACACTGCAGCCTCCCCTGTCTCCACATGAAAAATAAAATAAAATAAATAAATAAATAGAAATTATTGTGGTCAGACCAACTTTTATTAGTGTCACTGTAAGACGAAAAAGTGGTGACCAGAGGGAATTGTCCATGATTGAAAGACCACAAACTCATCTCAAAAATATGGAGGCGGATTTTTTATGGGCTGGGCGTGTATCACTACGACAAATAACAGATATTGCTTGGCTTGGCTTCTCTGGTGAAGTTACAGCTGCGGGATGAATTCTGAAGTACAGAAACTCCTCATCCTCAAGTTCACGTGCAGGGAACTTAAGTCCGCAATCATAGAAGAAAAACTCAGAAACCCTTGGCTGGTTCATCACCCAATCTTATTCCACCTGAACGTTCATTTCATATGCTGAAGAGAAATCCTGTTTCAACCTGCTATCCCTCAAATAAGGAAGACAGGAAAATATTTATGGCAGTCTATAACTGGAGAGGAACATCAGCACTTAGTGATGTATGTGCCTCTCATACATCAGGCGTTCATCATTGCACGCAAACACCATGCAACAGTGTATTAAGATGACTCACAGGCATTATGTTGCACTGGTTTACATAATAGCTGTGCATGTAAAGTGCTGTAACCTGAAAAATACCAAAACAAGAGTATAATAAAAGCCCATGAATTGTTAATTACAAATATAAATTGTAAATTGTTGATTGCAGACATAAAATTGCAGAGTGACGCTCAAATAAGGAGAAAACGTGTTGATGTATTTACTGCCACTTTATTTTATTACGATTGAATTATTTAATTTATACATTATTCAATTGTTTAAACCTCTTCCAACTCTTTCAATGCAGAAATTGGATGGCACATTCATTTCGTTTCATTCAATCGAAACGTATCGCTTTCTTTGGTTTGCACCGTGCCATAAAGCTTTTGCTAAAAATAAGGGCTGGCTTGTTATTTAGAGCTCCTGATTAGTTACTGAAAAGCAGCAACAAAAAATAAATAAATAAAAAAACGCACAGCTGATAAGTAAGCAACTGGGTTGGTGTTTTCAACAGTAATTAAAGCAGAAGCAAAACAGTTTGAAATCATGATGAAATAATGAGAATAACAATTAGTGAGCAAACATAGGCTATTTTAATTAGCAGCTGTCAATCAAAGAAGGGCGTTAGAAGACGAATCCACAGCAGCCTCAGCTAGCAGTACGAGCTCAAATCCAAGGCCTGCAGCTCGGCCAACGAACTGTGCCGAAGATATTGTGATCACTCATTCAGCAACATGCATCATTAACAGATGTTGGCCTACTTAAGCTGTATGACGACTGGCTTCCGATTTAATGGACTAGCACTAATGAAGACCCACGATAAACTGAAATTGATTGCGAGAAAGCTTGTTTGATGCATTCAAGGAGAGGAGGAGTTAATCTCAAATAAAATAAAGTTGCCAGATACTGGGTTTTAGTCCAGAATGTCTGGTCTTGTAAATTTATGCAGGTCTGGACCGCTTTTTTTGGCACCGAAGGATTCCCATGAAATGATGAAGAGGAATTAAAAAAAAAGAAACTGTGGCTTCGGAGGAAAGTCGTCCCCTGGAGGGTAATTAGTAAAGCATGAATTTTAGAATTTGAAGGTACTATCCAGAAATTATACTACTTTGGGTAAATTCAAACTTTTGAGCGGCATTTAATGAGGGATATTTGCTATTTGACACCTGATGCTTACTGCAGTACCTGGCCCTACAGTCTTCATTAAAGGTTTCAACTGCATTTCCTCACACTTCCCCCACAATCCACCTCCTAGTTCTGCAACCAATCGTCATAAGCGGCTCAAATGCCATCCCTTTCCCCGTAGTTCCATATTCAGTTTCAACAGCACGGCCAAATCAAATGCTTGGATTTGGTTCTCTACCTTCATTTTAAATTGAACACCACAGACGGAAACGCAAAGGACAATAATGCTAGGATATCCTGTTTAAACTAAATCCCTTCTTCCAGGATAATTTGCTCTGGTGTTTATGAGAGAATATCATGCAATTAAATATTCATATCAAAAAGAACGGTTCCAAAATAAATAACCCTATAAAATTACAAAAACGTTTATTGTAAAGTCCCACTTGGCGGCGGTCTGTAAAACAATGATAGTTGGGAAATTGACGTGGTTTTTAATCAATATAATGAGATTTCCTCTCTAATTCACCTTGTTGCATCAGTGGCGGTAACAAACAAATAAGAAACTTCATTCTCTGTTTGGATAATATCCATACTGTGGTCAATCTGTTATTCATATTCAGCTCACTGCGTTTCCAATGCGTCTATTTCTTTGCACCAGATTCGTTTTGCGGAAATTGCATCCTAGTGATGCCATTAATCAGTCACTAATAATAATTTATTCTGGCCAGTGTGTCTGATGAAGAGCTTAGATGTAATTAATGGTCAGGTAAATCGCCTCTTTTATTTATTTATTTCCTCATTCATTTTTCTTTTAATTGTATCACACTTTATTTAGAACACAGGGTTTCATTTTAAAAATGCGGTACTACAATTATGGCGCTTAATTCTCCAACACAGTCAATGTGAGAATGTGTTTGTAAGTTTTAAGATGTCCTGCAATTTTTCTCATCCCAGGAAAATTGGAAATGTGTGTTGTTCTTTAATGTTTATTTCTGAGCTGAGAGGAGCAACAACACATTTGCAAATGGCCAATTCTCGATCCTGTTACAACCAGCTCGGCGCTTTCACTGTATACGCATGCAGTCTTCAGGTTACGTAAATTATCTGCAGTTAGAAACAAGCCGAACTGAACAGATTGATGAAGAATAAAATCAGTGTTTTAAAGGCAGTTGATTCATTGCAGGCACTCACTGCACCATCCATCGTGATCTATTTGAACCCTATGGGGCGATATGCATTTTTAAATAAAAGAGTAACGCGAGTTAAGTTTCGCTGAGATGGTGCCCTCTCTACTGCGAGTCACTCATCATACTCCCAATGCTGTGTGGGCAGGCCAATGTATAAATAAAGCAGATGGTGAGCAATAATAGTCGTATAGCATCGCAGAGCTGACACTGAGAGGCACTGAGTGGGATGGGAGGTGCAATATAGGAGCAAAAGTCATTCAGTGACTCACCACATCCACTCTCTGTCTTAACCCTTTGCTGCTGCAAGGGGGGCGCTCACAAATTTTGAGCCTGTGTTGACGGCAGCACCGTTTTTCAGCTTATTTGCGCTGCTAATTCGCCATTTTGGAACCTGCCAAACAAATTGTAATGCCATGTGCATTGATGAGCCGTGTAGTGTTTGCAGAAATGCAGCCTGAACTTACCTCCTGAAAAGCATTCCCCTTCTCGCTCACTCGACCTTTGCCTTTGCGTTAACTGCCCTGATCCCTTACTGCCAAGAATCCGTATTATTTGGCAGACAATTGGATCTTTTTGTTGTTGGCATTTCTGTGCATCCATCCACTCAGCACCTTTGGGGGGGTTACTGCCCTAAACACTAGCTTTATGGAGCTCATAATGCACTGTTTTTATTAGGACTGTTTCGGATACGTTTTGATTCAATTCTGTGGCGATTATTAGAGTTTTACTGTGGTTATTAGCAACTCTCCAACAAAGAGTCCGTCTGTTCCAGTCAGAGGGCTTTGCCACAGTTCTAGGTCACTTCTGTTTTCGACATACTGTGTGTGATCATAATTTATTGCCCCCTCCCCCCTTAAATATTTTGTCCTTTTTACTGATTTCAGCACCTGCAATATTGGCACCATTTTTGGTATTTTGTCAGTATCCTCATCTTGCCTTGGAGTGCTGTTTAGCAACGTTCACCGGGCTAGACCTCATTTGAGCAAACGCATGCTGCTATTTTTAATTCTTATGAATAAGAGTTATCGCAATCAATGCTTTTGTATTTCTGGGATTCAAACTTCAAAGCTAACACCATTTTTTTCAGAGGTGTTTCCAATATTGTGTCCCCCTCATATACTGTGTGATCGTTTTAAAGGGTAACTGAGACAGTCTCATCAATACAATTACGCTGCCTGAACTGATCTTTCTGTGTTCGCAAAATGGCAGCTCCATTTGTTGCTGCTTGCCATTAATTTATGGCAGCGTGGGAAGAGAAGAACAAGTGAAGTGAAATTGATCAAGCCTGCTATAAAAAGACATTGAATGACCGCGGTGACCGTTTAAGGCATCTCACATCCATTAAGTCGGTTAGCATTCCGCTTTTCATGTCTTGTGGCTTTGGTCATATTTGTGTCGGAGTTGCCACTGTTTCTTGTGCACTGACTCAGCCAGGAACAACAAGATGCAAGCTTTTGGAGATGCACATTGGTTACAGGGCAATTTTTTTTGTTTGTTTGTTTACCCCAATGGCTTTTTTCCCTTTTCCCTGTGCATTCTGGGTATAACAATTATGTACATCGTAGTCATGAAGGTTAATATTTTTAGGAAGGTAGCCACCTCGGCACGTCTCCTAAAAGCCAGGTACTGAACTCCCGATCAATAGGGTATCATTGAATTAATTAACAAACTGCAGGCAGATTGAAATAGTTCTCTGGATGGTACAATTCACTGTTAATACATACCATAAAATTCTAATGCAGTTGTTAAATTTTGCTGGCCTGTTGGTTTTCTCTTTGGTGTTTATCAAAATCTAGCTGTGGAGTTTTACCCTGATTAAAATGGACTTTGCAAAACAGGTAGGTGACCCTAGGGAATTTTCAAAGAAACGTAATTTCATGTTTTGTTTAAGACATGATTCGCATTGAATTAAAATGCGTAAATCAATATCAACACTCTCAGGGGCAGCCAGCTTTCCATCACAGTCCAGACGTAGCAAATGTTTTCTTTGCAGAATCACGTTTCCACTCGACTGAATGGACTTATGAAAACTATTTATTATCTTAATGGATGTAGAATTTTATTTTGTTCCTCATAAATGGCGAGCTGGGATCACAAAGTTTAATTCGACAATCGTAGAAAACTGGTCTTGAGCATCCGAGGCAGGATAATGGAGGGCCTATCTTTGGCTCTGCTGGGGACAGAGCAGGGACCATTTATATTACTAAAGAGTTTTTCTTCTTGTCATTGCAATTCTCCCTGCTTCCCCGCCGCCGTAATGCAACTGTTTTGTCTTGGGGGCAAAATGCCATTAGAGAATTCGAGGACCACGTAGGCAGTGTCTACGGCTGTCTCGAGCAAACTGACGTTTTCCGGCTGCCTGGTAATTCTCCGAGCTGTGTGCAACCACAAAGAGATCTTAGCGGTCTGAAGAAATGTATGCTCTTGATTCCAATGAATAAGAAAGGTCCTTCTTCGAAGACATCACGTACGGGTGTCCTCTTTGACCCGGTGTGCTTCTATAATTCACAGGACAAGACAGCCCGGAGTCGGGTTATAAAGGTTCATAGAAAAAGAAAATGTTCTTTGCAATTTTATATTCTGAAGAGAAATATATTAGCAATATCAATGCATTAGAGGTATTTTAGTTTATGCCAAAGTAAAGCTGTTCTTTCCCAGACTGGGGGCAGTTTGTCAATTTGGATATAATATTCACAGGACAAGCCTTGACAAAGGAAATAGTCAGTACCTGTCATGTGTGAAAAAGATTAGCTGATACATATGTAGGGTCAGATGGGCTCGTAAATTCCAGCTCTGTTCACTCCATATACCTCCATGTGCTCATTGGTGCCTGCCAGGCATATTTTTTTTTTCCCCTAGTCGCTCGATCTTCCTGTATTCCAGCATCATCTCCGACAGTATCATGCACTGTCAAGCGTGGCCCATCTGAGCTTGATGTTCTTTTGGCAGGTGTTCTTGATTGGGGTTGAATAAGTACCAGGGCTTCTATCTTGAGGTCACGGAAGGTATTCTACTATAAGCTTATACCTGACAGACACTGCCCTGCTGTTATCACAGTATCATGACCAGATCCTGCTCTACACGTCTGCCAGGTCAAACAAAGCCGCTCCCAGATCGAGCCGCAGTGTAGCTTCCGGATCCATTAGAATACCTGTCATACCTTTTAGCTGCTTTTCCAAATCAATGCATTCATTGCCGTTAAATCGTATGCATTTAGTTTGTATTCACAACATGCATGAGAATCTCAGGGCAACGTGCCGTAAGATTTTCAGTTTCTTGGAAATTGGCTTCTGCTGTAATTTTCGAACATAAAATTTTCAGTCTCTTTATCAATCATGCAGTTAATATGGTCCTAACTGACCAGTGACTACGGAAATATGAGTAAACAATTACTTGCATTCATTGAGCAGTTTTCTTGCATTGAAAGCACGTTTCAGGGAGGAGTGGGGAAAGTAGCCTACTATAGACAGGAGCCAATGTCTATCACCCACCTGGATGATGTACAGCAGCCATTTTGTGCCAGAACACATAATCTAAGGTGGAGATGGACAATAAATTTGAACCAATCAAATCAAAGGATAATTCAGTGGGAGGTTTAGGGACCCATGTTGGGAACATGGTAAGGACAGTCAAATCCAAATCCATGTCCCTGTCTGAGCACTGTGGTTTTCGCTGGCCAGTAGGCAGATCACTCCAACTTGCATCATGCCTACACCCCATCCAGCGGCAGTTTAGTAATTCAAGAATGTCTCCCATCCAAGTCCTTAACGCACACTTGCATAGCATCAGCCTTTCAACTGCATTGCAGGCTGTGTAAAAAATATCATTCTCATCGCCACACTTGTGGACATCAGAGTCGCTGGGATGTGGTCAAGATTCAAACAAATGTGAATGCTGTGCAATTTCAACCTACTGGAAAGACCGCACCCTATTCCTGGCTAGGGTCATGCATTCCTGTACTACTCTTTTAAAATAAAAATAATAATAGAGGTCTTTCTTTAATCCCATTACTGCCATCATGACCATTAATTTTTACAGAATAAATAATTAATAAATAGGAATCTCACATACAGTAATGATATGGATTTTCTGGAGATGATGCTTTTAGGTGATGCTCTTTTTGTGGCACATCCTTTCAGCAATGTGAATTTTTAATTCCATTAAATAAGAAAGAACTGGGTCACATTTTCCAATGATTCCAGGCCTGGGTTCCCATGCTGCAAAGATTAGTTTAAACTTATTTTTTCTGCCCTTTAAATTATTAATTTAAATTACGAGTTAATTATAAGTTTACTCAAACTGGACAATGTTTAATTAAAAAGTTAATTTTATTGTATCTGGAGGCTATGAAACTAATTGATGCCCCACCACTCCAGTGAAGACTCATAGCTGAGGGGAAAACATGCCATGGATGTGTTTGAAAAGTCTTTGAAACAAAATATATATATATAAAGCACTGAAAAAATACGCAAAAAATACAAAATATGTAAAATATGATAATGTATAATTTTGTATTATAAATATGATAATACATAATATATAAAATATACAAAAATGCAAAATTTGGATCATTTTTTTTCCTTTGTGGTCTTTATATTTATATAAAAGTCAAGCTATTGTTTCCTGTCATAACACTGATTGTAGGCAGCCTCAGAATTCAAAAACCATGCCCAAATATCCAGTTGGTGTTAGATTCTGACAGTATCTTGCGACTAAATGATGCTGGTCATGTGACCACACTTTATTTGCTGGGGTGTGTACAAGCCTTGACATGACATTTGTCATTAACATGAGGGAATCTCTATGAAAGTTTATGACTGTTGTCACCAAGCGTCATTCGGTCAAGCATGTCATTCTTAAGGTGAAGTTGACTCTGTTTTGGATGCGTTAAATGAAGATTCATGAAGATTTCTTCATGTTCATGACATGTCATGTTATAGGTATGACAGTGTCACATCAGTTACACTACTTCAAATAAAGTGCAACCAACATTTCTTATTTCCATCCAAACATATTTTCATTGTGAAACACACTTCCTGAAACGCACAAAGCATCATACAGTTAGGCACCTATGGCGTTCTTAGACTGGGCTTGGACTGTTTTCAAAGTTAATGTAATGACTGTATGTGTGTGTGCATGCGTGCGTGCGTGTATAAAATATGATGAACCATTCATGGCATTGAATTCTTCGGTTTAGTTGTCCAGAAGATGACTTCAACTCCTCACTTTCGAGACAGCCAAAAAAAATTCACCTCCACATGCTCCCAACAGGGTCATGCATCTCTCTTGAGATGCAGTTTATCGAGAAACGTATGCAGAATCCTGCAGTGAAAAAGTCCTTCAGGCACTGGACAAAATCACAAAAAGGGTCCTCAACACAAAAGCGGCGGATCTGGAGTGTCTGAGTGCAGTGCCATTCAGATGCCATTGTGGTACCGCACTGCACTGGGAAAGCTTCGAGGATCCCAATGGATGAATGACTACAAACAATGAAATTATTAATATCCCTGGCAGCACATACCAGACATAATCAGACCATGGCAGAGAGGACATTCCTCCAGGTTACAAGCAATGACCATTATCTCGGCGCATTGTGGCTCCTGATAGGCTAATAATCCCAGCAAAAAGAAATGCCAGCCAATTGCGCTGACATTTAAAGATAATATTTCCTTCTGCATTCCTTAAAATATTTTGACTCGTTATTTTTCACTGAGCATTTTACGATAAAATAAAAAGGCAATCATAAGGACCATGTGGACAAGAAAAGAAGGCAGCTTTTCCGGCAATTTCTTGGTTTCAACTAGGCGGCTTGGTACACAGAAGCTCTGACTGATTTAACAAAGCACAGCTTTAAATACTTATGTAAAAACACATAACAGGTATACAATTGAAGCACCAATTACTAAAACCCATAAGTCACACTTGACTTGACTTGAGTTGTGGGGTTTTAGTAATCAGTGCTTCAGCTACCAACTGAAATTAGACAGCATTAGGGTCATTGTCCAACATTTGTGGAACATCCTGACTGAACTTGCGAACAGTGCATGGCAACTCAGGAGATGCATGAATAAGACAAGAAAAATGCTGGGAAGGACCGAAATGAGAATTTTTGGCCGAAACCGAAAATGAGAAACGCTTGGCCGAAAACCGAAACACTGAAAGAAATTATTACGCCAATTTTTAGTACCATTGCATTTATGGCTATGACTGTGTACTTACCTAACTGAAGTCAAGGCATTGCAATTTCATAAATTAATATTCATGCTTCAAAGAATAAATCAATGACAAAATGATACATTTTTTTTAGCACTGACATTCCAACAAAGTACAATATAAAATAAAATTATAAAAATTAACGTTTTACTTGGCCCCACTCATGAATAACCTACAGGCCTATAACTGACTGGCCTATTACAGGCGGCTGCAAAATTGTAAAATGAAATATGTTACGTGACAACCCGGCAGCCCACTGATTGGTCAGAGAGAATAGTCGCTGCGAAAGACAAATCGCTTCCGCATTATCGCTAGGAATCTGGCTTCACTTGCCATCATTGAAACCAAGGGGGAAGTAATACACCCAGAAGTTGAAGCTCAATTGAACGCTCTGGAAGATAGCAGATGATCACCTAGCGGTAGCTTCTCCATTCACCCCTATTCATTTTGCCTGACGTTTGACATCAAATAACTTTACACTAAAAACATTATGAGCCTTCATGTCAGTGATAACATTTGCCAAAGAGAAACTACATTTTGTAGCAGACGTCTTTACTTCATATGTAGCGTTATGGTCTAATAGTAGGGGAGAGCCGCTTCAATTGTAACGTTTTTCACTCTTCACTCGATTACTAAGATTGTTTTACCTACTTCTGCAATATTTTCAAGCAATGCACCAACACGTCTGCTATCATAAACTACTTAAAGTTTTTCAATTATTAAAACAGATCTTGAGTAAAATAACTGAAAGCGGACTCTGTCCAGTGTTACGACTGAAGCGTGTTTGAGTCCTAATTGTAACCGCAGAAGTTACAATTGTAACACTGCTAAAAAGTAGCATTAAACTCATCGTTTTCAGGTCAAATCAATGATATTTCATTCAGGTAACTGTTTTACGTTTTTCTGTCCTATCACATTATGGGTGTTATTCTTATCAAAAATATTGCATATTATTCAAACTTACCAGTTGGAGCAGACACCCAAGTGGATTTTAGGTCTGTAATATTAAAGAAAAAATCTGTAGTCAAAAAATACTGTGAATTTCTTCTTACTTTGTGGAAAACCAACTTCTCTGGCAATATCTCCCTGCAGCATGGATGAAAAGACTTGCAACTTCCCGGGCACGTGCATTACAGTACTCGTCACATGCTGATGTGATGACATCATGACCGCATTGACCAATCAAGAGAGAACGTACGCGTTACAATTGTGATGCGTTACAATCAAGGCGACTCTCCCCAAAGCATTTTTAGCCGATGGCACCAGACTAGGCAAAAAGTGACGTGAAATGCTGGCGACTTTCTGTCACACAGGAGGTAAATAACCATACTATTTAGAACAGAAGCACATAGACGAATCATAGACAGTGGACGATTGAGCCACATCACTAAGGAAGTGAAGTACCTATGAAATAATGCGACTAAAACATAATAACTTCGAACGGAATCAGATTATACTTGCAGACGCAATCGCTTGCTCGCTGGGAATTATGTGTAGGACGTTGGTTTACATCAGCAAGCTGACTTCGAACCCACAGAGATATAAGAAAACTAGAGTGGACGGTGTGTGGACTGGACCAAAGCAGAAACGGCAGAATAGCTTTGCCATCTTGTGTATGTGTAAATGTTGAATGAGGCACATATATACAGTAGGCTAAACAGGGGTGTCAACAACTTAGAGACTTGTTTTCCCTGTTCTTTTTATCCTTTCATACTTAAAATGGACATGAATAAGGAATTGTAATCAAACAACAAAATTTATTAAAAGAAATTATTTTTTTTTAAATCCGGTGTATTCAATGTTTATTTAATCGGAAGACATTACAGAGAAATCGTAACTTCAGCGGTTGTCCCACATGAGCAAGTTTTCGTTTTTTTCGAGCTCGGTTTAGGCCAGTTTTTCAGCATTTTACATTGAACGTCTGCCCCGATATACATACACAAGATGGCGGCGGCGTGCTGCCACGGAAACAACGGGATTGTCGACTCTAGTTTTATTATATCTCTGTGTTCGAACCTGCGCAGTAGGCATGGTGCTCAACTGAAAACTCATTCAATTGAGCTTCACGCTCTCCCGTTGAAAACGGCGCCATCCCGCCGTCCACTTTTTTTACTGTCTATGATTGAAACAGGTCTTCAAATCGTTTTTTTTTTTAAACGTGTGTTGTTTTAGGCAGCTTGATAAATATAGTGTGCGTTGCCTTACCTTTCAAACAAGGTTGGTTTGTTCATCGAAGCTGCTGGATTTATGAGGTGCGTTTCTTTGCCTGTGACCCTGTTTGTAGCGAAATTAGAAGCAACGGTGTTCCCCTAATTCCCCTTGAGAAAGTTATGTTCCCCCTATTTTACGAAAATAGAGCAGAAAATAACTTTACGGGTGATATTTAACAAAATCGACGGACTAAAAGTCTGACCGCATTGACCAATCAAGAGAGAACGTACGCGTTACAATTGTGATGCGTTACAATCAAGGCGACTCTCCCCAAAGCATTTTTAGCCGATGGCACCAGACTAGGCAAAAAGTGACGTGAAATGCTGGCGACTTTCTGTCACACAGGAGGTAAATAACCATACTATTTAGATCAGAAGCACATAGACGAATCATAGACAGTGGACGATTGAGCCACATCACTAAGGAAGTGAAGTACCTATGAAATAATGCGACTAAAACATAATAACTTCGAACGGAATCAGATTATACTTGCAGACGCAATCGCTTGCTCGCTGGGAATTATGTGTAGGACGTTGGTTTACATCAGCAAGCTGACTTCGAACCCACAGAGATATAAGAAAACTAGAGTGGACGGTGTGTGGACTGGACCAAAGCAGAAACGGCAGAATAGCTTTGCCATCTTGTGTATGTGTAAATGTTGAATGAGGCACATATATACAGTAGGCTAAACAGGGGTGTCAACAACTTAGAGACTTGTTTTCCCTGTTCTTTTTATCCTTTCATACTTAAAATGGACATGAATAAGGAATTGTAATCAAACAACAAAATTTATTAAAAGAAATTATTTTTTTTTAAATCCGGTGTATTCAATGTTTATTTAATCGGAAGACATTACAGAGAAATCGTAACTTCAGCGGTTGTCCCACATGAGCAAGTTTTCGTTTTTTTCGAGCTCGGTTTAGGCCAGTTTTTCAGCATTTTACATTGAACGTCTGCCCCGATATACATACACAAGATGGCGGCGGCGTGCTGCCACGGAAACAACGGGATTGTCGACTCTAGTTTTATTATATCTCTGTGTTCGAACCTGCGCAGTAGGCATGGTGCTCAACTGAAAACTCATTCAATTGAGCTTCACGCTCTCCCGTTGAAAACGGCGCCATCCCGCCGTCCACTTTTTTTACTGTCTATGATTGAAACAGGTCTTCAAATCGTTTTTTTTTTTAAACGTGTGTTGTTTTAGGCAGCTTGATAAATATAGTGTGCGTTGCCTTACCTTTCAAACAAGGTTGGTTTGTTCATCGAAGCTGCTGGATTTATGAGGTGCGTTTCTTTGCCTGTGACCCTGTTTGTAGCGAAATTAGAAGCTACGGTGTTCCCCTAATTCCCCTTGAGAAAGTTATTATGTTCCCCCTATTTTACGAAAATAGTGCAGAAAATAACTTTGCGGGTGATATTTAACAAAATCGACGGACTAAAAGTCTGGACAGATGCGTGCTGGTTGCGATTTTTGCTTGCGTCATCACAACATCCTGTTTCAGCCATATTGTTTTGGTGTTAAGTCTTTTGGCCGGAAAAAAAAAATGAAAATGCATTTTTTTTTTTTTTTGCCATTTTCGGCCGAAAATTATTGGTGGCCGAAAATTCGGTGCATCTCTACAAAAACGCGAATTACTTGGCACTCCACACTCGATGCCTAATCATCTTATTTTCTCAGAGAGAGAGAGAGAGAGAGAGAGAGAGAGAGAGAGAGAGAAAAACTGAAAAGGGCAGAAAGACAATAACTTAGTCCTACAAATGTCAAGCGGCTTGAGCCAGCTGAGTGTTTTTGAAACAGGAAGTATGACTTTGGCTCAGTTGGAATGAAGGGAGATCACAGGCGTGATGGTCCCTTCCAATCCAACACAAAAAGAAAATAAAAAAAATGTTTGAACTGTAGTGACCATAAATAGTTTATCCCAAACATATTCAGTCATTGGAAAATATTTTTCCTCTCCTTCCAATCACATTTTTGAAAAGAAATCATTGAATGAGGAGGTGCAATTTACAGCGGCAATATTTTTCATGACGTCTGCTTTACTCATGAAGCGTATACATCATAAGAGGGACACTAAAGTGGTAGAGCTTGTTTGAAG
Organism: Gymnothorax reevesii; assembly: GCA_029721435.1. Lineage (NCBI taxonomy): Eukaryota > Metazoa > Chordata > Actinopteri > Anguilliformes > Muraenidae > Gymnothorax > Gymnothorax reevesii. Next base: position 9,914,905 of record CM056592.1, read on the forward strand.
ATGGATGCTGCGCACTCGTCAGGAATCATCTGTGAGCGTCTGGTAATTAAAAGGTATAGAAGCACCCCTGAGAGTGAGGCTTAATGGGAAAACTGCGGAAATACCGTGAACATTAGGGGTGTGAAGACAGGACACCGGAGATCAACACAAGCAGGCAGATGGAAAGAGAGCTGTGAATTGTTCTTTTGCTATCAGGAGGGAAAACGGGAGAAGTCCCGCAGAGAGTGACAGTGAGGTGAGAAGGAAACAGATGAACCAGGTGATGGCAGTTTAATGAATCTCTCGTCGAGCACCATGTGGTCAAGTGAGTAATGCACCTCCAGCTATAAGGATTTATTACGCTGAGCGTATTAGCGCCGCGCGCATTAGCATGGGTCAGCTCTCCCCTGTAAGACGATCATATTCAAACCACTATATCGCCACCATCTCTCAACCAATTTGAGTGCCATTTTGTGTACAGCAAATGACGCCGTCTCGCAAAATACTGATTTTGGTTTAGCTTGGTTGCAGCATTGGTGTCTTGTGGGAACCCCTAAAATATTAGCAGGAAAAGCTAAAGTAAAATATTTTTAGGCGATGGAGGAAGAAAATGCAGTTAAATATCAATTTCATGTACACACATTTATTTCAAGAACTAACAATATTTCAAGAAGAGTTCAGAAAAAAATGAGACTTTGTATGCCTGCGTAAAATCATTGCTTTTCACATTAGATTTTCGGTGTTGATTTAGATTTTGACATAAATCTAATTCCATAGCAGGGGTATGAAGAGCGACATGGCTGCTACATCTCAATAATGAGAGAATTCCCTCCATTTTACTCTGCAGTTTCCTCCCACGGCTGGACGGAGACGGCGTGCCAGTCAACCTTACAACATGTCTCTTTTCTCAGTGATAAAATGCGACCGGAGTAGCACTGAAACGTGTATTATGTGGACCCTTTACATGTATTAATAGCTTCACCTTTTGGCCTACGGTTTATTTCTTAGATTCTGGACTCGCCCACATAGAATACTGAACTTGCCTTTGACAGACAATGATATTTCGCTAATTACTTGGTGCTACCACATCTCAATGGACTGGCCTCCTCTGTCGCCATGGTGGCTCGCCTGCCCTGGGGCTCTTTGCGAAAAGGCGTTTAAAAGTGTTTTTGCTGGCTTCCCTTTTTCGCCTCAATAATTCATATCACATATAATCCATGTTGGAAGAGCTGGCCTTCGCATGATTTCAGTCTGGATTATAATGTCAAAGTATTATCATATTTCTATGGATAGAATTTGCATGGACAGGAATATTGTTTGAAAACTTGTGAACAAGTATTTGCCTCAAATCATTGCAAGATAATTTCCTGTCTTGGTTGAACTTTGCAAAAGGCTGAGCCCTGAAAAATAGAATTTGGAGCATTCTCGAGTGGATATCTGTTCTCAAGATAAGCTTTCCCAGTTTATAGTATATTACCGTATGTGTTCCTATATTTGGAGCAGTAAGGGCACAGGGATCTAAATAGTAAATGCAAAATAAGCAAATAGTTCATAAATAAGCGAGGTTAGGGAGATTTCCTTTTCAGGCCTGATTTTTTATTACAGATGCACTATAAAGGTAACTAAAATGGTAACTTTTCTGAATAAAATACAAAATTAATTGCTACACTTTTCTACATTCTAAATATTCTATTCTAGTTATAATGCCTGTATAAATGTATATATATTACTTAAATACCACCATGGCAATATTGTTATACAAGCTGTATGTTTAACCATGCACTTGACAGTAACAGGCCTACCAAAGAAAATGGCCAGGCTGTCACAAACGTTGGTCAGATGTCTACATTTTTCAAATAACCAGCACCACAAAATCGAAAAACATGTCACATTTCTGCAAAAATTTGCGCCACAACACTTTAAAGCCGATACATTTTCACCAGAACCAAACTCAAAAAAATTGCACAGCCTGTAACAAACCCAAAGACGAACCAAGAGTTTTCAATTATGTGTTGCTGGTTCTTTGAAAAACATAGACATCTGACCAACTTTTGTGACAGCCAGGCCGTTTTCTTTGGTAGGCCTGAGTAAGCTCTAGATCAGGGGTGGGCAACGAGGGCCGTATCTGTCCCTGGTTTTCACACCAACTTCTGGCCTTTAATTAGTTGATCATCTAAATTAGCCAAACCATTTACGAAATCTGACATTTCAGGCTCATTTCTTTAAATTATCATGAATGACCACCAAAGACTATTCTTTTCTCCCTACATAATAAATTTTTCTTTGATCTAATCTCTGCACAAATCTGTACTTGTGTATGTAATCAGTTAACTCAATTAGTCAGGGTAATTGATAGAAATAAAAACCTGCATACACACTGGCCCTCCTGGACCAGAATTGCCCACCCCTGCTCTAGATAATGCTAGGCTGAATATTTTTCTTGCACTAGTTGTTTAGACAATCACCTGAAGTCTGATCTGACAGTGCATCACCTGTGCATATCAGAACAACACTCTTTCCGCGCTTCCATAGCGGCCGCTGATAACTTTGTCAATGAAAAGTCTGAGACTTGTACGCTAATTGGCGTCATTAATCATTCAGTTCCACGCTAATATTATTTCAGTGGGCCAACTCAGCTGTTAATACTTTACTGCAGAATTTACAATTGGCTAGAATAATAGTTTGGTTTCCAAGTTGTCTCCGTCGACTGGTGAACTAAAGAAGAAAGGCAGCATATCATGAACTTGTTATGTTTACAGAACAGCATGTCTGCCCGCCCAGCTCCTCCATGCTCAAAATAAGCTTTGTAAAGAGCAGCTAAAGTTTCGTCTGCTGTTGTTGACAGGAACGGAGCTAGTTGATCCTGGAAGTTCTAAACGCTAACCATTTCTGAGCACTAAAACTGCCATGTCAGTCAAATAGCTGGAGAGCCCGGTGAAGTTGGGAGGGTCTATAACATCACAAGACTCACCATTCCACCACCTACTCTCTATAAGCCGAATTACATGATGTTATGCTGACAACAGCAGTCACTTCCGGGTAGACACCTTTCTGCTACTTTTAATTGCGTAGATTAAATTATTTATTTCTGTTGTCTTTTTCAGCCGCAAGTGCAACGTTTAAAGGTAAATAGAGAAACACTGTGGTCTGACCGACCTGATGTTTCTGTTGTGCCAATTTCGTGTACGGCGTTGCTTTGATGGTGTCTTCGATAAACTTGATCCACCCAACAACAACATCACTTTGCCGGCTAGATTAACTGCTGGTTTTGGGTGAACTCCAGCTGCCATTTTCTTTAGTCTGCGGCCCAACCGCAGGAGGAAATCTGAAAAACCTAAACCCTTCTCCACTCGTAACCCGACACAACCATACACAACAAGACTTGGCCATTTTCCCCCACCACCGCCTGCACCGCACTAGTGACTTCTGTGCATGGCGTAGAGGTTTTCTACTTGGAAGTTATTGAAAACAAATATTGTTTGTTCAACTGGATTTTTTTTTTTCCATGAGATACCATAAACATCTGGGAAATTATTGAGAATTTTGTAAAACTTGACTAACACTCGGTGGCATTTGACTGCACCTTGCGTTTGTAGTATGGTGTTGATATTTCAAAAACTGTGGGAGGAGTTATGCGTATAAAAATGTAAAGAATAATAATATGAAGAAAAGATGATTTGATTAATAGTGGGTTGATTAAAGTCTGAACTTTAGCTCAATTAAAGTTTGAACTTTACCCGGGTGGTGTGATGAAAGGCACAACTCCGTGAGCTTTCAGGTTTGTCCTCCCACTTTAATGACAACACGCCGTATTGTGACAGCAGAGCAAATTACACATAACAGCTCTGTGTTTTGACTCATGACACAGAGGCTTTCAGCATGGCAATCTTCCTTTCAGAGCCCTGATTCCAGGGTGGTTTGCGGACTGCGAAGAGCAGTCAGTTTTATACTGCACTAATGATCTCCCGGTAGGTCAAAGGAAACTTTCCGCAAGTCTGCGCAGCCGAAAAATAAGAGAGAGCCGAGGCCTCTTTTGGGAATTTCAGAAAGCCTTCATTAATTCCACTGTCTGATTTCTGAATAACAGGCTTAATTATGTAGCCAGAGGCCAGTTCATTGGGGTTGAACGAAAATGGTCCTGAACCCCATCCCTCTTATGTGGGGGATGGTCTAAGGGTGTCAGATGGGCCTCACATGTTTTCACTTACAGTTTGATCAAGTCGTTTCTCTAGTCGACGTACTCATCAGTTGCAAAATGCAGTGGCTGCAATATGAAGATAAAGGCTTGTCAATTCAAGGCAGTGTGATCGGCCCACAAAGCTTTTATTGAGGTGTTAGAAAAGACATACTGTGGCTTCATATAAGTGCTTGCAACTTCAGTTTGTTTACTTATGAAAAAAAAAACTGATTTAAATGCAACCCTTGGTTTAAATGTCAATATGAGTGGGTGTACCTTAAATATGCTAGTGGACCACAGAGCAAAACCAGTGCGCACACCACCATTATTATTACCTCATGCCTGCTGTTAAGGGAACCTCAGCGATGCTCTGTTTACCCTTAATAGTTCTTAATTACTCAAAGGATTATGTATAAACTCCTTGTAGAAATAACTATAGTGAAAATGGTTAGGCAAGCATTGGCCCTGAACATGCATGCATTGGGTATTTAGACATGTTTGGGTTCATCAAATTATCAAGTGCATTCAATCTGCTTGCCTGTTTTCCTTGCTTGTCATGCTGCATGAAGAATAAAACCTCCTACTTATTGCTCTTAGTCAGAGTTAAGGACAAATATTTACTGAATCCCAGTCTCAAAGTAATTTTTAAAAGATATCTGAAGCCTACGTACTTCGGTGCCATGGTAACAACGATACATATAGTAGCATTGCCAGGTACATAATGACTCACGCCAAGTTAACATTCCTTGGCTTCCCTCGCAGTTTCATAACATTAAGCACAACAGTAAAAAAAACATGGCAAATTCAGAGACAGTGCAGAGGACACAGAGTCAAATAAGCACCGACAACAAAAGCGGCGAGATCTCGTCTTTGTATGAATCCATGGTTCATGGTTATTTAAACAGCGAGGCATTCGCGTAGCTTCCCATGAGCTCAAAGGATATACGATCCTTTCAAGCGCGGAAGGCCATGCATTCAGAAATCCTGACACTTTAGTTTACTGAAATCCTTCTGCCCTATATATTTTCAGAGCCCAGCCGATCTAGGATGCTCTGATCTGACTGGGCTGATATTATTGCGACATTTTTGACGCAAAAAAAAAAACGAAGTAAACCGTTAAAGTGGCTAAATGAAACAATGCATGACTTAATGAGGGATCGTAATACAGAAATTACAGGAGATTACCCTGAAAGTATATTGCCTTTACCTGGTTCATGACACAATTTTTTTCTTTATAACGTGAACAAAGGTTCGCGGAGAGTCGAGTTCAAATTGTTGCATGTTAATATCAGAAGCGTTATGGGAATCAGTGTGCTGCAGTGGGTTCGTACACCGGTACCATGAGCGCCTTGCTGCTTCAGCGGGGAAACTGCAGGAGGCTGACCACCAGAGGGCTACACACATTTCCGAACAGAGCCGCTCTGCTTCCCGGCTCAGTGCTGTGGCGCTGGGGAAAACGGCCTATAAACGCGAGCTGAATGCTCAATGTGTCACGCTGCAGCAGCAGCCCACTTATCTAAGTAACCTTGTTAAATCCCAAAACTCCACGCACATCCCCGCCGCTTTCCTCTCTTATCCTGCAGCTCTCCTCCCTTCCTTCAGCTCATATGTGACAGCAGAGAGAAGATCAGTCCAACACTCTTTCTTTCACTCGTCTTTGTTTTTGGGAAAACAGAGGCCCAGTCGCTCCACCTTGCATGCCTGGCTATAGTCGTGTGCTTGCAGACGCATGATGAACGAGGATCATTGGCGCCAACCGAGGGCAGATGTTAATGGCTAATGACGGAGCGACCGACCCTCTGCTGTAATTGCGTGGAAAGTACGAGATTCTTGCAATCATGGGAGTCGTATCATTAATTTGTGGCTCCTGGCAGACGAACACCTTGAAGACTTGACTTTAAATTTCACTCGATGACACGGTATACATTTCATAGTAAATGCGTTACCGGTTCAGTGCTCTGAGATTTTTAAATTGCATGTTTATGTATTTATAGTTGAATTTACCTACAGCAGGCATATCATAAAAAGGTAGACTTGCGTTTACAGACCTCACAGTATTGTTCACCTTCTATTATTTTTTCCCCTTCGGCAATTATTTTTGCTCTTTGCAGTGAAAAATGATTTGTTAACAACAAAGCCTTGCTAGATGCTTATCTGTTTACAAAGGAAGATAGAATTTCTCTGAGGACCAGCCACTGTGTGGACCCAGAATGAAGAGTCTGATATCAGAGTATAACAGATATTTTATCTTGTCTGGAGATTTCTTTCAGATAAGCTTTGTTTGAACATTGGCCGAATACATCAAATGAACACAAACTAGGTCAATAATTTTGCACCGCTTTTAAGTTGAACTAGATATATGGCATGCAGGATATCTCGCCTCTTTAATGGGCCATTATTAATGATCTTTTCTTAGACTTCATACACAAAACGCATTTCTTATTGATTTTCCAAGCACCGTAATTATTTAGCTATGTGCCTATTTTTTTTTTTCTATGTTTCCTGAAAGAAACCTATCACTGAAATAGTGCAGCCCTCTGTATATTCTAGGGAGAGTAATCATTCATGATATTTCTGATGATAGGGTGGTATTGATATTCAGGATCTTACTATGGCACAGGCACAGGTTGTGGAAAAAATGGTAGCGTAAGTAAACGGAAATAGAAGTAGTCCGATAATATTTTTTTTCTAGTGCTACAGTTAATTTGGTCATTTGCGGCTGGATTGGTCAGCGTCAGTTCAGCACACTAGACCAGGGGTGTCAAACTGACCCGTAAACGGGCCAAGAGGCTGCAGGTCTTCAATCCTACCAGGCAGAAGCTCACCTGAGAGCACTGATTTAATCAACTGATCTAGGCCTGCACAAATGATTAGTTGTATCAGGTGCGCGTCTGCATTGTTGGAGTGAGAACCTGCAGCCTCTTGGCCTGTTTACGGGTCAGTTTGACACCCCTGCACTAGACGGACCGCACATTATTATAAAGGACTGATGATGGCGGCAGCAACACCGAGGCACATGGCCGCCTGTCTGCAGCAATGGACAGAAGGCTCATAATGGTGCTTTCATTGATTCATTATTACGCGATTGGCTTCTCGGCTTGCGTATCTCATATTTTTGCAGACCGAAATGTTCTTCTCCTGCTGAGTGAATGTACCCGTGAAGTGGAGCACCGAAAAGGCCTTGGTTCTTCATTTTAAAAGCCATATGCAGTGCATTTTTATAGCTCCATAAAGCGAGCTTGCGTATCTTCTCCGACTTTTCCTGCTGAGCCTGATTATTGGGAATCAGTTCCTCGGAGCTGTGGTAGCGAGTTGACTGGTGTGAATCGGCATTTTTATCGTCTCGCAGCCCCTTGTTCACACGGCCTTCTTGGGAACACCGTCAGATTGGATTAGATCAATCACATTTGCCCTCAGTTCCTATCGAAGCACAGAAATGAGCGCAGCCCGCGGAGGCCTGGGCTTCATTTCAATTAGCCTGTTGCAGTTAACAACCATGAAATCAGATTAGGCCAGCCACCCGATCTGTGATCAGCTGCACACTACCACAGGGATCAAGGACGTCCACAGAGGTACACGAGTAAGGATCAAGAAGCTGTATGGAGAGTGAAGGATTTCATCCATTTTTGCATAGTTTGCATTGACATTTGATGTGTTTTGGCTCAGGGTTCATTGCATCTGAGGACACTGATACATGTTCATGAAAAGTCCACACTGCAAGCAAGGCAATTTCACATTTCACTCCATGGGTGCTGTGGGACATTGAGTACTGCAGTCCTAATTATTTGCCATTTTACAGCAATATCATATCCTCAATCTCGGAATGGCACGTTGCAGCTTTCAGCTGTGTATTAATATTGAGTGCTTTGTTTGTTGCCTGTCTTTTTTGAAATGACAGGTCACCACAGCATTATGGTGTTTTTTTTTTTTTTTTTTAAATTTGTTTATAGTGATTAATGCAGAACTTTAATATTATTGTGTGCTAGTTTCCATTACGACCCATCGAAGATACATACTCAGAATGAGTGCTTGAGAATTCCGTTTCATGTCTTAGGAGTCAGTGCTAAATGCACGCAAGCAATGAGTACGCTATCTTACATTTCTTTGCATATCAAACATTACAATGATAAAATAACAAAGTAGCTTAAAACCCTTCACGCAGAAATAAACATGCCTGGTGGGGGACTCATGCTCACCATCTTGACAAGATGGTTTCTGAGGCAAGGAAAATTTTATGGGCTGCAGTGAGAAATCTACAAAGCCCGATGTCATCTTGGGTAAACATAGTATCAACGGTAAATCAACCGTCAGGCACCACCACCATGTAAACAAGCTTTGAGAGGTAGTTGCCAAAAGGCCTCCTCTTTGGGGAGGGGTGGTGGGGTGGGGGGAAGATTTTTGAGGCATAATTTATGTTTTGTTCAGAGCAATGTTTTATGAACAGGCAAGATGAAAATGAAATATTTAGCATAGGCATCAGAAGAATGACATGTCTGTTGAAAAGTAAATCATCTATTCTGGGAATGAGGGTGATGCATTTACAATGATATGAGGTTACACATGAGCACTCGTTAAGGTACATATTATCCTGACCTCATAGGCCTGGCTCCAGGCCTTTAATTGGGGGGGGGAGGGAGGGGGACAGTGATTTGGACTGGGCAACTTTTTATTCAAATCTCACTATGATACAGTCGTCATCATACACATTATATATATATATATATATATATATGTGTATACTGGCCAAAACTTCCAACGCAACACTCGGGTTTATTGCAACACATGTCATTTTCTTACGATAAATTTAAAAATACATAACAAATATTAAGATTCAAATCAAAACCACGTTTTAGAGTCAGGAATGAAGAACAGATTTTTTCCTGGTTTCCAATTCATTGCATCAGTTGAAGGCGCAATTCTGGATCACCGAAGTTAGCATCTTGTATGGCCTTCACTGCCGTCTCACACAGCCTGGATTCTGCGATCCATGGAGTCAATCAAATGCCAAATTTCAGCCTGTGTGATGCGATCCCTCCTGGAGTGCTTGACGCAACTGTTGGACTGTGGCTGGTTCTGGGTCACGCCTTCTCACCCGCCGATCCAGAATATCCCATGGATGTTCTATAGGGTTTAAATCTCGGGAATACGCTGGCCAATCAAGACACTGAACATTATGCTGCCTCAGGTAGTCCTGACAGACTCTGGCGACATGTGGTCTCGCTTTATCCTGTTGCAGTGTTAGGCGATAGCGATGGACGAGTGGAACTGCGACAGGGGTTAGGATGTTGTCACGGTAACGGGCCGCACTGAGGTTTCTATCGATGAAAATGAGGTCTGTCTCGTGTCTACTGCTTATTCCAGCCCAAACCATCACACTGGGTCCACCCCAGCGGTCACGCTGCAGTATGGTAGCATCAGTATAACGTTCCCGTCGCCTACGCCATACACGCAGTCTTCCATCAGACGCATTCAACTTGAACCTCAATTCATCGGAGAAGAGCACCCTGTTCCACCTGAGCGCATTACAGCCCAAATATGCCCTTGACCATCGCGGACGGACGCGGCGACGTGCAGGAGTCAACACCAAACCATGGCGGGGACTTCGGTTGTGCAAGTCGGCTTCATGCAGGCGGTTGCGTACGGTTTGGCCGCTAATCCAGTTCTGGTGACGACCTCTGGTCTGAGCAGCAGTGACTAGCTGGCAGGAAGCGATTGCGCAGGTGCTGGAGGCAAATATGGCGATCTTGCTGAGGGGTGATGACACGTGGTCTGGGGGCACGTGGTCGATCACCGGTGCTTCCTGCTTCATTATATTGGCTCCAGAGACGTGATATGGTCGACACGTGGACGCCCAGGTTCCTTGCAACCCGTCTTTGTTACATTCCACCAGTGAGCATACCAACGGCTCGCTCTCGCTGATTTTGACCTAGGCCCGGCATGGTCACACGTTGACCCAGGATAATGCAAAGGAATATTTAAGATTCCCATTGCTATGGCTATTTATTGACCAAATTTTCAAAGGAATAGTCAATGAGTTTTACTCACTCTGACGGGATAGGCAAAATTCTAAACAATGTGCAATCAAGCGGACGAGCTGCCCACACAACAAAATCAAAACAATTTTCTGAGCTTTTAAGTTGTAGTTGATGTATACTCAAAACCAATATCCCATTTTATGTACACCAAATATTTCAAAATTGTATGTGTTGCGTTGGAAGTTTTGGTACTGCTCAAAAAATAAAGGGAACACTAACACATCCTAGATCTGAATGAATGAAATATTCTTATTAAATACTTTGTTCTTTACATAGTTGAATGTGCTGACAACAAAATCGCACAAAAATTATCAATGGAAATCAAATATATTAACCCATGGAGGTCTGGATTTGGAGCCACACTCAAAATTAAAGTGGAAAAACACACTACAGGCTGATCCAACTTTGATGTAATGTCCTTTAAACAAGTCAAAATGAGGCTCAGTAGTGTGTGTGGCCTCCACGTGCCTGTATGACCTCCCTACAATGCCTGGGCATGCTCCTAATGAGGTGGCGGATGGTCTCCTGAAGGATCTCCTCCCAGACCTGGACTAAAGCATCCGCCAACTCCTAAACAGTCTGTGGTGCAATGCGGTGTTGGTGGATGGAGCGAGACATGATGTCCCAAATGTGCTCAATTGGATTCAGTTCTGGGGAACGGTCGGGCCAGTCCATAGCATCAATGCCTTCGTCTTGCAGGAACTGCGGACACACTCCAGCCACATGAGGTCTAGCATTGTCTTGCATTAGGAGGAACCCAGGGCCAACCGCAGCAGCATATGGTCTCACAAGGGGTCTGAGGATTTCATCTCGGTACTTAATGGCAGTCAGGCTACCTCTGGCGAGCACATGGAGGGCTGTGCGGCCCCCCCTAAAGAAATACCACCCCACACCATAACTGACCCACTGCCAAACCGGTCATGCTGAAGGATGTTGCAGGCAGCAGAACGTTCTCCACGGCGTCTCCAGACTCTGTCACTTCTATCACACGCGCTCAGTGTGAACCTGCTTTCATCTGTGAAGAGCACAGGGCGCCAGTGGCGAATTTGCCAATCCTCCAGCGCAAAATTGCATCCATACATTCTCTACAAGCGTGCCCATTTTCTCAGATTTGAGTACCACGAGTGCTCTCTCAGATATGAAGTTTTTGTCGTTGGTGTCGCTGACAACTCGAGAAAAAAAAAAAAAACGTACCACTGTGCGCATGCATGTTTTGGAGGACAGAGGCATTCACATCACAGGAAGATTCAGGTCAGTTGTGATGAATAAATGCGAACTGTAAAATAAAATCTGAATTGAACAATAAGGCTTGTAATGTGAAGGTAGCATTGGGGAAGGTGCCACAATTCTTCTGCAGACTCTGTCGTACTGGTGCGTCTCTCTAAGTAATCCCAGACAGCCTTGATGATGCTGAGAGCAGGGCTCTATCAAGGCCATTTTATCTTTATTATATATGTATAATAGTAAATTTAAATTTGCATTTAGTAAAATGCAAAAATTTTTTGAAAGGTTTTTTTTTTTTTTGGATTGTTTATTGAATTTATTGTTTTCATCTGCTGTAATATTAATGAGAAAAACAAATAAAGGTCTGTGATCTAATTAAAATGTAAGATATCTTGGGTGCCAAAAACATTTGCACAGTATTGTTAATTGAAGCAGCAGTCTGCTGGTGAATGTTCTCTTACTGCCGCATTCAACTTCTGCTGCTTTCTGCAGAGGTAACAAACAAACCAAACAAATCAGAAACTCCCCATTCAAAGCAAATATTAAAGTGAAAACTGTTTAAGACAAATCATCAGTTTATTGGGATTTTTTTTTTAACTTCCCTATTTTCAGCTTAGCGTTCGCCTCTGGTAACAAGCGTATTGTGGTAGAGCGTATTGTCTGGGAGTCTTTGGCGAAGATGACTCGACGGAAAGTATCAGTCTGAGGTGACATTCTCTCGGCTGCATCAGCGGTGAGTAGCGGCCGGTGCTGTCACAGAGAAATTCTCGGCTGTGGTTTTCAGTGTCCGCAGCAAAATGAGTAACAGCTGCTCTTTGATTTTATGCCAGCACGTTGTAGGAGTTGCGCTCATACCCACCGAAGTCACCAACCGGCTATTGAACACAATGTGACTCGGACTACCTCCAGATGTGGTGAGGCAGATCCAACCGCATTCTGAACATTTACACCTACATGACCACATTCAGATTACATTTTTATGCCAGGTGTAAATGGGGTATATGAAGTAATCTGTTAAACAGATACCACTGCTTTTGTTTAATACATGTGCCTCCGTCAATAAATTACGTTTAAAAACTAGGCTTATGCCGTCAGTGGTGATGGCTTGTGGTATATCCCCAAACGCCCCCAATCCTCCGATTCCCCAATCCTTGAGTAGACCTTGAATAGACTTTCATTTGAACTTAATTTCAGGTCAATCGGACAAATGGTTCTGAAGATATGGCCAAAATGGTAATTTTCCATCACAAAGTGCCACCTGGTGGCAAAACATCGAACCATACAGGTAAGATGTCATCATGTGACACGTTGTGAGGTCATGACCTTGCAGTTGCACATAGTTTCATGTCAATGGTTTGGACAAATGGTTCCAAAGATATGGCAAAAATGGTGAATTTTATGTGACAAAGCTCCACCTTGTGTCAAAATTTTGAATCGAACAGGTATAATGTCATCGTGGGACACATCCTCAGGTCATGACCTTTCATTTGCACTTGATTTGAGGTCAATCGGACAAATATTTTCAGAGATATGATAAAAACAGTGATTTTTTAGTTTTTGGCCCCTGGTGGCCAATCTAGAAATTGTAAATTGTGCAAAATCAAATAAGTTCTTCCTCTCTATGATACTTACTTATATGCAAAAGATGAAATTTCTAATTGAAATATTACTGAAGTTATCGCGTTGACACGTAGGGCTGCGCCTCCGGACCAAAAACATAATATCCCCGAAACACCATTCGGCGTTCGGGGATGTAATTATCTGTTAGTGCTTGTGCTCCACTACACAGTTATAAAAAGGGGGAGGTGTGTTTCTCTTATCAATGGAAAGTCTGATACTTTTAAATTCATGCACACCTTTTAGCCTTCTCTTCGATCTTATGAGAAGTATATTCTAGCAGGAAAAAAACTACTGTAGATCAGTAGTTGGGCGTAAGCTTTGGTCTGAAATAGTAGTGTTAGGTATGTGAAAACCTAATTTTAATAACAAAACTCAATTCACCCAGAAATCATACGCGTTCCTGTTGTTGGGATTTGTTGGTTATTTGTTTGCTGTATTTTAGGTTTGCGCATATCCCTATAAGAATAGTGTAATTGTAGGTATAAATTTGCTTCATAAAAAATTATGCTATACAGAAGAGGAAGGGAGGGAGCAATGTTTTTTTATTGCATTAAACTGTAGGCTTATTAGGAGACTGATCGTGAAACCCAGGACAGCAGGGAGCCCCATACTCAGTGCTGCAAGTGTCACAGCATCTTTAATGACCCCGAGGAGTCAAGGCCTCATCTCATCTGAAAGATAATGGAATAATTTCACTGCGCTGAAGCAGACATTAAAGAGACATGAAACATTTTCAACTCGTCAAATCAAAGACTGATGTGAAGAAATATGATCAGAATATGTGAAAGTGTGAACACATTCATAAAAGCAATCCGTGTCGCAGATTATGAAATCTAAAGGCAAACCAAATTATAATGAGCAAACCCAGCAATTTGCCATTCAATTTGTGAAAAAAAGTAAGTGAAAAATACTAAGGAATGTAATCCTATATGTTCAACATGGGGTTTCACCTTCGTCTTCAAAGAGAGGAAATGGGCGAGGAATGGAGTGGGAGTCAGCCGCACGCAACGGGAGGCTGTTAGCACAAGGCTAGGAGCAGGAATGAGGAACACAGGAGTGCGTGAACAAATGTGACTGAGCAAGGGCAAGTGCCAAGCAGGCACAAGACAATCCGGCAGGGAACAGGGAAACGGGTTCATTTCTTGGCCTTATAACGGCAATTGGGAGATTTGCTTCGGAACACGATAAAAATGTTGGAAAATAATTGCTGAAGAAGTGTTACGGCTGAATCCACGGCCTGATTGAGCCATCTTGAAGATAACACCATCCCGAGCACTATGTAACAACTACAGCGCATTAACACACTCCGTCCGTCAGGTTAGGCAGTTCAACAGGATTAGGGGTCGATCACTCTGTGAATGCACTTTATCGGTGTGGGGCGCCCTTTTTGTTAATATTCTCAATGATTAGAGGCGTTCTGGATGTTGCTTTTGTGCGCTGGGCGCCTCGCGTCTAAGCGGCCCAAGCGCTTCGCTGTTTTTTGATGCGCTTCGTATCAAACGCAGTCCTATTTTTTGTGGCGCCTTCATAAAAAGGCGTTTCGCGTCAGTGTCTGTCCTTTCCCTGCTGTCCGATCATGTGGTGATGGTGTCCCCCTCGCTCAGAGTTTCGTGGACCCAGATTGATCTCCTTTTGTTTTTTTTCTTGTCTTTCGCTCCCAAAAAGAGCAAAAGCGAGTGCCCTACGATAATGCACTGTTTTTCAAAAACAAACAAAAAAAAACACAAAAAAAAATGTGTAATCCGTTTGCTTTTGTCTTGTACGTTGAAACAGTTAATTTCAGAATGTTCACAAAGATGAGTGCCGCGCTCAGTGCCTTTTTACAATGCGGGCTTAAAAAAAAAAAAAACAGGTCCGAGGCGCCTGGCGCATTCAGTGTGATGGGCCCCTTACTCTTAACCTGTTCCCACACATTTCGCTTGATTATTAATCAAGCTATTTATTTACCAATTAATTTACCACAGTTGTTGGAAGAAAATTAAGTTTGCTGAGCAATATCCAAACTGCTGCCTGTGACACAAAGGAGCAGGGGAACCAGAACTACATTTGCCCACCTGAATGTTTAAAATCCAAAAAGCTAGCTATCTAGTTATGGAGATTGATATACAATTTCTATGTTATACAATTATAAATTGACGTTAGTGCATGTATGATGCAGGGGGTGGGGGTTGATTGGCTTGCTTGGTGCCGCCCTCATTTGAATGCGTTCCTCTTGGACCACCTCAGCCGGAAAATTCTGGATGCTCCACAGCAGACCAGGAAGCAACTGCTTGTTTGTGATCTTTGGCTAAAGAAATAAATTACAATGTCAGCAGCTTGGTTTTTATTCTTCATATATTGTCAGAATGTTTTTTTGTTTACAGCGTCTTTGAGTGGAGTGAATCGTTGATTGACCCCAGTGGTTTTGGTATGCCTCGCACCACGGTCCCAAAAGTGGTTCCTGTCAAAGTAAATAAATTTTTGTTGCATCCTCTAAAAGCTGATGAGCTTCACTTTGACCTCACGCTCCGAGGTACAACTGTCCCTTTGACTTAGCTACACAGGGCACGGCGAAGCGGGGCTGACATTTTGAGCCAGCAAAATTGTGATGTGACGGAGCACAGATCAAGGCACATAAAATCTTAACAAAGAAAAAGTTCATAATTAAATAAACAACAAAGCCGCAAGGCATAAAAAAAACAAGACGCAGGACTTAAATGCATCAATGTTACATAACTATTTAAATTAATACTAAATTATTCTGTTTAAATTGTTCAGCATGACAGAATTTTCCCAAGGGGAGTTAAAAGTTTTGCAGGGCTTCAATTTTGTGTATATTTTTGGAACGTTAAGCTGTTTTTGTTTTGTGGTTGAGTGGTTGCACTGTCTTATCAAAATAACTGTTCTAGCCGTGCTGTCCTACATTCACCTGAGCGACTGCTTCTTTCGAGATGTACGTAGTTCCTCGGAGTGATTGCCAGCCTCCTTCAAGTCTCTGAACTTAAGAGGTTCAGGCAAATAACTTTAATCCTTTATAAAAAAAAAAAAAAGTTAATGGATCAAATTTTGGAGTGGATACGCTTGCTCATAATTACTGCGTGGCCATCACTAACATCACAGTGAATCAGACAGCATTGTATGTTTCCTAGTTCTTCAGTGATAATGGCAAAATACCTCTCGTGAGGAATTCATATCAAAAGCATTTTCAGAAGCTCAGCAAGTGTGGTGCTAACCTTTCAAGAACTCTCTGTCCTCTTCCCACGGAAATGTGAGGGCGCTGGTGTGGAACCCAATTAGCGGTTGTGACGATGGAGGGTCAGGCATGTGAAGCTGTGATGACGGTGATGGTGTGTTGCAAGATACCGGACAAGCCTGGGGAGGATTCTGCTCCTTGAGAGACAATTAAAGAGAGGGAAGTCTAGAAACTCCTTTTTAAAAAAAAATATTATAGCTTGAAATAATTGTAATGCTCTTGCATGAACAAAATGACTCTTCTGCGCCTTACACGGTGTCTGTACATTTTTGTATCTTTACCATCTTCTTTAAATAGAGTCCATAATATAGCTTTGTATTTTTGTTCAGTAAAGCCACAGAACTCTGCATTAATGGTGTCAATGTCCAGCTTGTATTCATCACTGAAAGTGACAGAATAAAGAATGTGCGGGGCTAAAATAGTAATTAAATGGGTCTGACTAATGCTAATGCATAGTTAATGAATTCCCCCCTTGCAATATTTCTCTTCTGTCACAGCAGAGGAGTTTGATCCCATAAAAATACTTCACTTTACTTCCTCTAGAATCCATCACTCCTAGCAACAGCCTTGCAGATTAAAAAAAAAAAAGAAAAAACATGATATTGTGAGGCCAGTGGGATAAGGCATGCTGACATCATTCTGCTATTAGTCAAGGGTTTGTTTTCATCCTGAGCTGATGGTGCTTGGGTTTTCCTTTCTTCCTGGTGGAAATCTCCATTTTGCCGCACGGTGACCACATCAGTACGAATACCTCATTTGCTTACTTTTATCCAGCCTTTAATAGCAAGCATCTTACCGTGAGAGAAGACATGTCCCCACTCAAGGTTAAAATGGTTACTTATCTGTAATGAAGATGTGCTTTTGTTTTGCCAAAAGTACTGTGAAGCTGTAGATATTGGTGGATTACAAGAGCGAAAACAACACAAGAAAGTGGGATATTTTCCCCAGGGCTGTTTAGCTATAAATATCTGACTTGCGCGTCTTTGGTTTGCAAATTAGAAGGGTTTTTTTATTTTTCTTTCCAGTCTTCGTTTTTTTTTTTTCCTTCATTTTCTATGATAACTTTCTGTGGGGGAAAACGGAAGTCGTGACTGAGGCTGTGTCATTCATTTTACACGTGGGAGTAACAAGGACAATTTGCAGCTTTATCTCTTGAAAGCAGGAGAGTCAAAGACATGTCTGTTACTGAAAGGAAAAAAACACACATCCGCTTAAAATGAGTGTCACACTATAAGAAATGACAGCACTACTGCCGACTTGTATGAATTGTGTATTTAACCACAAAACTGTTAAATAAGTGCCTTAAAGCCTCAATAGAAATGTAACAGGACACAGTAGTGATCCTTTATAAACAGGTGTTGCGATTGGTTAGAAGTCTGTGGGATGTGTATTCACCAGAAAACACTTGGCCATGTCTCTTTGAGATCCATTAACTGTCAGTCTGAAATAGTGCTAAAAAGGATTGGCAATATTTAACAGAATTTGCTAAACATATGGCAGCGTTTTCATGCTCAAGATTTATAGGGATTTTGTTAGTTCTCTTTGGTTTCTTACTGTTTTCTATTTAATGATCCCCCAACGTCCGTACTGCAGCATGAACATGAACAATTTTTATCTTTCCTCAGATAAATGCATCCTTGTGCTGGGTCTCAGAGACAAGTGAGGTCCAAATTCATAGCACGGCACTTTGTGGGCAACTCCGCACTCAGGATGGACTCAGGATGGACTGAGGAATGGCTTGAACTTGGACCTGCTTGCTTTCCATTGAGCCTTTTAAAGGCCTTTCAGAAGAGACATCTTTAAAAATTTAAACCTGCGTATTAAAGTAGGTCAGAGGCTTTTGAGGTTATATAGTATTCACTTCTACCTTTTGATGTTGCTAAAAAAAAAAAGGTAATGAAGGCATGTCTCAGTTGAGTATCTGTTGGATCTCTACACCGCTTTTTCCGGAAGCTGAGATGCTTATTTTCTATTAAGTGTAAGCTGGTATTGCAGAAAATATGTGAATAGAATGACCTACATTTCCCGTATCCATTTTCAAGGGCTTGCAATGCAGACGTGTGTATAAAATTTGATGCTTTAAATGGACTCTTGGTTTTTTAACAAAAGCAACATCCATTCTCAAACTTGATATGAATTAATTGATATGATTAATTTGTCATGTTAAAATAGTACATTACTTAATTTTGGCATTAAAAGTCAATAACTGAAGTTCAGTTTGCTGGGTTTTTTTTTTTTTTTTTTGAGCCATGCAGTCTTTGTTTGCCAACACAAACATTATATGAATGCAGATATAATGGTCTCCAGCTAGTTATAATAATAAGAAAAATAAACAGGAAGTTAGGACTGTCTTCTATCTGCGATTAAGTAGGTCACAGATAGAGAGCTTCAAATCTGCAAGGCAGTGTTATTCGGATGGCCAGCTGGGTGTAACTGGGACTCTTTCAAGTTAATGTATAAACATTACTGCTTTTAAGTTTGGAATCACTGGTTTAATTACTCAGTTTAAAGTGAATAAACATGTTGAGCTGCGGCAGAATAATGGCCCAAAACATGTACAGCATTCAGGCTCTGCGGGGACAACTTGGAAAGTATGAAATATGGTGCGAATGGCTCTGTCACCTGATTTCAACCCCAAATAGCAGTTCAATCAGGACAGACCAATAAATTGTGTAAAGGTAATCATTTATTACAGATTACAGAATGAACAGATTAATGGCTGTGATGATAGCCCTAAAGTCTTTAGCGCTTGGACTCGACAGGGAGCTTTCACAGTTGAGGAGCCCTTGGCCTGAGGCGCGGCAGGATAAATCCCCCCATGGAGTCTGGATACTGGTCGTGGTGCTGGCTAATGAAGCAGACGAACCTGAAGCGGCTGGGCGGTGATGGGGAGGCGGAGGGCGGCGCGAGATGGCAGCCTGCGTGCATTAGAAGCAGAGAGAGTCATATTTAAAAAGAGGACACCGAGAGGATCAGGCCAATAATGGTGTGTCGCAGCGGAATTGGAGGGATGTGATCAGCTGATGACTCAATTTACAGCCCCACATGATCACAGCTAGAAGGATGAGTGCATCCGTTAGAGGAGTGAAAGCCAATTGAATGAGAATAAACTGGCTAAAAGACACAAAAGAGAGCCTTCCAGACCGAACTTCCCCAGAGCTTTGTTTGTATGATTACCCAAATTGTTTCATTCGTGAAAGTTGCCTTCGGAGATGGGCACACATTTCAGTCCATTTTGAGGTCCTTTGGGAATGACATCATAGTAAAATTTATCACTTAAGTACTTAAAATTTGTGAAGCAGCACTGGTGGAATACTTGATGAGAAATCGCTAAAATAGATAAGTTGGATAATATCATTTCAAAGCATTTTATCTCCAAACTTATAAAGTGCTGTATGAAAATGTACACAGCTCAAAAAAAATAATAAAGGGAACACTAAAATAACACACCCTAGATCTGAATGAAATATTCTTATTAAATACTTTTTTCTTTACATAGTTGAATGTGCTGACAAAATCTCCCGAAAATTATCAATGGAAATCAAATTTATTAACCCATGGAGGTCTGGATTTGGAGTCACACTCAAAATTAAGTGGAAAAACACACTACAGGCTGATCCAACTTTGATGTAATGTCCTTAAAACAAGTGAAAATGAGGCTCAGTGTGTGTGTGTGGCCTCCACGTGCCTGTATGACCTCCCTACAACGCCTGGGCATGCTCCTGATGAGGTGGCGGATGGTCTCCTGAGGGATCTCCTCCCAGACCTGGACTAAAGCATCCGCCAACTCCTGGACAGTCTGTGGTGCAACGTGGCGTTGGTGGATGGAGCGAGACATGATGTCCCAGATGTGCTCAATTGGATTCAGGTCTGGGGAACGGGCGGGCCAGTCCATAGCATCAATGCCTTCGTCTTGCAGGAACTGCTGACACACTCCAGCCACATGAGGTCTAGCATTGTCTTGCATTAGGAGGAACCCAGGGCCAACCGCACCAGCATATGGTCTCACAAGGGGTCTGAGGATCTCATCTCGGTACCTAATGACAGTCAGGCTACCTCTGGGGTGAGCACATGGAGGGCTGTGCGGCCCCCCAAAGAAATGCCACCCCACACCATTACTGACCCACTGCCCAACCGGTCATGCTGGAGGATGTTGCAGGCAGCAGAACGTTCTTCACGGCGTCTCCAGACTCTGTCACGTCTGTCACACGTGCTCAGTGTGAACCTGCTTTCATCTGTGAAGAGCTCAGGGCGCCAGTGGCGAATTTGCCAATCTTTGTGTTCTCTGGCAAATGCCAAACGTCCTGCACGGTGTTGTGCTGTAAGCAAAACCCCCACCTGTGGGCGTTGGGCTGTCATACCATCCTCATGGAGTTGGTTTCTGACTGTTTGAGCAGACACATGCACATTTGTGGCCTGCTGAAGGTCATTTTGCTGGGCTCTGGCAGTGCTCCTCCTGTTCCTCCTTGTACAAAGGTGGAGGTAGCGGTCCTTTTGCTGGGTTGTTGCCCTCCCACGGCCTCCTCCATGTCTCCTGATGTATTAGCCTGTCTCCTGGTAGCACCTCCATGCTCTGGACACTACGCTGACAGACACAGCAAACCTTCTTGCCACAGCTCGCATTGATGTGCCATCCTGGGTGAGCTGCACTACCTGAGCCACTTGTGTGGGTTGTAGAGTCCGTCTCTTGCTACCACTAGAGTAAAAGCACCGCCAGCATTCAAAAGTGACCAAAACATCAGCCAGAAAGCATAGGAACTGAGAAGTGGTCTGTGGTCACCACCTGCAGAACCACTCCTTTTATGGGGGGTGTCTTGCTAATTGCCCATAATTTCCACCTGTTGTCTATTCCATTGCACAACAGCACGTGAAATTGATCGTCAATCAGTGTTGCTTCCTAAGTGGACAGTTTGATTTCACAGAAGTGTGATTGACTTGGAGTTACATTGTGTTGTTTAAGTGTTCCCTTTATTTTTTTGAGTGGTGTATTTTGGTGTTTGGGTAATATAATTTTTTATTGTACAAATACTTTTACTGAAGTGTATTTACAGTTCAGTGCAGTTGGAAGAGTACATACGTGTACTTGGCAGCAACCCTCTTCCTGTACTGACACAAATAATTTGCCATTAAAGTGTCCTCCACTCATATTGTCGCCCTTGATGAATATGAAAAAAAGCGGCTGTAATTAATGTCTTTATTGTTTATCCTTTCAATGTTTATTAATCCCCCTCCACTGTATGGAGGGGGGGATATTACAGCAGAGCTTGGCGTTTATCTATCTGGGGAAATAGGGACAAGATTTTTTTTCAGACACTACTTTACCCAGAGGAAATAAGATTTGCATGCATGCGTTATTCGACATGGCCTTGATCGGGTTCGAAAATAGGATTGGTGGCGTGGATGTCGATGTCTTCTTGTTTAAAATATCAAAAATATAATCTGCAATTGAGATGCTTTGAATTATTGTCCTGCTGGAAGATCTAACCACGTTTCCAGTTTATCCGTGGGGGTATACGGTATACAGCCCCATTTCCAAAAAAGTTGGGGAAAGGTAAAATGTAATTGGAAACAGAATGAAATGATTTGCAAATAATTTTAATAATTTTAACTGTATTTAATTGAAAATAGGACAAAGATGTCATATCAGATATTGAAACTGAAAAAATTGTTTTTTAATGTACGCGCTCATTTTGAATTTGCTGCCAGCAGCATGTTTCAAAAAAGTTGGAACAGAGGCATGTTTACCTCTCCCTTGCATCACCTCTTCTTTTCAAAACACTTTGTAAGAGTTTGGGAACTCTGGACACCAGCTGCTGCAGTTATGAACTCAAAATGTTTTCTCATTCTTGCTGGAAAGTTTGATTTCAGTGGCTCAACACTTCACAACTTGCTTTGTCATATTTTTAATTTCATAATGCACCAAATGTTTTCAGTGGGTGACAGGTTTAGACTGCAGATAGGCCAGTTTAGCGTGTTTTTGTAACACCGCTGAATGCGTTGTTTGGGATTGATTGTCTTGTTGAAATAAGCAATTCCCTCCCTGAAAAAGACATCTGGATTGCAATATATGTTGCTCCAACACCTGTATTAATGGTGTTTTCACAGATTTGCACGTTACCCATGCATGTGGCTTTTGAACTGTGTGGGCATAACAAACCAGATGGTCCCTCTCCCCTTTAGCCCAGAGGGCGCGGCATCAATGTTTTCCGAAAAATAATTTTGCGTTTTGACTGGTCAGACCACAGGATAGTTTCCCTTTCGCCTCACTCAATCTTAAATGACCTCAGGCCCATAGAGGGCATCTGGATCTTGTTTATTCATTTATGGGTTTTTGTTTACATTTTTTAGTTTAAACTTGCATTTGCAAATGCATGTACGAACTGTGTTCGCTGACAGTGGTTTTCGGCAGTGTTCCTGAGTCCGTGCAGTGATTTCCACTCCTGAATCTTGTCTGTTTTTGATGCAGCGCCACCTGAGGGCCTGAAGATCCTGGCCATCTAATATTAGCTTTGGTGCCTTGTCCCTTGAATACAAAGATTTTTCTGGATTTTCTGAATCTTTTAATCGTACTATGTATCCAGGAGGTATATGAGGAAGTGATAGCATTGTCCATTCAGTCATGAACATATCGACATTCAACTGTAAATAGGATTTTATGTAGATTCCTTCAGCTGCCTATTTGAATCCGTTAAAGGATTTGGGTATTTAAATGCTTTAAAGCGCCTGTGAGAACTATTTAAAATGAATCAGAAAAGATGTTTGGAAACTCTATTTGGGAGTAGCTTATTCCTATTTGGTCTAAACCAGATCCATTCCCTCCTTCTCCAATTTTCAAAAAAAATGTGAATGCTTATTTTTTTGCAATGTGTAGGCCTTACATGCCAGAACAAATGCATGGAACAAATGCATAGCCTATGATTTTTGATGGAAAACAGTCTGATTTCACCCCCAGATGGTTAACAGTCCAACCAACTCCCCTGCTTGGCGCCATCAAAATCCGGGGGAAAAAAAATTGTGTTATATTTAATGTTATCTGTTTCATCCTTCTGTCGTTTCCCATCAAAAACACTAGCGAGGGTGGAATCCAGCTTTCGCAACAGCCGACATGCAACTGCAACCAATGCCCTTGAGTAGCGATGATAAATATCATGCCTTCTCCCAGCTCTGCTGCATCAACGTGGATGTTGGATTCCACCTCTGAGGCTAAAGGGGCTTTGGGGTGCCATATTCAAGCAGCATCCCCCCGCCCCCTGCCCCCGCCCGCAAATCATACGCACTCTGGCCCATTCCGAGACTGCTTTTTATACACTGACCAGCTGGATCAGCACGCTCTCCACATTTGGGATTCCAGACTTACAAATCAAGCACTGGCGCCTGCAGATATGTTGCAATTGCTTAACACTTTGAGGTTGGCGATTACAGTGGTGGGTCAGACTTTAGATTTCCATAAATATTTTTGCGATAATACAGCAGAGAAATATGATATGAATAAAATTCTATGATGGAAAAAACTGTTGACGCAGAAGAGTACGATGAAATCGTCAATGGTCGAAACAAAGAGTGATGCTCACATTTACGTGAGGAAACAACTTGTACATGTAGTAGGGGTTTGCTAATCTCCAGTCAGTTTGGTCCAACAAAGTCCTTGACTGTTTATACACAAATCGATTTCCCACATTGCACACAGACGCAGCATTTAGCAATGATGGTCACCTTTACGCAACAAGTGCTTTGTTGCACTATCCTATCTTTCTGGACCGTGCCTGCATTTCCGTATTCAACTTCATTACACAAAGCAAATCCTTCAGGCTCGAAAGTATGTACACTCTAAATGGGCTCATGCTCTCTTCCAGGCATTTTTTTAAATTTGACATACCTAAAGCTATAATGTCCATTCAACAACTCGACTTTGTTGCCCTTTTGTTGCACTTGACTTCGTTGCCCTTTTGTTCACTTGACCTTGCTCTTTTGTTGCACTTAATTCTGTTGTCCTCCTCTCGGCTTTGTTGCTGGTCTACTTGAGTTTTTTTTCTACTATTTTAGTTGAGTTTGTTTACTTGATTTGTTGCCCTTTGATTCTGTTGATGTTCTACTCGGTCTTGTCAGTATTTTTGGTGATTGCTTATTGGTGTAGATCTCTAACAACGGAAAGTGTTCTGTCACTTTACTGTTAGCACATGTACTTGTCTCTTAGGAGCTCTGCACTTTTGTACTGATCTTGTGCATTTTTGTACGTCGCTCTGGATAAGAGCGTCTGCTAAGAGCCTGTAATGTAATGTAACAGACTGTCCATGTATACCCATACACAATGCATACTACTATCTCACCATCTTGGGAGGGCGTGGACAGTTTGAGGCTTTCTTCTAAAACAAGAGTTTGTTGACCGATGCTTATTTTCACTTATGGACACAAACCTAGCAATCTAAACATAATGGTGGTGGGAATATCAACAGTTAATTGTGCAGAGAGAAAAAAAATCCAGTAAATTTCAGCATAAGAAAATAAACTCATGGTGTTAGTCTTTGGCCCCATCCACAGGAGAACGATTTATTTGAAAATGCGTAAATATTTCATTGTTTCGGCCATGCGTCCACACGGAGACCGCAAAAACGCAGCCTGAAAACATTTTACTTTTTTGAAAACGGATTCCAGAATGAGAAAATCTGAAAACGCCTCCTCAGCGTTTTCGTGTGGACGACCAAAACGTGTTTTTTTTTTTTTTTTTGAAAACGATGATGTGATGGCCCCCATCACTGCCCCAACCCCCAACCTAACCATAAGCTCAAGCATGCCAGACAACAATAACAATGGCGGATAACATGCTTTAAATGCATGCTCGCCGCCGCCCTCTTCTATTTTTGGTCTATTTTCATAGAAATGCTGCAGCGCCGTACAGCACCAAACACAGGCCTGTAATATTTACTACAGCACTTTGGGTCGATTTAGACGTCTCGGTGTGGACGCAGATATTTTTAGAAACGATGTCGCATGGACGGGAGATTTTTAGAAACGGCAAAAAAAAAAACAACTTTTTCTCTTTCAGGGCATAAATAATATCGTTAGTCGTTGAGCAAAACGCTACATGCTTTCCAATCACTCACTGCAAATTACGAGGTTTTATCCAACGGAAAATTCCAGACCCTGATAGTGTGGCTGTGTGTCCTGTTTTGGCTCCTGACACCTCAACCGCCCGTCCCAGGCATATCATCCAGGCGAAACCCAACCTTAAGTGACAGCTTGTCCTTGATATATCACTGATGATTTTTCCTTTTTTTAGCATCAGTATGTGCTGTCACTGCATTTATGCTATGAATTATGAGCTGGCATAATTCATTGCTAATGATCTGGGGCACCTGCTCTCCGAAAAGACTCTTTACTGCCACAGTGACCGCTGTCACAGTGCCTTCCAACTGTGCCCTACCTTTGCCAATTCACGCAATCAAGCCTCTGCTCTCCAGAAAGCTTTTATAAATTTGATTTCCACTCTTTATTTGTACACATTTCCCTGAGAGAACAAACTAATTTTCCTTACGCAAAGCGGATTTTAGTGTTAACGGAATTCGTGGATGGCGCCCATACTGTGGCACACTACCCTGCAATTCTAAGCGCTAAATCATTAACTGAACTGTTGCTCTGTATATTTGATGTGACACTTTCAGCTCTGTTGCAGATCAAAACATGTATTTTTAACAGCAGCTTTCAGGTACGGCACGTGTCCGAAATGAGGCCAATCAAACTGAGGCATAACGCTGTGAACTGAATAAAGAATGGTGGAAAAACGCATAATTAAAACCTGAACTGGCTTTTACATCATAACAACTTAGTGGAAACGATTATTTTGCATGAATTTGCTGCTGTTGCTGAAGAGGGCATCACTGTGTGTTTCTCAGAATATGGACAATTTTATACACGGCCTGTCCAAAAAAAATGACTGGATCATTACTGCAGCAATTATATGTTTTAGCCAGTAATAGTTATTTTTACCCCAACTGTTGAAGCGGGTCGCTTCTCATTTCCTAAAAAATCCTGTTGGAAAGATGTAGTCCTTGGTGGCGGAAAGGTAGTTACAGTATTTCAGAGGGGGCAAATTACCTCCCATGAATAACAAAAGGTCGCAAGTGACATTCCTAATGAAACCAGTTTCTCTGCACCAAGAGTCCTTCATGGTGCAGAAAAACGGGTTTCATCAGGAATGTCACTTGCGACCTTTTGCTATTCATGGACAATTATTGGCCTGCATCTAATAAAAAAAAAAAAACAATGAATGAGGAGGACAGGCCTGAGGAATCACTTTCACAAACAGTTTGGCCACCAATAAGTCCTGACCTTAATCAGATTTAAAGTTATTGGGACATGCCGGAGAAGACTACAGAGTAGTTCAACCATCTTGTTGTTGAGACAAGATCTCCTGCCATAAACGAATGCAACTCTGATAAGAAAACAGTATATAGTCAATCTGCATCACCAGGAACAGCTGTTGGTGGAAAACTGCACTGAGAAGCATACAATTGTAGGGTCGCTAGCATTTTTCCCTCATTACAATGAGGAATGCACATTTCGGGTTCCAGTTGTGAAAAAACCATAGACGCTCTCGTCAACAGAGATGTTGGGGAAAAAAAAAGATATGGACAGATGAGTCATCCTTCCCAATATTCTTGACAAGTGGGTGAGAGGATGTGTGCCGTACCACTGGCCTTAATGCTGTACCCTGGCAATGAGAGGGTCCAGTGGCTCTACTAGGCTGTGAGAGACATTTTCTGGCATTTTTTTTTTGGGTTCGTTTTCTCCCCAGGAGAGCAGGGTCACTGCCAATTAACCACACGGCTGGAGCAGATTGAGTAGTGGAATAGCTGCTGGCTAGATGTTATTTTGTTACGTCCTGGATGAGTTGTGGATGGAGTCTTGGAGGAATTTTGGTAGGCTTGCCACTGCTGGGAAGGTTAACTACTGTTCCAGGTTTTCTCCATTTGTGGATTATGACTCTCACTGTGGATTTCTGGGGTCCCAGAGCCTTAGAAATGGCTTTGTAACCCTTTCCAGACTGATATGTCAACAACTTGTGCTTGAATTTTTTTTTTTTTTTGTAATTGTGGAATCAGTCAGGTCCGATTTAAGTGATTTTTATATTCAACAGGGCTAACCGTAATCATGCATGTGTGTGTGTGTCAAGTGA
Organism: Gymnothorax reevesii; assembly: GCA_029721435.1. Taxonomy (NCBI): domain Eukaryota; kingdom Metazoa; phylum Chordata; class Actinopteri; order Anguilliformes; family Muraenidae; genus Gymnothorax; species Gymnothorax reevesii. Next base: position 9,942,345 of record CM056592.1, read on the forward strand.
AATAGAATTATTTAATCTGTGTTATTTAGCAACTAGAGGGAGCAATTACATTTCCAAATTTGGCCTAGTAGGGTTGCATAGCCTTTTTCCTTCTATAAATAAAATCATCATTTAAAGACTGTATTTGGTGTTCACTCAGGTCGTGTTTTTATAATAATGAAATTAGTTTGATGATCAGAGTGCAACAGATATGCAAACATTGATGAAATCGGTCGGGGGCGAGTACTTCCTTACAGCACTGAAATAAGTGTAAGCGCCCCTGTAATAATACTGCTGAGTGCATTTGTTATGTGGGCCTGTCAGCTGGCTGTTGTTGGCTGTCAAACCCAGAAATGTTAGGTGGGGAAGATGCATCAGGTTCTTTCGGCCCCTGACTAAATTCATTTGGTTCTTTTTCCCTGCTTTTGGTTGTTTATCATCCTGTTTTATTCACTATGGCCATTCAGTGATTCACTCTAAACCACTCAGAGCTGCTCTATAAATCTGGGGCTCTATCAATAGATATTTAGGTCAATGCAATGCACATTGGGTACACAATTCGGTTGTGCCAAGTACAGCATAGTGACCATTAACATAGCCACTCCTCTATTATCATCCTCTGCCATGAAGTAAAGGGGCATATAGGAATGAGCGCTACCCTTCCTCGTGTCTGTCTGTCCGTGTGTCTGTCCGTAAGTCCTCATGTCCATTTGTCACCCTTTTTTTCCCAGGCCAGAACTTCTAAACAGTTCAACATTTTTCCACGAAATCTGATTTGTAGCTACCTCTCATAGTGTTGATGTGCCTTTTCATTGTACTTCCATCCGTCCTCCTCTCCATCCGCCTGCTCCTTGTTCACATTTCTTTTTTCCAGGCCAGAACTTCAGAACTTTGGCAGGGGTTTTCATGCTTGTTTTAAGTATCTTTTCATTGTGCTATTTCTGCTTCTCACCCATACATTAGGTGTGACTCCTTGCTGAGCTTCCAAGGAAAGACTGTAATGAAGCAAAATTATGATCATTTCCAGTTTTGAAAGTTTCTGTCTGATATAAGCATAAGTGTAAAATAGTGTATCAATGCAGGAAATTAGTAGTAGATGTCACCAAATTTTCTAGGGGAGGGTCCTTGGACCCCTGCCAAGTTAGGCTCCAACGCTCTGTACAACCACGATCAAAACACCTGATGAGGAAGTATTTTTGAGAAATTGAATTCTCTCCTGCCATTTGAGTTTCAAAAACTCGTAAAATCTGTCAAGCTGTACTGAAGCTGTCCTGGCAGCTCATGGTGATTCTGCACCTTACTGATTCGCTTTGTTGATTCCTGCTTTAAATTTGTCTCTCGTCCATATATGAGTCATGAGCGGACCAATTAATGATTAAAATTTCATGAAGACACGTCAGAATATCTGACAATATTTCAGCCACCCGATCTCTCCAAGAATTTGGCATGACCTTCCTGGTGCCAACGGGAGGTGGGAGATATCCTGCACCTCATGGGCTAAAATAAAGTTAAGAAACAGACATGATCTAGCAGAAGACTGATAAATCATCAATAATTTGCTCCAAATTTTGAAAAACCTCTCCTCCAGTCATGAAATGTGTCCTGCTGCATGCGTTGCACAAATCGGAAAAAATGAATTTGCAAGGTGGGGATGTCGGCTGTTTACCCACATGCATCCATTCAAAATCAGTGATATTGTGCCTCCTGATGATATTGTGCCTTGCTCATGTATCAGGTCTAGCTAAGAAAGCTTTTATTCTGTTCTTAAGCATATTCTTTTGCATTTGTGCACCATTTCTAGATTACAGTGAATAACTCCGTCAGTTCAGTTTGAATAAATTAAGTTTGAATAAATGGAATTCTACTGTATGTCATTCAGCCTTCAGTCTCGTTCGCGTGAACAGAGTTGTCACTGACACAAAGTGCCTAAGGGAGAACCTCAGAGATGCCATTTGTCTGGTGAACTGCGGCAAAACCCAAAGTACCCCGCGCTATTTCCTTGCAGTGCATTAGTTGATTAGAAAGAAATACCCATTAAGAGAATAGAGTAGAATCTTTGAAGAGATCTGAGCACCACGGTGAGATCTGACATCTGAGCATCTACATCTCTGATTATTAAAGTACATAAACTTGGTTACTGCTTAATTACGTTACATTGCTTTTCGTTTTCCTTTTACAAAGTCATATTTTAGCATCATCAAGTGCTGTTCCCAGTTGTATATTTTCAAGGACAAGGAGAGGACAGCCGTGCTCACGCAGCAAATTTTCTATTGAGTTTCTCAGACTTCGTAATACCGTGTATTAATAGAGTGAATTCTTGTGGAACCGATTTGATTAAAATAAATGTGAATGCTACAGGGCAGCAGAGAGCATTAGTTTTGCATAATTTATCTGGTGCCGCACATCTCATTCAGCCATCTTGAAATGCTGTTTTTTTATGGGAAAAATACTGCTGAATGCAAATATGTCATTATGAAGGTTACCTGAGGTTTAAGGTTAAACACATACTGACGTGTGGTATGAGCTTGAATCTTTGTAGTGCCCTGGTTTGCACCGGCAACAACGCTGAGTTAAGGTCACTGCTTGAATCTCATTCCCATTGCCCCTTTTTTTCTGGTACATTATGCCACTTACAACAATTCAATGTTCTTAGTGGGAGACTCCATTTAAAAGAGCTGTATGTAAGTCTGTGGCGAAAACTGGTACTGCAGTCACATTCAAAATAGTGCAGAGCGCAGTATCCCCTCCCCGTCTCCCCCAGACGAGAGGTTGCCAGCTAGGTTGGCGGATCCAGCAAGAACATCTACTACACGGAGCTACCATGGCTACGTTTCAATATCACCTATGATTTGCTCTGGCAGGGTTGTGTTCAGTTCAGTTCAGTAAAGATCACGACTAATAACTAACTAACTTGAGCAATAGTCATATTGGTCAACTTGCTTGTCACTCTTCTGTGTGGATAGCCCACTGAAGTCCATACTACAAAATGCGTAATGAATGAATGAGGACTCATTTGACCGATATACTGTCTCAATTACATTTCATATTGCTATAATGGCTGTGCTAATGTTGGAACGGTTTCTACAGCGTCTCAGCATAATGCCAGAGAAACCGACTCTAATTATGCATTGCTAATGTTAGCAATGATGAACCACTGTTTTTATTTCTCAAACAATTTGCTACCTAGTCAATTCGATGACCCACCTGCATACGCACTAACGTACCATGAACGAACATGCATAACGTTATTCGACTGTAGAGAAAATTTGAAATGTCCATGCCTACATTAAATAAGTTTGCTAAACTTGGCTGAATCTTACCTGCCCAGGAGACAATTGGCAACTTCAGCGTCGGTCTTCAAATTCTTCTTCGCTTTCAGCCGTCTCCATCTTTCAAAGGCATGTCCTATGCAGATCCTTGTTTTGTTTCTGACTTTGTCACAACGTATTTCAGAATCACAACAAGGCCTTTTAGGTTTAGTAATGTCAGACATTTGCGCTCCGAAACACTGGTAGCTGCAGCTCATTGGTAACTGGCAACCTGGATTCCAAAATGCTACTGACTTCGTGATTCATAAAAATATTCATAAAAATCTACTCTAATCTAAAAAACAAATTATCTTAAAATAAATATTTTCTCCCAAAATCTTTGGTCGAGAACTTCCAAAAGAAAAAATAATAATTTTTATGGTAGCCAAGGATTTTTATTTATTTTTTTTAAGTTGATGAATTGTTTTTCTGGTTTGTTGATTGGGAGGTGTCAATGAAGCACTGGAGTCTTGTAATCAAATTTATTTTGCATATACAAACTTGGTAGTGCTGGAAATCAGAATTATATCCTGGAATGAATATTCAGCAACAGATGAGAAAATAGATCTGAAAGGAGGAAGTTGCACAACTGCTGTAAAAATTTACATGACGGTGATGAGGAATGCAGGAAATTGTGGAGTTTCCAAAATTGTTTGAGGAAATATGCAAGAACATTACTAACAAAACTAAAAATATAAAATATTAATTTTTGGTTATAGTGTCGTAGAATTTGAACCTGCTGTTGGTCAGGCTTCCGGCTGTGGCTTTATTATTTTTCTTGGCTTATGAGGTTTGGTCACAGTGCCACAGAGGACAAAAGAAAACACAATCATTTTCTGCAGGACGAAAACCTACATTTTCAGTGTTTCTACTCAGTTTGGGTAATATTCTCAATAATTCTGTCTATAGGACAGCAATCTGCTAAGTGTGACATTAAAGTAGAGACACTTAAGTAGAGCAAAAATGGGGGGAATATAGAGGTTTTGTAGAAAATATGACTGCCTATGTCAGAAAACTGAAACAAAGCCATAGCTGGATCTTCGAAAAAGGACGATACTCCAAAGAATATATCAAAATTAGCATTAAAATCTTCACCCACCACAGAATCAAAGTTAAGCCATGGCCATCCCAGTCTGCTAAGCCAAAATGAATGGGCCCTGTTGGACAAGCTGGCGAGAAGTTCTTTCACAAACCCGTTTTAGTAATTTGAAGGATTTGGAGAGATTTCGCTTGGAGGAAAGGTCCCAGAACCTCGGCCATGTCCTCTCCACCTCATTTCACATTATAGGGGCCAAGAGCTCAGAGACTTGGTCTCACAGCTGTTATTCTGGTCAAGGGGGGTTGCACGCAGTATTAATGCTTTGAGCACTGAATACATTTTCAAGGAATTAAAAATGCAGTTATCCTGAGCTGTTGAAAATCTATCGGGTGACAACTTGTTTAAAAGAGCTCCCCCGCGGGGGAGCTCTTTTAAACAAATTGCCACATGATAGGTTTCCAACAGCGTCTGATTTTGATGTGTCACATCAGTGGGCAACAATAGTTGTCCACGGCGCTGAAAGGGTTAAAGGAAGGGGATCCAGTTTTGTGGAACATACTTTTTTGAGGAAAAATAGTTATCCAAATATTTCTTTTTTATCTTCAATGACTGCATTTCAGTGAAAAGTTTTATTTTTGTTGGTATTCTCGATAAAATTTTAAGAGGATAAAAAAAGAAATTGTCAACCACTTTGGCTCAAATTTGCTAAAAGGTGCTAACATTAATGGAGGGTTCTGTATATCTAGTATACCAGTTCAGCACAAATATCCAGCTAAAGAGCGAATTTTATTGACAGATAAAATGTCAAAGTCTTACCTTCTTGGCTTTTGTTTACACTCTGTTTATTTCTATTCGAAGTAGCTGATGACGATTTCATTAAAAAACTTCCCCCTGCTGGAAGCCATCTTGAAAAAGACATGGAACAGATGAATTTGTACAGCACGTACTGTGCGTTCAATGTGATTTTAAAATTAATTAATGTATGTAGTTTCTAATTATACTGAAACCTAAAACGTACAATAACTAATTTGAGATTATAAAATGAAACATATATTCAGAATGCTATAGAACATTCAACAAACATGCCAAAGCAAAAATGTTTTCACAAATCTATTAATAGCGTATTTCTCATGAGATTAGAGCACAGTACATTCAGTTCTTACTTTTTATAACACATTTTCTCTGCATTCTCAATTTTTGGTTTTAACGCCATTCAAACACCATGCAAATAGACATCAAGTACGAAATGAGCAATGGTTAATGAAGCATCTCCCAGGCACAAGGTGGTTGCTGAGACAGCATTTCACTTGACAACCAGTTGCTTCGCATTGTCATCAAAACATCAGCCATTCAGGCAGTGAAAGTGGACCAGCTGACTGCACTACGCAAAGACGAAACTATCGATTACATTTATAATGATTTAATGCATTCTGCCGAGCTAAACATCAGTCAGCTTGCATACCACCACTGCCCCTCATATTAGCAGTTAAAAGTGAGCAGCCGCCATAAATCGTAGATAAAGCCGTTTGCCAAACAAATAAATTATATGGCTGTCTGTGATTTCTCTGCTGGAGTGGAGAATCCCAGAAAAATCTTGACTAAATAAATGTACTTTTGTAATTGTGGTTGAGTGGATCTTGAGTGCAATCAGATAGACTCCACTGTGAAACATGGCCATTAAAAAGCAGAAAAACAGATTAGTGACTCATTGAAATCGTCTTTCATTGGGGGAATAAATTTGTAGTGCTATTGAGATAAAATGTGTTGCTTTCTTAGCTTTTTTTTTTTTTTGAAGTAGGCAGGGTTCAGTAAGCATTCATCTTTTCCTGTCTGCATGGAAAAAAAGCAAACATATCAAGGCTGTTAATATAAAAGAAGAGGGGTATATGCATTGTTCTCCAGGTGATTTAAATGTTTTCATGTTGTTTTCATGCAAACACTGTGCTCCCCCCACACAGATTCAGGTCTTGAACACCCGTCTAGATAAGAGATCTCAGAAATGGGAAATGAACTTCAGAGATGGGGAATTACAGGTTTTACTTGTTGCCCTCAAGCCATTCTTTCCTTGCAAGTCCTCAGAGCGCTGTTTCTGCGAACGGCGTGTGAGATTCATCCTCATTAGGTTGATTATGTGACTGGGCAGTTTCGGTCGTGTTTCATTGTCTTTCTGTTACACTGAAATTATATTACCTTCAAACGACCGAGTGTGTTCATATATGACCCCAGATGTATTTTTTTAATGTGCCTTTATGATATTTTAAATCAGAAAACTGTTTCCTTGTCTGAAACTAACCAGCACAGGCGAACTGGCAAAAAATTTCACATGCTTACCTCCGGCAAACAGCGTGTGAGGCTTTCCACATGCCTAAATCCATCGCAAACATCTTTTCCAACTGCGTTTTGGGTTTGGGAAAGGATTAATTGAGCCCTCTGTTGCTGGGTTGGGTATCTTTCGTCAGTATTGCGCGTTCCCCGAGTGCATCTAAGAACTATTTTTGAAAAAAGTCCTTGACACCTTGCCCGTGACACACAGTTAATGACTGCATTTCATGAGGGACAAAATGGCGGTGCTGTCGTGGCAGGCAGGACCTTAGTAAGATAAGGCAATCTGATTGGTAGTTATTCTACACTTGATTGACAGGTCGGAAAGGTCCAGTGGAAGATGAGTGGGGTCATTCACGACCCCTGAGATATAGGAGTGTTTTTCAAGTCGATAAAACAGAACTCAGAGGTTGCATACCTCATCCAAAGCAAATTATTATTGTGGCCCCCAGCCGAAGTCGGGGCTATGATGGATTTGGCCTCTTAGATTTCCTTATGGATGCTCTACAGGCCACAGATTTAAATGTATGTATATGGGCAGTGGTTAGGATGCCACGCCTATCGATTTTGGTTGCCATGGTAACATAATTCACTAAATAGTCAACAATTTTGTGTCAAAAATAAGCCAAAATGAAAAATGTGGGCGATCAGGGCCTACACCCATTGGTTGCGGGGGACCAACCTGTCTTGTTATTTCCTAGTAGAGATCGAAATTGTGTATCCAGGGAGGGCACACATCATTCGTAAAAAGACTCACTTAATCTATTTATTTATTTATTTATTTTTACAGGGACATTGCACATTAATCGACATGTCAGCTTTTGCATTCATGTAAATGGCCAGAGTTAGCCATAGGCTAATTTACATCTGTAGTCCCTGAGTAGGCTGTGAGAATAGCGATATGACCGTTTATACACACAATCTATTCATTCATACAATATAGTAAAATACGCTACAATACAATTAAAAATAATAAATAGGAGGCTGAGTAATACATAGTAGATATGGCAAGTAATAAAAGGGAGAAAACAATAGATTGTGACATCAGTGTCAAATGGATTCGGTGATTAGCCATGAGTACAGTGTTGGTTGGCTTTAAGCCACTTCTTAAGGTTGAATTTGAATGTTAGGTAGTTGGAGGTCTCTCTTACTTCTGTTGGAAGACTGTTCCATTGACGGGAGGCTCTCACAGAGAGGACTGTGTTACTGTTATCGGTTACTGTGTTACTGTTATCGGTGAGTCCCATTAATGATTTGGTCCTTGGACCAATATCTGCCCCTTTGCTTTAAATCAATTCTGGATCTGAGAGGCGAGGTTTACTGCAAAACAACAATTTCGTGAATAAAAGTCAACCATTGCAATAAAATAAATGCCCATAAGGTTGAAAAACATACGGAAGACCCCAAACAACTTTCCACTATTATTGGCGCACAAATAGATCAAAACCCAAAATTAATTACATTAGATCATGTAATTATATCTATCATACGTAAATGAAGTTGCATGGATATGATAAACTCAAAAATAGTCATTGAAAATAAGTATTTTTGCTAAAACGACCCCACTCAGGCATTTTAGTCATTAAAAACACTTGGTTGGTTGAGGGTTCAGTGATGCCTTATCGAATGCACAAATAAGTTAAGAATTAATTACTTCCCTTCCTCATAATGACTACATATAACATCTAGTATATGTGGAGAGAGTCTATCGGAAAAAGAGTTAAGATCTCAAGTCTGCGGAGTGCTGAAATGTTTGCATCATGCGGCTCATAACCTTGTTCATATGATGATTTATTTATGAGGAGATGTGTATATTATACAACCAGGCTACTTTAAAGTTTTGATTTGTGACTTGAATGAAGTGTTAAGAATTTCACCAGACTTATTTCCAAGGCCACCCACAAATGTTTGCAGTTTAATTATAATAGCTGATTATGCACTGTACTGATTCAAAATACATTATTCTGCTTGAAAGATACGGCGCCTTTTTCCGATCTGGATTTGAAACCATTTGCAGATATTGTGCCCTAGCACTCTCAGCAGGTAATTGCTAATCTGAATCATACAGGCGCACAATCATCAAACAGTGCGACGACTTGCAACACACCATCAGCTTCTGTCATTTAGCAAACAAAGAAACATCTAGACTCAGGTAATCTCTGTTTTCAAGTGTTCTAATGGCTAATCAGCCAGCTATCCGCTTTATAATTTGGTAAATGAGGCGTGAAGAGTACTTTTTTCTCATCTTTCTCATTACATCACAGACACACATTCATTCTTGGTTAGGCAGCAGATGCGTAATATAATACCTTTTGATATAGTCAAGTTCAACTTGATGTGATCACACCTGATATAATGCGAAGAGCCTTCAGCACAACACACAGGACCCACATCCATACTCTGCTTCATTATCTAGATTGGCTTTGTTCTCTCTGACATTTTCTACCTAGTGTGCTTTTTTCAATTCCCCCTCCCTCTCCATCTCTCACACGGGGATTGGGAAGCTTGTTAAATATTGAGTGAACTGTCTAAAAAAATGATCATAAATGTACCTATTTTCTCAATTATGACAAGCTGAGCGATGAACCTATCAGTGAATACACGTGATCAAGCTATATTTCTTTCTCCACGATGTACATCTATCTATATCATTATCCAGAGCGGGAGAGGGGATCATCTGGCTTTTCAGTCATGGGCAAAAAATCTGTCACCAGGAGGAAATATAGGCCACAGTTTATATAATCTCTGCATGCTACTGGCCTCAGTCAGTTTTTTTCATAACACAATTGGTTGAAGGAACAGAGCAAAAAGAGTTATTTAATGGACAGCATCATCATCTGGCAAATATGAAAAGGAACATTTGATGCCTCACAGAACATGGTTGAAAAATTCCACTCAAACTTGAAGATGACAGATGAAGATTTCCCATCTGCCTCCTGTTAAAAGTGCAGAAATCTTACATTTAGCATCATAAATGCTGGCACTCCATGAAACAAGAAACTGGTCACATTTAAAATAGAGGAGGCTGATTGCCATTTTTATTAAAATGAAGCATCAGCATAATTCAAATTAAAACATGCTACACCGAGTTCAGCGCTACACTTTGACAAAGATGACATGATTCAGTCGATGAATTTTCTATGCAGTGTATCATACTTCTGCTGAGCAGCACAGTTATTCTGTGAATGCACTTGTACTTTAGACATATCATTATTTTCTACAATTGTTTTGTGCCAGTGTTCTGACAGTTTGTGCTCCCAGCTCAGGATGACCTACTGATGGCTCATTCAGTCGGACTAGTCTGACACTCCGAGCTTCTCACGTCAAACGAGCTACCCAACAACTTTACGGTATAGTAGCACAGTATATATCAGATGAGAATACTACCCACTGAAATGTGATTAAAAATGGGTTGCTCATTATGTCTGGTAGGACTTAACTATCAGAATAGACTACTCCTCAATTAATGCAGTTAAACAGCAGTGCCGACAAGTAATTCTCAGAAGTGTCGCAAAAGGTGTAATTTCCATGTGCTCGAACAATTAGTTTACAGGAGAATTCCGGTGTGAAATTGACTTAGGGTGTATTGAAACATGATAACGAGTACTAACTTTTGCGAATAACCCACCTCCGTACGCATGCAAAATTTCGAAATACATGGCTTTCTAGCCGAAGCTCCCAACAGGCATGCAATGGCAGTAAATTGGGCATAGCGTTGCCATGCAAAGAAATCACAATTTTTTCATCATTAACAAGGCTCAAAGTAGCTCCACACTTCATTGGTAGGATTCCAAGGGCCCTGACATTTGAAAAAGAGGCACTGAGAACTTTGAAAATGCACAGGTAGTTTATTAAAAAAGACTGTTTATGCAGACAGTACCTTGAGGTAGTTTCCAGTCGCCTCCGTCTTGAAAGTCACGATAAGCGGATTGACGAGCACGAACGAATAGATTGCAATCTGTTCCCCTATCCTTCCTATTCGTTTGTGCTCGTCAATCGACTTATCGTGACTTTCAAGATGGAGGCGACTCTCACTAATTTTAGCAATAAAATTTTATTCTAATCTAATTTCATGTTCTATACCTGTAGAGGACTGCTCTTTCCTCAAAAATAAAAGAAAATCTTGAATCTTGGGCATCTTATAATTATTGGCATGTCCTCTGGAATATTTTTTTTCCCCTTTAGACGCAGTGCATCTATGCACATTGTGTTACAATGTCATTCTGAGTGCTGCACAGTGCCTTCCTGTAATACTGACAGCCTAGGTCAGTGGTTCTCAAGTTCGGTCCTGGCGCCCCCCTGTGTATGCTGGTTTTTGTTCCAACTACAATTGCAATCTTTAGATTTTAACAAGCTGATGATTTGTTTTAATTAGGTGCATTTATGCAAATATCCACATTGTGATATATTGTAAATATTGGCAGAGGGAAACAATTTAACCAAACATTTAATCAACATGAATAAACAAAAGGTTCCTCATTGGTGTAACTCAAAACACCTGTAGTCAGAAACCTAATTTGGAGCTTATTGATTTTCTCAGAGTCTAATTTGATCTGTGTCCATCCAAATGTGACTTAAGATGGTGAATAACTGCTCAAAACATGGAATGCTGCTAATTTAGACAAAGTAACAGCTTTTTAAAATCCTAGAATTGCAATTGTAGTTGGAACAAAAACCAGCATACACAGAGGGGCGCCAGGACCGAACTTGAGAACCACTGGCCTAGGTAAATGTGTTGTGTAAACTGTCATGATTTAATGCCTTTGTTGGTAATCTTCTGGATAATTTCAAATTATTAAAAAAAAACATATTTACCTTAATTTTAAATGCAATGATAATAAAAAAATTATTTTCATATTTTTCTCAAGAATGTGTGCCATAATTATTGAATCCCCTTAATTCAATGCTTTCTGCAGCCTGCTTTTATGCTGCCAATTCAGCAGCTCCATGTCACAACACACAGAAACTCGGACATAGTCAGTAGTTAGTGAAGAATAAACCGAAGTTGATTTTGGAGGTCAAACAGGCAGGTGTCACAGCCAGGCTGGCAGAATACGGCTCCAAATCAGAATCCAAAATTGTACTCAGACGGGCTGAGTTCATGAGTTGGGTGATCTGAATGCAGTCAGGTTTTGGGAATTGAAGGCGGATGGGCAAAGTGCCAAAGCTGGGCAGACAGAATACAGTGCAGAATTAGTATCCAGTGACTGAATTCAGACCGAAAGCAGAGGAGCACGGCGGGATTCAGACTGGCTTTGTAACACAGAACAAATCCAGCAGAGCTGCAATCACTGCAGACTTAAACTGCATTGGAGTGACTGAAACAGCTTCACTCTGACTGAAATAACAAAATTATCAAATTAACTTACAATAAACAGATGGAGAGATGCAAGGGGAACACAGCAAGGGCGAGGCGAGAGACGAAACAACATGAGGAAATGCCAAACCAAAAAAAAAAAAAAATGTATGGAGCACAAGGGATACAGATGCTCAAAAGAAAAGGAAAACTAACACATATGGGACAGAAAATGCAAAAACCGAAACCACTTGGAAATAGGGAAAACACGACGCGGGCAAGAATCCTGACAGTATCCCCCCCCCACACACACACACAGCTGCCTCCTAGAGGTGCTGAAGGATCATCTGGGCGCTGGTGATGGCAGACCTTGAGAAAAGAGGGATCCAGAATATCCCAGAGTGGGACCCAACAACACTCCTCAAGACTGCAGCCTTCCCAGTCGATCAGATACTGGAGACCTATGCCCTGACAACGGAGCTTCAGCAGGCGGACAATGGTGAAGGACTAAGCCCCTGCCGACTCAAGACAATGGGTTCCGTGGAGGTGGCCGAGCTCAGGACATCCTACACCTGCTGATTAGCCCTCTGTCTGCTTGTTGGACTGAATATGGAAGCCTGAGGAAAGATTAATAGAAGCACCGAATATTTTACAGAAGGCTTTCCAGAAGTTTGAGGTGAACTGAGGATCATAGTCAGATACAATGCCTGTGGGTACACTCTGGAGCTTGAGGACCTGTAAGATCCACTGTCTGTTTTGCTGAAGGCAGCTTGAGCAAAGGCAAGAGGGGACCAGCTTTCGAGATGTAATCAACAATAGTCAGGACAGAGGTATTGCGATTCAGCAGGGGCAGACTGCTGACAAAATTCAGGGCTATATATGGAACCACATTGGATGAGGAAGGGGACAAAGATGCATCAAACTGACAGGCAGGGTAATGGATGTTTTATTTTATGCACAGACAGAGCAGGTGGTTTCGGCACTTCGATCGTCCCTCTTCGTGGACAGTCATCCATATCATTCTCTGGTGAAGGCTGTGGTAAAACACAGGCCACTCCCGGATGACAGGCTAGCCAAGGCAAGTGCCCCCACTGCAACACCTGCGGATGGACAAACCGAGGAACAAAGACACAGTCAGATGGACAGACAATGGGACCAAGACCTACTGGATGAGCACAACGAACCAGCACGAACCAATGTCCCTTAGTGCTGCCTTAGTCGAGCAACTAGGAGGCAGAATGGTATCCTTCTTTCTGACCTCCTCAGATGAAGACATCTGGAAAAGTAACCAGACAGCAGCCATACCACTATTTAATCTGCTCCAGCCGCGTGGCTGAAGCTAAGCAGGTGTGGGCTTGGTTAGTAATTGGATGGGAGACCACCTGGAAAAACCAAGTTGCTGCTGGAAGAGGTGTTGGTGGGTCAGTAGGTTGCGATCCTGCCTCTGGTGGAATAATCCCCAGTACCCCAGTGCAATGACAAGGACACTACAGGGGATGCCGTCTTTCAGATGAGAGGTTAAACCGAAGTCCTGACTCTCTGTGGTCATTTAACATCCTATGACGCACTTCGACAAGTGTAGGGGGCTCCTGGGTGTCATGGCTAAATTCCAAACCCGGCTCTTTCAACCTGCCACCTAATCCTCCCTGATCTAATTGGCTGTGGAGTTAGTCCTGTCCCTCCCCAGCTCAACTCCCCGGGCTCCCTTGAAAAAGAGATTTCAATCTCAACGGGACTTCCCTGGTTAAATTAAAGCAGGCAAAAAAAACAAGGACCAACATGCCTGGGATCTCCGTACCTTCCAGCTAATGCCACCTCTCCTCCAGGGCAAGTTTAACCGCCAGATTTTCGCAACCCCATACAGTAATTGCATTTTGTAGGAATTAAATAGTGGGAGTAGAAAGTGCAGGGATGAAGTTTATTGTTATTTGGGGAAACTTTAGACACCACCGCACCTACGCCGTCATGTGAGGCATCAGCCTCTACCATAAACTGGAGAGTACGATCAGATTGGATCAGTATAGCAGCAAATAATATGCAAACTAGTATTTGAGACTCTGGAAGGCCCGGTCTGCAGCGGGGGTCCAAGTCATCATAAAAAAATAACCAAACCAGAGGAAGCACTGGAGCTCCCATTTGGAATTGGGTGTGGGAAAATCAAACACTGCTTTAGCCTTCTGCTGGTCCACCTGTATACCCTTGGATGACATATGGAAACCTAGGAAGGAAATGCGGTGGAACTTGCACTTGTCTGCTTTAACGAAAAGGTGGCCACTGGGAAACAGTTCTGAAACAGCTGGTGAACTCCGCCTCAGAACAGGACGAGACAAGGATGACATCCAAGTAGATATCAACAAATCAGCCAAGCATCTCTCGCAACCATTAACGAGTGTTTGGGAGACTGCGGGGGTATGCGAAGGGCATGACAAAGTACTGGTAGTTTCCGTGGGGGTATTGAACACCATCTTAGACTCATTTCCTTCCCTGATGTGGATGAGGTGATGAGCATTCCAGCTTTGTTTGTAAAAATATGTGCACCCCGGAGGGACTTGAAGACTGTAGATATGGTGACAATCCTTCACGGTGATGTTGTCGTGATCATGATAATCAATGCAGTGGTGGAGACCACTATACTACTTGTCCAGAAAGAAAACCCCTGCAGGGGAGGAAGATGGGTGGATGACGGCAGCAGCTAGCTGCTGGATGTGCTTCTTCATGGTCTCAGGGAGTGACTGCCGGGGGTGAAGTGCTAGGCAGGAGACTGTAGGAGCAATCATATGGCCATTGAGATGGTCAAAAGCTAGCCTATGATTTTCTTAGGGTATTCTGGAGGTCCTGGTATTCCGGTTCTCTGAGGAACCGTTTGTGTTTTCTCCTCCTCGGTCTGCAGTCCAGAGCAGACTATAGCTTGGTGACCAGAGCAAAAGGGAAAAACAATGCTGGTGTGATTTTGACAAGCTATTAAATTCTTCTGGCCTAATGATACACCTCCTGGTAAGAGATGAGTTATGAAACTGAAGTTTCCTGGTCCAATATGGTGGTGACATTGAGTCACAATCCAGGGGCTAATGCAGCGTTGGCATGTACACAGTGACGAAAGCCTTTGGTTTCCCATAGGCTTCCATCATCAGGTGACAGAAGCCTGTGTGTAGCAGTGTAAATTAGAATGTGCTTGAGTGTGTGAGGAAGTGAGCGTTAATGAGCTTGAAAGCTCAAGGTCGGGTGTGCACATCGTGAACTTTTGGAAAGCTATGGCTAGTTTTAAGATTTGTGATAAATACCAGAGTATTACCGGTCGTTCCTGATCACAGTGCAATTATTTGGCTTCAGACGACTCGGATTATGCTGCAGGAGGTGTATGGAGTAATTCTGTATCATCAACATTTTGGTCTGTTTTCTGGACACTAAAAAATCCAAATGTCCCATTAACTTCAGTTATTGCGGAGAGGGATACTACGGAGTTTTGCTGGCATACTGCCGGCGTGATTTACAGAAACTTTAGCTGTGTTCCAACTGGCACGGGGGTGAGTACATAATGGCACAACTGACATTTTTGGGTGAACTGCTCCTTTTCACTGCAACAATGCATTTAGGAGGAGGCTGTGCATTTAACTTCTGCTAAATGATTCCGTTCATTGTGTAAAACGTTTACATTTAGCTTGATTAACGAGTTCCATATTTGCGTTGGTACATCCTGTAAAGTGGGCTATGTAACCCGTGGCTTATGATTTAATTACCATTATTGGCAAATGATGATAAGCAAGATGTAACCGCAATTGAATAACATTGATTGAAGTTCAATTTTGCGTCAAACTGTCATGTTTTAATTCTTTTTTCCATCCTCCCTTAATGATAGAGAACTGGAGACACCACATAGTGTGGAGTGTTTTCGAAGTTCATCTTATGTCAGTTTAAATACATGATACAAATATAAGTTCAATTGTATGTTCTCTGCAAACTATTTTCAGTTTATCAGCTGCCACTGGTGTTCCCTCATATCTCTATGCCAGAGCGACAGGCAGTCATTCAGTAGGTGGCCATGAAAGTTTTCCTACTAATTATGGTGAACTTACGTAAAATATGAATTGGAATATATTTTCCTGTAATTCACTTTGGAGTATGAATTAGTGCAGCTGGCCAAATACAGGATAAATGGTTTCATGCAGCGCATTTAAAACCTGGAACCAGAATAAAATTAAGCTCAGCAACATTCTAAGCATGAATTTCATGCCGATTGAAGTGATGTCTAATTAATTCATATACTATTCACCGTTAGATTTTATTAAAGCTGATAGAGTGTCTATTTTGATTCACATTAATTGAATCACCACTTTATATTTCACTGCCTTGTGATGTAAGGCCGGGGACAGGAAATTTGCATGACTCCGAAAGCAGAAATGTTTGTGTGCTGACAGAGGAATAGGTTTACTGCTCCTCTCCGCAGATTCTAAGCCACGGGCACAATCATATTGGCTTAGAAATTTGTTGTATAGTTGTTAAAGGGGTAGTTCATGATTCAGTCGGCAACTCTCGAATTTCACACATTGATTTGATTTACCGCCCAGGTTTGATGGCTGTGGGTTGTGTCCTGATGGTTGAGAAACTGGTGGTTGCTATGTGGTTGCTATAGAGACCTGCTGTGGCCGTGAAATGTGATTGCCTTTGATTTTCAGTCTCACAAATGTTGAGCTCATTCTAGGATTGAATCATGTATTATAAATCAGTAGGCTTCTCTTGCGGCCATCGCAAAAAAGAGAAAAAAAAAAACCCTGGGTTTCTCATCTCGCATGTAATGTGGCAAATTCGCATTATAGGAGGAGGACAGAGCAATAATTTTCTTTTTTGGTTTATCATTTTAAAATGAGGCGAGCTATAATTGTTAAACGCATCCTCACGTGTTGATCGGACGCTCTGGGTGAACAGGGTAGAAAAGCCAACCTTGGCACAATCGACAATCATGGCGATCAACATCGTGTTTCAACATCGGCGCTGTCAATTAACCAGCCAAACAGTTTTGACCCGGGGTGCTTTGACGGTGTTCAGTGTTGGCAGAGATGGGTCTCCCTTGGAAAGGACGGCACTCTCCTCTGGCAGGGCTGCGAAACCTCCTTACTGTAGCTGGATGCCTCTGCTACAGCCAGAGGGCCTGAAGTCACAATCTGTCTCTCTGTGACTCTGTCTCGCTATCTGTCTCCTGCTTTCTCCGACAGCTGTTAAATCTGATCATTTCTGATAAGGATGTCCCGGTGGTGCAGCAGGTAGCTCTGTTGACTTGCAGCAAAAAAAAGGCTGAGGGTTGGAATTAATTCTGGGCTTTTCTGTATGGAGGTTGTGTGTTTTTCCTGTGTTGGTTGGCGTGGGTCTTTGCTGTGGACACTCAGGTCGCCTCCCGCAGTGTAATGACATGGTTGTTAATTGCACGACACTAAATTGTCTCTCTGCCCCCACAACACTGACCAGGAATAATTGCATTGCATGATGGATGGATAGAATTTATCATACAAGTTAGGAGCCTGCCTCACACAGAAGATATGGGGAAAGAAATCTCAGAAATACTAATGAAAGGTTTATATATAGGCCAAAAACTAGAAGTGATCATATTGCCAATTCAACCGCAAGGTAATTGTGTGTTACATGGTACATGGTACAATAGTGTTTTCATTCTTACTTCCAATTTGTGATCAGTCAGTAGGCCGTTTTAGCTGCTTATATAATGCTGGAAATGTCCGATGATGGATGACGGATCAGAAAAAAATATGGGTGGTAGGCCCCAACATTTGGAGAGCTGACATGATTAGAAAAGGCACGCTGAGATGCCTTTGTAATGAGATTTCTATCGCAGGTTTTCAGTATTGGTTAACATAAGTGGCGCAGATGTAATCAAGAAATAGAATCGGGGCTTTGATCATTGACAAGTGTGGCTAAAATTTCTATTTTTAATTACAGATCACATTCTTTGCTTGAAACTGGTGTTGTATTTTTTTCCTCGGGCTTGTGTTTTTAATGGCTCTCTCGTGTTACTGCTGTCCTACCGAACCATGCAAAGTCTCCCCACAGCTTTTGACCGGGATCTGCGAGCCAGGATAATATTTGTTTGGAAAGTGCATTTTTTCATTTGATAGATGTTAGCTAATTAAAGCTCTTTTGAAATCAGTTGATAGGCTTCATCTTGTTGATTGCAAAATGCATCAGCTTGTTTCAGACATAAAATCCGCTAAACTGCGAAAAGTTGATTGAATCCAAATTTAACATGGGACTCTATTGTCCCTCAGCTCACAGCCTCCAGTGTCAGTGTCATACGCCAGTGTGCTGCATTCCACAATCTTTGGCCACAAATTTTCCTCACAAGTACGAAAATGCTTTATGAAAGTAAGACTTAATTACCTCAAGCCCACTCCAGCTGAGCTCATTTTTAATGAATGATAATTAAGTTAAATCCAATCCCAATTATAACAAGGCATGTTATTTAACATGTACAAGACATTATCCCAGACTTTGCAAAAAGGTTAAGTGGTTCTTAATCTGCGCTTTTATGAATAACAGTGATGAAAGCCTCAATTGAATCTTTTTTTTTTTTTTTTCCATGTTTCGACATTACTCTAGTGATTAAATGTTTGATGCAAAACAATATTTAGGATTTAATTTTTGTTCATTATAAGAGAGATGAGTTTTTCCATTATGAATCCACATCCTATAAGCATTTTTTGTGCACATTTCATTTTTATGATGCAATTGAATTCAAGGATTTTTCGGGGGTATAAATGTAAGCAATAGCATGATGTCAGGGGTAAATATTAATTTATAAATACTTGATGAATAGTGAATTACTGCTAATTTCAGATAATATTGAGTAATTCCAGATGTAAGCCAGCTCCTGGAATTACTGCTGGCTCAAAGTTTAGTTTAAGAAAGCCGTCAAACTGCAAAAGGAAGCATTTAATTAATCCATAATACTCTTTGAATTCACTCTGTTGATACAGCCATAATTTTGCATGGAGAATGAGGCTAAATTGCCTTGACAATGGGAGCATAAGGGAGGGAAGTCTTGTCATGATCAATAGGGTTAAGGTGAAAGTTCCAGTTCTCGAAATGATCCTTTTCAGGAGTATAACACATCGTGGGACCGAATACTGTATTGTTTCAAAAAAAAAAAAAAAAAACTGAAGAATTTGTATTAACGCAAACTGATACCGCAGACAAACATTTCAGTGATATGACAAGTCAAGCTAATCAAGCGCATTTCGGTGTTCATGTGTCCATTTTTCAAAGCAATGAAAAACGAATGGACAGAGTGACTCTCCCACAGAAATAGAAAAACACTCTGAGACATGCTTAAAATAAATATAAGATGGTAATAAATACTCATCAATTATCTAATCAACTTTGGAAGCTGAAGTACCCAGCGCAAACCCACGCAAACAGAGGGAGAGCATGCTAACTCCGCCCAGACAGGAACTAGGCCGGATTTTATCCCACAAGCATCAACCCACAACAGTACAACCCACTGGGCCACTGTGCCAACCCGGACTACATATGTATCCAAGACTCTTGTAGCTAAAGAGAGAGAGTCGATAAACTGACTGTACTTCACTGGATACAATCGGAGAATGTTGAAGGGGAAAATACGCTGGCTATGTTATCAGTAACAATTTTTGAATCCATTCAGCCAATGTTGAAAGGAACAATCAATTACTGCTGCACCAGCTTCAATATTTTATGAAACGTCTTAGACAAAAATAGACGGCTGAATGCATGCACTTAATAAATGTTGAAAGTCAGGCAGCACAAAGGACTCTAATTATGTTTTTAGACGGGTTTCAGCGAATCTCCTGGCACAACAGTACCAGAGATGTGGGAAAGAATTTCTCTCTCTCTTTTTTTTTTTTTTTTTAATTTTCAAAGGTTCCCTTGTTCCAACGAACTAACGTAACTACAAGACAAAAAAAACATTTCGTTCCTTGCTCTCAGTTGGTCTTTTTCTCCCAGTGTGCAAGGTTCCGAGACGCAGCTCTCCGTTGTAGAAAGCAATCTCACCTTTAAGTTCTTTTCTGATTCATCAATCAGAATGCTGTCATAACAAATTACATTTTGCATCCCCTGATGACCTTTTTGCATAAAGTAGGTTGAACTGTTCTCTTCTTGAGCAAGAACAGGAAGCGAGAACTTTGAAATCTCCCACATTTAGAATTTTAATAGAAAGAAGGAGGTCATACAACATCCTGTAGATTTGGCCACTAATACTTTCATTTTTTTTTATTGTAAATTGTCCTGCGTGGTCGATATGACATTTATTCACATAAACTGATAACTTTATCTGAAATTACTTTTAGGTTATGTACTGTTCCCATGTCCTCCTTAACTTCACCATTATAATGATGTTCAGACTCACTTTTGATCCCCTTAAAAAGAGTCTCTTTTGCCTGGTTTATTATTAATTTGTCAAAATGAGCAGATGGATAAAATCAAACCATATAGGATGAAATAATCCTACCAAATGTCAAATTGAATCGGTATTAAGTTTAAGAATCTTTTGAACTGAATATGTCTATATAATACAACGTCTGTCTTAAAATATGTCATTATGGAGCATTACTACCCACTCAAGCCTTTGTCTATGACTATAAAGTAATTAAATTGATGAAAAGCACCATACTGTTTAATCAAGACTCCTTCATCAGTCTTAGTCATGGTATCAAAACTATGAAAGTAAACATTAATGAATTTGCAAAAGCAGACACAATATAATTTATATGTGATATTTTATAAAAACCTGAGATTGCTGAAAGAATCTCCCTCTCAGAACAATAGGCGTAAAGTCGTATTCAGCACATTTTCTTTTTTGTACTTCCTCTCCATCTGCTCTGAATGTTCTTGAAATTGATTTAATTAATTTTGTAATTAATTGCTTTCTCATATTTTCTCTGCTAGGATGTGAAGTCCACGTTCTTCCAGTTTGGAGCCTCTATCCAGCAGGAGGCCCTTTTGATGCTGAACATCATGGAGGAATACGATTGGCACGTCTTCTCCATCGTGACAAGCAAATACCCGGGCTACCAGGATTTTATCAGCGTTCTTAAATTTACAGTGGACAACAGTTTTGTGGGCTGGGATTTACAGAACGTCATCACCTTGGACGCCGTGGACGGAGATTCAAAGACTCAGCTTCAGCTTAAGAAGATACAGTCCTCGGTCATCCTGCTCTTCTGCTCCAAGGACGAGGCTGCATACATTCTAGAAGAGGCGCGCTCTCTCGGCCTGACTGGATTTGGGTTCATCTGGATTGTCCCGAGCATGACAACTGGCAACCCAGAGATCACGCCAGACGAGTTTCCCTCCGGGATGATTTCGGTGTCGTACGACGACTGGGACTATCCCCTGGAGGCCCGGGTTAGAGACGGGCTCGGAATAATTACCAGTGCTGCGGCAGCCATGCTGGAGGAATATGGGGACATCCCGGAAGCTAAAACAAGCTGCTATGGACAACTGGAGAAAACCAAGCTGCCTCCCAGTGCATTGCACAAGTTGGTTTCACTGGTCTCAATGTTTCCATCATGTGTACTTCTGTGTTGTATATGTCTCTGCGCGTCTGTCTTGTTTGTCTGTGCAAACACTACGCATTTCACAATGTGCCCGCTCGCATTTTTGAGTCCGAATTAGTCTTGGATAGTTAGTGAAATGACTGAACATGATTTGGTGTCAGAATTCATAACAATGCTGGGATTGTTGAGCCGCATGTCGAGCTGCTCCTCAGTCTGCAACAAAGCTGCCCGAGAAAGTAATGTATGTGTGAGCCTGGCTTTGCTCAGCAACCCCCAAAGGACTGAGCATCTCCATCAGAAAACTAATGAGCTCCGCTCTGCACTGTCTTTTGCAAGTGCCAGGGAGAGAATCGATGGAGCCTGAGTGTAGTTCTCCAAATTTAAAGTGCTTTTGATCTAGTCTCCTATGGTTTTGTTTTGTCAATCTGTTTTGCTTGAAATTCATCTCCAAGAATGCATCTCCGATTTTGCACTTACATTGGTGATGCGTTTGGCTATGGACCTGCCTGATCTTATTTCAGGCTTAATATCAAATTGTGTAGTATTTTTTCCAGTATTTTTTTTAAAGAAGAAATGTTCAGTGACAGCAGTCCATCAGAGTCCAACAATTTGTGGTCATAAAAGCCAGAATAATTTTTTCATAGTAGAACAAACTGGCTGGGTGACTCTCAAAGACGTCATCACTTTACCGCTCTATTTGTTGCATAATATCATTGCATAGGCTGTTCCCCATGAGATATTACTGTGTGTAACCTTAATTTACGGTGATTCTGAAAAAAAACTACTTTTCAGACAGCCATCAACAATTCAGTAACTGTATCAACAAAACAGTAACTTTTTCATCGACACATTTTAAAGTGAAATATTATCTCATATTGAATGTTTAGTTTATGATAAAAGTTTATGTACGGGGCTCAATTTGGTTGGACGTTTTTTTTTTTCTATTCCCCCTTTGCTTAGGTTCTTAATTTTCCATGAAGAAACCCCTTGCTCATGCCACCACTCATCTGCTAAGTTCCACACATGTCAAAGCCCTTTCTACAATTCGAGGCTTAATAGTGCATTAAATTTTTAAGTGCAGGTAAAGTGTTCCTGTTCAGATGTTCCATCTCAGTGCCCTTAAAAACAGACTTGAACAAAATGCACCCCTTAACGTTGAACAATGAATCCTAAAACAGTTGTGGATTCAAAAAAAACACACACAAAAAAAAAAAAACAAGGGGGGGGGAGAGACACTTTTTGAAGAAGTGACCATAATTATAGGTGAGCCTATATGCTTCTATTAACTTTCGATAGACCCCCCCCCCCCATATAGCCTATTACTAATTCCAGCTTAAACATGCTTAAATTATTAATGTTTGCCAATAGACAGAGCTTTTGTTGATACCTTCTAAGGTATTTTTGCAGAATTCCATTGGGTAGCTCTTGACAAGTAGTAGCAACTGAAGCGTTCAACAACTCTGATGTTTTTCTACAGTCAAATCACCATGTTTAATTTTCTTTCAGCAGTGTCTTGAGTATTGCTCTGTGCTGTATGGTACACCCGGCAGGTTGAGTGCGATGTTGTTCACTGATATCTGACACAAAATACCTTTGCTTTCACATAGGAACCTGTAACCTCAGAAGAAAATTGAAGTTGGGTTTAAATAGGTTTTTTCTGGCTTCAGTAGTACCTAAGTTGAAAGCATTTTTGTTTGGTGCCGCAAAGTGCTGTGCTGAAAATTTTTAACTGATTATTTGTCTTGGCCTGTTTTAAATTAGTTTCCTTTATAACCTATTTGGTAGCTTGGAGGACACCCAGCAGTAGCAGGTGTGGCCAGTTCTCATAATTTTGGATAGATGAGAAAGACAGCTGCAAAACTGGATGCTTTATACTCAATGTTGTTCAAAATTTTGGATGCATGGAGTAAATAATACCAATATAATTTATACAAAACAAATTTTGCAATCAAGTGTTGCAGGATATCCAGCAAGCCAATAAATAATAATAAAAATAAAAAAAAAAGTTGTTAAACTTTTTTCATGAAGAGTACTTCATGAATAAAATGGCTACCTTTATGAATTTCATATTTTTGAATCTTCCCTATGGTGATTTCAGTTAGTCGCTGTGTGACCACCTGCCAGTGGATTTTCCTAATCATTGGAGATCTTGTTGTGCTTGCCAAAAATATGATTGAAAAGGGTCCTGACGAATCATCAGTTTAAAGGTATTTTTGTGCGGCCTCTATTTACAACTCAGCAGCCACCACTGGGGAAGGGCCTATTGAGCGATTAAACTGAATTCAACAATGATAAATACAATCGTAGTTTACATCATAGATCTGTGTTAGTTCTGTGCCACCCCTATAATTCTATTTGATGTGAAATGCTATTTGTTTCTAGGTATGATGATGTAAAAATTCCCTGGTTCCAGAAAATTATGCATGCGCATCCTTCAAATACAGCACTTTTAAATAATTGAAAGTCATCTCGACACCTTTTCATTTCTGTCACTCACGATGGTGGTGAATAGTGTTTTTGGCTTGCCAGATTCAAAAATCTTCTGCAGGAGGACCTCAACACCCTCTCCATATGGTTGGCTTGCACCATCAGCGATCATGAGCGCCCACCTTTTCTGAGAATGCTGGATCCATGCCTGTAAAATATCTGTTGAAAAGGAAAGGTCATTGCGGACTCATCCGCCACTGAAAGTAGAAAGGAGTAGATTGAGTGTTCCAACAAACAGTGCATAATAAAATGCATAGGAGAGGTGAAAGCCTAGGTCATTCCAAGTTTTTCCATTTGCCAAGAAAATTGAAAACACCTGCCAGCTTTAAGAGCAGGCGTCTTCCAAGAACAGGTCACCGCTACAAAATCGCTCATGTATCAAATGTGTTGGCTCTCTGAAAATGAATTGCATGGAAAGTTTTTCAACTTTCTCTCTGTGGTTCATGACATTTGCTTTTTATTCCTCATACTGCCTTCCTTAGCGTCTGCTGTCACGACAACAACTACCACAATGCAAAGTGGTATCCAGCTATACAGACACAACACCCAATCCACCAGAGTGGCCTGCTTACTTGTATATACAATTATGCTGCTGACGCAGAAACACACGAAGAGCACTCTTGACCTCTGGAGGACTTCACTCGACTTTCTATGTCGACAGCCGGTGCCAGATCTGGGAACACAGGCTGTGAAAATGGCAGGACAAGGCATTATTTACCTCAATTCCACGGGAAATAAAAAATGAAATTCACACAAGACTTTTCTGTAAGCAAGTATGGGAACAGAAGAGTGTGCAGTGAATGCTTTGTAATCCAATATTATGAGAGGCCTTCAATCAGGACTACTGGGTCTTCCTCTGAAATTTTTATTGGCGAAACCTGCTTTCTAGGGTACAATAAACATGCATGACTTATCAGAGTGAATTTAAATTTTAATTAAGATCTGGTTCCCCGCAAGCTCACTTCACAGATTATGCGTAAGTGATTCACGTCGGTTGCATGAGAAACACATCTGAGACATCAGAGGTTGATAATGATCAGTTAGATCAAAGTCAATTGACGGCATTGAAAAGTTGTTTTGAAGGCTGAACCGCCTTTTAAAGTCGCGATTGTTGCATTCTTTGAAGTAGAGTTCACTACGGCGGTTTGTTATTGAATTCTCTAAGAATCAGCTGCGCTGTCTGTCTAAAGGGGCACTGTCATGACATGTGCATGCGCCACTTTAACAATATGCAAATATTTGCAAAGATCACAAACTCAAAGATTTACCAGGAAAATCTTGTGGTTGTTTTGAACTTTTTGTGTTGGAAGGCATTTTGAAAATGTTTTGCTGTCCAGCTCTGGCTAACTATAATAATAATAAGACAACCATAGAGATTTACTTCCTACCAATGGCAAAGAATGAGGAGATGATTTGAACGGAGACAAATGGAACGGGTTAAGTTCTTTCCATTTTTGAAAAATTTGCTTGCTGTGTCGCCAAACTAAAGCAAAGAAAGATATAGTTACGTTAGGGAACTTCTATCTCAAACAAGTATTTACTTTACAAAGGGAACTAGACAAAGCTATCTGGCATAAAGATCTCGAGGGTTGCGCTCTTTGCTTTAGAGGTACTGTGTCAAAACTTTGCAAAAATAAAAACTCGATCCAGCGGAGTTTTTGTTTAGATTAGCTTTCCATCTTATACGAACACAAAATAATATAAACAAAGAATTTCAGTTCACAATTTCAGTTTGCTTCACAAACTCTGAAGCAAAAAGAAGAGCATCAAAATTGGAAACAATAATAAATTGAAATGACTAATGAGCGGAAATATTCTAGAATGCAGGATCGCGACGATAAAACTTGGTACTCAAATGTCCTCAAAATTTTTAGCATTTCTTGAGAATGTAAAGCCTGCCCCAGACGGTACAGCTTTGCCTGAGGCAAGTGACATGCGTGCATACTGCATCAGGCAATGTTGCACCGTGTGGGGATGGTTTTTGCTATGTAACGTTCTCGCGTGACAGTGCAGCAGCGTATCTAGCATGCTAGATATTTTTGCATCATGCAAGGAAATTACACACCGTGTGGGGGCTACCTGCTGCAATGTTACACATGCTCGACTGATCGCAACGTGCAGACCTGTCATATGTTGTGCAGATGAGTCACATGATACTAATTTATCTAATTTATCCTCGACCAGGATGTCTTTTACAGTTTCAGAGAGTGCCGCCATTTTTCTGTATCATGTGACTCGTCTGAACATCATATGACGGGTCTGCACCTTGTGATTGGTCGAGCACGTGTAAAATTGCAGCAGGTAGCCCCCACACGGTAAGTAACTTCCCCGCGTGACGCAAAAACATCTAGCATGCTAGATAAAACAGCTGCACTGCCACGCGAGGACGTTACGCAGCAAAAACCATCCCCACACGGTGCAACATTGCCTGATGCAGTATACACATGTCACTTGCCTCTGGTAAAGTTGCACCATCTGGGACAGGCTTTAGGAGGACGATTTCAAGATTGGAGCGAAGATTTGGGCATGCGCATGTCATGATAGTGCCCCTTTAATCATGGGTAACAATACTTTGTGTTGATGGACTCATTCTGCCCTCCTACTGACCTGTTTCCTTGTTCTGTAGTCTGATTCCACTCCAGGAAAAATCAGTATTGTCGGCATGAAATACGTGACATTAACAATGCATGAAACTAATCGGCAACAAAGCTAGCAATTATGGTAAAAGAACAACTCTCCAGAGCTAGAGTAACTGGTCAACTCCTTTTAGCCTGTTACTTAGTTGGATCAAGCTGCTAATATTTTTTTGTTGAATAATTAACTATCTTGCACCTAGCAATTGTTTAGCTAACTGACCATAGCAGTCAGGCAGCAAAATGCCATTCAAAAACGCATGACAGCATATCAACCAATTTGAGAGATCTTTTTGTCCGCTAACATTACTTACTGGATGGCTGTCCAGCAGGCTGGGTTGGCTCAGGTAAACGTGCTACGGCATAATGGACTCAGTTTCTTTTGGCATTAGTTGACAGCAAGCACAAAAGCACTGGCAGTTGTTTACCTTTTCCATCCTTCGCTGGCGCAGCTGCTGCCTGAGCTGCTCGCACTGCACGGTACTCCCATCGCTGTTTGATCTTTGAGTCTGTGTATTCTGGTTCAAACATGCATTTTGATAAATGTAACTGAAGCTTTATCTCAAAAAACGGCTGCTGTCTAAGCTTTGCACATCAGCAACTCTCTCTGGAGCACTAGCCATTCCTTTTTTGCTTGCGATAGTGAGATGATTGGTGTGCGTTTGGGGGACATTATAGGGTTTGAATTTGCTGGCTCAGCCTATGGGGGCATCAGGTGGGCACAAAAAACTATCACCAAAAAACTGCACCCCTTGTAAATTCAAATTCAAATGACTTTACTCTGACCTCACAGGAATTAAAATTGTCATTGTAATATACTGCATATTAACATAGTATCTGGGTGCATTAAAATGACTCTTAAAAATCTGTGTACTGCCCCTTTGAATTTGAGTATTTCTTTGGAACTAGCTCGGAGACCAAAGGCTGAAAAGCGATTTATTAAATTTTTCTTATGAATGGCCAGTTATGAGAAAAATAGAGATTTAGCTAAAAGTCTCATGTAGGTTCAAAAGAGACAGATTCGTGACTGCTTGCCAGGAACCAGCTGAGGTGAACATTAAAAGATTTAGCACATAGATTAGCAGTGGCGCTCTGTGCTTATTTATGTCATTATCTAATAGTACGCAGATGAGTCACTTGTTATATAATGCACGCTATGGCTGTAATCAACCCCCCCCCCCCCCCCCCCCGATTTTATTGAGCGGAATAATGCAGCAAGGGATGTGAGTGATCAATTTTATGAGAAAAAAAAAATTCAAAAGAAAGGTTTTAACCCTTTAAACCAGCACCCCCTTTTTTGAGCTATGAACAACCCAAAATAAAATGCTCACTGTTTTGAGCACAGGCACAGCAGGTCCCTTCTGAAAGTTGAACTGTAGGAGATTTTGTTCTGCTCAGAATTATGAATGATATATTTTCAAATTGAGTAACATCTAGTGACAAAACTTAAGGTTTATTTTCTGATGTTTTTCCGGCCTGGTGGCCCTGAGATCAAAACTCATTGGCCCATAAATTCAAATGCAGCCAGGCTCAAATATCTATATATTATTACTGAGTTGGCGATTTGCATAATTTCACACGTCTCCTCTGAAACCACCGTGAATAATGAGTCTTTTCTGCATACACCGGTTTTACTGTGTGATAAACACGATGTACCAGGTTTCAAACTTAGTTATGAAGTGAAAACTGCATTTTGAAGCTGTTGTTGCAAATAAAACTGTAGCACGGGTATCGTACTTAAAGTTCTAATTTTCAGATTTTTCTCAGTCCTCGTCATTGTCATTTTCGCTCTGAGTTCTACAACTTCCAATGCAAAATATTTTTATGGTCTTTTCTTTATCTCTTTATCTCTCTTCATTCTTCATTTTCCTCTTTGAGTCCCTACTGTTGTGTTTGTTCTAGAATCCATATTGCGGTTGTTTCTTTCCTCCATTGCCTTGTAACTGTTTGCAGTGCCATTCACATTGAACGTGGGATAAAAAGTTTGCGGGGAGGTTAAAAAGTTCAATGATTGGCAACCATTTCAGTTGAATTCCTTGTACCCCTTTGTATCAAGAGTATCACTCCACTCAGTTTTACTGAGGTGTGGAAAAACAATATATTAGCCCCCTCTCCGATTTCCTTCATTTTTAGTTGTTTGTCGTTTATAAATGTTTAAGATCATCCAACACATTTAATATGTAATATATGATAAAGACAATATTCGTAAACACAAAATGCAGCTTTTAAATGATAACTCTTAACCTTCAACAAATGAAATTATTCAAAAACTATATCATCCATCCAGAGAAAAAAAAAAAATGCCCCCTTAAATCTGCTGACTGGTGGCAGCAACTGCTATTGAATGTTTTTGGAAACTGGCAGTAAGTCTTTTGCATCACCGAGGAGGACTTTTAGCCCACCCCTCATTGCAGAATGGTTTTCATCCAGCCACAGCAGTGACTGCTTGAGCTTGAAATGGCTGTTAAAGGTCATGCCTCAGAATCACAATCAGATTCAGTCAGGACATTGACTAGGCCATTACAAACCCTTCATTTTGTTTGAGCCATTAGGAGGTGAACTGGCTTGTCTATTTTGCCTTAATGCAAATACGAGCTTTGAACATCATGCCACAAGATGGTGGCTGAACTTTCTCCTTCAGGATTTTCTGGTGTAGAGCAGAATTCACGGTTCCATCAATTACGGAAAGTTGTGCAGGTCCTGAAGCAACAGAGCAGGTCCAGACCATTGCACTACCACCACCATGTAGGTAGGGTTGGATAACTTTTTCCAGGAATAAAAAAATAAATCATCTTTCTTAAAACCTATAAATCTCATATGAATGATTCCCCCAGTAATGTAATTATGGATACTATTGAAAACACTGCAGCAATGCCAGCTACAAAGATAATGGAGGCTCCATAAAATAAAGTAGAAAGTCCAGTGAAGCAACGACCGCACTGAGTTTAGCCCACTTCCCTTTTATTGCGTATTATTCTGCCAATATTGTCCCAGTAACCAAAATTGATAGGTGTCATAAGTGAAGTATAACACATGTCCATACCAAATATGAAAGTAATTGATCCAAAATTACAGCCTGTACTGCATCCACAAGGACGTGTGGATGTTTCAGCACAAATTTGCTCATTATTCGGCCAGTACTGTTGCCATGGCAGCCAAAGTCAATGGGTGTCATGAGTGAAGTGTAACATGTCCATACCAAATGTGAAAGTAATCGGTCAAAAATTACAGCCTGCACAGTGTCCACAAGGAAGTGTCTACGGACACTGATGCGGCAGCGGAGACGACTGGCATGAATCCACAGTCGCCTGACTTCCTCTGGAGGCTACAACTAAGTTGTTCTGATAACATTAATGATTCAATCTTCACCCTGGCAGGTATATAGACTGCGATAAGCACCGTTCTCCATCCAATGGTTTTTCTGTCCGCTGAAATAATGAGCACGAGGGTTTTTGTTATTTTGCGCCTTCACGAGCGACTGTTGTCCTCATGCGCTTGTGGTTGAGTGCTGTTGTTCAATGTGTCTGTCCATCACGTGTCTTTTCGCGGCTAGAACTTCTAAACCGTTCAACATTTCTTCTGAAAATCTAATTTATTTATAGATCGTGGAGTAGCTGTGCCTAATCATACTTCTGCCCGTCCTCCTCTCCATCTATCTGTCCCTCCGTTGCATTTCATTTCCAGGCCAGAACGCCAAAACCATGGTGACGAATCTGAGTATTTCATGCCTGCTCTTTCTGGTGATTCTCCGTGCTACGCCAGGGACTGGTATTTTGTTGGATGATTGGCGTAAATTTTCAATTTATATGCTGGCGGAGTCAGATATACCGTCTATTTGCAGGTGTGGTGTGTTTTTCCTGCCGAAGCCGTTGCAGTTGTCAGCTGGTGCTCTGTTGGGTGGGTTTATACAGCTGCTTATGCGGCTGCTGCACCCCTAAAAGATCTCTGGTGTTATGAGGGCTGCGTCAGCTGCAAGGACTGGTTCATCGAGGTTTTTTTAACACTAGAAGCACCTGAGTCCAACACTGATTCACTGAGCCACGAAGAGGCAGTGGGGCTATTCCAGCATTACGAATGAAACCTTCAGAAACCTAATATTAAATGGTCCTTCAGGAAAATGAGCCCGCTTCAATGGTAAAAATAATGCTAAATCACATAACACCCTCTTTGATAATTAAAACTAAAATATTGTCAAATCTGGAAAAAGACAAATCTCCTGTGTGATGGATATGATGCGAAAAGGCAGGCATTTGAGGGAGATGATACGTTTACAAAATTTTTAAATGAATGCAGAATCTGTCCTGCCTGCACAATATAGGAGGTCTGTCTGAACATAAAAATTTCAACATGGAAATATTTGAAGACCACAATGGAAAAAAATGATCAGTCACATTTTCACGTTGTGGAGAAATGATGAATTTAAAATTCAAAACGATCTTCGAAACAAAGCACTGAAAAAAATATGCAAAAAGTATAAAATAATATAACATCAATATATAGTATACCAAATATATGCTAAATTTGGATTGTGTTTGTTTTTCCTTTGTGTTCTTTATTTGCATTTTTATTCATGAATTTTGGATGTGACACAGTTTTGATTATCAAATGTCCAACTAAATGAAATCAAAATGTATTCCTTGGCATGTGAAATGGCTATAAATGTCTGTTTTGATATTAGGACAACCTGTTCAGACAGTTATGAATGTTTTGAAGATGCACTTGCTTAGCACTTAATTCCTCCTGCACTGCACTGCACTGTGCGTGGGGCTACAAGCCTGCTCCACTTGTTTTGTTCCTGTGCCACGCTCTCTGCCCTCATTGGACCTGCGCCCACAACTTCCAGGTCTTTTTTGAGCAGCTGCCTCCATCTCATCTTGGGTTGGCCTCTGTTTTACCCTCTGCTTCCTAGTTTATAGCTGCCTTGGATAGCTACTCGGGTGGCGTTCTCAGCAAGTCATGCATTTATCATCCTTCTTTCGGCAATTAATTCAACTGGTGGATGAGTTCCAGTTCGTCTATATATTTCTTCATCGGGATGCCATCCCCATCGGTGATTTTTATAATTTTTCTGAGTCATCCTTGTTGAAAAGCGTTCAACTTTCTTCATCTTCTCTGTAATATTCCAGGTCTTGCTGGTATATAGAGCTGTTGGTAAGACGACTGTCTGTAAGATCTTGACTTTGAAATCTTGTCACGCTAACACGACGGCTGCAACCTTCCAAAGACTGCAGCCGCCTTTCCCGTCCTGAAGTTCATTTTTGACTCTGCATCACCTTCAGGGGTAAGTAAGTTGCCTAGATAAATGAACCATGTGATACATTTTGCATAATCTCCACATATTGGTATTTGTGGATTAAGAGTTTCCAACTTGCATGGCCTTAGTCTCCTGGCAGTTAACCCTTAGTCCTACTCTCAAATCATTTCTCTGTTATCGTCCTCAGTAGTGTTGGACGTTTCAGCTAGCAAGGCAACATCATGTGCAAAATCAAGATCGGTCAGCCGCTGACTTGCTGTCCACCGTATCCCGAAACAAGCTATTCATTGCTTACAGCATTACGTGGTCTATAGTGATAACAAACAAGAGGCAACAGCTAGCAAACTTGCCTGACTCCTGTTGTGATACCAAAGAATTTTGTGTTCTCGCGATCTACCTTCATGCAACAGCTGGAGTCCTCGTACAAGCTCTTGAAGATATTGACTAACTTCCGGGGAATTCCATTCACCTGCAGTATTTTCCACTTTGTTACTCCATGGATGCTGTCAGTGGCTTCAAGACGGCTGCCGAATCACATTGGTTTCTGCGGTTTGTGGGGGGGAAAAAAACTATTTGGACCAGTGCATGCATTTGAATATACAAAACGGCTGGTAAAAAAAATCATCATCTCGCTAAGTGCAGCAACAGTATTGATCCAAAACCTGCAGCAAAGTGTAGTCCAGCCCTAGAAACGCGAAAGTCTGTGACTGAGTGAGTGACAGACACAGTCGAGTGTTGAAGTTTCCCCAATTGCCGTTATTCATTCAAGATGAAAAGCCTTGAACAAGCTCCAGCCATACACTAGATTTTGACTTAGTCTTGTTTTATGTGCTCAACTTAAGTTGTATGTATATTATTTAGAATAAGGATGTTGACAACTGTTCTGACAGAACTAATAATTGCGCACGTTGGTTTCAGTTGACTTTTCATTGAAAGTTTATATACCACCCCATTAACTTCATATAATATAATATAATTTGCTGTACACTAGGAAGATTGTGGGTTCAAATTCAGCCTTGGGCCTTTCTGTTAACATGTGCTCCTTGTATTTGTGTTGATTTCTTCTTTTCACTCCAGTTACCTATCTACAGTCATGCAAAGATATGCAAATTAGGCTAATTGGAGGCTCTAAATTACCCATGAGTATGAGTTTGTGAGTGAATAGTATGTACGCCTTGCAGTGGATTGGTGACCTGTTGATATCGTTTCCCTGCCTCTTGCCCATAGTTGACTGGGAAGGGTTCCTACTTTCTCAGAGTCCTAGTCCAGTGCAGTCACTGGCTGTTCACGTGCCAGGTATTAAAAATGTTTTGATATTGGCAAGATCAGCTCTCCAGGCAGGCCAAATCCAGGAGAGTGGAGACTTAAAGCCTGTCTTACTGAATTGCTGAATCCAAAACGTCACGGTCATGACAATCGTGCTTGTTAGAGGATTCTGGATTTATAAATTCGAAATTCACGCTCTTAAATTCGATCGATATTGCATTACTTAAATTTCAATTCTGTGAAAAAAAACACTGAGGCTAAAGTGAGAATAAAGCATCAAGTTCTGTGAGCAATTTCCACAGGCCATTAGATGCGGTTGTGACTGCGAATTCTACAGCGTAATGGTAATAACAGTATTTCATTTATACAGCAGCTCAATGAAGTTTGCACTCCGAAGTATACAACCTAAGGGTATAAGTAAAATAGATTTATTTGGGAAGTAAGTAACTTTATTTTTTCATGCTCAGGTTAACATTATGACGGCATTGCCCGGCACTGATTTAATGTTCATCTAATTAATTTTTAGAACTTGAAATTGGTGTCTCTGGGGTGTTTGGCAAAAGTTAAGTGCCGCAGAATCACCTGGGGATTTCTCTCTTTCACTGACAAGTCAGCTGAAGCAATAGAGGGTTACACCTGTTCAGTCTCAGAGCATCCGCTGTTACCTTTAATTCAGTGGACAATAAATTTCCATCACCCTTCAGTGCAATCTGCTGTTTCACCGTTTTTTTTCTGCAGTTTTATGATTTGGCCAGGTGCCTTCTGGTCAGTACTACCTTCACCCAGAGCTGGGATTCTCCAGTCTCATTCCGTGCTGCTTTCTTATTAGCAGTTACATCTGCTAGGAGCATGGAGAATTGCAGGCTCTTTCAGTTTATGGAGAATTCTTATGAATTTTCCCTGAAGGTGCGAGTGTTGTTCTGTATCCTCGTTCTGCATTGCTCATAGAAGTATTGTCTGTTCCCAGTGCACAACAGCTAATTTAGCTGCAAGCTTGTGTCTGCCACGAGCATGATGGGCAGGTTTCCGTGTGGAGATTACCACTCCGTCAGTTAGGAGATTGAGAAATGATATTCAGTGCACGCACCCACTTTGGTAAACAGACCAGCTTTTTTTTTTTGTCTGCTGGGCGCCTGGGTTGACAGGCAGAGATGGTCACACTGGGTCATTGAGACCCAGCAGAGTTATGAAATATTTGATTTCCATGTGCCACCAGGACTTTGAGCAAGGGATACATCTTTGGTTGGGCCTGGTTGCATGATGCTTCGCTTGTAGATAAATGTACAGTGACTTGTACAGTTCCCTTCAACCTCTCCCAGGTTCAATGGTCAAACTGTCGTGGTTGACATCTCTTTTTGAGAGTTTTTACTGAGTGCAACCCCAAACTTGTCTCTGTATTTGCCCCTTGGATCTGTGTTTTTTTTTCTTTCTGTTTACATGACAGTCTTTCTTATTTTTACTTAAGCACCTGTTAGGTGTAGTATCTTCCGCTACTTAGCATTGGTCCATTCAAAGTTGGCCAGTTAGTGTGAAAAAAGTCATTTTGTATACGTTTTCTGAGCTCTATGGGTGCCAATAATTGCAGAGGGGTCTGTATGGAATGTCTTACAGAGTGGAGCGTTTATTTCTTCACTCTGTGGATCTGTGGTTGCATCATAACCAATGTTCATTTCTCTGTCAGAGTGATATTGAAGCAGGCGGCTGAAAATAGGCAATTGATTCAAAAATAGACAGAGACCATATTGTCTGAAAATATACAGTATACTTCACAGGTTGTGAGTATTTCCGACTGTAGACGTCATTTTAAGTGCATATTTAACAAGATGGTTATTGGACATCATTAATTCAAAGTGGATTGATTTATGCTTTTTTATGGTTTTATTGCCGTTTATGGTTGTTCTAGGGTGAAAAACCAATTACAAGTGCTTTAGCACCCTGCGGATTTGCTCAAATTCTGCAAAAGAAACATTAGCTTTGTAAGCAGGAAGAAAATACATATAAATATCCTGCTGTTGTTTCTAATGGTAATCCCTGCATATTTGTATCAGAGTTAAAAGCTTATAATTTTCACAGCAGCAATGTTGGCAGTGTGCCCTGTAGAGAATTTTGATAGACTAGTATCCATAAAAATCTTACAAAGAACCAAAGTTCATATGTTGATTTATCATGTTTTAGAGATGAGCACTTTCAATGAAGACATGATGGATGGGAAAGGGCTTTTGCAAAAATGGCACATTTTGCAAGACAGCAATTTTACCTACAGCGTCACGAGTGCTGAGGTAGGCTCATGTAAAAATCATGAAAATATCCTGAAAATATTTCAGGAGGGAGACACTTGAAAAATGACCCGTTACACCATTTTCCAAATAACCCTGCAAAAATTTGACAAGACTAGGTGCACCTACTATATGGCTGGGCCGCCTCTTCCCTGTTGGCAGACCAATTGCTGAACTTGGTCAGTCGGTCAGTCAGTCACTCATGCAGTAACTCAGACAGCGACATTCATGTTTATAAGGGCTTGGCTGCTGTTCGGCCAAGCCCAAAAATAACATTGACTTGTCTAGCTTAGTTTAATCAAACTTTTCATCGATTTTGGTTGGTAGACCTGTTGTTGACCAGCTGACCAGCAAATTTAGTCTGCTAGGCTGCCAGTCTTCTTTTCAGGTTGGCAAATTGCTGGTTAGAGCTATCTAACCAGGGAGATAGCAAGTCCCCACAGGCTACAGAACACATTCTCATCCCGACTTGTCATAGAGTGAAGCTACCTGACCCAGCGTCAATATATAACAAAAATGGACGCTTTTGGTGCCCTTATTTGATGTTTAAGGTTAGGGTTCGAGTTAGGGTTTAGGGAGTAGGGTTAATTTTAAACTGGCCTCAGATTAGGACGCCAAAACCCTCCTCTTCATTGAACATCGACGTTTGATTTACTATTACCTGTAATATACGAGCTATCGGTATTGTTATACAAAAACTCTTAATAAAATAATAAAATAAAATAATAAAATAGAATATAACATATTCTATATGTTATATGAATATAAGGAATAAAATATCAATAACAACTCGCGACCAGTGGTTTCAAACTTTTTAGGGGTAAACTAAATCTGATTTACTTATATATAATCTCTAGAAGATTAGAGGCAAAATTGAATGTCTGTTGCATTTAACATCTTTCATCAGAATCTACAACATTTTTGTCATTCTGATCTATTTTACTCATTGTATTCTCTCCCACTGCAATGACATTGAGTTTGCCAGATACTCTCTTCCTTGATCTAGTATTAAAATTCAGCATAATGCAGAGTTGATTACCACAGGAAATCAGGCCGCAAAACAAATGTGAGCTGACAATGTTAAACCAAGGTCTCAACAAGCAAGGCAACTAAGCTTTGCTGCTGTTAGCTACTTCTCCAAGTTCAAATATTTTGTTAACAGATGGCAAAGGCATTACATCATAGTCGCTCTGCCTTAACATCAACAGAACTCCCTGCTAGCTGCATAGCTTTGTAAATTTTTTTTTGTATCCAACCACATGATCCAAAACAGCCAGTGTGCGACTGACAATCAGTTACCGCCCAGAGGCACGGGACACGAGTCTCCTGCTGATGTTCATTCCTTTTTAACTTAAAACGAATTGTACGTCAAGAAGCGTGTCTGTAGTTCTCTCTTTCCATGCAAAGTACACAGTAAATTTATAGTCAAAATTCTTGACATCCAAATTTGTTGAATTTATATTGAGACTTGCACAACCTAGTTTTCGAGAGGTGACCACAATGTAATAATTCCCAAATCAGTACTTCACCTCGTCAGTGAAACAATTGCAGCCCAATGGAGAAACGTTATTGCTATCGTGCTCAGTCTAATGCAGACGTCCAAGGATTTATATGGGAATTCTTGAAATTAAGCAAATAACCGATATGCCGGTGAAAAGCATCCATTGAGCTAAATCTGTCTTCAGCAGAGCCTAATCCATATTTTCACAGCAGCACTCCCACGCACATCGTCTCTCAGATTCTGCAGTCAACCGCCGTGTTTCTGCTGGAGTGCTCGCGGTTGCCAAAGGTGCCCTACTTTGAATTGCAGAAGCTTAATCAGCTGCAACCGGGCACGTGACGCAGCTACTGTAGCAGCTTTTGTCGCTCTTTGTGTCATTTGGAGCTAACAAAAAATTTTTCTTTTAAAGCTCAGGGTGAATTCTTTTCACTGCAGCAGGAAACGGTATGTGGTAATAGGCCTGACATTTGCAAGCTTTTTATTAAATGACACGAGTCACTCTTGCGATGTTTAGACAAAATTTCAATGGTAAGAGTTCTCAGAGACGTACATTGGCACAATGGAAGTGTGCGGAAGTATAATGGAGACTATACAAATAATTCAGACCTCTCAGTAAAATTCTAAGCCTGACATCAGCTTTAACAGAGCACTTATGATCCCACTGGGACTCATACAGCATGTATTCTGTTACAGTAGAATTAAAACTTTTATGATTTACTGCGGAAGCAATGTAACAGGGGTGTTGAAAAGGTATTGCATCATAGATCTTTGCCCGCGTACAGTTCTGAAATTTAATTTCTGAAGTTTCAATTCTGCTGCTTACAACTGCATAGAGTTAGCATCTCACTTCCACTTCACTACAGTAAAAAGTAGAAAATAAACAATGTGATTACAGTTCGATGTGCAATTATCTTCTAGTGATTGCTAGTTATGCTTCAAAATGTCTCGTAATATTTTGTAACCCTGAAGTATTTCTTTGTAATACGTTGTTGTAATACTTGTTTAACACGAGTGATTAGGCGGCCAGATGGATTTCTAGTCATGGGACCACAGTCACTTAAGTCACTAGCATTTTATTCTCTTTCAGTCCTGACCACCAGGCACAGTGCGCCACTCGTGGAAGATATATACCAGAGCATTCGCCAGGAATCCGCCAGCAGCAATGCAGCGCTGCTTGGGAACCCAAAAGCACACACTGCCGATTGGGGACTTACTTTCACACAGTAGAAGAGGGGGAAACTGCAGGCAGGCTACCATATGGTGGTTGCACAAATCCTGATGGAGGCACTATAACTGAGGCGCTGGACAAGACTTTACAAGAACATGCATAAGTGGCAAAACAGAAATGCCAGACCCATTTGCCCAAGATCCACTCACCCTGTGGACTCATAGGCACACAAGGCATCCAGTTTGCCAGCCGGTGTTCTGAAAATCGGAGCACCCCTGGTTGCATTACTGAAACAGACGGACAGCTGTTTGGTTTTCCTCCAAATTGCACTTTTAACAGTCATACTGGGCACAGCTCCAACCTTAGCTATGCTGACCCGCTGGCGTAGCATATTCAAACGTTATTGGCCAAGACCTCAGGATGGAAAGCCAGGCCAGGCCACAATCGCACACAGCTGAATTTAAATCTTCATCTGATGTATAGAGCTTGGCACAATACCAAGATCCCATTACATGCTTTGTACAGAACTGGGAGCGGGGAAAAAAAAACTGGCTTGGTTTTGTGGATTTAGACAGGCCACCAGCCCCTAGTGTTCGGTCATCCATTTTGAGGCTTTTAGCAACATATGCGCATGTTAAGCGTAAAAGCTGATATTTCTTTCTCCTACAAGCCACTGAGTTCCCAGCCATGCTGCCCGATTACTTGATAATCTGAGGGGAATTTGAAATGGTCTGTGTTATAACCAAGCGAATATTTAAACTGTAGC
Source organism: Gymnothorax reevesii (assembly GCA_029721435.1). Lineage (NCBI taxonomy): Eukaryota > Metazoa > Chordata > Actinopteri > Anguilliformes > Muraenidae > Gymnothorax > Gymnothorax reevesii. The sequence goes on from CM056592.1 coordinate 9,981,179, forward strand.
CAATAGTTTCCCTTTTGTAGCATGAAATTTTGTGGTGAAAAAATGTCTTTGCTTTTAAGGCACTTTTCCTGGTAAAATGGAGGTAAAAAGTAAAAATAAAACAAAAAAAGAAGACAGAATAATTAAGAAGACATTTCAGGACACTATATGACACACTGCTCACCTATATGTTATATTTTAATCAAGTATTTAATACACAGAGAAGTTTAACTATAATTTCATTTAATTCAAATATCCTGAAATTTAATTCCAAAACATACTTTACAATTACCATTTACAATTTATAATTACATGTTTTAGTATTTTTATTTTTTCTTCTTTTTTTGTTTTATATTGAATACGCACTGTATGTCAGCTAGTTACAGTATGGCGATAAGATTCTGCAAGCCACACGTGTAGACATGCCTGATAGTATCTGTATGTGCTTTCCCCCATGCGGTAGATCAATACTGTGCATCAGAAAGTGTTGTGATTGGTCAAATGTTTGTCAATTCACTGTTCAACAAGTTAAGCCAACAAAAGCTACTGTCGCGCAAGATCTATATGTGCAGTTATTCAACATTAAATAACACAGCTCAGCAGCGCTATCTGTAATCCAAGTGAATGTTAAGTAGCTTCTGACTGGTGGTGGATGATTGAGAAAATGTTGATGCACACTGTTATATAATAATATTATTGCATAGCAGCAGATATATTCTGACCTAATGGCAATACGGAATATTTTGGTACTTAATAGCGTAGTATAATGTTTAATGACCCAAGTTTAACCGCAGACTACGAACACTCAAGATATATGGTCATAGGTATGTATAACAGAGTGACAGCAAGGATACAGTGGTAAATAAAGGGGTCGGTAACTTCTATCATTGGCCACTTTATTTAGTACGACTTTATAATACTACGATGAGTCTGAGGACACCTTTATGAAAATATCTTCTAGTTATTTCTTAAAATTACTATTGTATTTATGGAATGACTATAGCATTATAATACAACAGTCTGCACAGCATAACTAGAGTAGTACTATAGGCAGCACATAACTATAGTATTTCCACAGTCAACAGTACCATGATATTACTATAGTCCACACAACTGTATTGCTGTAGTTTGAATAACTGTTTGTATCTCTATAGTAATACAACATTGTACTGTATGGTGATGAAAATACCGACCACTTACTAGCTTGGAAATATAGTCATTTTTCATAAGAGCAGCCTGAATTCCACAGTGTTTCACCATCCCCAGCAGCCAGAACCGCTGACATAAACCCGTGGTTTCATTAGGTTTCTGCCAAATTCTGACTGGGAAGCATTTCTTCAGTTCACTGCGGTGTAGTTTTGGCGAGCCTTTCCCACCGTAGCCTCAGTTTACTTTGATTGGCTGACAGAAGTGGACACCGGTGTGGTGTCCTGCTGCTTTAGCTCAACCTCTTCAAGGTGTGACTTGTTTCGCATTCAGAGACGCTGTTCTGCCCTGCGCTGTTGCATCGTGTGGCGATATGAGTTACCGCGGTGCTTGTGGTCAGCTTCAACAAGTTTGACTGTTCTCTTCTTATCTCTCTAATTAACAAGGCACTTTGGCCTGCAGAACTGCTCACCTTTTTTTCTGCACCATTTTCTGCAAACTCCAGAGACCGTTATGACTAAAAATCCCAGGGGATCTGCAGTTTCTGAGATATTCAAACCACTGCCTTTGGCGCCAGCAATCATTCTGCGATCAAAGTCGCTTACATCACATTTCTTCCCCATTCTGTCACGCATTTAAGAGGAGATGAACCGTGGTTGGCATAAATCAGAGTACATTGCCCATAATAAAAAAAGTTTTCATATCCCTTGGACTTTTCAACGTTTTATCATGTCACTGCTCGAGCCCACTGGGCCTGAATTACCCTATCATGTGCAATACACCGGAGGACTATCGCATCCTCATCCCGGAGCCTTCAACTGTAGTGGTTTATCTGTGCTAATTTAAAGGAGTGCGCGCATTATAAAACAGCGTTGAGTCAGACATTATAGAAAGAGAGGAATCCGTCTAGAGTCTGGGTCGAATGCGATACCAATACTGCCAGCTTTTGTTGGTCCTCTGGTCTACACTCGTGAATGGTGCACATGAAGTTGACTTTTTTTTTTTTCCTTTTTTTTTTTTTTTTGGGTCCTTGCCTTTATTCTGAGGACATCATATTAAAGAAATATAACCTCTCAAACCCCAGCTGATCGTAGAGGTATTTCCATCTTTACGGGAGTTTCAGTGGCTTTCAAAGAAGCCCTCTGGTAACCTCACCTTTTATCGCAGGATTGCTCTCATCCAATTCCCATTTAAGATTGTCCTTATTAACAGTCAAAAATTGTTTTAAAGAATAATCACGACCAGTACATGAGCCGACAATGATGAAGAAATAATTGAGAAATTATATAATCTTTCTCTAGTGGAAAAAGATTCATGCGTATTGCTCTTTTATTTATTTATTTTTTTTTTCCGGCCCTGTCACTGAATCAGTGGAGCCACAGGCATTAGCTGCCCTGCGGCAGGTTAAAATATTTTGATAATGGAACTGAAAATAATTTTTTTAAAAGAATGCTTTAATCCACATGCGTCTCTCAAAAGTACAATTTTGTAGACTGCAAATTGCCCGCTCCTTTTATCACATCACGTCGAAAGCTCTGGCACATTTTTTAATTGTCTTATTATCTCTGAGCAGATTTTTACTCTCTAATATACTCCTTCCAATTCATAGCACTCGTGCGCACTAAGCATGCGCAACACCACTCTTTAACGCGTTGACTGCCGACTGCGCGATAACTCGTAGGTGCCAGGTGTCTCCCATTTCTCATTCTAGGTTTTTTTCTACATATGGTCAATGTTTGTTTACGGCGCTATTTATAGGTATATACAGAGTGTCTTCCCATGATCCTCTGGGGGGAAACCCTCTATACGAGACAAGGAGTAGGTGGCAGTGGGACATATCTCGTTATTAACATAACGAATGCAACAGTTTTCACGCAGCGGCATTTGCATAAGAGACATTGCGCAATTGTGTCATAATTTGATTTGAAACTTTTGTGCTCAAAACCCACTTCCAGAGGTTGTGATCCGGTTGCCATAACTCCAGTTCTTTGTTTATGACAACTGCCAAATGGTCTGCTGATCCCCAAAGTTACCTATGTTGAACTGTGGGATAGCTCATACTGGCAGGATGTGGTGCACCCGCCATTGTGAGTCATCTCATAGTCGGCAGTCAACGTGTTAAAGACCAAAATTTATTCTGAGTAGCCCGCCAGATTAAAAAAAATTGCAGGATTTTTGCAGTAGTGAGACACATTACTAGGGTGATGTCATTTTCATCCAGTTACAAACGTAAATATGTAGAGGATTATTGAAGTAATTCAATCTAAACACAAAGTATCGTATCTCATACACTTCGCCCAAACATAATCGTGAAAAAAGTAAAGCAAAAAAGAAAGTCGGCAAACTGTTAAAAAACCGTTTCTCTGATTTTGGAGGCAGGCAATGTTTCAACTGACAAGATCATCCTCAGGCGAATTTATTTGTACTTTCCTTGATGAGAGCCGGTAGATTTGAATTGTTTCCTTTCTAAAAAAGTAATATTATATAAAGTGTAATAAAAATCCTGGAATAATCCGACAGATTTTTATTTTTTTCTGAAGTTTGTCTTTCTACTTAAAAGACGTGAGCAGCAGTCGGTCCTATCTATGATTAGAATGGTAACCGTAGCAGCACAGTCTGCTAATCCGAACAGACTGCTGAATTTCATGATTGATCAATCTGAACTGAGTTGTAGTAAACTACTAAAATGTGACAAATTGAATTTTGTGGACAGCGACAGACTGTGGCGTGGAACTTGTGAGTGATTCGTGCGGCCCGATTTAGAATTTCAGCTGAGGGCAGGAGAGGAGACGGCTCCGAGCTGGGAGAGCAAGTAATGGCAATGTGAGGATCAGGGCTTCGAGTGCTCATGAGAGCCAATGTGCATCACCCAACCCGCAAAATTATTCATTAATCAACTCCCTGAACTCAACCTGCAAACTGCTGGACTGTGCGGACATGTTTAGGGATGTCTGGGCTAGGGTTGTCAATTTTATCCTTCAAACTAGTTGAAAAATTTTTAGTTTGAACTAGAGCAGAAATTTGGGACTGAAAATGAAGTTTTAACATTGCAGTTCACAAATCCTGGCATTTCTTAAAGGACGAAACATAAAATACACTCTTTCTTCCACATACAGAATTTCATTGGCCTGTCTTTTCGATTGGTGCAATTAGAGATGTTACAGATGTCCTTTGTTTAAAGTGTGAAATAATTAAATTGCTCCAACCAGGTTTTGCATCTGAGGTTCAATATGACTGAATTTAAAAACTAGGGTTCACTACAAGCCAGATATGGTTGCTGAAAAGCTATGTTGATTTGCAGCCAAGTTGGCCAAATATAAAGTTAAGATAACGTCTGATTCAAAGACATTGAGGATTTTGAAAGCATGAGATATTTGCTCATGGTGGGAATTGAACATGGGTCCCAATATTGTGGAGCAAATGGCTTAACCTCTGGACTATGTTAATCACTTTTATTATTTAGGCAGACACTATTTTGTTGGTGTTGAGTTCAAGTATAACACAGCACTACAATTGCCCCCAACTATACCACGCATGACTCAAGCATACGGGTGAGGCACAACAATGGCCATCAAAATTTGACAGATTTAAATCTATAGAAATTAAAGGTTGAGACAGAATGAGGACAGCATTGTTGATGAAAAAAATTACTTCCATAACTCAAAAATGAGTCTCGGCCAAAACACTTTGACAAGTACAAGACATCTCTTTGTCCTTTGGCTATAGGCATGAAATGTTACGTTTGAGTACAATTGATTCCAGGAAACTCCCAGATTTTTGTGGTTAAGAGCACAGCACTAGAAAGTAGCATGAAATCTCATCTTGGTTTGATCGCAACTATCCAGAAACTGTGGCCGTTTGTCTGCGTATAAAATCAATTTCACTTCTTCTGGTCTGGCGCAGTTCTGGCCTGTGGGGAAGGGGTGTCACACCGTTTCCCTGCTGTGATTAATTCCATCTCTCTCTCACACACACACACACACACACACAAGCACACAAGCGCGCACCAGCTGCAATATCAGACTTTTATGAAAGATCAGAAGGCGTTTGTTTCCTAGCCTATAAACACCATTTATGAGGAGCGCTGAAAGTTGCTGACTGGTTCCAAGCCGCAAGTCTCTAGGGGGATACGGGCTCCTCTGGCGTAGGGAGGATGAGTGACGTAGCAGGACTGGAGAAGGCGATAATCGAGCTAAGCTGGCTCCAGTGGGTCAGGCCAGCCAGCTGAGCACTGCTGGCAGACTGCTGGCAGAACTATCGTGCCTCCCTGTTGCATCCTGGATGTGACTAATGTGCTGCTCGCGATGGTTTCCTGCTTATTTTGATCCTCTTAATCTACTGGACTAAGTCTGCAGGCCACCGCGCCAAAGTGATTGACGCATAACCGTACCTTGGAAATTCAAGGAAAGACATGATACAGACATTCCCTGGAAAGAAAGCAGTAGCAGAATTATAGATCGACCGATATTTTATCACAGTCATTGTGTCGGGCACCCCTTAAATTCTCATCCCTGCACACAGCACTCGGAAGCTTGTTAAGGTGATTACGGGCAAATCGCTTATTATTTGTCACCACTGGAAATATTGCAGGGGTTCAAATACATTACAGTACCATTACGCGGGCTTCAGGGCATTTGCAGAGCATTTGTTGGAGCGTCAGGATGGTACAGACTTGAAAGGGCGTTAGGAGGAGAAAATATAGTTGAAGTGCGGGGCTGTCTTGTCGATCTTGGTGCAGTCTGTCAGAGAGGTGGAAACTGAGTGCAGTGCGTTCTCTGTCACACATAAACCAATATGACAGGAACAGGGAGACTTTGTGAGATGTCATGATTCATGTTTCCACAAACCGTTTCATCTGAGCAAGAGACAGCCGTTTCAATCCCATGGGCTTCATATCCACGGCCTTACTGCTTTCATATGCTGTGTTTGTGACGCTAAAGAATGCTCCCCTCACCCAACAAAAAGCCATACTGTGCGCATCATGAATTATGACTCGTCTTTATGCCTCATGTTGGTTATTGTGTTAACAATGCATATATCACCAAATACCTAGAGGACTGATTATGTTCTTGTTTGTCTTTCAGATACATGATGAATGTTACGTGGGAGGGCAGGGATCTGTCCTTCACAGAAGATGGTTATCAGGAAAATCCCAAACTTGTGGTGATAGTTCTCAACAAGGAGAGGGAGTGGGAGAAGGTAAGATGCAATGATGCAAAAGAATAAATAAACAAAATAAAAAGCATGAGCGGCTAGTTGAAGGATTTGCAGTATGAGTATGTGGTATTTAGCCCCTCCAATGGATACCTCTGCCTCTTTGCCCATCACCAGTGCTCTGCCAGGTATGTGCTTTTGTTTTGTGGCCTTGTTGTCTTAAAGATGGACATACACATCTTTTCCATATTAATGGGAATGCTTTGCATTCAAGCAGTTGCTATATGAGTTTACATAATGCTGATTAAGCCCATCACCACCAGGTAAATCTCTCTATGTTTTGGTTGAGCTGAGTTTTTAAATCTGGTGTCTGAGGCGACATTCCAGGGTTTTAGCACCATGTTTCCTGCATTTTATGTCGGCTAGCAATGATTGGTTTGCTAGAGCTGAAGGGTGGAGCTACCGTGGCAACATAGTAGGATATAGCAACTATGAGTGTGGCAGAAAAACATTCAAAGCGACAAAGAAAAGTTTCTAATGCTCAATGTGAAAAAAAGAAATTCAGCATTCAAAGGAAGGATTACTGTTGAAAAAAATTAACAGCACGGACAAACACGCATGACCTTGGGTATAGCTTTTCCTCCTTGGAGAGTGCTGAAAGGAGAGAAGGGTAGATGTAGGTATCACAGTTAAATATTTGGAGTAGGCTATGTAGCTATATTTTGTAATTGTGAAAAAAATGTATAGCTTTTGCTCTAAACTCTGCATCAGTGACAAGTCAATGAGTAGCTGCTGGGGAAGAATGGGTCCAAATAACTTTAACCGACTAATTAGCTGGATTAGCTGTGAGTTTCCGTCTGCTGACCTGTCAGTTAAAATTGGTTGGAAACCAATCATGAGTTTGTAGTAACCATCTAAAGCACGCTTTTCATGGAATTACTCTTTTCTGTGGCAGAACATAGGCCACATTTACTATTCCATGCACAATTTTTTCCATTTTGTGCTTATTTGCATCAGAGGATTTAGTGCCTCTGGGGGCGGAGAGATAGGGCTGCGCTCTCCTACAGGCATACGTCATATCATATGCACGTGTCGGCAGTTTTTGAGTAATTATGCTTTCTGCTGGAAGGGAGATATAAATGTTTCTTACTGTAGGTTCAATTTTTCTGGTTTGTTCTGAGATCTGAATCTGCAGAATGTAGAGCCATAGCAAGCAAGAATGCATCTGTCCCAAAGATTATGAAACAACTGCAAAAAATATGTCACCTTTGGTTAAGTTGAGCCACAGGCAAAGGTGAACTATCCCGCTTGATATGTCCTTCTGACCAGCTGTCATGCATAGAAAAACCTAAAAGTCAAACTGCGGCAATGAAGGTAAAGTTACAAAAAAAATAATAATAATAATTAAAAAATACACACAACGCTGCTAAAAAGCATAAATGAGTATAAAATTACAATATACTAAAATACAATCCAGTTACATAACTATTCAGTGATTGGGTCTAATTGCACTTTATTGCAGATTTACTGTACTCCAGAGCCATGTATTCACAACCAAAGATTAAAGATTAACATTGTTGCTTGGCAACTACCCGACCAGCCTACATAGCAAAACAGTTGTTGATCATTGTTATCTAAAGGAAATGACAGAATTACAAAAAGCAGCCCCCAAACCTTCAAAGAGCCACTGTATTTCCAAGCACTGTGAAATGACAGTTATTTTCATGTGCAGTCCGATGATAAATGATTCTGCTTTCACTTTGCAGAGAGTGGAACTAAAACAACTTAATGCTGGCGCTGGTTGGTAAAGACATTCAGAAAATTTAATTTGTTTATCATATATGATGGAAGCATTGGTTTCCTTCTGTAAAGTGTAAAATGGAACAGCAAGCCTTAAAAATGTAGCAAGTGAAACAAAAAATATAGGACAGCCATTTTTAAAAGTGATCGCACAAAAATCCACCATTTTTATAGCCACAAAATTCAAATGACATCTAAACAGCCAGTTTAGTGAAGACAGTGTTACCTAAGAAACAAGCCACTGACTGCCAAGATAGTCTTTCAGATTTTCTTCTATTGACATTATTATTATTAAGCAGAAGAAGAAGAAATAATAATTGGATAAACAATACTTTGTTCGTTTCACTTGCACACTGGTGAAAATTCAGGGTCGGACGCATTGTTCTATTCTGCCAATGCTTTGTCCCGTTTTCATTATCTGCTGGGAACCAGACAACAGAAATGTATCCATTAATAGTTTAGACATCAGTGTTATATTTATCAATGTGTAGGAAGCAAATTCAAATCCAAGAGGCCCATCAAACGAATCCCCATGTGTTCTGGATTATTCCGGACATACAGTAGCTACAGAGCAGGGATAGAAAATTCTACAACGTACTTATTTATTCTACTGTAAAGTTTTGTTTGTTGAATTTCCTAGTAAGTGTGAGTGGAATAATTGATGTGGATGCTGGACTGTAGAATTATAGCACAAACATTGTGTATAATACAGCGATCCTCAGAAAATAAACACAAACAGTACATATAAAATATACATATACAGTTCTGAATCGTTCTCTCTTTGTGGTTCCCAAATCATATTCATTTTTGAAAGTAGATTTACAGTCATTGATATCAGTATGACTTAATATTTCAAGTTGAACTTTAATTTTTTTTAAACAAACCGTGCATTTTAGTAACATGAATCAGGCTGTAGTAAAGGCTAACAGCACTAAAGAGCCCTCACTCTGACTTATTGCAGTCGATCAAGTCCTTCAGGGAGGAGAACCAATGTGGATTTATATGCCACGACCAGAAAATCAAATATTTCATTTATTTTGGAATCTTTTGTCCTGTCGTGAAAAAAAAATCCAACTTTGTGTCATCAGTGTCTTCATAATACATTTTATGCATTCAAGTACATTGCAAGCGTTTTTATACAAAAAATATAAACTGTTGTGAAGACTTTTTGATACATTTTTGGAAAACTCGAGACTGCATCACGATCCGTATATCTTGATCTGTGAATCTCTGACCATGTCTATTTGTTTTATTGACATGACATTTGTTTTATTTTGTGGCAATCAGTGTATTTTAAAGAGCTCATTGTGCATTCATGGACATGCACTGCAGTCCGCAGTGAAAACATTTTATGACAAGAGACCGCAGTTTTTTTCCAGGGCATGTGCTTGTGTCCCTGAAAAATTATCACATGGATTTTTTTTTTATTCGTTCTTTATGAGCTTTTGACTTTCATAAAAACGTCAGGAGCACTGTGACAAATTTGATGATTATTATATTTAATAGCACAGATCAGTCCCAAACACTGTCCAGCATCCCTGCTGAGCAAGAAGTTAGGCAGCTTAGTGGGCCGGCTAATTCTCCAGCCTCAGTGCCAATGCGAGGCCACAAGTGTACTGAAGCAGAGCTGAAATCTAATGTAGGCTTCCTGGACTAACAGAATTGGCCTTCAGCCTTACATGCAGTGACATTGATAAAAGTGCTGCATGCTATTATGTGCAGTCTCGGAGAGCACAGTGTTGCAAACTTTACTATGCTAATGGGACTAGACTTCAGTCCTCTTGAGTTACAGTAGAAACAGGACCAAATAAAAAAAAAATATATATATATTATTATAAATGAGTATCTGTGCTTGCTGAAGTGTTTTAATGACATATAATGAGAGATCTTTTTTTTTTTTTCATCTCACCATACTTTTTGCAACGTGCATTTCTTTTCTCTTTTGGAATTGCCTCTCTGTCATGCTTTACATTGTCCCATCCTTATTGCTGTGAATATTGGGTCCGGCAAAAGTCCCTAAGAGTCAGACATGACGTTATTTCTCATAAACTTGCACAGTACTCGCTACTCTGGGATTTAGCAATACGTCGCATTACCGACATTTAGCAGACGCTCTCTTCCAGAGCTGCGTCTGACAGAAAATGCATTTAGAGAGAGCAGAAGTCCAGAAAATCCTGGAGGGAAGCAGCAAACCAAGTGCTAGAAGTGGCAACATAGAATTTAGACTCTGTGGTAAGCCTTTAGAACTAGAAGAATCAATAAAACAATTCTAGCAGATAGATGATCAACTAAAAGAAGAGAGGTTGCAGTCAATTTTAAAACAATGACAGCCGCAAAATCAATTGGGGGAGGCGGGGCGGGCGGCAGGGGTGATAAATTGCCTGAGGAGGTGACTCGTAGGCAGTTGTCGTGTCTGCTTAGCTGACCTCTGTGGGAAGGTCATTCCACTACTTGGGAGCTAAAACAGACTGCAGATATGAAGGGGGGGGGGTGCTTGTGTGTCCAGGTGTGGCAGTGTGAGTGGATAGGTCTGGCAGGTTTGAAGGTTTTATTACCTTTTCAAGATCAACTGCGGCTGATCCCTGAGTCGATTAGCATGCTCACCAATCTACTCAGCCTATCACACTGATTTGAAGCAAGCCAGAGGAGGTCTGGGCTGCTCCAGGAGTGTCTGGGGAGCTTCTAGATCAGAAGTGGAGCAGCACTGTGTATTAGCTGCAGGGGTCTGATGGCAGATGGAGAAACACCAGGCAAAAGAGAATTGGTGCAGTCCAGGTTGGGTAGTCCTAATGTTGAATAAGGAGTAGGTGTTGAAAAAAGGGACGCATTTTGTGGTTATACAGGAAAAATCTGCACACTGGGCTCACTTTTGCAGTGTTGTTGGAGAGGGGCTGTCAATTATCCTTCACCACCCTGAGGTACCTTTCACTAAATAATGAGGACAAGAAGGTGTCCCCTGTTGAGATTCTGAAGTCAAGGATGAAAGAGGAGAGAGCAGGGACGAATTTTTTCTTGTCCCTCTGGCAAGAAGAGATGGAATGAAAGAGTTGAGTATAGTTAGCAAAGCAGTGGTAGGAAAAAACATGGGCAGAGATTCCAGGACTAGGAGGATGTGAATAGAGGGAGAAAAGAAGGGGACCAAGGACTGTGCCTTGGGGCACTCCGGAGGCAAGAGGATAAAGTGCAGGTAATGCACTGACTTGAAGCAGTCAAGAACTGTGCTGTAAATTACCATTGCTGCTAAGAAAGACAGGAAGATTGGGTTGTCAACTGTATCAAAGGTTGCACGTGGGACTGAGGAAGATCAAGACAAAGAGACTAGGAGTGACACATGGAAAGACAAAAGTGGGGAAGTGATTAAGGGAGGCTGTAAGGAATGATAGACTGGTGGGCCTGGGTAATGGGACAGTGGAAGGGTGGAAGTTGGGAGACAGTGGAGTCTGTGAGAGGAGAAAAAGTGGGGAAACGCATGGAGAGGGCAGAGGTGAGGGAGATGGGCAGAGTGGTAGTGGATGTAAAGCAAGCCCGTGTATCAAAGTGAGCTGCAGTCACGTGCCCTGAAGGAGGACTGTGGAGGGGGAGAAGGAGAGTTGAGATGAAAAATGGAGGATATTTGCTACAAGATAGAAGTGGAGGTGATAATTTGGGTATGATGGTAACTGATTGTAACCCTTTATAGAATCTCATCCGAAACGCTAATGGAGGGATCACATTTGAAGTGACCTAACACTTTTCTACAGCTGTGCTATCCCAAAATTTATCTCACACCAAGTCGCCAGTTCATGGATTTTACCTCTTTGGTGCACTGTTGGTCGGCTCTCATCACTGCTAACGGAAAGCAGTCGAGAAGCATCGGTGCTCCTGAAATGCTCTGACCCACTTGTTTGGCTGGAATGATTGTCAAAGATGCTCAAGTTCCATTTCGCCCACATTCAGCACATCAGTTATGAGCATTGACTGTTTGCACGGCACCTAATCTCTGACCTGCACCGTTGTTATGAGATAATCATCATTACTTGCTTCATGTTGAGTTGTTTTAATGTTTTGCCTCATTGATGTATTTCAGATACGTAATTTCTTCATCAAGAATTTGTTGACTGCATATGGACCGTTGACAATAGAAGTTAAACTATCACTTTAACCAAAAAGTTGATTTCTGCTGTCCATGCAACTCTGAAAGACTATGAAAAATGCTGGCAACTTAAAATTTTAAGCTACGTCAGTACCATGCTTGTCTTGACATTTTGGCTAGAGGACATGCGCTCAGAGAGCAGCATTCGTGTGGAAGCAAGGGCGTGCACAGACATATAAATCAAATAAAAGAGGACATTCAGTGTCTGTAATCTACTGTGAAGCAGAACAAAAGAGCATTCACTGGTGTCACATAGCCATGAGTGAACCAAAATGAAGCGTCCTCCAAGCCTGCCCAAGATTTACGACTGGCCACTTAAATGTAAAACTGACCCTTGTCCGTGTTCTGTGTCAGCATTTTCTGTTGCTGTTTCGGAACCACACAAGTGAGTAATACTCAGGCTGCTGGACTCTACTACTTTAGTACAATGGTGTCAGTATTCAGACTCTACAGCAAGACTTAACTTTCCTTCCCTAGTTGCTAAGGAGCTGGCCACAGCACTGCGGATCACTTATTACAAAACCAATGACTGAGGCAGTTAGTGATGCCAAATATCAAGCTGAAATGGATGGAAAACCTGCTAACTGAAACGTGAAACTGATAAGAGAGCACAGACGCATTTTTGCAGTTAGTCTTCCTGATGCTGATGGAGCAAGTGGGATGTAGCCGTGTGATCAAGAGGTGTGTCATGGCTAGCTGGTGTTGCACTGTATGGAACCCAGTAATAAAATTTCCATTGCGGTAGACTGTGATCTACTGTGTTTTATTCTAAGCTGTGTATTTGGACCGTTATGTTATGTTTGGCTTATGACCTCATAGCAAATAAAATGTGGAATAACTCCCAGAATAGTTTGTAGTGAAGATAAAAACATCCAGGATTTATTTTGGGTTTCCTAAATTATAATAGTTTGAAGTCATCAATAATTTATCATTATTTATTGGTATTATCCAGACCAGGAACCAAATGCGGAGTCAGAGTCAATTGTTTATTGATAGTAACAGGGTATTGACAGAGAGACAGAGCCCAGAGCAGAATAACTCAGTTCTGTTTAGATGGTATATGACTGGGTGCCGGTGCGTGTCCATGCCCAGCCTGTGGCCATCTTGCACAGCTGCCGGATGAAGTATACACTTCGCCAGAATAACCGTCAGATGGCAGGACCGTGGCGTTTTACTGGAACCACTGCTCCTTTCCTGATGATTGCAGAAGGCTTGGGAGGTTGTTCCTAATAAACTGGGCAGAAGAACAGACCGAGGTTTGATGAATTGGATGAAAGTCCCCATCCTTGCTTAAAATCTGGCTTTGGAGCTTGTCCCTTTAAATAGAACTAGGAAGGGAACTTTAGTATATCAATATCATTGAGGACCACAATTATTTTCCAAAAAAGATAAGCTGAGTACTGTCATTGAGGATTACAAATTAAGATCACAATGGAAAAATGATTAGTCACATTTTCACAATGTGGAGAAATGATGACTTAAAAATGCAAAATGCTCTTAGAAACAAAGCACTGAAAAAATATCAAATACTGTGATAATATTGTGAGAATTTACCCTCAAAATACGTGTTTCGGGGATATCATGGTTTTGCCGCGTCCGCAGATTTTAGCCGTTTGCGCAATGACTCCCAAAATACTTTACACTGGCTTCTCATTTTTAGTATATGGGTAGATATGGTAGACAGGATGAACTGATCAGATTTCGGGCAAGTATACACTCCTAGGTTTGCCACCAGGTGACGCTATGTACTGAAAAAAATCAGTTTTTTAACCATATCTCTGGAACAATTACGTACACAGACCTCAAATTTGCCACATATTGTTGGTCTAGTAAAGGGGAATCTAATGAAGGGGGCTTCGAGGATTTGGGAATTTCGCGGATACACCCCTTGCTGTTGGCCGCCGACAGCGTAGGACTAGTTTTATAACTGCGTAGCTCACAGTTATAGCCCTTAAGACTTGCTGAACTTGAAATTACTCTTAAGCTGGTATTTAAGCACTCAAAATTTTGCCTTTAGAACGTAATTAAGGTCCAGTAGCAGGGGAATATTAACCTGAGTTTATGGGCAGTTGATGTGATTTTCCCATCTGTTCCAACAGTGACAGGGGATTGACTAGAACAGCAGCTCTTTTGAATCAAGGTTAGGCCGCGTTTCTGTGCAGAAACGTCAAGTAAAATACATATTTTTTATTGACTATAATATGTGTTCACTCCCATTTATTGTCATATAATAAATATCTGCTTTGATGGCTTAAATTGTTCGCTCTTCTTACGCAACAGCAGTTAATATATGATAATATGATAAAATTCTTAGTAATAGTTGCGGTATGTTTAGCCTCTGCATTTCTCTTGAGTCCCAAAACAGCCTTCTCAAGTAAAAATAGAAGCGAGGCACAGGAAGTTATGTCTCTTGCATATTCTACTAACCTGTAATGGCAGAAGGCGGCAATACATTTGATAGTCCAGCTGTAGCAGTGAAATGTTGGATCTTAGGATCAAAAGGTGTGTTAACAAAGTTTCTGAAGGGACAAATATTCCTCCTTTAAGCACATTTTTCCATTTTATGAGCTTTTAAGATGAAATTCACCTGGGCCTTTTTATGCAAAGAATGTTAATGCTGAACTATTATTTGATAAATCAATGAAGCAGTTTGTAGGTCACAAATTTTTCATCATTCAATATTTAAAAAAGGAATACGTTCAAATTAGAGAAAAGTCATGTTATCATTGATCAGCAACCATTTTGATTTAAATTCTAAATCCAAACATATATTTTAAAGTGAAAGATTTCACATGTAATGTTCTAAATAATGAGCAAAAATTTGTCTTGCGGATTGAAGTTAGCCCTGTTTGTAGTATTTATACTCATAAAGTAATTGTCTGCTATGCATTATCATTGTGCATCACATGCTACTGCGGCTTCCATTTCATGATTATACGTTCTATATTATCACAATATTAACTCTCAATATAGCTGGGGTGATTTAATGCAGGGACTTTCCTGGGCTAATATCCAAAGGCCATAGATGACAAGGGGTCCCTGATTGGCCACAGTTGATAATAATTGTAATGACGGTGCCGTATATTCACAGGCAGCTTGGCTATGAGAGAGAGATTTCAAAGTGCAAAGTTACAATCGCCTTTAATTAGGCTGAACAATAGTTCAGCGCCACAGGAACAACACAGACTTAAATATTTGCAAAAAATCTGACTCGCTGGACTGAAACTCAGTCTTGTAAAACTTCGATGCTGCAGAGCTACACAGAGGGAAGGTATAACTAGAGCTTCGTAACTACAAACAGAAACGAAGGGATTTAAATAGGGATGCTAATTAATGAACGCAAAGGGAAAACGTGGGACAAATTAAAGGGGAAGCAAAAGCAGTATGATTACGATTCAGGGGGAGCTGACGGCTTGACAGAACACAAAGGGGGCGCGATGGTAACTTGATGATTAACTTGATATAATAATAACTTGATAACCTGACGACAATAAAAAGATAATTTCTTGCGACTTAAAGTATTCTTGCGTGTCTCGTAGTAAATGTGTTTCAAAGGCATCTACTGTGCTCCCTACTGCACACTCCCACCTGGGATCGGAAGTATGCACTCTGGGGAATGGAATAGAGGTAGCAAAGAAAGTTTTGTTCACGATGGGACACTGTTGCTTTTCACACCTTCACCCTCAGCCATCTGTGATGGTCAGTAATGTTGCATTTCAGCAAATAAATGTCAGAGGAATAATGTACAGTGGACTACAAGCCACCCAATGCTGTAACATTCTGAAATTCACAGAGGTAATGGTAGCTTATACCAGATGTCAAATTTTTCTTGCTAACTCTTGAGCTCAGGCAAGGATGGCTGTCAACATGTCTGTAGCAGCTTTGGGTAATTACCAGTGAAAGCCGTGATCAAGTTACTATTGTTTAGCGGTCATGTCTGTTATTGATTCGTGTCATCATTTCTGGCTGGGTAAGCAACAAGCTGAAAATGCACACAAATAATGCTTGTCAATGTTATCAGTTTTTTGGTGCCATTTATAAAGAAATGGAAAGTTGGTCTGTGGCAGGGACTCATGCTGTAGGGCGGTGCAGACCATTTGTGAGAATGGGAATTGACAAAGGCAGACTTGCCTGAGAGCTGTGGAGCTGTTTAGAGATGTGCAGCAGACTACTTTCCTCAACAATAATTTGTTTTTTTTTTTCTCTGCAGACATTAACCTCCTATAAACAGTCAGCTGCCCCGTGGTTCTTAAATTTAGGCTTATTTTAAGTCTTTTTGTCTTTTCATGCTTGCATTACAATTTTTTTTTCTTCACATTTAAACCATCAGCGTGCACCGTTTTTCTCTTGACAAAGTCTATGATCTGAACCTGACTCCTTTAGCCTAAAGTGAGGCAAAGGTAGCCTTTTAAGAGAAAAAAATCTTTTCACGTAAGTGATATGCACAACTGGTTTGACAATATAACAAGCCAGCTTGCAAGCATTATCTTTGTAATGGCCCACATTGGAATAAATTCCTATCAGAATGAGTAACACTAGTTAAATTATTAATATTAGGTTATTATGTTATATAATTTAATGTTACACAGCCAAGTTTGTGAGCTGCAGGATAATGTATGTAACTTCTGACAGAAGCCACGGAGTTTCTCAGCTAGCTTAGTGTTAAAATGCAAATGCTAAAGCCAAAAGTGCTTGACTTGGGGTCATACGTGCAGCCAAGCCCAGGGGCCTAATACTAGGTTAAACTGTCCCTGGCTACATGAAAAATAATGAAAAAACTACCACACATTACCGTGATGGTAAGTATGAATCAAAATGTTTTTCTTGCGCTATCAGCGCAGATAGATTTGAGCATATTCTTTGAGATTCTCTGCTGTGAACAACTGACCCAGATAGCTCGAAAGTTGACAGTGAACTAACAAGACCCGTTAGTTTCTGAGGTCTTCGAGGCAGCAATTATTTTAATTATTTACCGGGTGATCATAAGAGGCTTTTAATAAGCTCGCTCCTGAACTGTCAGTCAGTCCACGTAGTGAAATATTCAGTATCAAATCAACTCTTGCAGGGCACAAATGGTCCCTATTAGATCCGAAAGAATTCAATCTCCGTATGCCCCAGTTACATAAAGGTTAGGTAAAACAAAATGTCTGCTCTGTTACTCTTGAATATACACAGGACATTTTGCTGCAGTTCATTGCTGTGGGTTTTCATTTATTTTCCTGACCAAGTCAACTGCTGTACTTCAAGAAACCGCTCTGCCAGTGTAGCTACTCTTTTTTTTATGTAGTCCTCTGTTGGGCATTAGTGTTCACACCTGAATCCCCTGTGCCATTAGGTCCACTTACACTTTCAGTGGCAGCTGAACAGAATACAGGGGGGTTGACAGTTGAACACGCTGGGGGTTCACAGTTAAACACACGGCTTCCTTTTTAACACAATGTTGAGGAGATTATTTGATAAATTAGATTAAATATATTTTATTCACTCGCCAATGAGGGCTATGCTTTAAAAAGAAGAAAAAGCACTCTTGATTTTCCGTGTTTCCATCAAACCTGCGCTCCATAATTATTGAAATGAAAACAAAGAAAAGGAAGATGGAAAATTTGACAATTTTCATCTGTTTGAAGTGCGTTATCCCCCGCCTTACCTTAACAAAAAGAACTGACGGCAGCATCTGAGTGAGTTGAATGTTCACGGAATTAACATGTAATTAATGAAGAAAAATGATGAAAACAGATCAAGATTCATCCGTTGAAAGTTCTGTTTTACGCACCCCCCCCCAGCGGCTGCCACTGAACAGTTTTTACTCTCCCATCCAATCCTGATCCTCATGACTGAAGGCGTGTAGCCTGAAAGCACACAACATACTAATGACATGAAACTTACTGCAGAACCGGCAAACGGCTGGACCCCTGGAGACTTGTGCTGCACTACCATCAAAGGAACCTTCGTTTCCAGCTCAAGATAAAAAAGATTTTCGAGTGGGGAAAAACTTCTTGGAGAATATTTTTGAAATATGTAATGTTTTTTAAAATGTAATTATTTTGCAGTATTTACAGTCGATGTTTGCTGATAGGCTTGTTACTAAAAAAAAAAAGAAGACAATATGACCATCTCCACGAGGTTTAACCTCTATAACCTCCCTATAAAGACTTGTGAATGGACAAAAACAGGAAGAGAGCATAACAGTGTTACGCAGTACCCAGCGGTAAATTTATGTTTCATCAAGGGTACAGACGGGCTGCACTGTAAAACTCACCTGCTGTTCTCAGTTGAGACAGTGCACCAGGTGGGAGGACATAAACTATTCAAAGAAGATTACCCTCTGAGGTTTATTGCTCATTTGAGGGATTGGATGAAGACAAGCATGACAGTCTAAATCTAGTGAGACCAAGCTGTTTTAGTGTGTTGTCCTTGAGAAAAAATAAACCAAAGATAACCTAATCACACCATCTCTGTTAAAAAGGAGGACTCCAGTAATCATCATCTCTCTTGATGACTTCACATTTAATCGGTGAAGTATAAATATTGCACAGTTTTACATCCAACTCCACTTTTACAGCACATGGAGCACATCCAGTCGTTCAGACAGCAGCGTCCCAGGCTTACCGGTTCCTGGCCAGTCATCCAGTCAGTATATCCACCTGCTGACTATCGCCCGCATGTCTATTTATTCCCTCAGGCGCACTGTTTGTGTAAAGCTATCTCGGATTAGTGTTTAGCTATTAGCAGCAGTTTTGAATATTCTAATTAGTGCCTCCTGTTTTGCTTGTGTTCCTTGCTTGCTATCCAGAGTGTGTTCTCGCCTGGATCATCTGTGTTCCGCTGTTTCGTTGATTAACATTCTGGAAGGAAAATTGCAATCGTGCCACAATGGATAGACCCATATAAAATGCCACCCAGTCCAACGAAATGAAATAGTGAGTGGGTAGTCCCTCCAGACAGCAGTGTTCCAGCGAGGCATCCTCCTTGGCCGAAATTACCAGCAGCAGGCTGGTGAATTTTGGATCAGCAGTAGATGATGTTCTGCACAGGCTTCAGCACCTGACCTTCTCCGTCGCTGGTCCCCAGCCTCCACCCACCTCACCAGCTACTCCTGCAGTACAGCAAATGTCTCCCTCCTTGGAAATGTGGTCTTCACTGCTAAGGCAGTTCGTTGAGTCAGCAACGAAGTGCAGGGGGCTCTACTGCAGTGCTCCCTGCTCTTCTCCTGGTGTGAATAAATGTGACGCCACAAAAGCAATCACTAGGTGTGTCTTCATCAGAACAAAGTTAAACTAGTCAGCTATTTTGCGGTTTGGGAAATTAGGCCGATAGTACAAATTTTTCTATCCATTAGCCCGAAAGCCCTTTGCTCAAGACATGAGACTCAACGCAAGCTAATTCGTGAACTGGACCAAGATTTATTGGGAAAATTTCCCGATCAAATAAGTGGGCTATTTGCTTCTTAACTACCACAATAGCCAACTAATTTGACATCGGGCTATTTTCAAAACCGAAAAATGGCTAGGTAATTTGAAACTTTTTTTAATGAAGACACGCCTACTGTCATCCTGTTACTCATCGGCAAAGTGTTAGATTAGTCGACTGCAGTCTTGGGCGGTTTGGGGAAAGCCCATCTCATTTGAAGACTTCTTTGAATGGCTCTGGGCTGTTTTTGACCACCCACTGAACGGACATGACATTGGTGAGTGGCTACTGGAGCCAAGGCGGGGAGATCAGTTGGTGGCGCAGTATGCCCTCCATTTTCCAACAGAGGCTGCATCCAGTGGTTGGAATGTTACATCCTTCAATACCTTATATTGTAGGAGCTTTTGGTCAGAAGCCTAGATAGATTTGGCATGCTGTGACGACAACGTGTCGCTGAACGACCTTCTCAGCTTGTTGAACTGTCTAGATAACCTCCTCCAGAAATGACAACTCATCACTGCCCCTCCAATGACAAGTCCACCAGTCCAGGAAATGGAATCCGGAGAGATGGGGTCTCTGAGGCTGCCTGAACTGGAGAGCTGCGGGCGTGAGAGGCAGTCCCTCTGCCTGTTCTGCGAGAATGAGAGCCACTGGATCTAAAACCGTCATACTAGGCCGAAGCAGAGTCATCAGGGCTGCTCACTTTGTGAGTGTCTTTATGATCTGGCTGGGTCAGATTGTCCACTTCCCTAATGTCTGTTCACCCATTCCTAGTACAAGTCATAATTCACCTGCCCAGCCTTATGCACTGTTTGCCCCTGACTGACTCCAGTCTGGTGGTGAGTATCATGGACTTCATCTTTGCTCAGCCTCTGCAACTGCCCGCCCATCCGTTAGATTGGCTTTACGCAATTGGTGCTCAGGATCGCAAACCAGCTAGCACCAGTCAGGCGTCATCCATCTGGAAGCTGCGCATTTCATGCTGCTCCACCCACTGACACACTGCCTAGTCATCTGCTCATCAACCCAGGAGATCACTGCCTGGTCACCTCGTCGCCGGGGAGACCCGCCACCGGCTGCCCTGTTACACCCCACAGTGGAGAGTCGACCTGCCTCCCTCCACTGGCCTTCCATTCTTGCAGTCTACCAGGACCTGACTGAAGTCAATTCCAGGACTTCGATTCCAAGCAGCTGCTCTGCTTCCCTTGTCGTAGAGCTGGGGAAAATGCCATTGGTCAAGCTCTCAAATACAGCATATCCTGAATTCCCAAAACCAGTCAGGTTAATGTGTGATTCTTCTTTGAAAACAAGAAAGAAAAAAATATTTTGAATGAATGCTGAAGGCCCAGCTATTTTGTTCCTGTCGGCGCGCATTATGATTTTGCACGAGAACTTGATTTATGGAAGGCCTGAGCAAATAAGGAAGAGCTGACCGTACACGTCGGTGCCCTTCAAAAATCGGTATGCGGTTATGAATTTGACTAATGAACATATCCATTCCACCAATGATATTCTCTGGGAGTAGCAATGATACTCTCTTTAACACTGCCTTCAGAGTTTTTGAATTGTAATTGATGTTTTTTTGTTTTTTTTTTTAATAGGCGGTTTGAGTAAATAAAGAGGATGCATTTTGCAATCAAGGTCGTCCAAAAAAATGGCTTTTGATTAATACCAGAGAGCCTGGGTTTTCACATCTGATGAGCGAGCTGCATCACCAGAATAGACAGTGAAAGAGAGAGTCTGATTACTTTCCTTTTTTCGATATTCTGGGTATTTTTGGCGTATGTTGCTTGATCCCCCCTGTGCTCTGAGTGCCATAAAAAGTGTACTGGGCATCGGGGGCTTGTTGTTTTGTTGTGCAAATGACTTTGGGGCTTGTGCTTCCCTCAAGGAGCCCCCGGTGGGGGGGGGGGTTGGCTTGTCAGCTCCAAGGGGAAACTCTTAACATTGTGCATTTAATCTTGGCCCTCACCGATGATGACTCTGATACGACTGCTTGGGAATGTACCGACATGTCAGCTCACTCAAACTTATCCCTGTGTCCTGCTGACCTCCCTGGGACCTGAAGTAAATTGGCTATTTGCGACTAAGCTTGCCTGCATGGACTAGGCTGTATCATTGCTGATATTTCCCCTCTGCCTTTTTAATTGAAAAGAAAAAAATAATAAGAAGAAAGTCAGTATCCTACCTGAGTAATTGGCTTCACCATTATAAAATGCCACAAAATTGTGTTGCCAAATGTTAAATGCATCCCTGGTTAAAATATCAGCACATAGATTCAGAGAACCTCAATTAACAAGGTCCGTTTCCAGACTGATAAAATGGCTTACTGCCCAAGTATTAATAGGACTTTGTTGCCAAGGGGTTTTCCTGACATGACAACACAAAAGGTGGGAAATTAATATGCAGGGCACACCTGACAATTCTTATTGAGGGTAATGGCTGCGTTGATAGATGCACTGTCACAGGCCGCATCGTTCACTTAAACCCTTTAATCAGAAGCAAGCGGCCAAAAAGGTCAGTCTCAGGGAGGGCATAATTCCTCACCAGCATTTAAACAAATACACAACCTTTCCTCAGTGCAATAAATAACTTTGTGGAATACTTGAATTTTTGCCTAAAGCAAACTTAGCCTTTAAAATTTAAAGAAGGGGTTGGCTTCTCCCAAGAAGCAATCATAGAAAGTACCTTTGTGATTAGAAAGGGCCGACTGGATTCAAGGACCTTCAATCAATCTTATTATGCCTGCTTTTATTTTGTGGTTCTTATGTATTTATTTTTGATAGATTTAACTCCTCGTGACTGGAAAATTATAGTTGTGTAAGACTGCTAAAACTGCTGTAAGACTGCTGTTTGTCTGAAAAACATGAAGGAATTTTTTGAGCGTTTACTCTTCTATTCTAATGTATTATATATGAGTGTGTACATATTGTGTGTGTGTGTGTGTGTGTGTCTGTGTGTTCAGAAATACTAATTGATTGTGACTATTTCTTGAGTAATGACATTGACTATTAGATTTTGCCCAAAAATAAACTACAGGATACTCTTCCAGAGGTTGTCTGTGTTGTTATAAATGCTTTTGGAATTAGAACCAAAATATTGTTCAATTATCACATCTGTTGATGTAGTTTCGGAAAGGTGAAGAGTACCCGATTTAATTATTTTCATAATGTATCCGTGTAATTATTGCTCTAGTTAAATGAAATTAATTTTAAGTATAATTTTATTTAATGGTGCCCAGGTGATGTAGGCTAGGGCAGGTGGCCTTCTGGAAAGCATCTATATCAAAACATCCAGCAGGTAGATGGTGAGCTGTGTAATGTGGCTGGAGCCCTGGGCGCTGGTGAATTCCACATTTATTCACACAAGCAGTGTCCTCATCTACAGCCTTAATCACAGACACCATGAATAGCCTTTGAAAGGTATTCATATATTGTAAATCCTAATAGGATTCTGATGTGAGTCACCTAACCTGAGATAGACGCTTTCCATATTCCTCGCATATCTTCTCTAACGGAATGAGGAATCTATTTTCCTGGTGGGAGTATATATTTATACAATTGCTTCTGAAGTGGGAAGTTGAGGGAGAGAAAATTGAAAAATGTGACCAGGAAATCTGAGCTATTAAATCGCTGCTGGACGACGACAACAGGGCTGAACAAGCCAACAGTTGAACTCTTAATTTCGGTGCCTGTTATGACAGCCACTGGGACATTATGTGCCATTTATCTCTTTTTTTCTTTTGGATGCAGGTGAAATGTGTAGAGTCGGATATTTTATATAGAGTCCTATTGAGACCCCCAGAATAAATTACCATATTTCATCATGGCA
This sequence comes from Gymnothorax reevesii, assembly GCA_029721435.1. Lineage (NCBI taxonomy): Eukaryota > Metazoa > Chordata > Actinopteri > Anguilliformes > Muraenidae > Gymnothorax > Gymnothorax reevesii. The sequence continues at coordinate 10,004,631 of CM056592.1, forward strand.
GAATGATATTCGATTCAGATGAGAAATATCAAAGACAGGCTTGCGGCATCAAATATGATGATGTCTTTTGCACACTTGTTTCCCTCTCCCTAATGTTTGAGCCGTATGTGTGTTTGCCAGCTGTTATTTGTCGTGGCATCTGGATAAAAGAGATGCTAAAATACTGTGCTCTGAGTCCAATGAGAGACGAGTCGCATACGCACCCCAGAAGAACAATGGCTCTATTTAGGAGTTCAGGTATGATCATCATTACTGTTTTTCTCCAGTTTAGTCTGACAAATTGAATAGGAGGTTTTAATTAAATTACAAATTAAACTGTACGGTGCAACCCACAGTGCTTTTACAAAGCCTCAAGACATTTATTCAATTTATTAGTCTCAGCTGTCAGAGTCTTTGCAACTGGAGCTGGAGGTGTGATCAGTGTGTGCTTACAACATCCGCAGAAATGCTTGCTCGCTGAGAAAAGCTGGGGGGTAACGACCTGATCTATTTTTGTTGTCACTACATTATGTAGAGCACCATTCAGCCTCAGACAGCTCAGTCCATTAATGTGACTCGATGCAGTAAAGCAGGTATCGTCTCGCGCCTCTAAACTTCACAGAAGACTATTTTAGATATTTTTTAGAAGCTTTTTTTTTTGTATACCAACAATATTCTGGCAGTCTGAGATGATAGAAATATTTAATTTAAATGCTTTTTGTTACTTTTTGTCTTACCAAAAAAAAAAAACAACTTAATATTTGATTGGTGAAAATGAGCACCGTTTGCTACTATAACTGCTGAGCAGATTCAAGGCATTTTCTGCCCCCCCATAGACACTATTCTTTATTGATCTTACATCTTTTGTTTGAAAATGAAAAGATAAGTTTTTTTAATTAATTTATTTAAATCTTTTACCCCAAAGTTTGGGTCACTATGAATAGAGCCTACTTGTACTGTCACACCTTGACAATTTAGCCAGCATATGCCGACGTATCAAAATTTTGGCAAATACACTGGCCTCTGTCAAATAAGTTATGGGTAAGTTTTGTATAAGTTAAGAGCCCTCATGGGACGTATGAGCCATACGCTGGTAAACGTCGAAATAACCTACGACGTATACTAGCGTATGGCTCATACGTCCCGCATACGCAGGCCATAAGTTGTAGGTAAGTTTTGCGATCGTTGACAGACATTCACACGTTACTTGTAAGTTACTCATAAGTCGAAATACATCGAGATAATGTCTAGCGTACACAAAACTTATTTCTAACCTATGAGTAACGTGCTTTGAACCTATGTGTAACTTATATCGAACTTATCTCCAACGCATAATGACGTATGTAGACGTATTCGACGTTCTGGACGACCACAGAATGTACTTGAACGTACAGCTGCCATATAATGGCGTATTGGCTGCATTTAGGTGAATTGGTATATAAAAATGGGGTTCACAGGAGGAACCCGTCTGTACTCCTCAAGACTCCATGGTGAGCAGATGTCCATGTCATCCAAGAGATGGAGGTTGCGGCAAGACTGAGATGAGAATACCTACTAGCTGTCCTACAATATCAGCATGACCCCATCGATTTAATACTGTACCACTTGCGTGCCAATAGAGCTAGGAGAAGAAAAGATGAATGGGTGAGACCATGGATCGGGAGGCGACAGCAGTTTGGCATTTATGAGCAGCTTGATACTGTAATGTCCAGTGTGGTTATGATTTGAATCGTTTGGCTGCACCCTTCTTATAGACTATGACTCGCGATCGTCGGCGGTACGCTGCTTTGCGCCATGCATCTTTGGGCATAAGTTGTGAACGCCGGCAACACATAAGCATTCGTTGGTATAAGTTATCTATAAGTCATTGAAACGTTCTATGTAGATTACTAATACGTCATGTGTAAGTTGAACTCGTTATGAATACACTATTTATACACCCAAAATTGAAAAAAACATTGTCAGTTCAGCGTATGCCAGTGTTCTAGAATAATTTTGATACGTTAGTATACGCTAGCTAAATCGTCAAGGTGTGACAGTACCATAACTCATGTCATACTGGAAATGGGATAGGACTTTTCTGATACGCTAATGCTAAAACATGGCTGCCCACAAAGAAATGGTCCAAAAAAGTACTTTGGCACCTTTTACTGTAGATTTATTTGCCTTAAACAAAATATACTGGGGGTAGAAATAATATCAGAAGTATACTAGGGTTGGAGAAATGGGGAAAAAAGGCTTTAACTTTAAGGAACCACGGGGGGCCAAAACTGGGCCGAAGTTGCAGGAGCTTCTGCACCGATTATTACCTCTGTCAAAAAATGTTCGCTGTTTATTCGCCAGCCTGTTTATAAGCAGGATTATGGAAAAAAGTTCAGGACGGCTTTTGATGAGACTTTATGGGAAGGTTGTATGACAACAATGAGAGGTGATTAGATTTTCCCGAGTCAAGGTCGATGGACAAAGGTCAAGGTCAAAATTGCAAAGAAGGTCAAAAATGATGGTGCAGGCAGAGGTATGCTTTCTACCAAATGCCTGTCTAGTTCCTTTTTTTTTAATGCTAATTAGTGGTTTATGCCCTCCGAATGGAGGACAAACTGGCAACACCATGCTAGGTAGGTCTGCAGCGCTCGATGAGCTTGCTAGAGTTCCAAAGACGCAAAATAGTCTGTGACTGAATTGCAGTGCTTCAGAAGATGTGAAATTTCCAGAATGAGAAAAGTGTTATAATGACAGAGCACAAGACTAACCCATAGATGCAGCCCAACAGCATGTAGGATGAATTCACAATAGCAACTTATTCGAGGACCTGCCTCACAGACCTGCGTAGGAGTCAGAATACAATGCCAAGATTGGAGGGGAAGAGCGAGTTGGCACTGAGATGAGAAGAATGATGTCACTCTCTGAAGGAGTAGGAAATGAAGCGCTGTCATTCGGATTGTCACCGCCGACATCATCCGTGGGCTCGGGGAAGAGGCGAGGTGTGGTGACTCCAAGGAATAGAGGATGTACTCAGAGTCAGTCCACAGAACCACCTGAACATCTCCAGCTGGCCTTAAACACCCTTCACATTTGCTAAGCTACCATCAGAGATTTCATGGCAGGCCAGATGTTACTATTGAACACTGACTGTAAAAACACATGCAGAGCATATCCAACGACAGAGCTGCTGCAATGTGTGCCCATGTAATTGACCATTAATTGACCATTTATTTTTTTTCTGCGTGTTCCTGGTGGAAGGAGTGAAGCAGGTGATCCTTATATTCACTGGTTTGATTACAACGAGTCTTGTTCGAAAAAATCCATCATCCACTATACAGTCAGCAGGGCGCCGATGCAAAGGTACATCCTCATAGGTGGAAAAAAAGTCAGATAAAAAATGTCAACTCTAAATAAGAAAGAGACACTCTTTTTTGATAAAATATTGTTTAATTTGATTCTGTCCTCCGCAATTTTAGAGTTGCAATCAAACACTGTATTGGAGCATTGTGTGTGGATGTTCTGATTTGAGTGCTATTTCTTACGTTCTTGTTTGCATGTACACAAAGAGTACCGGTGTCCTCACATAGCCCCCGTGTTAACGGGTAATAATGTTTGGGACGAATGGCTTTACTGGGGCAAATGAATAATGCGCATTCAAATGTTACCCTTGTGCACATGTAAGAGAGTTTTCAGCTGCATTTTGATACTTTTTTAGGCAGCACACATTTTGTTTTGTACAGTGAGCGGACTGAAATCTCACCTAGAGTATACCCCTAGGCCCGTAGCCCACACAGCTATCTGAATATCATTAGCAACACACTCTGCACTATGGTTCAACATTCATTTCTGTCTGGGGAACTGTACAAGCTAGGTCATTATCACATTGAATTGCATTACATTCTTTGGACAGATGCTCTTTTCCAGGGCTACTTGCAGTATGGGAGAAACACGAGCATTCACTTGCTTAATATGAACAATTGTGCAAGACCTGGAAAATAAAACTGCCAGTCCCATTACAGTCCAGTTCAAGAGACCCACATGGGAGGAACGAGCAATGCCCACACTGGAAGGCCTGTGCTAGATTCAAACCTACAGCCATCTTGCTATGAGATGGTTGCGGGTCAAATTGAGCTGCAGTCCTTTTTGTGTGGTGTTCGCATGTTCTCCTCATGTGCAGAAATTATGTGATCTAATGTTTTTGAGATACTGTACCAAAGGTCTGGTTAGGAGAGGTTGATTGCCTACAGTGACCTTGAGAGCTAGGTCAAGATCAACAACAGATCAGGACGTATGTAAGGACGAAAAAACGCAGAAGAATACTGTGTCCCGGGTTCGTGCTAACGTGGCAGTAGGGAACAAATTTCTGCTGTGCCCAGTTCCCCAAATGGTTATTTAGAGGGCTGTTAAAACGGCGCAGTGAGAACACCTCTGTCACAACTTTTCTGGAATGTTATGCCAACGTGAAATAACGTTCAGAATAAGTGCTTATTTCCAGAAAACAACTAAGTATTGAAAAACATCAAACATCTTGTATTTGCTCTGTTTTTAATTCGGTAATTAAATACATGTAAAATATAAGAATTTTACACAATTCAATTTTATTTGCTAAGCACCTTCCACAGTTTAGGTTGACCCAAAGCACAGACCAGGGCCTGAAACCCCAGGGTACAAGCCAAAAGGCCACAGTTACAAGGAAAAACTCCCTAGAGGGAAGTTTGGGCAGAGGCTGGTTCCAAAAGAGGGGGAACCCGACTGTTTATGGTCGGTCCAGGAGAGAGAGGAGAGCGGAGGGGAAGGGGGACTGGGGAATAGAGGGGACAAATGGGGATGAAGAGAGAGGAAATAGGGGCAACATTTCACAGGGAAGGAGAGAAGGCAGGCCGACATGAACCACCTATCGCATTAAATGGAATAAATGCATGCAAGTTTAACAAAGGTTACACTGCTAAAAACACTTGATGAGGAGCAATGCAGGCTAGGGCAAAGGATTGGGGTTTGGTCAGGACAAATGAGTTTGGACTCGGGTTCAGATAGGCTCTTGGGTCACATAAGGCTCAGAGCATTAACAGTCCAGGATTGGTCCGAATTCAGATGTGGCTGACCGGGGCAGCAGGTCTGGGGTTGGGCAGGGTGAGGGCAGTTCAGGGTAATTATGGCGTCACAATGGGGCTGTGCTCATGCTGATTGCGATGCTGCACCATATTAGACAGAATGGCGTCGCCTCATCGTCCTTTTTCATTTGAATTGTTCAAAATATTTTGGATAAAGTTTGTACATCAAAATGTTTTGGCTACTCCTGATATATTCACATGTCAGTACACCCTCCACAATGAATTTGAAATGTAAGCATTCAGTTTTTGTATCAGAGCTTTCAATTAATATTGCATTTACTGTGCATTTACCATTTTTATTCAGAGTACCCCGCAAATTTCAGGGGCTCAAAAATAATTTGATAAAAGTACAAATTGAATTTTTTTGAAGGGGTCGGGTTCCCAACTTCCGCACAACTGGTCCAGTTCACATGGAATGACCCAACGACATTACTTGCCACTTCTGGATAAGGTTAACGACCCCTGTTCTACAGAATACAGTTCGGGTTTTTGGTAGCAACAAAGTTTTCAAGGATAATGCTAGTAAGATGCAAACTGTTTGTGGGCTTCTATGCCATTGGTTAGCTATATAGAAAACACATATGTGCATATTTATTTGGGGAAATACTTGTATTGAAACTAAGCTTGTTAGTAAGTTGGGATGTAATGGTATTATACAGTTTTCCAGCAGTGGTACAAAAACATCTGCGAATAGGCTATGCTATAAACTAGGCTAAAAGTAGCAGAGCATTAATTCGGGCTGTGTATTCCTTCCTTGAATCACATGCACTTGCAGTGTCTAAGATGGTGGCCTCACAGCACAGGATAAACCTCTATATATAGTTTTGAGAGCAGGTCACTGTGGATATCTGTGCTGTGCATTCTTTTGTTATTGAATTCACCTAAAATACATTTCTGAAGGACATCAACCCAGAACTTCAGCAGAGTAATGGTTCTCAACGTTAGTCTTACGAGGACCCCCTGTGAATGCTGGTTTTTGTTCCAACCACAATTGCAATCTGAGAATATTAATTTATTTATTTTTTTTTTTAATTTCTTGATTGCACTATTCAAGTTCATAAGGATAATTTTGGGAAGTGGTATTCAGGATTGCACTGGATAAAAGTTAAGCATATCACTTAAGCTGCAGAATTTCAAAAATGGTCATTCATTGGCGCATTGACCCAGAATGTTTGATGTTCATTTGTCTATCTGGTTTTGTCTCAGTGACTCATTCACATCCCGCTTACACTGGGCTTACGACCGAGTTGCGACAACAAATTGGCCTCAGCTCGCCTTCATTCCTGATGACTCGCACTGGGGTTGCAGGCGGGTCTCTATGCGGCTTTCATGGTCTCCATCTCTCTTGGTCTCCATCACTCTCCATCGGTCTCATAGAGGTTTGCGAGTGTAAGGAACTGCTCAAAACACTTGCAAAGGTTCTGTGACTAGTGCAAACCACAAGAGGGTATCATAATCGGTCGTAATAATTTCGCACAAGTCTCAACTCGGTATCACAGGTCGTAATAGAGTCGCAAGTGGCTTGTCATGCAGTTGCATCAATGATCGCAAAATTTTAAGAATTTTTCACTCGCAAACTACACTCACAGCAATCACCGATAGTTGCTACGCTCGCCATCGGGTTTGTAGAGCTCTTTCAATGTGGTAGCAAGTCGATCTCTAATGGTTGCATTGGGGCCTCAACTTGATCGCTGCAGACTCGCTATTAAAAGGCCTGTTGACTCATGAATTAGATGAGTCTCCATTGAGACCTACGGGACCAATGAGAGTAGTCGTAATCAGGTTGCAATAAAAATGGATAATTTCTATTAGTTTTCAGTCACAGTTCAGTCGCAATTGAGATTCGGCGTAACCACAAATATGCGATCAAAGTAGGGAACGACTGCGATTTGTGTGAGGGACCAAAATTTCACAATCACACTGGTTGTATTGTGGTTTTATCAGGGTCGCAGTTCGGTGTAAACGGGGTATAACCATGCTAAATTTGTGATGTTGCTTATCTTTCTCACGCTAACACTGGAACACTTTACACGCATCAGAGACCAGTTTTGATTGAACATTGATTTGTTTGCAACATCGGCGCCTTCTCTATCAGTTTGATCACTTGATGACACAAAATTGATCGTGCTCTCATTTGGATATAAAAATTGGGTTTCCAGTTTAATGCAATCAAGCATTAGCACAAGCCACTGTAAAAATATACTCTTATCTGCCCTAGCAAAAAGTAAATCATCGGCAGTGGGTAGGTGCATGACATACAGAGTCATTAAGTGGCTTTCGACTCGATATCTCAACCGCAGATCATTTCTTATGTTTTTAAAGTATGGTTTTTAGGGTTTCTCAGCTTAATTGGGCAGGATGGTACAAAGAGACGGGTAAAACAGAGAATGAGAGAGAGGTACAGACGCACTGCAAAGGTAATGAGGCTGGATTCAAGCCACCGTGGTCGCAATTTGCAGAGGAGCATGTAGGAACTGCTCAACAGGCTGTTCTACCGAGGCACTGATATTTAGCAGTACACACAATGAAAAGCGTCTTCTCGCAAGTCTACGAGGATACTGACAACCAGGAGGTTATATCAAGGCATGGTAATTAAATGCAATCTGGAACCAGGGGGGGATGTTGTCCTTGGTTTGATACACAGCGTGCCTGTATTTGCCCTCTGGTTCTGGTCCTCACCAGCTGTCACACGTGTCATTGCCGAACAAGCTGGCTGATTGAGTGCTGCTGTGGTTTGTTGCAGATGGGCAAATGGGAGAACAATTCCTTGACCTTGAAGTACCCGGTCTGGCCCCGCTTCAACTCCTTTGGTGATGCAGAGACAGACGATAACCACCTCAGCATCGTGACCCTGGAAGAGAAGCCCTTTGTCATCGTTGAGAACGTGGACCGCTTAACGGGCACTTGCATGAGGAACTCCGTGCCCTGCCGCAAACACATCAAAGAGTGAGTCCTACCCCACCTCCCTCACACACAGTACATACCCCTCCTAGGAGTACAATGCTTCATCGCCTCGACTGTTTTTATGCAGCACTAAACAGTTTTCTACTTTGAGTCCCCATGCTAGCCCCAAGGAATTTTACCCCTGGCTTCCCATTAAATTCCTCTGCTGACATCATTCCATCTCAAGCCTCGATTGTGTCTGCTCAGATAGTGACTGCTAAAAAATGTCTATTGAAGTGTGCTGAGATGTTTGCAAGAAATGGAGCACAGCTGGAACATCAGTAAATAAATAAATAGATGAATAAATGAACGAACGAATAAATAAATAAATATCTTTGCCTTTTTAGAATTGGGTCAGATTACATGTAGCTTGTCCTGTGACCTGAGAGTAATCCCGTTAGCGAAGTGTGACACGGGGTGTTGCAGGAAGTAGTCTTGCATGTAGTGGTCTGAGAGAACATCGGAGCGCTTCACGACTGGACATCTTGCCATTTGCCTGAACGGTCATGCAGAGCTGCAGCCGGCTAATTAGCCTGAGCTCCCTCGGAACTTGGTAGCATTCTCAAATCGCTGCAGCGATTAGTTTTCAATGCATCTCTGCGGTTAACTACATGTCACTGCATCTAAGGGGAGCTAACGCATCAGACTGGGCAAGGGCAATTGCTCGAAGAAACTTTGACTCATACACATAGGTACACATAGATGGTTCCAGAATCTTTGGAACCAGTGGGATTTTCATACAATGTTCTACAGAGTTGAAAGAGAATGATGCAATGAACAAAAATAAATCAATTACTTGGCAGTTCTACGAGCAAACACACATTTTGTTAATGAGAGCTGTTAGAGGGTTACAAGAGTCCTTCACATTCATGGAAAATGCAAAGATGCTCAAATAGCTGTGTTAGCAAACGAGGACCTGTCGAAAGTCAAAATTTTTACTTGAAAAGTGGATGAGCAACTGAAGACCATGTTCCTGCCAGCTGGGATCAGGTACATGAGGTAATCTGAGCATGTTATCACGAAAACCGGACTTTTGAAGGGTGAAAATTTCATTGTGACAGACAGTTAAAGCCAAATTTGGGAGGATTCTGTCTCTTAAAGCATATTTACATTTCTTTGTCATGCAGACATAAGGCTTAGTAGTCCCGAGGTATTTATAGATTTTGAAAGTGCTGTTGAAAAGAAACGGACAGCATCAGAACAATCCATTTAATGCCTCGCAGACACACTGCACAGAGAACAGATTAATTTTTTAGAGGATTTTGTTGCGGCAGGTGATTGTGTCTCCCCTTACAATTTAGAGGGAATATTGTGGTCTTTATTGTGAGCAAGAAAAAATTCCCCCACTTCATTCAGGCAGGCAGAATGCGGATTGTCAGCATGAAATCAGCAAACTCGATATTTTTCATTTCACATGAAACGATGTCCCTTTTTTGCCACTTTTTAAGGGAATTTATTCAGAATGCTTGTGTAATGTATGTAATGATCATTCATAATACAAGCATATGATTAAGTACCTTCAACGTGGGTGAACATACCTGAACGGCAAATATTTTTATGTTTACCACAGCTAGGTTTGCATGCAGAATATTCAATAATTCTCTTGGCATTCATTTTGATTGACGATTCCTAATGGACATTGCATGCTTGCTGAAAAAAGTTCTGATTAAGGTGTACATTAGCGCTGAGGTAGAAGTGTTTTATCAGTGTGGTTCGATATCGAATCAGTTTCGGAAGATTTCCATGGTTATGGATTTCAGCTTTTTTGGTTTGGAAATATGACTCATTAAATAGTGACATATCGAATTTCCTATGTCTATTTTTTCCCTCGTTTATCATTTAATATAAAATAACGAACTAAGGCGTATAGGCTGTTGGAAGAGAGGAATTCTCCTTTGGTTATCAGACAGTCAGCCAGTCATTGCTTTCAAATGATTCCACCTAAAGTGGTACCAGTCTGCTGTTCCCAGTATTCCAGAGACACGTTAGCAAATAGTAACTTTGACAAAATTATAAGAATGAGCCAAATATGACATTTTGCGTTATGATGCAGGCCAGAAACCAGACATAGAGACAGAGTACGATCAAATAGTAGGTTTTATTGACAGTAATACAATAATGACTGGGAGGGATTGAGCCCGTAGCAGAATGGCGCAATTCATTTAGATGGAGTGGGCTTGAAAGCGAGGGCGTGTCCGCGCCCAGCCAGTTGCATCCTGGGCCAGAAGCCTGATTGAGAACATCCTCACCAGAGCAGAACTGTCAGAAGGCCGGCCTGGAGAGTTCTCCAGGAACGCAGCCCCAATCCGGATGACCGTAGGAGGCTTGGGAGGTGTTCCCAATAAACGGCGGTGGAACAGACGGAAGGATGATTACGAATAACGCAGTTCAAATCCTAGAGACTGAGAGAAAGGCTTGGAAGCTTGTTCCTATTCGTAAGACTAGGAGGAGTAATTCTGTATTTAACTCATGTTAAAGACTATTAATAATATCCGAAGATGATGGACTTGGAAGAAACTTACTGGTTGCTGAAGGGCATTTAGCAAGTGACAATCTACTCAAAATAAGGGGTGTATATATATGTACCTAACACATGTAGAGTGGGGGAAATAAGTATTTGACCCCTCGCTGATTTTGCAGGTCTGCCCACTTACAAAGAATGCAACAATCTATAATTTTAATCGTTTATACATTCTTACAGTGAGGGACAGAATCACAAAGAAAATTCCAGAAAATCACATCATATGAATTTATAAAAATTGACCCCCTACCAAACAACAAGTATTCTGGGTCCCATAAGCCAGTTAGTCTTTCTTTCTGACCTACACAAGGCTGGGATGGGCTACAAGAGAATCGGAAAGCAACTTTGAGAGAAAAGATCAAATGTCGGTAAAGTTATCAGGAAATGGAAGAAGTACCACACTGCCGCCAACCTCCCTTGGTCTGGGCCTCCATGCAAGGTCTCGCCTCGTGAGATGTCCCTGATCATGCGAACGGTGAGGAATCACAAGGGGGGAACTGGTTAATGAACTGAAGGCAGCTGGGACCACAATCACAAAAGAAACAGTTGGTAACACACAACACGGTCATGGATTGAAATTCTGCAGCGCACACAAGGTCCCCCGGCTCAAGAAGGCACATGTACATGCCCGCCTGAAGTTCGCCATTGAACACCTGGATGACTCAGAAGAGGCCTGGAGGAAGGTGATGTGGTCAGATGAGACCAAAGTAGAACTTTTTGGGCTCAACTGAACTCGCCGTGTTTGGAGGGCAAAGAACACAGAGTACAACCCAAAGAACACCATCCCCACCGTCAAATACAGTGGTGCTTTTCAGCCAAGGGGACAGCACAGCTCCATTGCATTGAGGGGAGGATGGACGGGGCCATATACCGTGGAATTCTGGACCAACAGCTCCTTCCCTCAGTGAGAGAGCTGAACATGGGTCGAGGATGGGTGTTTCAGCACGACAACCACCCTAAGCACACCTCCAAATCAACAAAAGAGTGGCTGAAGAAGAAGTACATCAAGGGTCTGGAGTGGCTTAGCCAGTCTCCAGACCTGAATCCAATTGAAAATCTTTGGAGGGAGCTTAAAATTCGGGTTGCAAGGCCACAGCCTCGGGACCTTAATGATTTGGAGGCTGTCTGCAGGGAGGAGTGGGCCAGCATCCCTGCCAAAATGTGCACAAACCTTGTCAACAACTATAAAAATTGTTTGACATCTGTGCTGGCCAATAATGGCTTTTCTTCAAAATATGAACATGCTGTTTGTCCAGGGGGTCATATACTTATTTTTGACCAAAACTATGCAAATAAATTCCCAAAATGAATACAATGTCTTATTCCACTTTTTTGGTGATATTCTGTCACTCACTGTTAAAATAAACCTATCTTTAAAATTATAGACCGTTGCACTCTTTGTTCGTGGGCAAACCTGCAAAATCAGCAAGGGGTCAAATACTTATTTCCCCCCTGTATGGGAAACACAAATGTATAACACCTGGCGGGGGAGGCATGCAGGATGTCATACCAATCAAAGGAGACAATATATCTAACAGATATTCCAGCTGCTAGATAGCAGGAAACTCGAAGGGGATTCACACCAGGGTTGTGACAATTCAGCTTAGTAAAAATTCCTAGGTTTTAGTTCAATGGTGCCCGAAGGGCCAGTGGACTGTTGGCATCATGTGGCATCAGGCGTCCATCATCTGTCCATTGTCATCGTCGCCGTTTTCAGTAGCACTTTTTTAAGAATCTTCCTCTCCAAATCTTTCTGCCGGAATTACTTGATATTCGTTGTGGAGGATCCTTGTGACAAGGTCAACCAAAGAATTTGAAAGCATTGGCTTTTGAATCTTTTCATCAATTTTTTAAATTATTTATTGAAGCACCTATTACTAAAACCCCAGAAGTCACACTTGACATGACTTGACTTGTGGGGTTTTAGTAATCAGTGCTTCAATTGTCCCATATACTCAATATTGGGCCTATTTCAATGGGCTATAATATGGAAACGATTGGAGATATTGATATAAGTGGTACTGACAACAGATTAGAAGTCATTAAAGGGAATTCATTCGGTATTATGACCTTTGACCTCAAGTAACCCTCTTGAAACACATTACTATCTTTTCAATGACCATGAGATGTGTCTACTGACATGGTTTATTTCAGAAATGAGAAGTTACGCTCTGAATCAGTTGTGATTAAAAGAATTATTGCCAGCTGAAACATATTCACCACTGTAATAATGATTCAATCATTGGCTCTTGAGTATTTGCTTACTTAAATCCAAATGGCAACTTTTTTTTGGACAGGCATTGTGTGTGTGCGTGTGTGTCTGCCCTCATCTACCCTGTAACAGAGCAGAAAAATACCTCTGCCTGTTCTACAAAGTGATGAAGAAAAAAAAACAAGCATTATTGTGTAACATACACTTACATCCTCTAAAAATGACATGAACTTGTCAGGTTTGTATGAAATGACCAGAAAATCTACATGTAGCTCTGTTGGGAGAGAGACATAATCCTTTAAAATCAATTATGTATAAACTGGGCAGATGTACATCATATAATTATATTGGGTGGCTGAGTCAGATGTTTGAGCTTGAGCCATGCCGTTAAACCGCCATGACAGGGAGTCTGCAACAGCCAGATATGGTCTGTCGCTCCTCATGTGCCGTGGGGTGGCTGAGCGCAGTGTGGACATAGAATTATGAAAAATATATTCCTTTAATTGTTCGGCCAATACCCATTGGACAGCGGCCCTTCCCAAACTCGAGCAATATGCATCAAATAATTTGCTCTTATTTCCGAACAATTTTACACTTTTTGAAATCCTGTTTTTGGAAGGTGGAAACGATGTATTATTTTGTGAAAATAGATTGAGTGGAGAGGAGAGCTTCAGCCACACTTCTGTCACACCGCATACAGGTTTAACTGATTTACTGTGATCTGTTTTTTTACGGGCCAAGCAGCTCAGCTACCAGTTCCTCCTGTTTTTGTCCTCCTCCTATTCCTCCTCTTTCTCCTCCTACTTCTTCTTCTTCTCATTGGCTGTGTCTGAAATCAAACACTACTCACTATACAGTGCACTATATAATGGGTTCGCCATTTCATAGTGCTGTTCTAATTGTTTATAAGAATGACTATCCCCTATATAGTGAACTTATTACATCCCACAATCCACTGCAAAATGTGGTGAACATCCGATGGTCGCTAAACCAGCTATAAGTCCCATCATGCACTGCACACAGACCGAGAGGCTCTGAAAGAGCTGCGTTTAGTCAACGGAGTTTGGTTTATTTTGCTTTGCGAAAACAGGCACAAGACATCTCTTAACCTTCAGGCTATTCAACTTATTTTTTAAATTAGAAACTGACCAGCGCAGGAGACCTTTGTTTACACAGGATATTTCTTTAAGGGCAGAGCACGTAATGTAAAGATGAGAGAGAGAGAGATTTCAAACAGACATTTAGGTACCATTAAAAGGAATAATGATCAGAGTTAGAGAACAAAGAATAAAAGACGATATTAAAAAAAAAGCAGGCAAGTTTTATTATTTAAACAATTATGGTCAACACAAACACGGTGGGAAATATACTCCGTTCGTTCGTTACAAAAATACGTCCAAATCTTTCAGTTGAAGTTGAACAGGTGCGATTTAATTTTGCAGCAGCAATGACGCTATTAGCAGCCGTGACATAACGAACCGGGTAGTGTCTGAAAGTGTTTCTTTCCTCAGCCTATGAGCTCACTATATATAGTGAGTAGGGAATAGTGAATGAGTTAGAGATTTCGGACGGAGCCCTTGTTGTTCTTTTCATCCTTCTTCCTCTTCAGAGTAAATCCGCCTTCCCATGTATGAAAATAAAACAAACTTGGCATGGCTATTCAAAACAACATAGGCGGAGGTTTGAACCCAAATCTCCCCATGGTGGCGCTTCAGAACTTGTTGAAAACTTTGAAAAAAAAAAATTGAAATTCACCCATACATGCCATGATGGTACAACATGTACCCCAAGTAAGGTCAGAATGACCTATCATTTGCTGCAATCTAGGGCAAATTGTGAGGTTCGTTAAAGCCAATTTTTTAAATTAAAATATGTAAAATTTACTTTTAAAAAATTTGTCCTTCAAATTTACTTCAAATTATGCAAAATGGCGACAAAGCATCTTCAGACTGACCCTAATTGTTTAGAGGAATTTCCATTTTATCAAAATCGGAGCAAACGGTGCATAACAGTATTTGACTGTAAATGCAACTGTCCGCTTAACACTGTTTTTTTTCTTTCTTTATAAAAGTACAAACTGCTTCAAAATTAATGCCAAAATTCTGCAATGATTGCTCACGACAATTTCATAATTGTATCAAAAAAAATGAACTTTCTATAAAATTTAGAATTTTCTTCTGTAAATGTCCGCAATGTAAAATGTAGCATCTTTAAAGAGCGACTAGTTCGAGATGACCGCTGTGCATCAGCCTAACGATCATGTTTTTTATTCAACAGTAACTCCACTGCAGGCGGAAGACACATCAAAAAATGCTGCAAAGGCTTCTGCATTGATATCCTGAAGAAGATTGCAAAAAATGTGAAGTTTACCTATGACCTCTACCTAGTGACTAACGGCAAGCATGGAAAGAAGATCAATAATGTTTGGAATGGCTTGGTGGGAGAGGTGAGCACTGCTGGGTTAGCGCACATTTTCCATTGTGGCTCATCTCTCTTTATCTTATGTGAACTCTGCTGTGCTCATGGTATTCTGAACTCTCTCCATAGGTGGTATATAAGAAAGCAGTTATGGCCGTGGGGTCACTGACAATCAATGAAGAGCGTTCTGAGGTCATCGATTTCTCCGTTCCCTTTGTGGAGACGGGCATCAGTGTAATGGTGTCTCGCAGCAATGGCACTGTATCTCCATCAGCATTTCTGGGTAAATAGCTGCGGGAAACATAAATCTTCAATGCACAGCTAGCTGCCCTTATGAAAAATTACTATAAAATGCTACAGTAAAAATACCATAGTTTTCTATAGAAACGATGTTATTTTTGTGGTATTACTATAGATATGCTATAGACTCTAGTTTACTATAGTGATGCTAAAGTAAATCACAAAAGTCAAACTCTACTATAGTAAACTATAGCAATACTATTCAATTACTATAGTATATTTGCAACAAACTATAGTTTACTGTAGTAAAGTGTAGTTTACTATAGTTAACATCAATTTTACGATCGTAAACTATTGTCAACTATAGTAAATTTTTATTAGGGTGGTTAGCATGAAGCTTGAAAGAGATTTTCAAATTCATTAGTCAGTTATGAATGAAAATATTTAAACGTCTTCAAGCATATTTCCTATAAATTTGATAAAATTGGCAAAACAGTTCTGCATTTCTTATGCATTGCTCTTACTCCCTTGGAAATGATTTTACTTTTAATTTGACGTCATCAAATACGAGTTGGCATGGCGTTGATTAAATATCTTGGTCTATTAGTCATTCCCTTTTTTATCACCGTCTTCTCGCATGATTAAATTCATTGCAGTGTGTCCAGCACAACCTCATGTACCATCCAATAAATTGACTCTCCTCCCTGTGAAAATACTGGCAAAAGATTTGTTGATGTGGGATATACATGATATTCCGGAAGCTTCTGCTCTAGCTTCCTTTTCAATGCGTCTTATATTTTGCCGTATAATATATACAATTTCCTTCAAAGCAGACAAAAGCTTTGTTAGGAGAACAGAACTCCACATCTAACATGTTTTTAGCCTCATTAGCATCATATCAATCGCCTGATCCAAGATATTTGGTTGTACTGTGTCAATAAATAATGCAATTAACATAAGGTTGATAATTACATGGCATTTTCAGTGAAACCCCAATTGTGGCCTCTCGCCAGACCCTCCCTCACATCCCAGAGTTAGTACCTAATCCCCTTCAGATTGTCTGTAATCAGATGCACTGGCAGGAGCAGTGCGCAAGGATTTTACATGCTCACTCTGTCCCACTTTTTCCCCTCTCTGCAGAGCCCTTCAGCGCTTCTGTATGGGTGATGATGTTTGTGATGTTGCTCATCGTGACCGCTATTGCCGTCTTCCTGTTTGAGTTTGTCAGCCCTCTCGGGTTTAACAGGAACCTTGCACAAGGCAGAGGTGAGACGAAGTTTTTGACGTCCTCAGGCAAAACACGCTTGCAGCTTTACAATCAGAGACTTTCGGGCGTGTCACATGCGGTAATAACCCTGCTGCCGATGACACATCGTGTTAATCTGTTTGCAAACTATAGTGTCTCCTGGGGAAGCGTGATTATGAAGCATTACCCCATCAGTAGATTAAGGTGATAAAATATGCAGAGTGAGGCGTTTAAATAGGTCTTTAGCAGAATGTTCGGGCTCACAAATTGTCTGCATAGCTGAGAACGCCTACACCAATTGTTATTCAGGATACTGGCATTTTTTTTTTTCTCGATTACGAGTCCAGTATTATTCATAAAGTTGGACAGCTGTGTGTCATCATAAAATTTCTCTGACATTCTGACATTATCATTCTATAATAGATGTGCAGCGCAATGAACACCACCACTGTACGCTGCATGCAAATTTGATGCTAAGAATAACCAAAATAACAAACATAGACATTCAAAAGCAAGCAGATAAGAGCAAATGTAGTTGAATATAAGCTTGTGCAGGATAAAAATTACTGAAATAATCCATGAGTAAATTAGATTATTGAAGTTTTCAAGAATTTTTCCAGCGAATCGTAAATTGTCATTATGTTGTGGATTCAATTCACATTTTTACAGGAGGCTTGACTTTCTGGTGCTGGAACTACCCTCTCAAATAAATTATTTTACAGGATATTAAACTATATTAACGTTACAAATAAAATGATTTACCAAAAGGGGACGGTAGTCCATTGTCTGACTCATTGCTCGTAGTTGAAATTAAGGCATTAATGCACATAGTCTGGAAACATAAAAAGTAATAAAATGTAAAAATAACACTTTCACAAATACTTTTGGAATATTAATTGTGCTGTTTTCCTTCTCTGCAGACCCGCATGGACCCTCTTTTACAATTGGAAAAGCAATATGGTTACTGTGGGGCCTGGTTTTCAATAATTCTGTGCCTGTTCAGAATCCCAAAGGAACCACAAGTAAATTCATTGTGTCTGTGTGGGCCTTCTTCGCTGTAATTTTCCTGGCCAGCTACACTGCCAACCTGGCTGCCTTCATGATCCAGGAGGAGTTTGTCGACCAGGTCACTGGGCTTAGTGACAAAAAGGTCAGTTTTTTTCTCCCCTCTTCTCATACATACGCTTATGGATTGGCCAAACGATTCGGAGAAAACATTGAGTCTACTCAGTCTCAGTAGGTTTTGCATGGATTTGAGACAATGTTCCGAGAACAGAAGATCCAGTCAATTTGTAAGGACATATTACTTGCCTGGGTTGAATACAAAATGGCACATTCTTCCAAATAATTCAATAATAAAAGACCTACGGTGAAAATTGCTTTGAAATTTTTTGTTATATTCTCCTGTCACGCACTAGAATAATTCAGTTTTTAACTGTGATCATGTCGTTTAAAGTCTGTGACCGTTATGAAAGAAACAGATCAGTGGTCAGAAGTCAATGCCTGTACAGGACTGTCTGACTGAGAATGACATACGACGCAAAACAGAAAAAAACCGATGATTTATTTCATATACTTCTAATGTGGCATGTACCTCAAGCTCTTAGATTTGTAATTGAAAACCCCAGTGTAAAAAGCACTTAAGTCACAAAATGTCCACTTTAAGAAAATTGAGAGCATTGACTTTGGTTACTATGAAAGACATAGTTGTCCTTCATGGTGTGTGAAAATGTGACTTAAGTACGTTCAGCACTTGGCTCTTCAACTATGTTTAATTTCTACAATTCTCAATGAATGGTACATGGAACGTATATGATTGGAATACTCCTGGAGAACTATTGGACAAGTTGCCGTGGAAACAGTGAGAGAATAAATTATATTCTGCACCGATCTGCATTAGGCTTTATATGTTGCTTATATTGTGGTGGAAGCTGAGGAGAATGAACAAATGTTACCATTGTAACATACTTTTCTTTCAAAGTACAAGAGTGCATTATAAAATCCACAGTGCAGCTTCTTTGACAGACTAATTTGGCTGTGGCATATAGTATGTGCATTTGCATGCCGTAGCACCTTTTGAAGTTTTAAATACTTCAGAGGAGTGACTTTTTTTGTTTGAACTCAGTGCTTGTGCTGCCGGTTACGCAACAGTATAATACAGTTGCCCTAAAAAGCAGAATCTCTAGTGTGATTTAAGTGTGAAACTGTGACAGACAAATGGAATGTTAAAGTGAGAATTTGTGCGCATAGAAAAAAAGTGAGATTTGAAGTATGTTTGAGAGATGTCATAGGGAACATTGAGGGAATAGCATTTTATTGTCTTCTCATTGTCTCAGTTCATACCCTTCTCTCTGAATAATTATGATTCACCAAGTGCTCTGATGTTGCCAAGCGTAGTAATAAATCAAAGTAAAATGATAAAGTTTTATATATATATATATATATATATATATATATATATATATATATATATATATATATATATATAGAGAGAGAGAGAGAGCTCTTTTATCATTTTAACCAATAATGGTGATCATGGGCTTTGATTTTGAGAATTTTTAAAGCCAGAGAAGATATACTTTAGGAAATGACTGCAAAATAATTTAAACAAAACAGTTATCTTATGAATGTTTTTCTGGGCTGCTGGAACCACATCAGAGCATGTTTGAGTTCTTATGTCTAATTAGGCATCAAAATCATTGTATCCTCTTGTTCGTAATGTTCTAAGGAACTTACAGCATGTCTACAGTGAACTAAGAACATCATTAGGGCTGGACCCATAATGAATTTGCATAGCCTCTTGCAGGCTGTGTATAGTCTGGCCCATAAATATTTGGACAAGGGCAGTTTTCATTGTTTTGGCCCCCACAATGAATGTAAAATGAAAGAATCAGGCTTGAACTTGAGACTTTCAGTTTAAATAAAATGAAAAATAAATCTTATGAACTGTGTAGGAATTACAACCATTTTTATTCATAACTCCACCAAATGTTAAAGGCTGAAAAGTAATTTGTGGAGCTATGATAACCATTAATTAAATTGTTACTTTTGATACTAGGTTACAAATCCTTTGCAGTCAATGACTGAAAACTAGAACATACTATGATGATGCTTTGCCTGGCCTTCACTGCGGCTGTTAACCGTTCCCACTTGTTTTCCTCAGTTTGATTTACGTTAAATAAATGACTTTCCCATTGCAGCACATTCCACTTCTTTACCTAAAAGGAGTCTTGGGTAGGTTTTACAGAATGCTACAAGTCACCATCCATCTGCTCTGTGAAGTGCCGCCCAATGAGTTTTTACCCCTTTGGCTGACACTGAGCAGACAAAATAGTCTGAGACAATTCAGAATTCATCCACTTGCTTTTGCCAGCAGTCACATCACCAGTACATACGAGAGAACCACTTGCATTGGCGGTCAAATATGCTCCTAACATGATCGGTCTTTACAGATGTGGTGGTATGTTTCAGTTCAGCACTTCTTCTCCATACTTTGGTGCAAAATGATTGGCCTTATCTTTCCAAATGATTCTTTGTCTGAACTATACAGGCTTTTTGAGATGTTTCTTTGGCTAACCTCCTGCTCACCTATGGTTTATTTTGTGTGGTAAACCTTCTGCATTTACTCTAGTATACTCTTGATTGTCAACTTTGACTTAGATAAGACAATCTCCTACAGGATGTTCTAGATCTGGCCAGTTGTTGTGAGGGGATTTTTCCTTATTAACCCCTTCAAACCCGCATTTTTTCTGCTGGGCAAAAAATTTTTTGTCCAACTGATTTTTACTCCTCTCAATCAAGGAGTCAAGTTCGGATAACTCTCCATCTACGAGACGCTCAAGGAAGTCTTCGACTTTATACTCTACAAGAACATTATGTACAAAAAATATACATTTAAAATTTTCTAAACATGAATAAATAAACTGAGACATCATACTTTACACAAGAAAAGCTTACAGGTGTTTCTTTGCACATTGACACTAGCAGTAAGTGAATGTTGTCTAATGCTGCCTAACTCCTGATGTCCATTGCAGTGGACATCGGACTTTGAAAAATTCTTATAAATTAATGATATGAGATATATTAATGATTACTTGAAATACTATCACTTGCAACACTTATAGTTATGCTGAGAGCAAATTTGTTTGGCTAGCTTGAACATTAATTCTTATATTTGACTAAAAATGGGCAGTTACTCCTCCCTCTCTCCAGTCGCTGAGCCATGCCTGTCTTGTCCGACGTCTGTCACTCTCTCTGGGCATGCACAAAGTCATGACTCAAATGTAATTGGATAATCAGGATCCAATCAGTAACCAGCACTGCTGACATCATTTGATCACATCATTTTTACTGGTTTAGAGCCAGAAATATGTCATGTCCAGTGCAATGGACGCACGGTCTGATGGGGTTAAGGGACATTCTTCTGTGGAATTGTGAGCATTTTGCTGTTCCTGAGTTCACTACAGTGTCCTTTGTTTTTAAGAATGTACCAAATAGTAGATTTGGCCACGCAAAATTTTTTTACAATTCCTCTGTTGGGTTTGTTTTGATTTTTGAGCATGATGATGGCTTGATTCACTGGCAGTGACAGCTCTTAGGACTGTGTATTGAGAGCTAGCAGCAACAGATTCCAAATTAAAATGCCTCCTTGCCAATCTCTCTTGTAATTCCTACGGTGTTTACTCAGTTTGGATGTAAATACCTTCAAAGCTGAAAGTTTGCACTTTGAGCTCATATTCGCTATTTCATTTCATCTCCAATCTGCTGTGGTAGATTGCTAAAATAATGAACTTTCTGTGTACAAAATATATGGACCTGACTGCACGTACTTATACATGGCTGTTCACTGCACATATTCTTTCAATTCATTTTGCAATGTAGTTCCACCTAGTAGAATGCAGTATTGATCATAGGCTGGTATACTCATGCCGTGATATGTGCATATTCAGAATTTTTTTCATATTATATGTTTTTTATTCGTCGATTATACTGAAATGAACCAGGACTGGAGCAGATGTTTGGGAACACAATATCATAGCAGCTCCTGTGGGATATTAAGGAGATTTAACTCTACTTGTATGTTATGAAGAACAGGTTTCAGTCCACAGTGCAATTGAATCAGTGTCTGTGGGAGCGTAAGTCTGTGGAAGCGAGCGCTTAAGTCATCTACTTCAGGCCAAGCTGACATCATCCAACCTTCAGATTGTCTCTAAAAAAGGAAAAAAAGATTGGCACAGTAAAACCAGGATATGCGTGCAGCATAGAGCAATTAATCATTTTACTAAATTGAAATGCACTACCAAGGCTACGGTTTCTTTTCTGTTCTTTGTTCGGAACATTACACAGAATGGAATTAATTTTATGAAGAAGATGAAAGACTCCTTAACAACAATATTTTCAGATCGCTGCTTTGAGTTATTCATCACAAAGTCTGCCCTGTTATTGCCTCGGATTAAATATTTACATATTGGAGATGCTGACTCAAGCGGAAGGTGCAGAGAATTGGTTTTCTAATTTTACTGTTATTCTTCTCCACAGTTCCAGAGTCCGCATTCGTATTCACCGCCGTTTCGCTTTGGGACAGTTCCCAATGGAAGCACAGAAAGAAATATACGGAAAAATTATCCCGACATGCATCAGTACATGGTCAAATACCATCAGACCGGAGTGCAAGATGCACTTGTCAGCCTCAAAACTGGGTAGGTTTTCTCATTTTTGACATTTTTTTTTTCCTTTTTGATCGTTCAGTTTGCCATTCTCGGCATATATCATGTCTGACATCAAAGCAATTCCTCTGCATGATTGGTTCACATGCCTGTGATGCGTGCTCAGGGTACTGCAGATATGCAGTGCATATCTACTCCCATTGAACGGAAATTATTCCCCTGATAACAAATGAATACATGTTCATTGACTCAGTTTATAAGGAAAATGTGTTTTCACTGCAGTGTTGAGCAGGACTGAGCTGTAAAGAGATTTTACCATGGTGCCATTTACAGGCTTTTTCATTGTCGTACTTTTCCGTTACCATCTGCTTTCCTTAGGCCAGTGTCACAGGCTGAGGAGTTGTGGTTGGGACATTTTCCCACAGGGAGAGTGAAGATTGAATACCAGCTATTAGCTTGCACATGCATTTAGTACACACTTCTTTTATTTATTTTTTTCCTGATTCAATTAAAGTTCGTGTTACAAATAGTTGCCCGTATTAAATAATATATAGTGTATAACATATTTTCCACTTATCATATGGACTTGATGTCATGGAGAAAAAAATAAAAACTAAATGTCCCTGAGGTTGTTTGGTTATTAAAAACACTCATTCATAAGTGGCATACTTTTGCAGGACACAATAAGGTGATGCTTGGTTTCAGTCAGATGAAGAAAATGTCCATTTCCCCATTAAATGATGACGTGCCTCATTCATGACATGATGGTAATAATAGCAGTAAAGAATATCAGTAATAGCCGTAATAATATTATCATCATAATCATCATCATCAGCAGAACAGTAATATCATCTTACAGTTAGAATAACATGATATTCACAAATAATTATGTTCAGACAGCTTACAAAGATATTAGCGTTACTCTATCAATTTTGACTTTTTTTTTTTTTTTTTACAAATATAAAGGGAGTGCATGTCAGGTGTCGGAGAGTAACGTGATATGTTCCATTTATAAAACAAATTTTTAAATATGGTACAGCCTGCCTGCCCAGAACGAATAAGACTGCATTGATATGCCCTAGTTATTGCAGTCTGGCTTTGTGGGGCAAATAGAAAGGCCAAGACTGGACCCTTGAGGGGCATTGCAGTAAACCTCAGTAACTGACGTTTGTCATTTGCTGTGATTGGCTATAACAAGTGAAAAGGTTCTATTGGAAAGATAGGAGCGTGTTAGTTGTTTTGCTGTCCTCTTAACCAACCAAGCTTTTGAGCGGGTGCTGGAAGAAAGCTTGATCAATAGTGTCAAACATGGCACTCAAATCTAAAAGAACAAGGACAGAGCAGTCACTGCAATCAGCAGTTAAAAGTAAGACAATGGTGACTGCCACAAAGGCTGTCTCTGTGCTACGCCGAGCACTAAAACTTGACTAAAAACTTCAAACATATTGTTATCATGTATAAAAGTGATTGATTGAGTTGAAAAGACTTTCTCTTCTACCTTAGATAAAGAAAGATAACTCAGAAATTGGTTTGTAATTATTGAGCGATAGCGGATCCAGATTTGATTGTTCAGAAGCAGTTGAATAATTGCGTAATTTGAAAAGTTTGTGAAGTTTCAAGAGGTCAAAAAGTTGTTAGCCTATTCTTCTTTTTTATTATTATTATTGTCAGCTGCAGAGAAACTCTTCCAAAAATGTGGCTGAGATGATGGCTAAAACACAGATTGTGGATTGGATTTTAGAAATGTATTTATCAAGAGCGAAAATCTCAGTTGTGAAGAAGCTTGGCTATTGTTGATGGGGGGGTAGATGCCGTGTATCAGGTCTAGTCTGAAACTGAATGCTCTCTATCATCCTAAAAAATTAGCAACAATTTTCTCTGTCCAGTCATTTCCAACTAAATGATGTGTATTGGTTGGTCCCCTGAGAATAGAAGTGATAGAATTGATTACGATTTTGGTGTTATGATTGTTATTCATATCAATACTACGCCAGTAAAGTATGCTGATATTGCTCGTTGTAATGCTGGCTTATAGTTGGCCATGTGTTCTTTAAGGACACCGTGAGCGACTGACTTAGGTAGCTTCTATTTGCATTCATATTTTCTGCACTGTTGTTTCAGGGATTGGGTATGATCATTAGATAGGGGAGGGTGTTTGATTTTGGCTTTCTGGTTTTCAGTGCTGCAATGTGGTCCAGAATGGAGAGATAGTAACTATTAAGAGAGACGAATAATTCATCAAGATATTGTGTAAATTTAGTAGTAGTAAAATAATTCTAGAAGGTGTCCATGAATTCGGCCACAGAGTTTGTCGTAGAAATGCGAGATTGTGTGGGGGGTTGAGGTTTGAAAAATAACAGCATTGTAGTCTGAAACAAAGACACCTAGAAAATAAAAATTCTCTGAGCAAAATAAGACAAAAGGGCCAGATCATATGACCTTTCAAATGTGTTGGTTCTTTGACTGATTGTAACAGGTTAAATGACTCAACCAGGTCCAGGAACTGCCCAGATACGGGTGCTCAAGGCAGCATACATGGAAATTACAGTCACCCAGAACAAGCACTCTGTCATACTCGGATAAAATAATCCATAAGAATTGAGAAAATTCAGCAATAAAACTGTTGTACCTTGGAGGTCTATAAACTAAAATACACAATAAAGGAGTGGGCCTGCAATAAGAAAGCTTGAAGCCTCAGATGAAATACAATTACAGAAGGAAATAAGAAGGTAATAAGACACCTCTTATTAAAAATAAAAAGAATCATCACCTCTCCCACAGGTCGAAAGAGATGGCAGTGTTAAAAATACTGGGGAGATGCGTCTCCCAATGCTGCCAAGTCTGCCGGAGTCAACCATAGTTCGATTTACATTAGAAAGTCCAAACTATTTGATAAAGTCAGTGCATTGATTATGAGTGAATTGTAACACAGCGACACTGTATTTTGGAGGCCAATTTAATCGTACGCTACATCCGCAGTTGAGAGTGGTTGGGTAGTTGCCCTGCTGAGGAGATGTAGGTTAGAAGTGTAACCGCCACCCTGTGGCCTTCCAGGGAAATAAGGCCGTTTGTTATCGATAACTGGAATTGAACGAACTCGAGGTTGCCGAGAGGGGGGGATCCTTCTGCAGGAGTGAGAGGTGGGGATGACTGAAGGGAGTTGTCAGCATTGCAACTGGCCTGGGTGGTATTGATGATGTTTGAAGTGATTGAATGTCCAGAGCAATTGGCTGACCTACTTTAAATCATTGACTGTGTAAAAAGATGGACAAAGATACCCTGACGTCACCCATTGGTTTCAGTATACCATAAAGGAAGCCTCGATTTTGGCAATTTGAATAGCGCCATGTTGTCATTTTGAAACCAGATGTGATTTTAGTCGGACGAGAGCGTGTATTGAAGATCCGGGGAGGAACGTGGCTCTGGGTCTGACCGTATCGGACGAGGACCAGAGGATAGCCACGCCCCAAAATCATATTCTTGCTTTTTCCTTTATTCTAGTCTATATGGGACCATAATTTACAAAAATGAACATCATGCTATATCAAAGGAGACTTAAAACTTGCTATAGCTACCATAAAATAATGTGAAAAATCATTATTTAAATGAAAAATCAGGTGGGAAAGTAGGGTCATTTTCTTATAGCCTTCTATAGCAATGAACATCTTTCTGCAACCACCGATGTCGCCATCTGCTGGCTATTAAATAGAATGCCATTCTACGGTACTTCCTCATGGGCTTCATTTTTCAGACCAGGATGCTGAGTCCATATTTTTATACAGTCTATGCCAGGGGTCCCCAATCTTTCCCAGAAAGGGCCAGTGTGGGTGCAGGCTTTCATTTCAACCAACCAGCTATGCACCTGATGCTACTAATCAAGCTTATTAGTAAGGAGTCCAGGGGTTGATTAGTAGCATCAGGTGTGTAATTGCTTGGTTGCAATGAAAGCCTGCACCCACACCGGCCCTTTCTGGGAAAGATTGAGGACCCCGGGTCTATGCTTTAAATAGGAATATCGGGAACGAAAGAAAATATGGAATAACTACAGGGTTCTGCCTCCACATAAACAGCTGAACAGGAGCGTGAAGTACCTATTACAGTGGTACCTCAGGGACATCAATTTTTGTGGGACTGGTCAGAGAGAGGACATTGAGGGATTGTGTTAGCCGCCTGATAGTTGAACACATGGTCGGACGACCTCATTAGAAGTGTTTACAGACACTAGTTTTGCCTGGAACCAGTTCGAGCATATGCCCTCATTTCTAAACAACTGCGTATGGTCCCAGAAGACATTAAAATTGTCGTCGCAGGAGATACTATGGGGAGCGCGGGCTTTTGAGAGCCAGGTGTTCAACGACGGTAACCAGCTGAAACGCCTACCTCCGCTGCTGCTACTGGAGGGGATCGAACCAGGCGCACGGATCTGTTCCAGAATTATTCTCAATGTTGTGAAAAAGTGGGCAAAGTCAGTTTTCAGTGTTTCAGACTCCGAATCGCAGGTATAATTTGTGCCAACATAGACAGTGACCTTCAAGATATCAGGTTCATTAGCTAGGACCTCAAGAGCTTTACCGCCTATATCACAGGCAGTACAAGATATTTTAGATCTTGTTCTGACATTCCTGATAATAGCCACACATAGCCGGGGTTGTGAGCTGGTTTTGGGGCTCACCTGAGGGCTTGGAGCTAGTTGCCCTGGAGGGGTGCTGAGCAATTTGCTCGGACCTAGAGCAACAAGCCGAGGGGCTCCTTTTGATTTTGAAGGCTGGACTGACCAAAAGCTCCGGGTTATAAGTAGATGAATGTTGCCTCAGCTTCCCCAACACCTCATACTGCCGGATAGACCCAGATGCAGGAACAGATTCAGATAAAGTACGGGAGGGGTTTCTATCTTGCAATTCCACACCATAGATAAAAATTACACATATTGACCGAAATGCCAATGAAGCGGATTGTGGAACAGTTAGCTGCTGCATGCACTTAGAGGCCAAAGACCCGTGATTGAAAATAGATGACTATGTCAGAAAATAGATGACTATGGTAATATGCTATGTATAAAAATAAATGCCAAAATATACAAGGAAGTAAATGAATAAATAGATGTGAAAATAAATACAATTATATACATGCATTCTTTTATGTGTTTATTCCCTTTTAAATTGCCGCTTGTTTTAATGCTTTTTTTTCTTCATTTATTCATGGAGCTAGCTCGTGTAACTAGCTCTAGCTAGTTCTCCAGACGTGCCCACATTTCCGTAGACACTCCCATGCATATCAGACACTGCTCCGCCCTTCCAGAACACAGGCTATTTTAGCCGCCCTCCTCATGCCTCTGCCTGCTGCTGTGCTGCATTACAGTGTTACTTGCTGCTCGTTAACATCCCACCTGCAACCCCTCCCCCATCATGCATCTGTGGGCTCTGAATTCTCCAGGGGGGGCAGGGGGGAACCTGAACTTCCTGCTTTCTTCTCCTGAAGCTCAGTAGACCATAGGTTTTGTTAGGGTCAGGGCCCAAAAACCATACTATCATTGCATTTATCTGTTAAATAATACTACAATTAAGGTTAACATCTGAGTTGGCTGACGGCAATGCGTTTATCGCTCTTTATATTTACATTCTTTTATTCTTATATTAATTCTTTTTTTTTTTGATTGTGCCTATTTGAATGTTCGATAACCATAGTTTTAAACAGTGATTGACCTCTCTCTTGCTGCAAAAAAAATTTATTGTGAACGATTGCCTTTTTCTGACAGGAAACTTGATGCCTTCATATACGACGCTGCGGTGTTAAACTACATGGCTGGCAGAGATGAGGGCTGTAAGCTGGTGACCATTGGAAGTGGTTACATCTTTGCCACCACAGGATATGGGATCGCGCTGCAGAAAGGCTCATACTGGAAACGTCAGGTTGATTTAGCGATCCTCGCCATCATTGGAGACGGTACGCACCCGTCAGCTTGGTGAGGGGTACATGGGGAAATCACTGGTTCCATCTTTGTCAAAGTTCTGTTTTCTATTTCCAGAAAGCAAGTAGATGCATGTAATTTTTTTTTTTATCTCTCAGGTGCACCACATCTTATCTAATGTCACAGTCAATACTGTGATTAGATTTCAGTGATACTCTCTCATTTAATGAAGGCAGAAAAGCACCGTGCCTTAGATCACCATGTCAATCTAAATGACTTAACTGGCAATTTAATATCATTTAATTGCAGTGATGTAATTATCGTTCATTCTCGTCAAAAATGTATACTATTACTATAATTGTAAATTATATTAAATATATGAAACTATATTAAAGTATATAAAAATGTATATAAATTACAGCAAGAAGGGTGTGGGTTTGAATCCAGCCTGGGGCCTTTCTGTACGGCGGTTACATGTTCTCCCTGTGCTCGAGCGGGTTTCCCCCGGAACACTCTGGTTTCCTCCCACAGTCCAAACACATGCACATCAGGCTGATTGGAGACTCATGCCTGTCGGCATGAGTGTGTACGTGAATGGTGTGTGCACACTGCACTGGATTGGCAGGCTGTCCAGGGCGTGTTCGGAGTTTTGAAAGGCTGTGGTGTGGTTGCTCATCACGGCTACTTGTCCTTTGTTTTTCTGGTCGTGAACGGAGTCCGCACGGACTCAAAAAACAACGAGGAAGACGCAAAGTCACGCCGGATCAATTAATCTGCGAATGCGCTGTAATGAAGTCCTCCTCTAATTTCCTGCGTGTTCGTATTGGCCTTTAAGATGGTGGCCAAAAACAGCGAAGCATCTCATCCCCGGGGTTTGTTAGCTGGAGAACCATTCGGGATGCAGCCTTAATTATCTTCAGAAGGGGAATGAGAGCCAAAGGCGAAAACACGCAGGAATCAGCACTGGCTAAATACAACTAGTAAAACAACATCATGCTACCACCCACATGCACTTGACTTGGCCTCGCTCGTGGGAATAAGAATGGAGTTAAAATGAATAAACATGGGCTCTCAGTCTTGCTTTAAATATTGGAGGAGTTGAGAAAACAGCATTATGTACAGGCTTCCTGCTCATTCCTTTATTCCTCCCGTTATTCTTTGAGCTCTGCCTTCTCTTTGCCTGCCAAATAGGCTGCATGTATCCAAGCAGTGAGGCTGTATCTGTCACAGATTGTGTGTTTATTCCTGTTCTATCCTATACTTAATTAGGCATGTTTTTTAAAAAAAAAAACTGTGCACTGAGTCAAGAAAAAAAAAATTCAGAGTAGAAGAAGTTAAGCAGAATTTGATTACACAACTGTCACCCTCCTACATTACAGTCACTGCGTCAAAGCCACATACCGCAAATTCTGGGGACTGAGTGTACAAGCGAATACTCTGTAGATCCCATGAATATTTGAAGAGTATCTATTTTCATTTGATATCTCTTGCTAAACCTTGCAATACAGCAGCAGACCGTTATACGCTGATATTTTAGATTTCCCTTCTGGAATGTTGCGATGCCAAAAATCACGTAGAATTTACATGTATTGTAATTGCTGTATGAACTGAAGGTAAGGGTTTGAGTCAAAGAAAATACCTGTGCTGTGAACATAAACGATGTCTGGTGTGTGGACATTTACTGTCGGTCATGCAGTAATTGACTGAAATTACTGGGCAGAAACTGTTTCCATTCTGATCATTATTGACAGCTTGCCACTCTTCTCTTGCATTAGGTGGCCTCTGATATAAAATCCTACTAGAATCCAGTGAAAACAAATAGAACCCTGTTTCCAAAAACCACTGTATAAGGTGTAAATGAAAACAGTATTCAATGATTTGCAAATCTACTCAATATTCAATTATAAATTGCACAAAGACCTAGTATCAGATGTTGAAACTGAGGAAATTCATTCATTTTTGAAAAATATCCATTAATTTTGAATTTTTTGCTAGCAACATGTTTCAAAAATGGGGTATTTTTATGACTGTGTTGCATCACCTCTTTCAACAACATGCTATAAGCATTTTGAAACTGAGGAGACCAACTGATGTAAATACATAATGACTTGGAAGCAAAATGTTTTACCACTCTTGCTTGATGTTGGATTTCAGCAGCTCATTGCATCTCCTTTGTCATATTTTTGTTCTATAATGCGCCAAATATTTTAAGTGGGTGACTGCTGGGGGTCCAGTTTAGCACCCAGGCTCTTTTATTATGGAGCCTAATGATTAATATTTTTAGAATGTGGTGTTTTGCATTGTCTTGCTGAAATAGGCAAGGCCTCCCCTGAAAAACACATTTGGATAGCGGATAAATATTGTTTTTAAACCTGTATACTGAATTATTGAGCATTAATGGTGCCATCGCACATGTGCGTTTACCCTTGCCATGTGCAGTAGTGCACCCCGATACTCTCATGAATGTTGGCTTTTGATCTAACACTGATAATAACCCATATGATCCCTCTCTTTAAGCTGGAGGATGTAGTGTGCGTGATTTCCAAAAAAAAAAAAATAAAAAAATCGCATTTTAAATAGGCAGACCACAGGACAGTTTTTTCAATTTGCCTCGGTCGATTGTAAATGAGCTTGGGCTCAGAGAAGGTGGCAGCGTTTCTGGATCTTGTTTATATATGGATTTACCTTTGCTTGGTAGAGTTTTAATTGGCATTTGTGGATGCAATGACAAAATGTTTTCACTGACAGTGGTTTTCAGAAGTGTTCCTGAGCCCATGCCGTGATTTCCACCACCAAATCCCGCCTATTTTTGATTTAGTGACACCTGAGGGCCCGAATATCATGGCAATTCAATATTGGCTTTCGGCCTTGTAAGAGGAAAATTTTTCAGTACCAACATCTGACATATTGTTTTTGTACTATTTTCAATACAATAATAACACAGTTGTAAATATCCTTTTATATTTCTAATATGTCCCCAGGTGAGATGGAGGAGCTGGAGCAACAGTGGCTGACAGGCATCTGCCACAATGAGAAGAACGAGGTTATGAGCAGTCAGCTGGATGTTGATAACATGGCAGGTGTCTTCTATATGTTGGCCACAGCCATGATTCTCAGTCTCATCGTTTTCATCTGGGAGCACTTGTTCTACTGGAGGCTACGCTACTGTTTCACTGGGATATGCAGTGGCAAGCCTGGACTTCTTTTCACCATCAGCAGGGTATGTTCCCGCCTTCTCTGCACACCATTAAAAAACATGTAGTCTATTGAAAGTAAATGAAGGCCACTTGTTTCTCTGAGGGCAAGGCATATGGAAGCTCAGTGCCGGACCAGCGAGGGGGATGTTAATTCATCAACTCATTGCTTTGCCCCGTAAAACTAGTGTCTGCCTTCAGAGAATGTGCTTTAAGAAGCATCTTTATCATACTCGTCACACAAATTCAGAGATCCTAAATCCTGTATATTGTATAGTATATTAAGTGAATACTCAATGAAATATTTAAAAAAAAACTTCACTTTCTGATGCTGTAAAAAGTGGACTTGCGAACTCTGGATATTTTAGTGTCACATAAGCAGACGAGTGACAAATACAGAAAAAAAAGAACCCGAATAACAATGGGGACGTAGATAAAGAATGCAGATACTTCAGTTCATTTTCCTGGCGTGGTTTG
Source organism: Gymnothorax reevesii (assembly GCA_029721435.1). Classification (NCBI taxonomy): domain Eukaryota; kingdom Metazoa; phylum Chordata; class Actinopteri; order Anguilliformes; family Muraenidae; genus Gymnothorax; species Gymnothorax reevesii. Next base: position 10,036,528 of record CM056592.1, read on the forward strand.
CGTACACTCAGACCCTCATAGGCAGAAGGAACACTGCAAATCAATGGACAGTTATTTCGCTTAATACTTCTGTATTCTGTGATGACCCATTCCTACCATGATGGCAGTGGTTTCTTCCAGGAAGACAATGCACTACCGCCCACCGAGCGCATGGGGTTGCTGAGTGGTTTTATGAGCATGAAAATGAATTTTAGCAAACGCCACCATCTTCTCAGTCACTAGATTTCAAACTAACTGAACCTATAAGGGAGATTTTGGAACTTGTTAGACAGTGCTGTCCATTACCATCGGCAAAACATCAAATGAGGGAATATCTCTTGGAAGAAAGGTACTATATCCTTCCAGAAAAGTTTTACACTTGTAGACTCTTTATACTAAGCCGTGTTAGAACTGATTTGGCTGCTTGAGGGAGACCAACACCATACCAAGACTGCTTATGTTGATTTTCATATTAATTTGTCACCTGTCTGTACTTTTGCAGCAAGAACGAAAGGCTGTTTCCTGGAGATATAAAACTTTAAAAAATATTTTGTACACACATTTAGCATAGAGTTTCCAACATTATTTGCATACTAACCCATTGGGGAGTGTTTCAAATGAGTCCCTTGCATAACCTTAGATCTTCCAGGCTCCCTTTTATTGAAGAACATAAAGAAGGCCAATGGCTTGAGGGATAAATAAAACTTCCCTGCTGAGAGTTCCCCCAATTCTGTTGCTAAATACTGGCTTATGATTCAAATTTGGATAGTGCATCATTGATTTTTTTTTTTTTAACACATCTTTGACCATTTGTAGATTCATCCAAATGTGCAATTAACTCGTGTAAGTCTGAGATGATTAGTGAAAAGGTGTGGTTCTTTGTTGATGAAAAGCATCAATTCTATTCACACTGAAAACGGATGTGTAACAAAACAGGTATGCATTGTTTGTGGGGGCATTTTCTTGATGAGGGAACTTCAGCCCTGTATTGTTTAAAAAAAAAAGACAAGTTCACACAATTTCTTTTTTTACATGGTTTTCATTTTACACATTTATTTATTTTCTTTAAATCAATGTATTGCATACTGTTCATGGTATGTCTTAAATATGCTGTGGGTTTGGTTATTTCTGAACATAGTTGCTACATAAAGCTTGAGGTAACTTACTGTTTGTTAATTATTCCTCTCTTTCCACTTCCGTATCAGACTTCGATTCACGCTTTCGAAAATTTCTAACGGAATTTTCGAGTTAAAACTAGATATCCTACAGTGGAGCTGTGATCTAACTTAACTGTTACATTTGAAGCTTTGATATTTTAATTAAGCTATCATAATTGGCTGCATAATGCTCCATCTAGCTTGCAAGCTGTGTGGGCTTTGTGAGGTAGATTGTCATATAGATTTTCACTTTCTGTTGTCCTATTGCGGTAGCCATAGAACCTTAATGTGCTGGGCCACTTGTAGGGCTGCTTTTCATCAACAGATCTTGATGCTCTTTTTTTATTCTTCAGGGTATATGGAGCTGCATTCATGGTGTCCATATTGATATGAAAAAGAAGGCTCCTGACTTAGACTTCAGTCCTCAGAGTAACATGCTAAAGCTCATTAAGTCTGCCAAGCAGATGACCAATCTGAACACATCCAGGATCAACTCCCCGAAGCGCACCTCTGACTTCGTTCATGCATCTGGACCCATGATAATGGACGTGATGGGAGATAAAGGGAATTTCGTCTACACCGACAATCGCAGCTACGCGCCGAAGGACATGATCTACAGTGACTCTGGTGACTTCCAGGCCTTCCTGGCTAACCGCCACAAGGATCACCTGAACAACTATGTGTTCCAAGGCCAGCACCCCTTGACCCTGAATGAGGACAATCCCAATAAGGTGGAGGTAGCGGTCAGCGCCGAGGCCACGCAGCCCGCCTCCAAACCGCGCGCGCTGTGGAAGAAGTCGGTGGAGACGCTCCGCCAGAGCCAGGGCGGGCCTGCTCCTGACCCACCGCCCCTCGACACTCGTCTGACCATGAAGAGCCAGCGGTACCTCCCCGAGGAGGCGGCTCACTCCGACATCTCCGAGTGTTCCAGCCGGGGCACCTCCTACAAAGATCCCGACAATAACCAGAAGCACCTGAAACCCAAGGATAACTTAAAAAAAAGATCGATGACGTCAAAATACCCAAGGGATTGCAGTGAAGTCGAGTTGTCCTACTTAAAGAGCAAGCAGGTAGGGCAAACCCGAGAAAAAATATACACCATAGACTCAGACCGGGAGTTGAGTTTGCGCTCAGACTCTGTGCTTTACAGAGAAAGCAGGGTGCCATCTGAGGCAATAGATTACCCGGAAATGTATTCAGACCACAATGACAACTACCGGAAGCCCGATCAGCCAATCATCCATCTCAACAGTAGTCCCCTAAATCACATCGATTCTGAACTTGTCCCCTCCCAAGAGAACACGTACAACCAGTACACCAAATACTACAGCTTGAAGGAGAAAAACGTCAGCGCCCACGAGACAAATGATCGCTACAAACAGACTCACTGTCGGAGCTGCCTGTCAAAGATGCCAAATTATCCCGCACACTACACTGTCAGATCCCCCTATAACCGCTGTGAAGCCTGCCTGCATATGGGCAACTTGTACGACATAAGCGAGGATCAGATTTTGCAGGAAACGGCCAACACCTCTCAGCAACCAAGCAAAATGTTCACTCAGTACTGGAGCCAGACTGATGGCCCACATGCAGATAAAAGGAACAGACTGCGACTTAGCAGGCAGCATTCCTATGACAATATCTTAGACAAGCCCAAGGACCCGGACCCGGGGCGGCCCTCGCGCAGCATCAGCCTCAAAGAGAAGGAGCGATGTTTGGACGATAGCGCTTACTCAAACATTTTCAGTGCTAACCAAGACAAAATGTATGACAGAAAATCCATGTTTTTAAATCACAACTTGGAGGAGATAAAGAGAAGCAAATCGCTTTACCCCGACCACCCCACAGAGAATCCATTCTTCCACTCCTTACGGGACGATCATCGTTTTGTCCATGGTAGGAGCTCCTTTGACATTTACAAACAGTTGGCCCCGATCAAATTTGGGCTGAGTGACAACAATCAGAGGTCTTCAGTGAAGTCCACCACCTCCTACTGCTCTAGAGATGATCGAACACCTAATGACACATACTTTTCTGAGCAACTAATGCCTTATGTAGCCAGTAAGACGAGTGCATACACTACTCCCCGGGTTCTGAATTCTTACAGCAATAGACGAGTATACAAGAAAATGCCTAGTATTGAGTCTGATGTATAGCTCTCAGTTTGTACAGCTTAATATTATTGTACTTTCATGTAAATCAAGTATTTTATTGGTTAAAAAAAAGAAGACTTCACTTCCAAGTTATTTTCTGTGTTTCAGTAAGTTTATCTTAAGGGGCTTGCAAATGATTTTCAGTGTTTATTTTGTCTTGGTAACTTCTTTTTTTTTGTTTGTTTTAGATTTGAGGAATTCATAAACAAGTCTATGCCAGTTTCACTGGAAATAGTTGGTTTCCATTTGCACAATCTTCCTTTCAGGTGCCAGTTGTTCTTCCGGCTGATTGACATGCGAGAGTGATATCTTGTCAAAGCAGTTGGACTATGCTGGTTAAGACTAGCATTCGGCAAAATATAACATGCAAAACAGGTTTTAAAATGAATTACAGGAAAAACAGAGGCACTAGATATAATCATATCGTCGCCTTGATTGAGCACATGCACAAGGTGGATATAGGGATGGAGGCTGGAGACGTACAATATGTTCTCATTCAGGAAGTCTGCTGACTAATAAATACTCATGCAGAGGGGTGTTCACTTTGGCACTCAGATAAGAACCTCATGAACGCAAGGTTATGTAATATGCAGTATCGCGCTTATGACATTTTGCAACATTGCTTTTGTTGTTATAGATGTGGGATTTTGGCATTCTAATCCCAATTTAAAATGGTTGAGAATTCAACATATTTAGTAGCACCCTGAAGCCATTAGTTGACATCTCATCTTTGCGTTAAAAATTCTGATTACTGGGATTTTGCATGTATTTTTTGGTAATCAAAACGATCATTACGTATGATGGAAGTGCTCTTGTTGATTGAAGGAGGGTGCCTGTGCTATCAACTTGAGCAGTAATTAGAAACTGAGACTGATATTCACGGCGCATGTAAACAGCAAAGCATTTCAGGTGAGTCTTTACTCGGAACTCATGATGGTGTGAATTCTCAGTCTCAAACAAGGTACTAAAAATTTCAAAGTTGTTCACAAAATCAGAACCTTTTATCTGTTCTTGTACTACCGTGTTGGCAGGAACATTTTAATTTATATTCTGCTTTGAATTTATGAAGAACAAAATTTCCCTCCTAGAGATGGCTTTGTCATAACATGTTTACTTTGTTTTGTGAATATGGATTTGAAAAGGCTGTAATTAAGAGTCTGTTGCCATCAAGTTCCGATACAGTAATGAAAAGTGAGGTACGTAACTTTGGTTGAGTCAAAAGTGCAAATGAAAATTAGAATATTAAATGTTCATTGATAGTCATAACTGAGTGAACAAAACAGCTTTATTAGTTGAAAATTACTGCAAGTACAGACTTCTAGCTTAATATATGGGTAGAAATACTCAATACATTAAACTGAAGTGATCTATTTTCCCTGCTTTCAGAGAGTAAATGCATAGTGAAATGGTATGTGTTTTATCCATCAAGATGGCACACATACTGTACATAAATCATGAGGCATTATGTATCAGAGTGGAATGCAACAGACAGAATTCCTCAATAGTACTGACAGCCTGACTGTACATCGCAAAGGATCAAAGACGGATTAGTCGCAATTCCATTTTTTTATTATGATAATTATCACAATGCATATGCATTTCACTGATGTCATGTAAATCAGAATTATTTTTTCCAGTCTTTCTTGCACATTATTTTCACAGAGAGGTCATCAATATAATTCTTAGTTGTAAGTGAAACTCTCGCAGAGTTGAGATCTTTCTCGAGATTCTCAGATTCTGATCACAATTTGAAAGATGCTGCAAATCCGTATGACTTCCACAAAGACTGAACACTATACACCTCTTACACACTGCATACACTATGTTCGATTGTGACATTTAAAAAAAAAAATGTTTTTAAAGATTTTCATATTTGTGTGCAAGTATTTTGAATATTTTTTCCAGAATTAAGAACAGCCCAAAAACCTGTGCGCATTGTTTTGATTAATTATTTTGTGCATCTCAGTTTGTGCTTTCAGGCCATCTATTTATCAATCTTATCTGAATTTCTGTCTATCTATTTGTTTATCTGTCCATATCTATCTTTCAATCTAGCTATCGATTTTTGGTTATCAGAGCTTTTTTCTTCAATCGGCGATATTAAATATCAGATGCTGCCAAAGGAAGCCAATGTTTGAGCAATATTCAGATGTATAATATCAAGTTGCAATATAAGGTTGATATGTGGAATCCACAATTTTTATTTTGTCACTGGCTGATTCATTTCTTAAAATTAATTTTAGTCTAAGTACCCTTGTCTTATTTAAACGTAAATAAAAGTTGTGAATGCAGTTTTAAAAAATGATGGCATGCTAAATCTTTATGTATTACACTTAATAGCTTTTGTTTTCTTTGATTTTGTTAAGACAAATGACTTGTGTCTGGTTAAAAATAAATGTACAAGAATGCATATGGAACAAAAAAGATGTGAACTGTACTTGAATTAAGAGCCGTTATTCGGGAATACAGCAGAGAGAAGTATTTCTTCTCAGCCTATTGCTTGATACGCAGCGTGTGCCTCCGTACTATAAAACTTTCCCTCGTTGAGTAAAGTAGTTTGTTTCCCATACATGCAGCATGCACTTCCTCTGCATTGTTTGGAAAGTCATGAAACCAGCAATTTCTCTTAAAGAACATTCAAAATGTAAAAAAAAAGAAAATCCATGAAAAATCTACTGCGAAGTTTAAGCTGAAAAAAAAAATGTTAATGGGTTACTTGAGTGTTTGGTTGACTTAGCACTTCTAGTTATCCAGGCATCTCTTGTTAAATAGGCGCAAATGCTTGATGAAGTACCAGGGACACTTACATCAAAAGTGGGGAAATTAATTTTAATTCCTGTTTGTATACAGTTGCCAACCCTTGTCTCTCTCACCCCCCCTTTGACCCCTTTAACAGCCCCTTTAACTGTTCAAGACAACATACCAAACATGTTTTATCAGCTCCGTTCTTCATAAGTGTTCTTACCATGAAGGGCAAATTCACCCAAAAATGAAAACTTCTTTCACCGACATGCCAGTTGAAACTTGGGTCGAGTTGGTCAGTGCAAACAGAACCCGGGGAAGATGCCAGCTCAGCTCGATGGCAGCCTTCTCCTAAACAACTGAAGTGTATTCATGGGGACTTGTTCATTAATTCTTTTGAGTCAATAAAAAAAAATGTTATTGTTTGTTTTTAAAGTGTCCTGAAGCCAATCAATTGGCCGATGATTGGAAAAGATTGGTATTGCACCATTATTCAGCGCAAATCTTCACGCTCTGCTTGAAGTGAACTCCTGACTTCTCCACACTCTTATTTTCTGATTGGCTTATGCTAATGGTCTTACCCTAACCCGTACCAGCAAATGGGTGGAGGCAGATTGGGGCAATCAATGACATTCTGTACTTGGGGGAGAAATATATAGATACACGTGAGGGTTTTGTGCTGGAGAATTAGAGGGTTCTTGTCATGCAGAGTGTGAAGATTTGTTAAAACCGCTGGTGTGATATTAGTCTCCTCCAGTTCCAGTAAAATTGTTTGGCATCAGATGACGTGGATTACGCTGCAGGAACTGTAGAAATGTTATGATCATTTTTGGCTGTTTTTGGACTGCAAAGAAGTAATGAAGACGTCCCTGTGGACTTCAGTTGTTTTGGAGAGGGCTGCTACACATGTTGTGCTGGCGTTCTCCCAGTGTGTCTTAAGGACTAACAAACTTCACTCATGTTTCAACTACCATGGGAGTGAGTAAATGACAGTATTCTCATTTTTGGGTGAACTGTTCCTTCGAAGAGAAATACTTGTAGATATGATTAGGGATAAGCACTCTCACATGACCATGTCCGTGATGTTTTCATTTATTTTTTTATTACTTTCTATTAAACCGTTGTCATCTCAAGACAAATACTTTTAGGAACTTGTGATGGACATTGAAACAGCAGATAAGACCATACTTTAAAATTCTTTAGCAGATGATTCTCTACTTTTTCCAAGGTTTATCATGTTTGGCATGAATTCATTGGTCGACACAAGGATTAACTTGGACAGGTATTGGATGGAGGGGCAAATGCTCTGTGCTATAATTTAGTGAGGCTGTATTCAGTCCTGCTTGAATGTCGGCTGTCCCATTGAATAATAATTTAGTTGGCAGCATATATGCACTCACTTACTCAGTACCATTTTTATTATTTTTTTTAAAGAAATACAGGGCTGTTAAAGAGAATTTCCCCTTTCTCTGTTTCTTCTATTTTTGCTTATTTGTCATATGTAAATATTTCATCAAGCCAATTTTAATGTAAGACAAAGGCAATGTGAGAGAACACAGCTTTCCGATGATTATTTCATTTAATGAACGTAAAGAGTTATTCAAAACGGAACTAAAACTAAAGCCAGGTGAAAAAAAATAATTGCCCCCGAAACGTAATTATTGGTTGTGATGCCCTTGGCAGCAACAACTACAATAAAATGTTTGCAATAACTGGAAATGGGTCATTTACCTCGCTGTGAGAAGTTTTGGCCCACTCCGCTTTGTAGAATTGTTTCAATTCAGCCACATTTGAGGGTTAATGAGCACAAACTGCCTGTTAAAGTTGTACCACACCATCTCAATTGGATTTAAGTCTTGATCACTCCAAAACCTTTGCTAAGTTTCTTTTGAGCCACTCAGAGGTGGACTTACTTCAGATCATTATCCTGCTGCATCAACCAACTGCGCTTGAGCGTTAGGTCACAAACTGATGGGCGCACTCCTCTTCAAGACTTCCTGGTGGAGAGAAGAATTCATGGTTCAGTCACTTAGGACAAGTCGCCCAGGTCCCAAAGCAGCGGATCAGCTACAGACCATCGTACTACCGCCACCGTGTTGTTTGGTATGATGATATTATTGTGGAATGCTGTGTTAGCTTTATGCTAAATGTAACAGGACTCATGTCTTCCAAAAAGTCCCACTTTTGCTCATTAGTCCGCAGAATATTATCAACTACATTTTGTGTTGATTCAGGTTATTTTTGTGAAATACTAAAAATGTGTTTGATACTCTGAGGCATTTAAGTACGACAAATATGCAAAAATAGAAGAAATCGGGAAGGGGCCAGTACTTTTTCAGAGCACAATGAATAATTTTTTTCACTAAGGCTGTCTCAAATTGATTACAAAATGCAACCAAGACACAGAAAATGTCACAAGATATAATTGTACCTTATATGTACATAGCTTATATGTAATTGTTCATATTACAGCACATCGCCATTTTCAGTAGCCATTGCTACAGTGCTGACAGTGCACTGAGTTACAGCATTCTTCTGTAACAAAGCTTATGCGCTTATTTGGAACTACAGACAGCAGACTGATTATATTGGTTGAAGTAGAAGCTAAAAAATATCTTTCAGTTGGTGCACTATTCAGCAAGCTGGAATTCAAAAATTTCAATTTTGGTTTACTGCATCCAAAAATGGTTAATCTATTTATGAATGTATTTCATACAGCCTTGGCAAATAAAATTATTAATTTATGTAAAAAAAAAAATTCCTGGCAATTACAACCTTTTAAATGGTACTGTCAAAAATTTAAAATCACCCAGACATTCACATCAACACCGCAGGAAAGATTTTTTTTGTTTGTTTTTTGTTTTTTTGTTTTTTCTTTTTAATACTGCATGTTTCTATACTATTCGTAATTTTGTTTGATTCAATAAATTATTCATATTTTAATCACTTGGGTGTATTGTGTAGAGAGTTCCAACAAAGGTAAAGGATGTCGGTTATGACCAGCGTACAGTCTGTCATTATAATGGATGCTCTGATGAACATTGTACAAATTTGTATGTGCAGTGTGTGATCAATGCTGCTAGATTACTTGCACTCATTAAAGGTGATGGGGCCATGCATTTGATATTGTGTAAAAATGTATAGAGTATGACAGACATCCATTGAAGGATGAAATTGTTTCGAGAAAAATCACTTGTGATTCCTGTTGAATAAGCTCATTATCTTGAGTGCACATAGGAATACCAATTAGGTATCACTGAAACTATGTACAGTAAAACTCTGCCAAAAAGTCAATACAGCATTATCACTTGTGTGTATAAAAATATTTGCATATAAGACCAGATTTTCACTTATGAATAGCTTTTACAAATTAGCTTGAAATAATAATTATTGCCATTGGCAAATTGCATGAGAACATTCACAAGTAATTAAGTGGGATAGTCTTTGACATACCTTATTCTTTCTGAAGTGTTTTTTCTCTATATATTTTGTAAAAAGTAGAGATTGGATACCACAGTTGTCTTTTAATGAGCATGGTGATCTCAGAGTTTTGTTTGTCTATTCAGGATGTACATAATATCAAAACACTGTCACTGACAAAATTGTGGAAAGCTGTAAGAATGTAAATAAGTACAAATTTAATGTTTTATAAAATAAAGGCAATTTCTGCCACTTTATATGAAAATTGTAAAATGAATGCTTATCCAGCCTGGTATACTGAATGTATTAGGTAGTAGATTGTCATTATTATTTCCCAATCACGTACACTTTGACATCAAAAACCATCAATAATGTGGTATTGGCCAAATTAGAAATAACATTTTTGACATGGCAATTCTCAAATGACATACCTTTATGTAACATGTTATTAATGTTAAGGCCAGTGTGAAAAATTACTATATACATAACAGCTTTAGATGGACGATCATACTCAGAAGCCCGCGATATCCAGATCTACCTCCAACTTAAGGTCAAATTATACAATACAATTACAGTGTACTCTCATCCCAACAGCCTTCTATGTGATCACATACAGTAAGCTACAAACTTTTAAGAACAAAGAATTTTTTTAACTGATTGTACTCAGTATCCCATGATTTTAGATTTGTAGCCAAACAATGGACTGTATCAGTCAAAAGTTTTTATCAGCTTTACTCGTATTTTACTACTCAGTTTTTGTTAAAATTTAACTGAGAAAACCTGCGTAGTAACCCTAGAGGCACATAGTAAGGTTTGCAATTCATAAAAAAATTAGACATAAGAAATAACAATAGCAAATTCTTTCCATTTACAAAACTTCATCAAGTTCATCAAAATCAAGCTAATTTGGGACGTATCGGACACAGAGATTAAGGACAACCATACCTCAAGTGCTGCATAGCAGTGGGAAGTTCTATTGTTGTGCTAGTGCGAACCATATGACTCAACTCAAAGGGAGAATTGTGATTATTTTAATTAATTTGATAATTCAATCTTTTTTGATAATTTGTAGATTTCTTTTTCTAATCTCTGCTTGTTAAAAAAAAAAAAAGGGTTTAACCAAGCTTTTAACAGGTACTGTACTTTGTGCATTCTCGACTTATATTAAGGTTTTTATAAACGCATCATGCAGCAGGTGGGTGCTCCATTGTACACAATTTAGCTTCACTTGTTTGGTTGTTGATTCAGCAGTTTTGGAGGATTCAGAAGTTTTGCTGCTTAGCTTGTTTTTGTTATTACCTCCGCCCAATGAAGTTGGAGGAGGTTATGTGATCATTACCGTTTGTCTGTTCGTTGATTTGTTGGTTTGTTTGTGAGCAGGATTGCTCAAAAGGTTATGGATGGATTTTCCTCAAATTTGGCGGAATGATTAAGTATTGTTCAAGGAAGAGGTGATTTGATTTTGGGAGGTCAAGGGCATGCAAAAGGTCAAAAGCACATTAAAAACATATTTGTGTGAAGACTACTGGACTGCAAAAACACAGGGGTTACTAGCTAATTCAGGCAAAAATAGCATTGAGTATATTGGCAGAGGTACTTGAGCTCTCTGAGCGCAGCTCTAGTTTAATATGTTATTGCCAGCGGCCTGCGGTCACACCTTCCCAGGACTTCAGAAACCTCACCTTTTACCGCTCGATTGTCCTCAAGCTGTTGTCGTTCGAGTTTGCCTGATTAATATCAAGCTATTTATTGACCAAATGACTGAGACCAATCCTTGATCCATAATCATAAAGAAATGATAATTGATACAACATTATTAGGATGGAATCATAAATGCAAAAAATCCAAAACTTTCGCTGACTTCGCAGCATTTATTTTCACCATCACTCAGCTGTGCATAATACCCAACAGCGCCCCTTAGCCGTGACTATATTCAGAATATAGATTGGATTCTCTGGGCATATTGCTTAATGAGTCTTGCAAACTAATTTACGAGAATCTGTGCTGTTTCTCAAGCTACATGAAATTATAAAGAAACTGATTTTTTATGTAGTCATTTATGTGCAGAAGAAAACTCCTTATTTTGTGTAATGCACGTATAATGAATGCTATCAAAAATAAATTAGACTGTCGTTCGTTCTACCAATTAGTCTGAGCAACTGTTGCTAATCGGGAGAAGTAAACTGCGAGTGGTTTAGGTTATAATGCAGTGAACTGTGAGGTTTCCGCTGGCCTTTGTTCCTGCCGTCGGACCGCCGCTGGTCATTGCTATGCCATGGTCGCGAGCACCTCCAGAGCTGAACTTTGAGCCAAAGTCAACATGTTCTTAAATCTTCATGTCAACATTTTTAATCCAAGTGTGTGAGTTTTTCTGACTAAAATAAGTGAAACTAGTTTAAGCAGGAAACTCAAGTCAGAGTTTACATTAAGCTGATGCAGCTGAGTTCATGTCAACAAAGACTCCCCAAATGCAGAGCAACAACGACCTAAAACTTAACTCATTTGGCGCCACACTTTCAGCGGTCCAGCAAGCCATTGTTATGCACTGAATACATGGCAGAAATGTAAACATAAGAACATTCTGAGCGATCACGAGCGTGGTGATGCAATTGCTGTGCCATCTGGCGGAGATAGGTGGTACTGAAATTCTGGCAAATAGTATTACGCCAAGCGCCATTAACGTAGATTCACGTCAAAGACGTAGAGCAACGTCAATGGTGCCAAATGAGTTAACATGCTGCGTTATTCAAGTACAGTCCTGCTCACTCGCCTCTGTTCTTTAATTTGCCGTCTCAGGTGCAAGTGGAGATTTTTGGGCTTGCTGCTCCCTCCCCAGCATCTACCGACTTGGATCCACTCTGTCGGACATTGAGGAGATTCAAAAGTTCTTGCCTGATTTCTGTTGGTTGTTTACTATGTCATTGCTATGCCATGAATGGGTACAACTCCAGAGTAGAACCTTCAGTCAAGGTGTCATCTTCATGTCAATGCTTTTTTTGGTCACACTTTAGATGAAGTGTTGCTCATAAGGGCTCTGTACAGCATGTGTAATGCCTTCATAAATGAGACATAATGTCTTCAGAGATCATGCGCAAGCAAATGTGATGCTTTGCAAAGGGCGAAATAACACATCCTTATTCAGCATGTGATGCCAGATCTGAAAATGACAATGTCACTTAGCTGACAATGTCACCCTTTATAGTTCAGTATTTAGCCACTAGCTCAGCGAAATTCTGTGTTATGTGACATCTAACATCACATGCTGAATAAGGATGCGTTATTTCACCCTTCACAAAGCATTACATTTGCTGATGTATGATTTATGAACACGTTAGGCCTCATTTGCGAAGGCATTATACGTGCTGTATAAAGCCTTTATGAGCGGCACTTCATCTAAGGTGTGACCAATTTTTTATCTAAATATGTGAGTTTACCTGACTGAAAGAAGTTTTCACTTTATCACCATTAAATCATGCTTTGGAGTAGACATCTTTCATTTTTTTTGATACAGGGTAATTGTACACATGCTCTCCATTTAATTTCTCTACAATGCTGAATATCTCTTATATGTTTCAGTCCTCTGAAGAATTAGCCTGATTTTCTTAGCTGCTGAGACAAATAAAGCTTTATCTGATGTACTGGGAAGCTATTGATGCGCTTTGCTCCATGGCTGAAATGATAATTATTCATGGTTATTTTCGGCTCAGAAAGCAAGCCAATTCCCAAGAAACCGGAGCTAAAATTACAGAGGATCAGGCTGTTATATTTTTAGGCTCTGTTCAACTTTAGACATGCTCATTCATACAGCATCTTCTGAACACACTATAATTGAGCAATGTCTTCCGGAGGGATTTTCCATGTAATCTGGAAAACATTTTTTTTTTTACATTTATGATTTGATTTATTGATGGAGTTTACTTTGGAGACTACTTATCCATAGAAGATGAATTATAAGGGCAGATACCATAAGCTTTGCTGGTACTTATTGTCAAATTTAACAAGTATACTCTCCATTTTTAAGCAAAGAATATTGTCAGACAATGCTAAATTCTGAGTCATATACTAGGGCATGTATATACCATGACAGTATGAAAGATTATGGTTAATGAGAATTTAATACCTTAGCTGATACAGTATTGATGATTTTTGTTTTTTTTGTTTTTGTTTTTTTTTTTTTTTTGTTCTGTTGAGCCCATTACCATTTGCTAGGCTCACAACTAAAATTGGCACCCTTGCTTAATCTGGAAAAAAAGCTGTTAAGAATGAATGCCTCTATTGATAGCCCTCTTAGTATTTATATCCAAAAATACTAACAAAAATACAGCCTTAAATTGGAATACAATGACTGAAATAGACAAGATAAACATTTAAACATGCTTTTGTATAAACATCTCTCTCTCTCTCTCATATATATATATATATATATGTGTGTGTGTGTGCATCACACACACACACACACGCACACACACACACACATATAAACAACACACATCATAGAATAAATATGTTTTCAAAATTGTATGCTATTGGATCCCCCTCATTCAATACTTTCTGCAGCCTCCCTTTGCTGAGATTACTGCTCTGAGTTTCCTCATTAGTGTTTAATGAGGCTGAGAAGACATGACAAGAAATCCGAAACGGTCCCTGCATGCAAAATCTCTGCAGCTCCTTCAAAGTACTGGGTACCAGGTCCACATTTATGGACTCATCTCTTCAGCTTATCCTACAGCAGAGGTGGGCAGCGAGGGCCGTATCTGTCCCTGGCTTTCATACTAACTTCTGCCCTTTATTTTGTTAATTATCTAAATTAGCCAAACTATTTATGAATTTTGATGTTTCTGGCACATTTCATTAAATTATCAGGATTAACCATCAAAGGCTGTTCTTGTCTCCCGACATAAAACATTTTTCTTTGATCTCATCTTTGCGCAAATCTACATTTGTGTATGCAGCCAATTCGTTCAATTAGTCAGGGTAATTGAGAAAAATAAAAACCTTCACACACACTGGCCCTCCAGGACCGGAATTGCCCACCCCTGCCCTACACCCTACAGGTTTTAAATTGGGTTTAGGTCTAGGGACTGGGATGGACATGGCAAAACCTTGATTTTGTGGAGTGTCAGCAATTTCCATAGTGATTTCAGTGCATGCATTGGATTAGTGTCCTGTTTGAAGATCCAACCACGGCCCAGTTATAGCTTTCTGCCAGAGATGTCTGCTTTTACTTGATAGAGTACAGGATAACGTGAATCGTGACAAGTTTTCTAGGGCCTTTGGAAGAATCCCACAGCAAAGATTCTTAACCCTTTAACTGCCTGCTCAACCTTTTGGCAGAGCACATTTTGAATAACTATTTCTAATTGAAAGATGTGTGGAACTTAACAGATCAGATTTTTTTTTCAGCATTGCAGACTGCAAATGATTATTGGAGAAGACTTCATCAGGCAACGTTTAACACATCTTTCAATTTAATGCAGCGACTCAAACTGTGCTTGACCAAAAGGGAGCAGGCAGTTAGGGTTAACCATACTTCACAGTCACGATGTGGTTCTTTCAGAATTGGTCTGATATGTTAAACCCACCATTGAGATTTATTGCCAAAAACCTCTGTTTTGGTCTTATCTGAGCATAGAACTTGGTCCCACTGAAATTTCCGGTAATTTTTGGCAAACTGCAGTCCGTTTTATTTTAAAGGGGACCTATTATTCTGATCCTTCTTATAATGCATATTAGTAATGTTATTATGTTCGTTGTCTATACTCAACCTCTGAAAAGTTTCTAAACATAAGATACAGGGGTTTTTGCTGTAGTCCAAGAATGTGATTTGGTGAATATAATTTCCTCTCTGAACAGCTCCTCCCAAGATCTTTGCGAGATCTGGGCAAAACCTGATGTCAGTACAGACCTAGCCAGAGCCAATCACAGTCCTGGACCTGTCCACATCGGAAACTATTCTAGCAAGCACTAACAATGGCAGATCATACTATGCCTTAGTAGCATCGACACTTTTGGAAATGCAAAAGAAGAACCGCAGATCATTTGAGGTGCAGTTTTGTCAGTATCTCTCTCAAAGCTACTTGTCCGTTTACATTTGGACGCAAAGAAAAACATGTATTTCTCTTCCAAAAGAGGATGCCACCAGAAATCAGTGGGTAGCTTTTTTTTTGTTTGCTGGCAGCAAACAGCCACGGCCAAAGGGAATGTTAGCTGCTTGCGCTCAGCATTTCACCTAAGACAGCTTTATCAATAAATGATAATTCAACACAGGATAAGCATTTCACCTGCTTCTCAAACCTGAAGCAGTTGCATTGATCAAGTGCTCGGAGCCACGAGCTGTAAGTAACGATATAACCGCAAATAATGTAAGTGAAGCTAACGTGTCACGAGTGGCTAGTAGGACTGCTAGCGATAGTTAGCACCAACAACTGGCCTCAAACACAGGCTTTGTAAAATATCTGAAGATAAAGCCTGGATTGGTCACAGCTGTCCGTGACTCACAGACACAGAAGCTGTAAGTTGCTTTTACTGCATAAGCTAACCTGACGTGATAGCCAGTTGATTGTGGCTGTAGCACAGCGGCTAACGTAGCCAAGTAACTGTTGCTAATGTTTGTGTCCTAAATATTCAAGAGTGATATCAGGGGAAATTCTACAGATGGTTTGTGAACATAAACCTCATTTGAAGCTAACGTTTAATACTTGTTTGTAATTTGGATGCTTGGTGCAGCTGTTCACAGTAACAGAACTTGCTGCCTGTAAAACCTGTATTGCAAGGGTTTGTCTCTGGTTGTTATGACCGCTCAGTTATCAGCTACTGCATGTTAGTTTGCGTGCCTTGCTAATTAAAAATGCTCCTGGTTAACTTATATGCAATAATTCTGATCGGTATGCTTGTGTTACTTCGGTAAGCATCAATGTGGCAGTTTCATCATAATGTTCCCCGATTGTAGCCCCTACAGTTAGTGACCGCTTCACTTATCTATGACCGGGATCAGCCGAGTACTTCACAAATGTCTGGTCTAGCTCTCTGGTGCTACCATGAAAGCAATGCGAAAGGCAGATGCTCTACTGTGTCTGGTGTAACAAATGATTTCTCTGCACTACCTTGACATAATTTCATCCCCCTTTAGAAATTGTTAAAGCCAAAAAAGGCGGAGATTAAATAGGTAATTCTTTCCGGTAGAAGTGATCGATTCGCAAGCTCCACATAAGCAACTTGGCCACGCTGACGGAACTTGCGGTTTGCAAAACCTGTATTATGTTCATAACATAACCAAGCTCTCTCTAGCTGTCGCGTACTATCCATAAAGCTGCTTTCACATCGGACACAAAACAAATTATTCGCGGGACAGATTAGCCTACATTCAAAGTCAATGCAAAGGCGCAAGTACAAGCATTATTGGCACGTTAAGCAGCTTTCACACCAGACGCGAAACAAATTTTTCACGCGACTGATTACATTCAAAGTCAATGCAACAATCCCAATACACATGTTATGGGCACGTCAAGCCACTTTCACACCGGACGCGTAATGAATTTTTCGCGCGACAGATTAGCTACATTCAAAGACAATGCAAAGAAGCGAATACAGGCATTATGGGCGCGTTAAGCAGCTTTCACACCGGACCCGAAACTTATTTTTCGCGTGACAGGTTACATTCAAAGTCAATGCACAGACCCAAATACACGCGTTGTGGGCACGTCAAGCAGCTTTCACACCGGACGCAAAACAAATTTTTCGAGCGACAGATTACATTCAAAGTCATGACCGCTTATCAGCTACTGCATGTAAATTTGCATGCTCTGCTAATTAAAAATGCTCCTGGTTAACGTATATGCATTAATTGAAGCACCTATTACTAAAAGCCCAAAGTCACACTTCACTTGACTCGTGGGGTTTTAGTAATCAGTGCTTCAATAATGATCGGTATGCTTGTGTTACTTCGGTAAGCATCAATGTAGGTTTTGCAGAGCTTGGGGTGCGTTTTTGGGTGCTTGTGAAATGATCGCTTTACTTATTCAAGACAGGGGTCAGCTTGATACATCTCCAATGTCTGGGCAAGCTCTCTGATGCTATCGGTGAAAGCAATAGGGAAGCACACAGGCTATAATGTGTCTGGTATAACAAACGATTTCTCTGCATTGCCATCGATTGAATATGAAATTCTTTGCTGTAAAATTGATCGATTCGCTAGCTCAGGATAAGCAACGGTTCACGCAAACGGAACTTACGGTCTGTAAAACCTGTATTATGTTCACGACATAACCGCAGCTCTGTCTAGCTCTCGGCACTATCCATAATGCGGCAATTTTCCTTCAGGAAAAGCTAGTCATTCCGAAGCAATTAGTAAACCACAGGCAATTTCTGAAAAGACCATTTAGCCTGGAGCTTTCGCCCCTCCGTCGTATACCAGCGCAGAGGTTGTTCGTTACTCCACGCTAACAACACACCACAGCTATGCACACAAAAAAGCAGGTCCTAATAGACACGGAAGCAGTCCATAAGCGGTTGGTCCACTTTTAGCTGCTCCTCACTGTCCATGTTTCCCTCTAAACTCAGAGCCACTGGATTTCTACGGTCTTTGGTCTACACTTGGGCATGTCGACCCGTTCTACAAATGTGTCTATATGGGGTGGATTCTAGCTTTCCCTGCATCCTAACTATAGAGTAGAAAAACCGCTGTACTCACCACTGTTGCCGTAGCAAACTGTAGCCGATAGCAAATTTGTGCTTGAGCTGCCAGACTTTCGCACTGCGTCATCCACTTTAGCCGCTGCGTGCATTAGAACAAGTTCATTTCATTAGATTTATACACATGTACTTTGATGGATAGCAGAATTTTCCTGCCGCTTCCTTATCAGCCAGCTTGGCAGCCGTGTCTTGCGTTTCACTCTGGGTAGGAGGACCCGGAAAACTGCGTTGGGCTGCCTCGTCCCGCCCAACTCCGCCCTCCACAGATCTGGCCAGTCAGAGGAAAGTGGGCACACGGGGAGTGGGGGCCATAGCGGAAGAGCCACCCCAACGAGGCGTTTCAGGCAGAGACTACTATGGACTTCAAATAGTTTTTTTTGAGGATGGCAGTATGAGCTAAATAGGGACCCTATTATGGACTTTGAACAACCAGGAGTACCCTAGGGGAGTCCAAGATCAAAATATAAACTTGGAAATATAGCAAAATAGGTCTCCTTTAACTGTTGCATTTTCCTGGCATCCTTCCCAATGGTCTTGCTGTGTTGGAGACTATTTTGACCCCAGGACATAATTAATGTCTGCAGTACTCCAACTGTAATCCTGTTACATATTTTTTCTATATCTGCTGGTTGCAGCACTTCACTAAAGCAACATAAAACTTTCTGTATTTCAAGAGAATTATTCAAACCTGGAATGTTATGTTTTTATGGCCAAAGAATGACATCAATAGAAAATATCTAGATTTTGTACATCATTTTCATTGGAAACCTTAGGATCTCCACTAAAATTTAAAATTGGCCTTAAGTTCCACAGGTTTGAATACAGCAGCTGCATTTGATGAACTCATATATGTGGCCGTAGGTTTCATTGGGTTAACGGTAATAAAAACTCTCACACTGTCATTCAGAAAATTACTGTTATAGTGCCATGTTTGAACCAAAGTAACTCAGTCTAGCATAAGCTACAGTACGTCTATAACCCTTCTACCTGGCTGCAGCACATCTCTGCATTTTTTTAAAAATTTTAAACAGGTCAAGGTCAAAGTTTATTTATAAAGCACATTTTAAACAATACCGTAGCCCAAAATGCTGTATTCAGAATAAATCAAAACCACAAATATGAAATAAAATAAATAAATAGAATTAAATTAAACACAAGAACAAATATGACATGAAAACAAATTGATTACAACATTAAGAAATCATGAATTAAAAGCCAGTGTAAAAAGGTGGGTCTCCTGTTAGGATTTAAAACTCTTGAGTTCTAATATAAAGCGGCAAACTGTTTCACTAATCTTGGGCAGCCACCATAAAGGCTCTGTCACCTCTGGTTTTGAGCCCAGATCATGGGGGGCTGGTCGAGGAGAATATTGGCTTGCTGACCGCATTGTTTTGACTGTAGCATGGATGCAATAAATCAGACAAGTAATATGGTGCCAGCCCATTTAACGCTTTATAAACCACTAATAGAATCTTAAACTGCAGCCTGAAACTGACAGGAAGCCAGTGTAGAAACGCCAGTACAGGAGTGATGCGGTCAAGTCTACTCTTTCTCGTCAACAGGCTTGCAGCTGCGTTCTGTACCAACTGTAGTCGACGGAGAGACGACAGATCAGGACCATAGTACAAGAAATTGCGGCGTTCTAAGCAAGAAGTGATGATCATGTGGACAACTCACTGAAATTCACTATGCGAGAGGTACGCTCGCCCTATAATAGATTGATATGGATTGTTATCATCAAGTCCCATTCCACGCAAAAGCTGGTTCTCAAATCTTGCAGCTGTATCAATCATGATTCTGATAAATATTTCTTGAAGAGCTTGAAATAGGCTGAAACAAATTGCTGTTGGTATGTGAATTGTCAGTATGCAAAACCTGTGTGATTATCAGGAGAAATTCAGCTGACTGACTCACTTAAACTAAAACAATGGATCTTGTAGATCCCATTCCCCTTTCTAGGACCATATTGCCTCTCAAAAAGGGGATTCCTACCAGCTCCTGGAAGTCCACCACGCTGTTACTGCTGTGATCCCATTTAACCTCAATATTGAGATCCTTGCCTTGCTTCCAAGGTTCTCGACCAGCCATAAACAAACATAGATGAAGTCATGTATAAATCCATCTGTGCCCAGCAATGTACTCACTCTGCTGTAAATAATGCTCTTCATTGGACACATCTTGTATTCCCCTAGACGGACTGTCCCTCAGGCTGCGCTGTAGAGCAAATACTAGGCCATTCAGTGCAGTTACCTCAAATAAATAGAAGCTGCACGAGACAGGGAAAAATGAGTCAATATTTATTTTTATCTCTTTGTATGCCATTATGTTTGTGTTGTTTGAGGACATTTGTGGACATCAGGTGATCTCCCGAAAAATGGAACCAAACCTGAAAAGTGAGCGCAAGTATGCTTTATAGACTGAGACAGACTGACATAGCCTCTGTTGCAGACCTCTCATGGCGTTCGGTTAACTTCCCTCCCCCAACAACGTCTGCGCACTTGAGCGAGGTTTTGTGTTCCACCAATCAGAAACTAGCTCTTAAAATCCAGGAGCTAATTATAAATGCATAAACATATAAATCCAAAATGGCGGACGGTGGCGAACATGTTTTCTCTCGAGCTTTGGATAAAACCTGCAAAACCTTCAATATTGAAAGTATGAATAGCTAACAAGAACAAGCAATGAACAACTTAGTTATCCAGAGGAAAGATGTCTACGTAAATTTGCTTACAGGATTTGGCAAATCGCTCATAAGCATTCTGATTGGCTCATCAAGCACAATCACATTACGTCACGGGACACTAAACCTCGCTCGAGTGCGCAGACGTTGTTGGGGGAGGGAAGTTAACCGAACACCATGAGAGGTCTGCAACAGAGGCTATGTCAGTCTGTCTCAGTCTATAAAGCATACTTGCGCTCACTTTTCAGGTTTGGTTCCATTTTTGGGGAGATCACCTGATGTCCACAAATGTCCTCAAACAACACAAACATAATGGCATACAAAGAGATAAAAATATTGTTAATTATTTTTCATAACGCAATTATGAAATTGTCATACATGGTGATATCAGACTGAAACAGTACACGTAAACACAACATTGAAATGGAAATCATGAAAATGCGAGAAAATGACTTTGCACGTGAAAATGTGCGTAAATCATGCTTGTGGATGGCAATAAAAGAGGAGAATTTTTGGAATGTTCACATTGTGCCTCATGAACGACGGAAGCATCACTTATCGAAAACACAGCCATTTCGGATCAGGAACTCTACCCTCTAAATGCCAAGACTGTCTGAAAATGATCGGTGGAGGGCCATTGGGATGATTGAATCCGGAACCTCGCAGAGGGAAGTTGCTCATCGCCTGAATGTCCACCGAAACACCATTTGGAACTTATGGCAGCGTCATCAGCAGACAAGACATGTCATAGACCGTCCTCGCAGCGGCCGTCCACGAGTAACCACTCCCAGACAGGACAACTGGATTCGAACAACCCATCTCCGAAATCGATTCCAACCTGCAACCATAACTGCAAGAACGATACCTGGTTTGAGGCGACTGTCTGCACAGACAATCCGTCGCCGTCTCCGTCATTTTGGCATTGTCCCACGTCGGCCAGCAAGACGTCCAATACTCACAGTACAACACCGACGACTGCGTCTACAGTGGGCACAACAACATCGACGGTGGATCCAACGTCAGTGGGATCTTGTACTCTTCACTGATGAATCAAGATTCATGCTTTACCGATGTGATGGTCGTTTACGTGTATACCGTCGACGTGGAGAACGTTATGCCAACAACTGTGTTCAGGAATTTGATCGTTTTGGAGGTGGTAGTGTCATGATTTGGGGAGGGATCACGGCTAGAAACAGAACAGATTTGCTTGTTATTGATGGAAATCTGACAGGTCAAAGATATCGCGATGAAGTGCTACGGCCATTGGTGGTACCGTTTTTGATGCAACATGGTCCCGGAATAACGCTGCAACATGATAACGCCAGACCACACGTTGCAAGGATTGTACAGCAATATCTGATGCAACAACATGTCAATGTCCTGCCATGGCCAGCCAGATCCCCAGACATGTCCCCAATCGAGCATCTTTGGGACGAGATGGATCGACGTTTGCGGCGGTTGGATAACCCGCCAGCTACACTCCAGGAATTGCGACAACGTCTGCGTCAGATTTGGAATGACATCCCACAGCAATTTCTGGCACATCTGATTCGGTCCATGCGCCGGAGATGCGTTGCTTGCATCATGGCACGAGGAAGTCACACCCGGTATTGAAGTGTGAAGGTCACAATTGGTTAGACGTCAGACAAGTGCTTCATGACGCATGAAAATGACATTTTTAGTTTTGAGTGACGTTGGCACTGAAAAGTCAGTGTTTCTCCTGTTAAATAAACATATTGATTGCATTGAGATCTTTGCGTGTCATTTATAACATACACATAAATGGTGTCACAGAAACTTTTGTTGATGAGTATAAATATTGACTCATTTTTCCCTATCTCGTGCAGCTTCTATTTATTTGAGGTAACTGCACTGAATGGCCTAGTATTTGCTCTACAACGGAGGCTAACACTGACATTGGTGATGACTGTTGCAGCTAAAGGGATGTGATGAAAATACTAAGTAAATGAACAAAACGCAAAAATAAACTAAAAATACTTGTGTGAAAAACACGGACGAACAACATCCAGGGCTGTAGTGATGTCTCCAAAATTCAGTTTTTTCTCAGAACTAATTTATTTTTCCAGCACGATCAATAGAAAGAAAGTGAATAATAACAATGTAAAAAGGTCAGAGAGTAATACCAGCCCCCCCCCTCCGCCCCCCCCCCGTCATCCTCGAAACCACCTGCTACACACCTGCCAGCCATTCGTAAAATCAGTAGGAGTCCAAAGCCCAGTGAGCTCAGTTCACTGGTGTCCATATTAGCCAGGAACTGATTTGGTATTCAGTTGTATTGACAAAGGTCCTTTTGTGTTGAGCAGATGTTCAGGTATTTAATTAATAATGTGTTGCATTCATATAACATTGTGCTCACACTCTAAGCACTTCACAATAAAAGGTTTGTTTCTTGTTTTACGATTCTGGCTGGTCCCTTGTTCCCATTTTGATTACCGTGTTTGATTTCCTGTCCGACTTTTTGATTACCGATCTGTCTTTTGGTCCGATAGTGCTTGGGTACCACCCTCTCATGAATATTCAATATTCAGTCATGTATTCCAGGTACAAGGACAATTACTGCATCATTTAGACGATTACATCTGGAGTTACTGCTCCTGTATAGCAGGGATGGAGTCCATAGACTCATCTTACACAGAGGCATTCATGACAGTCTTGCATCCTCTGAAATATTTCCAGCCGGAGGATGCCGTTTCAGATTATAAGCGCCTGCCAAGACTGTAGCGACGAGAGTTCAACACACTGACGACATCCAGGTCGCCACACGTATCATCGCCTGGTTGTGATGAGAAAGTGTTTGTTAGCATTACCCCGCTGGCTGTTTCCCCTCTTTCTACGAAGAAGTATAAAATTGGGCTCAGTCTTTCGAAGACGGTTGGTGTGCCCCATGGCTTCGATGATGGGGTGGGGTGCTGTGTTCATGGGTTTGGCAGCCAGTGGTCACTGATTGTACACATTTGTGACCTTCAGTCAGTAAATCGCAGCGGTAACCTACTTTTTGGTCTGGCAGTCACAAGGGCAATAATGAATAATATGTGAACCATGAATGTGATTTCAAGCCAGGTTGGTCAGGTTTGCTGGATTTAATGTTTAAGTCAATAATAATTTACTTGTGTGTAGGAATAGACTCAAATACTGTATTTGACTATTATTAGATTGTGGCGCATTTAATTATTTCAACTCAGAGCTGTTTTAATGTGATGGACTTCTGTCTGAGTATGCCCCATTAGTACAAAAACTAGAACATAAAAATTCATTGTGATTAGTACACTGTACATTTCAATCAACATTAACAGCCTTAAACGATCAATAATGCTGAAGCAATTAGATTTCAAAATGTACACACGGGGGTGCCGTGACAAATAATATCCATGATCTGTCTTTGTGATTGTTTTGGAAATTTTACAATTGAAAGACGTGTATTTGGGTATGAGGGTCATGTATTCAAATTATTGCCTTTGGGGAACTGTTGAACTTTTAATTTAACCAATAGTTGGTTATTATCAGTATTATTGATTATTAGATGGTTTTGACCACAATCTGGTGCAAGTAAACACAATTATTTTGTGACAAAAGTCAGTTTCAAGGTCATTATCATCAGAGGCTAATAATGGCCTTGACCATGACTGTGTTATTCACTAACATTAGCCTTTCACTCTCCTTGTGCGGAAAATCAGCTTTTTTCCACAGGACTGCTTTGAGGAGGGGTAATGTACACGGAATAACAATTCTCTCCGTGGGAAGCATTCGAATAACATGCATTACCATTCACTCAAGTACAAATTATTTGCCTGTCCCCGTTTAAGTTCCCAGCATGAGCTTATTTGTTTAGCCACCAAAAATTTATTTGGCACTAGAAACAAAGCTTTTCAGTGTGTCGTAAAGCGAGTTATTTTATTAAAGTACTTTATATTAGCTGAAGCTAACGGGGGGCAAATGCTGCTGCTAACATGCCATATCAACATAATTGCTGAACCTGAAGTATTCCAAGTGCACAGATGCTGCAAGTGACTGACCGGGTGAATGGGTGCTGTGACTTGAAGTAATTTTAGTTTACAGGGAATTATGAGTGTTGGATGAATAAGTTCTTTTTCGCACCAATCTCGACAACAATAAGCCAGCATGTGTGATCTTTCCTACGAAAAAATAAAATATATATTGAGGTGAGGTTGGATTGTGACCCCAGGGCCAGAATTACGAATCATGGGCAGGGGGAGAGAATTGTCCAAATGGTCCCCCGTCCCCCCAAAACCCACAGCCACGCCAGCATGACCAAAACACATCACATAAAGACTGCTGCCTGACTGTTTTCTTGATGTCTTTCATCCTAAAAATTCTCTAACTTACTGCAAACACTACAGATACTGGCAGATTTTAATACACAGCTATGTGGATCAGATCCAAAATTTGTAAACCACTAAGGGTAAACTTAGATGATCATTTTATGTATAGATTTTGATAGTTTGCAAATTAGGCTTTGTTAGCCAAAAAAAAAAAAAATGCTTCTTATTTAACGAGTGCTGCTTAATTATATCACTAAACCAGTACATAATTAGTGTGAATTGTTACTTTTTCTGATTGCGTCCATAACATATACCTAATTTGCAGGTTTTGACTTTGTAGGCTTATGCCTATGTCTGGTTGAATGTGCTTACATCTTTGCTTTAGGCTTCAACTTTTTTTTTGATAACAATCATGCTCCACTATTCACCCAGGCATGCAAACAACTTACTCTTCGGCAGACGTCACTTTTTTCACGTCACTTTTGGTGACTTGTATGAATTGCCCTGACTGCATTGAGCAAAAAAAAAAACTCCACTAACTTGTTAGGACCCATTGTGAGGACCACCCATTGCATCACTGGTTTTGTGGTTGTTTACTTTAGTCTTGTTGTGGCTGACATTTTGAGCAGGGAGAGGCAACATCCCCTGAGCTAAGGACTTTCGCTTTTTTCTGTTGGTCAACTATTTCATATGGTTTTTATTTATAACATCCTTTGCTCTGCGGATTATGTGATGCTATGGCCTCTATCTTACACTCGCTACAGGCCGTAAGCATGACACAAGCATCTTTGCGACCGATGCAGTTATTATTTTCCTGTCCAGCGTCCACGTTGCTTAAATAAAGAATGCACTTGCGCCAAACTGAGCACCCATTGGGCGCGTTGGTCTTAAAATGAGATGTAGTCAGGTGCATTGTTGGCATATTGCTATCTTGAGGCAGCAGAAAACCTGGTCTAAAGTCAATTGTCAGTTTTTGGCTGCTATTTTAGAGTGCAATACTACAATGGTATTACGCGCCTTTGTAGTCTAGTGCACAAATGTACATACAATCTGTTTGTTGTGTACACAGGGACGAGCAGCAGCGCACACACATGCAAACGATAAAAATAATAATCTCTCACATTGTAATTATTTCATCATGTAAATCAACGTATACCAAAGGATAAAATTCCTGCGATATGGCTCTGTCGTTTTGCATCAAACTCAGAAACAACATTTTGTTTCTGAACTGGTAAAATGTAACTTTTTTCCTCAATTTGCCATTTTCCTAATTGTCTCTAATTTTCCAACTTCCATTAAGCTCTTTCTTGTGTTGCCAAACTATGGACATTTCTTCACCATATCTGGTTAATTGGGGCTTTTGTTTTTGCTCATGGTTCGATCTATAAATGATTAATGAGGCTTAATTTCACTCATAATGTAGTGGCACGCTTGTCAGTTTATTTTTTATCTCTGGCCCTAAAAATATTCTCAGCTGTGACACTTGAGCAGTGAGAGGTCAAAAAGTTCGCCTCATTAATTCCGACAGATTTGGATGCTAACAGCATAGGGCAAATCGTCCCTGAAACAAGGAACTATATTCTGACAAAAATCTGACAATGTGGCCTCCCCTAAATAACCAAACAATCTCTCACAAATCCTGTGTGTGGGTCCTCTGATTCAACGGAAAATCTATCACACAGGTTGAATGACTTCCAGCAATATTTAGGTGGAATAACAAAGTCTCATCGTGCTCGTCTATTGTTTGCCTATTTTTATATCATTCTTCGGTGGGGAAGTAAAAATGAGATTCTGAGAGACACCGTGAGGGGGAAGCCGGGTTCCATCCTCCTGGTCTTATCAGGTCCTGACAGCTGCATGCACTGTCATTCCAATAATTTGGTGTGGAAATCCAGATTTCACTTGAACTCTGAAAGGAAAATAAAAGACATGAAAGCTGACTTTTCGTAAAAAAAGATACAGTATTCAAGCAATTCTCAGAAAAATATTGTTAACACTGTAAAATCCCAGAATTACCTTAAAATTTCAAAATGACTTTACAGTTCCTCAAAAAGGATTTTTCCGAGAACTTCAGAACCCTGCTCTAAGTGATTTAGCCAAGTCGGACATGCTCCTGGATCAACCTCTCACATCACAATGCTGGACAAACACTGCAATCAACCCATCACAGCCCCCTGACATCATCAGCGTGTTTTGAAGTGTTTTTGTAACCATGAAGATTCAACAGAAATGACTTGAGGACACACAGTGAGAGATTTTGTTCATCTGCATAATGTTTAATTTGGAAAAGTTGCCCTTGAAGAGGCACAAAGGAATTTTAAGAGAAGCACAGGAGCGGCACACAGATCATGTCTGAGGGCCGTGATTGATAGATTGCAATTTTGGCCCAGGATCACAATGTGGATTGTTGACCTAGGAACATAACTTTATTAGCTGGATCTCATAGTGCCTACGGAACAACAGATGTAACAGCTGGGTACATGCCTACACCTCTTATGCACCATGGAAAAAGAGAAGTACAGTGAGAATTTACTGAAATCTATATGTTCCTCGATGCATATGATTAATTATTTTCACAAAGAATAGGAGTTTGACTGCATGGAGAGTTGTTGATAAACTCCAGACAATTTATGGATCCCTTAATTACATCAACTAGATCCTACCAATCTCTCAGAAGGCATCATTTCTTAAGCATCTCTCAAATCTGTTGCATTTCACAAGTGAGACAAAAAAAATATCTGGGTAATGACATGGCAGTCGTTGAGACAGATGAAATGTTAATGCAAATGTTCGAATATACATGTGACGTAAAAAGAAATTGCGTGGGCTGATTTTCCGAGGAAATATAAGCATGGAAAATAAGATTAGCCTTTCAAACACTGAATTATTAAAACAACCTACAAAATGCGGCCAAAAGTTTACAGAAATGGAGCCGAAACCTAATTGACATTCATAGGAAAACGGATGTTTTTAAATTCTTAATATCTATTAAAAAAAAAAACAAAAATGTGTGTCTCCAACGAGGGGTGGGGACATTGAGCATACGCTCCAACAAAAGGTGACAAAATTAATATTTACCCTGGATACAAAGTCACTTAAAGGTCTTTATAAAGAATTTATTGTGAGACTTTTTCTGTGAATTCTAGCTGATCATTTTTTTTCTTCTTCTTGGGGTCCTTTCATAGAAATGATGTATTGCTAATTGGTGTCTCTTTATTGATTAGAGCTCCCAACTTTGGGACTCAACCAGAAATGGTAACAATTTCCATATCCTTGAGCAGAATTGTTTGAAAATACCCTCCAATGAAAGCTGGACATTTTTCCTATCAGCCCAGATTAAACATTTTGATTCCAATTTTAATTAAAATGTCAAATATTTAGAATTTAAATATGTCTGTTTTCAGTAAACTATCCACACACCTACAGCTTAATAGTGTATGTGTAAATCAATCTATATACAACCCCAAAGTGTAAATTGTGAATAAAACCAAAATGCCATGACTTTTCAGATCACATGAGCCAATGTTATTTACAATAGAACACAGATAACATTTCAAATGTTGAAACTGAGACATTTTACATTTTTATCCACAAAATGAGCTTATTTAAAAATTTCTGGCCCCAACAGATCTAAATAAAGTTGGGACACAGGCAAAAAAAGGGCTGAAAAAGCAATTAACATATAAGAGAATCAGCTGAAAGAGCATTTAGCAAGTAATTAAGTTGACTGCTATCAGGTGTGTAACATGATTGGCTATAAAAGGGATGTCTTAGAGAGGCTGAGTCTCTCAGAAGTAAAGATGGCCAGAGGCTCTCCAACCTGTGAAGGTTGACGAGAAAAAAAAAATTGTGGAATACTTTAAAAACAATCAAATTGCAAAGGCTTTGAAGGTCTCATCATCGACAGTGCATAACATCATCGAAAGATTCAGAGAAACTGGAAAAATCTCTGTGCATATGGGATAAGGTTGAAGACCTTTACTGGATGCTCGTGATCTTCGGGCCCTCAGACGTCACTGCATCACTCACCGGCATGATTCTGTCATTGACATTACTAAATGGGCCCAGGAATACTTCAAGAAACCACTGTCTGTAAACACAGTCTGCCGTGCCATCCACAGATGCCACCTAAAACTCTATCATGCAAAATGGAAGCCATTGTTGAGCATGATCCAGAAGCATCACCGTGTTCTGTGGGCCAAGGCTCATTTAAAATGGACTGTAGCAAAGTGGCAAAGTGTCCTGTGGGCAGACAAGTCCAAATTTGACATTCTTGTTGGAAATCATGGCTGTTGTGCCCTCAGGGCTAAAGAGGAGAAAGACCATCCCTCCAGTTATCAGCATTCAGTTCAAAAGCCAGAATCTCTGATGGAATGGGATGCATTAGTGCATATGCTGTGGAACACTTGCATGTTTTAAAAAGCACCATGAATACTATAGTACTAAAGGTTTTAGAACAACATATGCTCCCCTCCAGACGACATCTATTCCAGGGAAGGCCTTGTATATTTCAGCAAGACAATGCAAAACCACATACTGCCGCTATTACAACAGCATGGCTCCATTGTAGAAGAGTCCGTGTGCTGAACTGGCCTGCCTGCAGTCCTGATCTTTCACCAGTTGAGAACATTTGGCGCATAATTAAACGAAAAGTCCGTCAAAGGAGAGTCCAAAACTCTCCAGCAGCTGGAAGCCTGTATTGAACAAGAGTGGGATCAAATTCCAATGGCTAAATTCAAGAAACTTGTGTCCTCAATGCCCAGATGCCTCCGCTCTGTGTTAAAATAAAGAGGGTATTCTACAGTATGGTAAACAGGCCCCTGTCCCAACTTTTTTGAGACCAGTGGCAGCCATCAAATTTGGAATGAGCTCATTTTGTGGATAAAATTTAAAGATTTCTCAGTTTCAACATTTGCTGTGTTATCTCTGTTCTATTGTGAATAAAATACCGACTGGTGTGATTTGAAAGTCTTTGCGTTTTTGATTTTATTCACAATTTACACTTTGTCCCATGTATTTCGGAATTGGGGTTGTAAAACTCACCACAGACCAGCCATCTTTCCTGGGGAATAAGCAGTTGTGTTAAATACTGACATTGCCTTGACATCCTAAAGAAAAAATGTATTGATTTTTTTTTTTTTTTAATTCAGCAGAAGATCTTTCAAGAAAGAGTCTGACAGACTTTAATAAGCAGCGTTTGACCAAAATATTTATTCTATATAGTTAAGGGAAAGTTAGTTGCTCGTATACAAACATAACAAACAGCAATAAGAGTCAAGACAATCGCATATGGCGTAAAATTATAGGAAGGGGAAAAACAAAAAGAAACATCACACACACAGTGGAAATGAAACTCACTGTATTTTATGCCATTTATGTCATACATGTATCAATACAAACTTACATCCTGGCATTGGTGCTCATCTTGGCCGGCGTGATAATTTGCTTTTAAAGCAATTTTTGAACTGCTTAATGTGAAGCTAATAAACAAGAAGCATTGTGTGTCATATATGCGATTTGTTTATTTACCTTGAAGTAAAAAGAGCTCGATAAATATCCTCTAAGTGTGGCGATTCCATATTTTTGCTGAGAAGCGTAGGAAGATACTGCCTGGTTGCTTCATGGCATTTACCAAGGGACAGTCTAGCAACTCTGTAATTATATCCCCGAACGCCAAACGGCGTTTCGAGGATATTATGTTTTTGGTCCACCCGCCGCTGCCGCCGCATTTTGCATATAAGTAATTATCATGAAGAGGAAGAGCTGATTCGATTTTGGACAATTTACAATTTCTAGATCGGCCACCAGGGGCGAAAAACTGTAAAATCACTGTTTTTATCATATCTCTGGAATTATTTGTCTGATTGACTTCAAATCAAGTGCAAATGAAAGGTCATGGCCTGAGGATGTGTCCCACAATGACATTATACCTGTTTCGTTCAAAATTTTGACACAAGGTGGAGCTTTGTCACATAAAATTCACCATTTTTGCCATATCTTTGGAACCATTTGTCCAATTGACATGAAACTATGTGCAACTGCAAGGTCATGACCTCACGTGTCACACGATGACATCATACCTGTATGGTTCAATATACCAGGTGGCGCTTTGTGATGAAAAATTACCATTTACGCCATATCTTCAGAACTATTTGTCCGATTGACCTGAAATTAAGTTCAAATGAAAATGTATTGGAGGTCTATTGTATTGGAATTGGAGGATTGGGGGCGTTCGGGGATATACCCTAAGCCGTCGCCTCCGACGGCATAAGCCTTGTTCAAAGTAAGGCTTATATATATGTATATGTTTATGTACTGTATATGTATATGTATATATGTATATGACAGAGACACATGGGAGTGGGGAACACACATTCGTAACACATGGAGGGGGATGCACACAAGATGCTAAACAAATGAAAGAAGACAGTACATCTAAAAGACACGCAGGTCGCTGAATAAAAAGGGGGAAAATAAAATTCACACACTGATTGTAACAGATAGGAGGGGATTTGGATTTTTCCCCAACAACAGTGCAAAGCCAAATTAAAATATTCAAGGAATCGAGAGAATTTCTGAGATTGATGGGCGAGAGCACAAGCCAATGCTAAATATTCAGAATATACACAAAAAATGCCTGACCAGCCACAGGATTAAGGGTTTACCGTGGCCATCACGGCTGCCCGACCTAAAACTCATAGAAAATCTGAGAGATGAGCTGAAGAGAAGAGTCCGCAAGCATCAACCTTAGAATCTCAGGGATCTGAAGAGATTCTGTCTCAGATCCCCTGGCTATATTTTCACCTACCTCATCAAACTTTATTGGAGAAGACTCAGAGCTGTCATCTCGACAGAGGGAGGCTGCACAAAATTTTCAGTGAAGGAGTGCCAGTAATTCTGGCACGCATATTTTTGAGAAAAATATTTGCTGCATGATCAGAAACTAATGTTTCTTTTAATTATGTTAATTTTATCTGAAGTAAGATTTTTGTGAAAATTTTGAATGAAAGCATGGCGGTAAACACACACAGACACACACACATGCGCACACACACACACGCACACAGGCCTGCCTATGTTAATACACTATCTGAAAAACAAAAAAGGTATTTAGCTTTTCTGCATCAGGAAGCCAATTTTATCTCCATCGGGAACCGTCTGTGGTAAAAGTGTAAAAGCTCCCATTGGAATCCTTTCCTCTGATTTCCTTCCTGTAGAAAAAATAGCTTTGCAAGGAAATTTAGGGATCCACCAATATAATATGCAATTTAATGTATAACACAGATGGTATTACTGCGGTATCTGCTACTGAGACTGATTTAGGCTCTCTCAAGCTGCTGAGAGTATACTGTGTCATAACCCTGACAGTTTTTAATAAGCTGGACTGTCCTTGGGGTGGTACTATCATCCTGCAGCGGAGTGCCCTTTTCTTCAGTCGGAGGTATTCAAAATGACTAATTGTTCTGATGTACTAATTGGGGGTCATTGAGGCCACTAATTTTATAAGGCGCTGGAAATTATCTAGAACTGTGTAGGGAAAACAAAAATTAGGCTGCCAACTACCTCAACACTATGTCTAGCAAATATATGCTTGCTGGAAAGTGGTATGCCTTTTCCCATCCACAAATGGTTGTGCAATAGTTTTGAATTGACCAGATTATTTGCTTTATCTTATCTATTTGTTTATATTTGTAAACATGCGATGCAAATTTTCCCAGTAACTCTCACTGCCACACTCAGTTGGCTACAAATGAACAAAAATGCTCGGAAATGAAATGCATTTTGGGACATTGTGTTTGAGGCGGGCGACAGGTGTAACATTAGTAGCCTCCCTGGAAATTACAAACAATTTGCTGTCAAAGAATAAACAAGGCCGTTTCTCCATTATGGACGGACTTTAACCGACTTCAATATTTTACTGCATATGGAAATGTTTGATGAGTGGCACGCACGAAATACAAGCTGCGGTTCAGTCAAGGAAATCTTACAAGGACTGCATCACTGAATTCTGAGAACAGGAGACCGTGATGGCCGGGCAAAAACTTAACTCTGTGGTCGGTGAAGCATTTTGTACAGATTTTGTGCTTTGAATCCTTGTCCTGCTGGAAGGTTCAGTGATGGCCCATTCTGAGCTGCCAGGTCGAGGCTGTCAGGTTTTCATGTAAAATGTGCTAGTATTTTATGAAGTTCACGATACCATGCATCCTGACAAAATTTCCAGGGTCTGTAGAAGAAAAACAGCTGCACAACATCAAAGATCAACCACCATACTTCACAGTCGGTATGATGCGCTGTTCTGTAGTCTTAGGGAAGTCTCCGATTCTGAGCATCAAAGAGAGAAAAACCATTGTGAGCTAAAAGTTTATTTCTGCTTATCAAAAAGAAAGTGGAATCAAGTTGACCGAGGAACAACTGTCAAAAAAGATGAACAACATGAGAAACACAATGAAGCCGAAGTCCGATTCAAAGAAAACTGGGAACGAGCCAATCAGTTTGACAGATTGGGAGCAAAAATTTCTGGATTTACTGGATACAGAATTCAACTCCTTTGGCTGAGTGCCAGGTGTGTGCATTTTTACAGAGTCAATTTGAATCAACGAGACTTTTCATGGGTTTGGAATTTAATTCACCTTAATTTGTGTAAAACAATGGTAACAAAATCCATATGCGGATTTTCCAATGTTAGATTTACTGAATAATGTTATTTCAGCTCGTTCCACAAAACTGAGTTCCACTCAGTGCAATTAAATAAACTGGCCAAAAATAAATAAAATAAAGTCAAATAAAGGTTACGCAAAGCAATTGCGTGGAACCAGTTGACATAACATTATTAAGTAAATCTAACATTTCTAACGTTTCATTTTTATGAATGTGTGTGCTTTGTTTGAACTACCTGAAACAGAAGAAATGGGGGACTTAACGATACAAGAAGTCCAATGGCTTGTGCTTCTCAATCAATACAAATTCCTGAAAATTAATTACACAATTAATGTCCTGAAACGTTCAGAAATGAAGACAGTTATACAAAAGGTATATTCTGTTTTTTTCTTTTTGTCCATTCAACACCTTCAGTCCTTTTGGAAACCATGCAGAACATCTGCAATCTGCCCTCTTCCCTGTCCCTGTCTGTAAATCCTCTCATCACTGTATGTCTCAAAATTCTCATAGTCATCATTAAGAGCATCTGTGAAAGCTGGGAAGTCATCTGGGCCTTGAGGGTACTTGGAAAAGCGGTTGAAGAAGAAAGGTAGGTTTACACCTGGGATTTTCTGAAAATGAACTCTAACAAGACACTGAAGCAGTGGTTCTCAAGTTCGGTCCTGGCGCCCCCCTGTGTATGCTGGTTTTTGTTCCAACTACAATTGCAATCTTTAGATTTTAACAAGGTGATGATTTGTTTTAATTAGGTTCATTTATGCAAATATCCACATTGGCGTATATTGTAAATATTGGCAGAGGGAAACAATTTAACCAAACATTTAATCAACATAAATAAACAAAAGGTTCCTCATTGGTGAAACTCTTGACACATGGTGACAAAACCCGACAATTTACTTGGCAAACAATGGAGTCACACCTGTTGCTTTTATTTGGTTCAGGCTGGTTATTTGGGAAAAACTCAAAAGACCTGTAATCAGGAACCTAATTTGGAGCTTATTGATTTTCTCAAAGTCTAATTTGATCTGTGTAAAAATGTTTTCACCTGAAAGTCCAATCAATATTGAAAATTAAGCACAATATTTTTAAGGGTTTTTATTTTTCATAGCAGAATGGATATGTCCATCCGAATGTGACTTAAGATGGTAAATAACTGCTCAAAAGATGGAATGCTGCTAATTTAGACAAAGTAACAGCTTTTAAAAATCCTAGAATTGCAATTGTAGTTGGAACAAAAACCAGCATACACAGGGGGGCACCAGGACCGAACTTGAGAACCACTGCACTGAAGGAAGGGAAATATTCTCTTCAGCTGCCCAAGGCAACGATCAATGACGACATGTTCCTCCTTATCAATCTTTTTGTAAGATATTTCCTTCGGTGAAGTTGGATCCTTTGCTGGGGCCATCAACCAGATGGCAATGCTATAACCGTCATGTCCTGTCAACCCTTTAACCTCTTAGGCCCCAGCCTCTTTTTTAGGTTTCTGTTTGAAAATGACATACCCAAAATGAATAGAGTATATCTCTGTTTGTGTAGCATGAAGTATCAGAGAGGGAGACATGGAAATGTGGAGAGAGGGTTGATTTTCTGACGCTACTCAGATTTTGATATTTGAACATTAATATGCTTGGCGTTTGAGTTGTGCTTGGTGTATGTAAAAATTACTTATATGTGCTTGTAGCAGAGGGTCTCCTGTTTCATTTGATGTGTAATATGACTATATTGCTACTTAATTAACGCGGCGTTGTAGGTATTTTGCTGCGGTGAGTCTCAGGGTCCCCCTATTGGGGGACCCTAGAGTTTAAGAGGTTAAGGCCTAATGCAGAAATCCCAGCAGAGAATCATGCTGCCGTGTTTACCATAATAACCTGTATGTGAGCGGAAGCACAGCTTCTCAGCTTTCAGGGACATTTACATTGTTTTTCAATTGTGCAAAACTTACAGTAATTATGGTACTTTCAAAATTACGTGCATATCTGCGTCGGCAAAGACACGTTAGGCGTGAAAGGGTTAACAGAGCATCAGTTCTACAGTTAGCCATGAAAATGCCAATAGGTGATTTTTATCTTATTCAACCGTCAGGGATGGATACTGGCCATTCAGCTGACAGCTAGTAAATTTCTCACCAGGATCACATTACAAGTAGGTACGCACTCGCAGCGAACATACTCATCCCAATGATGCCCTGATTTTAGAACCTGGATATGAGGACAATCCAGTGCACCAAAGCACATGGGAATTTATACTTTTCCTGTGATAAATCCATAGCCCTTTGAAGGTCATCACGTTCTGTGGGAAACTGTTTCCAGGTGCTGGCTTTCTCAACACTCAGGTCCACAACACAGGAAACTGTCCTCAAAACTTTACCCTGATGTATACGGTCGTTCAATAGTACTTCAAGCAGAAAGCCTGGATCACCAGTGTACCATAGGAAAACTGCCATTTTCTGCATTTTGAAGAGCTCACCTCCTCTAGTCTCATGGTTTTCATTCAGGTCATGTTTAACCGTCCGGATAACATTTTCATCATGAAATCTAGATGCCTCGTGATGTGTCGATGATGCTTCATTCTATCGGTGATGGTAGACTTCCCTCTTCTGACCCAACTGCACAAAAGCTGCTTGAAGTAAAGGACCACATCTTGTCTCGTCAACATTCAAGGTAGGTCTTGAGCTACCTTAAAATGATATAGTAAATGCTTCAAATGTAAAAGCAATCACCTGGTTTTATGCATACGAATTGAAGCATTTGCTTAATTTTTCGTAAAATTTCTTGGAGTGGTTGTCACTTATGCTTATAGCAGATGCTTCTCATCAAAAGCACCTAGGAGTTAATGCATGCAAATGGAAGTAGCTGCTTAAATTTTCAGGTAAAAAAACATTTACTTTTTTATGCATATGGGCCAATGTGGTCAGTAAAGGGATATGAATTTTGTTTGCAGCAACTTGTGCTACTTCTATAATCAGCCTGTGCAATCTGCAATGTGAATAGTGATCGGACTACACAGATTTCACTTTGGGTTTGGCTATTTTTTTATTTTCTATCATATAGCAATGATTTAAAAGTATCATAATGCACAAAGAGCACAAGCATTTTACTGTAATCCATTTCTAGGTTTCTGTGAGTTAGATGAAATCTTATAAGCTTGCCGTTCATTCATTATGAACTAAGATTTGGCTGATCAGCGTGGACAGATTTTGTGGTGTGAAGACAATTGGCAACTTTTTTTCCCTGCTATGCCTGAATCGTACTAAACCGAAAAAAGATGTAATTCATGTGCTACAGTCTGTGGCCTGTAGAGTCAGTACTTCACCTCCCACTGTTCCTATGCAGCTACCTTCTGTGCCTTTGCCTGTAGCTCTGCAGCACAACCTCGATTTCAGAAGTTTGCTGTTGCCACGGCGTGGGGTGAAACCAAAGTCAGCGGGAATTTTATTTCAAGAACTTGGCTGCTCTTGTAGCCTTTAATTTATTCAGTGACCCCCGAATAAAAATTAATTCTGCTAGTCCAGTGCAGGACCAGCCCGGTTTGCCTCACGCATGTTGTAATTACATAATCACTTTAGAACATCAGATTCACACAGTTGGAATATGAAAAAAAGTGAGATGAAAATGTTTTCAGTCCCTTGCAGTTACTGCCAGCACAATTGTTTGAATTCATCTGGTTAAAATTTATTTCTTTCATTAAGTGACTTTTTTTCTCCCTGAAAATACAATCTTTCCCTGATTGAGCTGAAATAATTGCATTCTGATTATGTTTTGCTCATTATCGCAGTATGAAACCTTTCCATGAAATTACACATTTTTGAACACTTGCTGGCAATTGCCAAAGGCTAATACCCAACATTCTGCTCGTAAATTATGGTATGTTTTAATCAAGTGAATAACTGTCCAGGCTAAAGAAAATGGGTAGCATATTGCTATTCAGGAATGTTAATACAATGTACATTTTATAGAGAGCCGTGGCAGCATTCTGCTAACGCAACAGAACATTGAATTGGCCTCCTGGTGGGTCTTAATCAGCTTATTTTTTAATGTCTTTAGTACATTTTTCTCTTTAATACACAAACAACACACAAAGGCCACTCAAATTCAACAAGCAGATCAAGAGTTTTACTACTTTTGATGAGTAAACTCACCTGCATGAGACATCTATTAAAGTGCTCAGAAAGTATAATAAATGATGTCACATACAGATGCAATCACAAGCAATCAAAACAAAACAAAACAGAAAGTCTATGTATTCACTGTAATCTGAGGCAAAATATTCAAGTACAAAGCAAGCAACATGTATTGGTATGCAAAGAGCATAATTGCATAAAAGTTCGAGGACCAGGAGAGGGAAATTGTGGGACAGAAATAGAGTAGTTCTACATTTGGAGCGCATGTACCTTTGTTTGAAAGTGATTACTCAAAGCCCAGACTTTGACACAATTAGATCATTCCACTGCTGAGATAGAATACATTATATATTCTAGGCCAGCAGCTCAGGGAACAAACACCAGAGCACGCACTGTACCTGCATCACTGTGGAGGAGAATTCATGCCATTCGGAATTCCTTCACTCCGCCTCTCGTGGTACTGTTCCATGAGACAATGGAACAAAGGTTAACTCATGGAAAGGTGACAGGAGGAGTGGAGAACAGCCAGGATAAATACATATGCTAGATCTTTCCTGCTTATAAATGACCTCACATCAACTTACCAGGCAGCAAGGATTCTCAGGACGCCTGAGGTAAAATCTTTGCGCAATTTTGCGCAAACTCCGGAGGAGGGGAATCCCTCATCAACAGCCTAGGCCACAGGTACTTCAGAGGTGGGGATTCCTTCTAAATTTACTGAGGAAATCAACATCCACAATCATGCATACTATCTTTTCAGTGTCAGGTCAAGGACTGTTGGATGTGATCTGTTGATGGTTCTAAATGAGCATTCAGTCATTCTTTGGCTGATAACTGTATTAGCTGTAACTGTATATCCAGAAGGCCCAGTATGCCAACTACAGTGCTTGTGATATTTTAGTTCATTGCTCAGCCGTGGTGCCACCGTTTAGCCAAAATGCAGGAACAATAGCGGCCTCTTTGCCTGTTCAATTTTTTCCTCCTTCAACTTTCTCCCAAACTTGTTCAAGCAGAGCTGCCAGAAGTCAGTTTGTTCATTTTAGAGAGTAGAATGACTTGAACTACAAGAAACAAGACTGATTTATACATGCTTTGGCCCATGTTTAGTCTGTTGATAATTCATCATTAAAAATTAGCTTGCTAATAAACTTCATAATGATTCTGGTCAAATAATGCACGCATGCTAAAGCTAGCAAGCTGGCAACATCGTCAGCCAAGCCATACAAATGTAACTATTGTTACACTTGGAATTCAGTTTAAATATTAACAGAAATTGGAAACACTTATGCCCATTACAGATTCCCCTTGGAAAATAAAGCAAAATCACCACTTTATTGTATTGTCCAAAAAGCATAATGGGTCCTCTTTAGTCAGATGAATGACTGCCCATTTGTGTGTATAAAAAGTTCATATCAAGTTCTAATAATACATCCATAAACATAACATGATAAAAGTTTGGGGTTACACTGCTAAGGAACAGTGGTAAAAATGAAAAATAAAATCTCTGATTTTTCACCTTTAGAAAGTTTTATTGGGAGTTGTACTTGAAAGAATGAATGAATCAATGACAAGGCATTCAGACGACATGCCACTCTGTGCAATGCTCATTGTGAAGCCCCTTACTCGGTCTTTTGTCAACTGTAAAGAGCATCTACAGAAGCAACAGAGAGTGGATAATATGCAATTTCAGTTCAATCAGCCCGGGTCCCAGGGCAGGACCTCTGTCTCAAGGGGTCCTTTGTGGGGCAGGACCCAGGGTAACCCTATCCTAAGTCCGTGCCTGGGATGCACCAAACCAGCTGCTCAACGGTCATTATGCAGATGATTTACAGCGTAACATAGACACGTTACAGAAGAAAAGGCTGGGCTACAAGCGAGGCATTTCATGCAGGTCAGGAGATGTTATGTATTGGAGAGAATGCTGTTCCCTTTGCTTTTGGCTTTAGGCATTGAAACTTTGCAGACATTTTACAAGCACAAAAAGCTATATAACACACTAAGCAAAGGAAAAAAAAAAAAAACATAATATAACCCCTTTAATTCATGGCAGAGGTATTGCATTTTAATAACTGATGTTTTACATTGGGCAGTGAGCAATGAAACAAGAGGACATTGACTCGTCGTATATATGTTCCATTGAAAAAGACTAGCATGGGCAAATCCTAACTCCTAACTCATTCTCATGCCTGGGAAAGCTTCACAGTTCAGGGCATCGGGCAGCAGAGGGATGCAGATGGCTCTTGATAGCTGATGGTGGTATATGGGGGCAGGGTTAGTGTGTGAGAATGAGAGGAGGGAGAATGCCATATGGGCCTCAGAGTTCTGGAGAGTTCTGACCTGCCTGATTGAGCTGGCTGTGAGAAAAGCCAGTTGGTGAGGACTGGGTAAAAAAAAAAAAAGCTCAGAGAAGGATAAAAAGAATTATCAGAAAGAGAGTGAGTGCCATATTTTTTCTAGCTGCAAATGAGAGGTATTTTTCCGTAGTAAACCAAGGTTGCCGGCAGCCGCTGAATTAGTTGAGAGGTGAGATGGTTCCCAAATGAAGAGTAACTCAGCAGGCAACGTGAAAACAAGTCACAAATCTCTCTCACTCTGAAAGTTCACCGAGTGGAATGAAAACTAAAAACTGTCAGTTAGATATTTGGAGAATTCAGAGGTGTGCACATCAAAACATTAAAGAAAGAAATACCACTTCTGAATGGAGCAAAAAGTTTAACTTTAAAAGCTCTTCGCTTTATACAGCTTGTGAGTGTGGAGTAGGAGGTATGGTGACCAAATCTGTGGAAGTGCTTGTAAGAGGGACTGGGAATGGTGCCTAGTTTTGATAAGTACTGTACTGAGAAAAAGGGCGATATTCTCTGAGTGTCATATTTCTGCCAATCATAGTACATGCAGTAGAATCATCTCCCAGTCAGCATTCAAGGTGCAGAACGTATATAAAACTATTTTGATCTTGAAGAAAAATGTCGAATTTTGAAGTTGAATATGAATATATTCACCCCATAAACTATGATTTTCACTTTATTTTTCCCTTAAGTAGGTTCAAAGTAGAAAAAAAACCAGGGGTAAGCTTCTGCTCAGCTGGGATGAGAACCTGCCCTTTTGCGGACCAGTTTGACAACCCCCAGATATTGTATTGAAAACATTACAGCACATTATTTCATGCTTCATATTATGAGATCAATTGCTTTTCATCAAAATACATTCCAATTTCAAACTTGACCAGACCAAAAAAAGAGTTGGGGCACGGGCAATTTAGGAATATTGATGATGAGAAAAGTTGCAAAATTGAGGGGATACGAGACCGGTGATGTTTAGCAGGTGAGCTAATTGTGCTACAGTATAAAACGAGCATCCAAAAAAGGCCTAGTCCTTCAATAACAAAGATGGAGATGGTCAAGGATTCGTGAGCTTATAATTCATTACTTTGGGAACAACGTTAACCTGAAACAGATCTGTGGGATTTTGGACATTTCACCTTCTAGAGTGCATCACATAATTTAAAGATGGACTGAACGTGTTTGAAACTCAAATCAGTCTATTTTGATTTTGTTTGTATTTCTCATGATGACAAAGCCTTTTTTTCAGAATTTGGGTTGTACTTCAAATACTTAACACAAACATGACTTTAAACGAACAGATACTGTCTGAAGTATTTTCCAATATTCCCAAAATGTAATTTAAAATTATATTTGAAAGATTGCAGTGCCCAGATGTGGAAAAAAGTTAAAAATATTCATCAGTGCAATAGTGTACATACACTGCCTGGGGAGATGAAGTCATAGCCCGGTGCTGATTGAACACAACCAATATCAAGTCAGGTAATTAAGATGATATATAAACTGAGAGTTCGCGCTCACCTCTGTTGAATGTTTGGTGATGTGGTTTATGATTGCGTATATCGGCAGAGCCTGTATTTCGACCCCTGCTCGTCTGAAAATCTGCCCTTGTTATTGACCCCTCTGCCAATAGAAGAATCTTGTTATTGACCCTTCTGATAGCCCACTGCCCATGATTAAGATTAAGCACCTGTGAGATGAAGGATTCCTCAGCACTATGACCTACCAGAGAATGCAAAAGGAAGTTGTTCTTGCAAATATTGCGGCTGTCAGACATGTCAGCTTACTCACAATAATTTATGGGCAAAACATGAAAATTTATGAGCGAAACATGAAAATGGGAAAAAAAACTGTTTTTCCTGCTTCAGCCTTTGATGTAAAAAAACAAAACATTTCTGCTAGTAGGCCGAGTGACACAATTCAGAAAACAAGTATTTTTTTAAAAAATGTGGCATCTTTGTTTTAGATGTTTTGGTTAAACATCTGATTACTCCATATAACAGAGCTGAATTACATCAAACTATAAAGCAAGGAATCTTTCTCTTTGTAGCCATATATGTGTCCTTTCTATACTGTATCTCATGAGCCGGTCATCTGATCTACTGCATACTTAACTGGTATATTGCTGGGACCCAAGGACATGCTGTGTCGAATTTGGTGTGATTTGGTCACGTGACACATACGGTATTAATAAACTTTGAACAAACAAATAGTGCAGCAATGGGGGTGGGATAGGCTCTGCTCTGGTATTATCATATTATGATCATATTTTATGATAACAGAAAGTTAGCTCGTATGGTTAAAAAGAAAAATAAATCCTTTGGCACCTCCAGACTAATAGCAAATTAAAAATTGTTCTCATTGTAAAATATCTAAATAATTATGCTGCTTAGTAAGTT
Source organism: Gymnothorax reevesii (assembly GCA_029721435.1). Taxonomy (NCBI): domain Eukaryota; kingdom Metazoa; phylum Chordata; class Actinopteri; order Anguilliformes; family Muraenidae; genus Gymnothorax; species Gymnothorax reevesii. The sequence continues at coordinate 10,079,170 of CM056592.1, forward strand.
TGACTGTTGATACAATGATCACAATCAATAAATATCTGACTACAATATGGTGAGAGTCACGTACTCTTAAACTGTACCAGAACTAAATGAACCAAGAAAAATTAGAGATGATAATTTGAATAAACTAAGGCAATCAATGACTGGAAGATAATCACAAAATTCTGATTGCTGAGTGTTCATATTGCACTGTTGTAAAACATTTGACTGCATCAATTTAATAAATACTAAAACTGAATAAAAAATAAATAAATAAATAAATAAATAAATAATAATAAATTAACCCCCAGGGTCAAAAATGGTTGTACTTGTTCATCAGTGGGTTGAAGGAACTGCGTGATTTTTGATACAAACATGAAATGAAATATTAGGTAATTGTACTGTAGCCTACTGTTCTTTCACACATTCGTTTTTCAGTGGATTTTCCATTTCAAATGCGAAAAATTGGTACAGCACTGAAATAGCTTGTTTTAGTATTTACTGAGCGTGGTGATACAGGCCACATAAACGCCACTGTAAGTTTGGCAATAAGGGTTTGCCCCTGAAAAATTTTGAGATAATTGAGTGAATGAGGATTCTAATTTCTTTAGTATTTCAGCCAGACAGTCACATTTGGCACACAACCCGGACCGGATGTAGTGTCCTGCACTGAGGACAGTAATCTGTGTATAGCCCCCGCGTTCTGCATTAGGTAAGTGTGCACTCTCCCAGGCAGCCTTACCCGATTTATACAAAGAGCGGCCAGCATATTAGACAGTCAGTGAGCACTTTGCTCTTTTCGTGCAAAAAAAAAAAAAACACTAAGGGTTACGCATACCTCAGCCTGCATCAAAACTTCTGCACTCTACATACGCACAGGCAGACAGGCAAGCACACAGAGATGCTCACACAGCCCTAACCCCCCCTCCCCATTTGTGCTCATTTTAAAACCGGCTTTCAGGCTATTATTAAGTAGCCTACATAACCGTTCGAAATGAGTCAGCAACGAGGGACAGTAGAGACGGCACAAAGAAGGTTCAGGCTCCCAATGACAGTAACTCCAGTTTTTATGGATATATTAAGCCAAAATGAAATGCCCTGAATACACTGCACATTACTCATATGATTAGTGATACCAAAAGCCAGCTCCACACCGGGCACAAATGGGCCTGTAATTGCCTGTGCCCTGAAACACACTTTTAGATCTGATTCTGAGGGCTATTCTGTGAATAGCTAGCCTGCTTTCTCGTAATCAATAAAACTTGGGGGCGTGTTGCCCAAATGTGGTAGTTTTGGCCTTCATCCTTTGAGTACCATTGGCTTTTTCTTATTCTTTTATTTTTAGTGTCTCAGAGTTTTTGTTTTATTTGCATATTATTCTTTTGCTGTTCAAAATTTCCCCAACACAAAACGGGACCAAAGGCCCTGTTGCTCACCAGCAATTAGAACCAGTCCTTCAAGGACTAGTCCCTCACAGACTCCTCTTCTCCTCAGCAGTCTGGAATGAGACGGTCTATGTCATCCACATGGCAAAGTTGCCACAAAGGTCAACCTCCTAGTTGAAAAAAAAATCAAGGAGAACGTTGCTGATACGTATTTATAGCTTACTGTATAGATACAAAATTTGCCAATTGACACTCTTGGCTAACATAGCTAACAGAGTTGTTGAGCAAATATTACATACAGGCAGCCTGCTCATACAGCGTTCAACACAGAAGCTTATCGCTTCTAAACCGCAACGATGAAAAACGTGCTTTTAAAAACAAGCTCAGGGATTCCGAGATTTACGGATGTAAATCGGGAAAGCAAGGTGAAGCACACATGGCATGAGATTACAAAAAAGTGGAATAAATAAATAAAGAAGAAAGCTACATCATTGTGAAAAATCATAACAGTTTAAGGGGAAGAGGAAACGAGGGAGAGAGAGAGAGAGAGAGAGAGAGAGAGAGAGAGCTGTCTGCAGAGGAGGGTTTTAATTGGTGATTTGAATTCAGGAATGGGACAGATTCAGGTAATGAAACCCAGAGTTTGGGGGCCATAATCCGGAACACTCTGCTGCCCCTGCTCAGGAAGCCTAAAACTGGATATAACAAACAAACTGGAAGCAGGATCTGCAGAACAGGTGCAAAATAAGGGAAGGCTTCGAATGTTATAAAAAGCATTTTGTAATCGGCATATATGCTTCACTTCATTTTCCCAATTTTATGTCCGTAAGCCATGTAAAACGACTTTGAGTGCAAGAAAAAGACTATTTTTTTTTAATTCGTGAGAAAATTCAAAGGGAAAGCAAATTATAATGAGTCTAACCTGCATTATGTCACGAGTATGTTCAAAGAATAAACACGTTTTCACTGACCTAATTAGGAGCCTATTGATTCACTACAGTCTCTAATTTGATCAGGCGGGATTGACCACTTTATTTGTATCCGTTTGAGATGCTTGTAATATGCTGTAGCTCAGTCAGTGCAGAGCGGATATGGGAAATGCATTCTTCATGGTACACAAAGCTATTTTCAACATAATGAGGTTTAGGATTGTAAATAATCCCTCGACACACAATAAGCCCTGAATCAGGAGAAATTTAAAATTTAATAAGGTTCTGGCTTTGCAAAACAGCATTTTCCAAGACCGAAAACCGTTGCTTTTAACCCACCATGCTCCTGAAATATTCAAAAGAAGCATGATGGTGCAATAATCATTTAATTATGGAGAGGGCACAAGATGAGTAAGAGAGATGGAATATTTTCATTGTTGAAAAGTCATTAAATGGAAAGGGTGCCTGAACATATAATAAGCAATAACAAACTTAGGCCACAGAGCGCAGAATCAGAGTGAAAATAAATCAAAATAGAGTGCTGTTCTTTAAACAATTACATTATTTTAAAAATTCAAAATTTCAAATGACGAGGAGCAGAACACCAGCAAATAAGCACTGAAGTGCAAACTCTTGACAGCGAAAATTGTTTAAAAGTAATAGTCTTCAAAATGTCCCTCAGAGATCTAATTCGGAGCAGCGACTTACATCTTACCTGCCTTGCTAGTTGCCAAAAAAAAAAAAAAGAACTGTGACAGGAGTTGATGGCTTAAGCAATTGATTGCAAAGTTAAATTAGCAGAACATAAGATAATATGGGCGGTGAAAAAAGGCTGTTCTCCCCACCTAGGCTCACCATTTCCCTATCACTACAGTTAATCTAACTCTTCAGATACTTTTGTGCTAGATGGTATCCAAACATTATATCAAGCCTGGACCTGAATACTCCGAGAGTTTTGGCCTGGACGACATGGTCTATAAGGTCAGGCAAGCTATTCCATAATGTGATCACGCTGCATGGAAAAAAAAAAATCATAATATCAGTGCTCAATTTACCGTAGGCTTCCAATTGTGACCCCATATTCTGCAAACAGCATATGCTAGCAGAACTTGTCTGAAACAATCCTGCATGGTTAACTTTGTTAATCCATTTTACATATTTAAAGACCTCAGCCAGATTGCCGCAAAGTCTCCTTTTACGAAGACTGAGGAGATTAAGATTCTGCAGCCTGTCCTCTTAGTTTTTATCTTTTATACCAGGAGTTAACATTGTGGCTCTTCCTTGAACCTTATTCAACGCCTCAATATCTATCTTGTAGTATCTATCTTGTCGACGCTATTTTGCTCCGTCTTGCAGGCGACTTCAGGTTCAACTGAGCGCGGAATGTCAGTGCAGCGTATTCCCCTTGAAAGTAACTTAGTTTTAGTTACTATAAAATCATTGGTCACGTGACAGCCAGCTTGGTGTTTATGGAAACACAATAAATAGCAATGTCATGACATCATAGAGGTGCATGTGATGACAGCATAATGGTGCATTGTTCACTATAATATAAAAACAAAGTTACGTAAAACAATAAAATTTAAACTTGGGCTGAAAATTGGGCCCAATGTGGGTTGAATCTAGAACCCGTGGATCCCCATGGGCGAAGAGCAAGTCGGAGTATAACCTCCTTAGATTTATACTCAATTCTTTTGGCTCTATATCATAACATCCTGTTGGCCTTTTAAGTGCTACAGCACAGCAGCTAGAACCCGTAAGGGTTTGGTCAACAATCACTCCCAGATCTTCTTCAAGTAGAGCACATCCCAGTTTTAATCTCCCATTAAGTAATCTGTTTTATGTTTTTATTTTTAGTGTGAAGAGCTTTTCACTTAGCTATGTTGTACTTCATTGGTCATGTTTCTGCCCACGTCAGAATTCTATATAAATCATCCTGGATCTCTTTAGCAGACTCGAAACTGTTAGCCAATCCTCCCAATTTACAGTCATCTGCAAATTTGACTAATTTGCTTTCAACTCTCTACAGAATATGCTCAGCTTGCCACAACTATAACACTGTCTCAAACCCTTCAGTATGCCGTCACAGGGATAAACCACCTCCATTAGAATTAATTTTAACAAGTAGGGCAGTATTTTGTTGTAGCTATCTGTGCTACATAAGGTATTTGTGAGTGGAGTGATGGTGCACTGCTGACCTTTTCCATTCACTCTGTCTCTCTCCGGTTGTAAAGGGTCTTTGTACTTATCCAAAAAAATAAAAAATTAAATAAATAAATGCTGATGCACTTTTCAGGTCCCAATTTCTTAATTTGTTGTGAAACAAGTTTCACAGATGATTATTTCTCCAAAGGGTCATCCTGTCCACTGCCAGCCAGCTAACTTAATAATGAGATGTTTATCAAAGCTCCCATGCAGCACAACTGGTGATGCATTGCATGCTGGGTAACTTTTCGCTTCATTGCCTTTCATTTACAGAAAGAGAGTCAGATATGCTCCTTGAAAAAAAAAAAAGTTTATTTTTAACTTCATTTGATGATCTTTTTACATCCATATTTATGTGGAAAGGTAGATAATGACAAGACATGCTGGGATGGTGAAGCAGAATTGGGATAATGACAGAAAAATGTTCGCTACAATAATGAGTAGAGTGCCTGAGTCGACAGTAGCTGTGAAAAAGTTTTAGACCCACTGAAACAAATTCTGTGAGGTGAAGATTCTTCCAAAAATAATGAAATTAAAGGTTTCTAAATATAACCCCGACTCGATAAAAGTTGGGATGGTATGGAAAATGCACGTAAAAACAATAAGTATTGATTTGCAAATTTACTTCGACATGTATTGCATTGCACTGGTGAGTGCGCCCTGCGATGGATTGGGAACCTGTCCAGGGTGGGTCCCTGCCTTTGCCCGTAGTCAGCTGGGATAGGCTCCAGCTCGGCCCGTTACCCTAGTGAGGAATAAGTGGGTATAGAAAATGAATGAATGAATGTATTGCACTGCAGTCAGCTCAAACACACAATATGTAATGTTTTGCCCGCTTAACTTTAAGCGACACTAAGCAATTTCTGACCACTAGATGGTTCTACAAGCATCGACTACGACTGTAAATAATAATAGTAATAATAATAATAATAATAAATTTTATTTAAAGGCGCCTTTCTCGTCGCTCAAGGTCACCATACCGATAAAAACAAGCACAGAAAATATACAAAATACAAATAATATGAAAATAAATAAATAAATATAAAATGAAATTTGTCAGGTTATTTTAAATCAGGTGGAATAGGCTATTTGAAACAGGTGGGTTTTCAGTCCAGATTTGAAGTGGGGGAAAGATGTGTTGTTCCTGAGGTCTGGTGGTAATGAGTCCCAGAGCCGGGGAGCAGAGCAGCTCTGCCCCCATGGTGGTGAGACGGGTGGAGGGGACAGACAGGTGTAAGGATGGTGGTGAGACGGGTGGAGGGGACAAACAGGTATAAGGATGGTAGTGGGACGAGTGGAGGGGACAGACAGGTGTAAGGATGGTGGTGAGACGGGTGGAGGGGACAGACGGGTGTAAGGATGGTGTTGAGATGGGTGGAGGGGACAGACAGGTGTAAGGATGGTGGTGAGACGGGTGGAGGGGACAGACGGGTGTAAGGATGGTGGTGGGACGAGTGGAGGGGACAGACAGGTGTAAGGATGGTGGTGAGACGGGTGGAGGGGACAGATAGTTGTAAGGATGGTGGTGAGACGGGTGGAGGGGACAGACTGGTGTAAGGATGGTGGTGGGACGAGTGGAGGGGACAGACAGGTGTAAGGATGGTGGTGAGACGGGTGGAGGGGACAGACAGGTGTAAGGATGGTGGTGAGACGGGTGGAGGGGACAGACTGGTGTAAGGATGGTGGTGAGATGGGTGGAGGAGACAGACAGGTGTAAGGATGGTGGTGAGATGGGTGGAGGGGACAGACAGGTGTAAGGATGGTGGTGAGACGGGTGGAGGGGACAATCAGGTGTAAGGATGGTGGTGAGATGGGCGGAGGAGAAAGACAGATTTAAGGATGGTGGTGAGACGAGCGGAGGGAACAGTCAGGCGTAAGGATGGTGGTGAGACGAGTGGAGGGGACAAACAGGTGTAAGGATGGTGGTGAGACGGGTGGAGGGGACAAACAGGTGTTAGGATGGTGGTGGGAAGGGTGGAGGGGACAGTCAGGTGTAAGGATGGTGGTGAGATGGGCGGAGGGGACAGACAGATTTAAGGATGGTGGTGAGACGAGCGGAGGGAACAGTCAGGCGTAAGGATGGTGGTGAGACGGGTGGAGGGGACAAACAGGTGTCAGGATGGTGGTGAGACGGGTGGAGGGGACAAACAGGTGTAAGGATGGTGGTGGGACGAGTAGAGGGGACAGACAGGTGTAAGGATGGTGGTGAGACGGGTGGAGGGGACAGACAGGTGTAAGGATGGTGGTGAGACGGGTGGAGGGGACAGACAGGTGTAAGGATGGTGGTGAAACGGTTGGAGGGGACAGACAGGTGCAAGGATGGTGGTGAGATGGGTGGAGGGGACAGACAGATGTAAGGATGGTGGAGAGATGGGTGGAGGGGACAGACAGGTGTAAAGATGGTGGTGAGATGGGCGGAGGGGACAGACAGATGTAAGGATGGTGGTGAGATGGGTGGAGGGGACAGACAGATGTAAGGATGGTGGAGAGATGGGTGGAGGGGACAGACAGGTGTAAAGATGGTGGTGAGATGGGCGGAGGGGACAGACAGATGTAAGGATGGTGGTGAGATGGGTGGAGGGGACAGACAGGTGTAAGGATGGTGGTGAGACGGGTGGAGGGGACAGACAGGTGTAAGGATGGTGGTGAGACGGGCGGAGAAGACAGACAGGTGTAAGAATGGTGGTGAGACGGGTGGAGGCGACAGACAGGTGTAAGGATGGTGGTGAGATGGGTGGAGGGGACAGACAGATGTAAGGATGGTGGTGAGATGGGTGGAGGGGACAGACAGGTGTAAGGATGGTGGTGAGACAAGCGGAGGGGACAGACAGGTGTAAGGATGGTGGTGAGACGGGTGGAGGGGACAGACAGGTGTAAGGATGGTGGTGAGACAAGCGGAGGGGACAGACAGGTGTAAGGATGGTGGTGAGACGGACGGAGGGGACAGACAGGTGTAAAGATGGTGTTGAGACGGGCGGAGGGGACAGACAGGTGTAAGGATGGTGGTGAGATGGGTGGAGGGGACAGACAGGTGTAAGGATGGTGGTGAGACGGGTGGAGGAGACAGACAGGTGTAAGGATGGTGGTGAGATGGGCGGAGGGGACAGACAGATGTAAGGATGGTGGTGAGATGGGTGGAGGGGACAGACAGGTGTAAGGATGGTGGTGAGATGGGCGAAGGGGACAGACAGATTTAAGGATGGTGGTGAGACGGGTGGAGGGGACAGACAGGTGTAAGGATGGTGGTGAGACGGGTGGAGGGGACAGACAGGTGTAAGGATGGTGGTGAGACGAGCGGAGGCGACAGACAGGTGTAAGGATGGTGGTGAGATGGGTGGAGGGGACAGACAGGTGTAAGGATGGTGGTGAGATGGGCGGAGGGGACAGATAGGTGTAAGGATGGTGGTGAGACGGGTGGAGGGGACAGACTGGTGTAAGGATGGTGGTGAGATGGGTGGAGGGGACAGACAGGTGTAAGGATGGTGGTGAGACGGGTGGAGGGGACAGACTGGTGTAAGGATGGTGGTGAGATGGGAGGAGGGGACAGACAGGTGTAAGGATGGTGGTGAGATGGGTGGAGGGGAGAGACAGGTGTAAGGATGGTGGTGAGATGGACGGAGGGGACAGACAGGTGTAAGGATGGTGGTGAGATGGGTGGAGGGGACAGACAGGTGTAAGGATGGTGGTGAGACAGGTGGAGGGGACAGACAGGTGTAAGGATGGTGGTGAGATGGGTGGAGGGGACAGACAGGTGTAAGGATGGTGGTGAGATGGGTGGAGGGGACAGACTGGTGTAAGGATGGTGGTGAGATGGGTGGAGGGGACAGACAGGTGTAAGGATGGTGGTGAGATGGGCGGAGGGGACAGACAGGTGTAAGGATGGTGGTGAGACAAGCGGAGGGGACAGACAGGTGTAAGGATGGTGGTGAGAGGGGGGGAGGGGACAGACAGGTGTAAGGATGGTGGTGAGACGGGTGGAGGGGACAGACAGGTGTAAGGGTGGTGGTGAGACAAGCGGAGGGGACAGACAGGTGTAAGGATGGTGGTGAGACGTGTGGAAGGGACAGACAGGTGTAAGGATGGTGGTGAGACAAGCGGAGGGGACAGACAGGTGTAAGGATGGTGGTGAGATGGGCGGAGGGGACAGACAGGTGTAAGGATGGTGGTGAGGTGGGCGGAGGGGACGGACAGATTTAAGGATGGTGGTGAGACGAGCGGAGGGAACAGTCAGGCGTAAGGATGGTGGTGAGACGGGTGGAGGGGACAGACAGGTGTAAGGATGGTGGTGAGATGGGCGGAGGGGACAGACAGATTTAAGGATGGTGGTGAGACGAGCGGAAGGAACAGTCAGGTGTAAGGATGGTGGTGAGATGGGCGGAGGGGACAGTCAGGTGTAAGGATGGTGGTGGGAAGGGTGGAGGGGACAGTCAGGTGTAAGGATGGCGGTGAGACGGGCGGAGGGGACAGTCAGGTGTAAGGATGGTGGTGAGACGGGTGGAGGGGACAGACAGGTGTAAGGATGGTGGTGAGACGGGTGGATGGGACAGAAAGGTGAATAGATCAGGAGGATCTGAGGGAGCGAGAGGGAGTGGTGAAGAAGTTCAGACAGATATGGAGGGGCGGGGTTATGAATGGCACAAATAAACACAGCCACCGCCCCCCTCGGGGAAGCTGGGGGCGGGGCCTTACGCCCTAAAACACACAGACTGTGCTTGATGCGTGCTCCTATTGGTCTGGGTCAACTCAAAGCATTTTGGGCTAGGTAGCAAAATCATAATCTAAATTAGTGATTATCAACGTCGTAAAAAATTTGCTTTTGGTATGATGACTATTTATTATTTGTATTTCTGCTCTGTACTTTGCTCCATTTTGCTTCTCAATGTTGCGAATATTGTTTTAAAATTTGTGTCGTAGACGTGTGTTGCTGCCTTTCTTGGCCGCGTCACACTTGCGACAGAGGTCTTTGATCTCAATGGGCTAATTACTTGGTAAAATAATGTTTAAAAAATAAATAATAAATAAATAAAAAGTTGTCTTTTATCCTTATCCTTGCCGTAACCCAACGATTAAACATACAGGAGACCTCATGCCTGATAGCAACTTCAAACTGGGACTATTCTTGTGTTTTTTTTTTTGTGATCATCGCTCAACGAAGATAAACTTTAGGTTGTAGTTGCTTGCGGCTGCACCCGAGTCCATCTTCCTAGTAGATTTTGAAATCACTTTTACCCAACAGTTGATAAAGTCTCAAATTATCAACAGTAATGGGCACCTACCAACAGTGATCCAGGGAGGGATAAACCACGAATCAGCGGGATGCTGGGTGTCAGTGTTCGCTGAGGCGTGAGGGAGGCAAAGGCTACCCCATCTGGTCCAAACTAACAGAAGGCCACAAAAAATTGACTTCACGAAGGTCCCTAGTCTCTCTTTGAAAGTGCCTGAAATGGGTACACAAACAAGGAAACTGGACCTTGGAGAAATGGAAGAAGGCAGCCTGGTTGGATAGGTGTTGTTTCCTTTTACATCATGTACATCAGCTTGGCACTTGAGTGTCGCCTACCTGAGGGACAGGTGGCACCAGAATGCATTGTGGGAGGACGACAAGCTGCTGAAGGAGGTGTGACGCTCTGGGAAATGTTCTGCTCGGAAAACCTGAGTCAGGGCACTCACGCAAATATCAATTTGACAGAGCTGTTTCAGCAGCACGCAGAGAACCTACAGGATACGGACGATAGTCGTAATATTTTAGCTCATTGGTATACATCACAGTCATTTTAGAGGGACTTAAATTCTCCTTGCAGGCTTAAACTGGCAGAAAGTTAAATATGCCAGGGAAACTTCCGGAAACATGTATGAAAAACTCCGATCCCCACCACCGGATGGCTGAAGTCTGGCCTGGAAACAAGATGCGGTGGAGGGACGGACCGGAGGACAGATAGGTGTGTGAAAAGGCACATCAACCCTATAAGATTTATCCATATATACAATTTTATTGAAAAATATTGGATGGATTAGTTCAGTCTAAAAAGGAAGCCTGATGGACAGATGTGGAGGGATAACACTCATTCCTGCATCCCCATCCACTTTGTGGTGTGAGGGATAGTGATATGGAAGACTACGGGGTGAAAAAGTAGTCTGTGTTTACATTTGTTTGTGAGTAGATTTGATGTAATGCGAAAGTGTGTTTGTGGGTATGTGTTCAGGAATACGGATCTTTCAAAGGGGAAACTATTTGTTTGCAAATTACATAAATAAGCTTAAAGCTGAAGTTGGAGAATCTTTAATACATTTGACAGTTATATATGTGAAGTTCATCTGCTAACACACCTCTTTTCTTTATAAAGTAAATTAATATTCAATACTGAATTAGATTAATCATTCTTCTGTTTAAGTTAAGGAAACTGATCGATTGAACTGCGTGTCATTGCACGTCGTTCATTTTTGCTTCATGAAGTTGAATGGTTTTGTGAGGCCTTCACCATTTCACCAATACTCAACCGCTATTTGTCAATGAGATTTAGATTTCAATGGATTTCAAATATAATTAAATTTTTATTTATGAAATATATAAAAATATGGACTGTAAAATAATGACCGTAAACATGGATATGATGTAGTTCAGGGCTGTAGAACATAATCTGGGGTTTGTGATTTTCTTTTGTTTGAAAGCATCATGAATGCTGACACAAACAAGTCATAAGATACGATGCAGTGCCTTTGGACAGTGTTTGATACAGAGAAAATGAATTCCATATGAAAATAATGACCCCAAGCACACTTCTACAGAGATCAACCTGCTTCTGTTCTCAGAAAAATGCTTTGGCCATCCGAGAGTCCCAACCTGAAAACTGCTGAATGTATTTTGGATTTTTTGGATGGAGATAAAAGGAAAGTACCACCAACTTCCACTAAATTCAGTGTTTACACAAAGCAAAATCCCAACTCAATACGAGTCTTCCAAAGGAATGGAGGCTGTAAAAATATATACTGTGTGTAGAGACACCAAATACTGAGAGATTTGACATTTCTCCATTTGCAGGAAACAATGAGACCATTCTTTTTATGGAAGTATTGCCTCTGAAATTTGTGACGTATCATTTACTCAGTTAGGAAACGACCTCTCCCCATCTGCTATGGCTGTAAATGTGTGCGACTGTCGTCAATTCAAGCTGATGCTGAAGACATTTTAATTTGCCTATTCATGATTCTTCTATCCGGCTGTCTTTGCTTCCTTTACCCCTCCCGAACGAGTGGATTCACTTGCAAGAAAAGGTTGGAAGTAAAGGAAAGGGACAGAGGGCATCTAAGTGTAAAAAGGTGCTACGATCCAGATCAGGAATCAAGTGTGAAGGCAGAGTACAATCCGTCAGCTGGGTTATCTGATAGTGATGTGGGAACAGTGGGACACAGCCCAGAAGAGGAAACCACAGTTCACTTCAGATGTTGCGGGCGAAGCTGAGTAGGCCTTGCCAATCTACAAGCCAGTGGCTTTCTATGACTGTCAGATGGAGCGCGCATTTTGCCAGCCAAACTGTCTCAGGGCAGACAAGAGGAATCCCGATGACCATAGAAGGACTGAGAGCTTGTTCCAAATATACTGGATAGAGGAATATACTTGGACAGGATTAATAAGAATGCGGTCCAAAGCCTGGCGTCTTTGAGAAAGGCTTGTGAGGTTGGTCTTATTAACTAAACGAAGAAGGTAACTTCCGTAAAGTACTTGCATTAACAATAACTTTTTGTACTTTCACAAGACGAAGAGTTTTACTAGTAAATACTGACTCGTTCTTAGCACTCATATCAAATTACAATCCAGCAACTTGCTACTCAAAGGAGAGGGTATATACAGTATACACATCACAGATACAAGGGGTGAGAGCTATGAAACAGGGCGCTGCCTGGGATAAGGGAGCAGACAGGACACTAACCAATCACTTCTAAGAGACACGAAAGTTTCTGAATGAGAGGAGATACAGAAGGCATTTACGTGACGGTTGTGACAAAAACCGTCTTGAAGCTGGGGTCATTCCATACTAAACTGTTCAAATGTGTTACAATGGTGAGGAAAATTCAAATACACCTTTTCCAAAGTTTTTCATTGCAGTGGTGAAACCCCATCCATGAGCATCACGAAAAAGCAAACAAGAAGATAAACCGAGTGATCACAATTTCAGTGACCCCATAATGTAGTACAGTGGCAGGCGTAGTGGGTGTAACGAGGACACAAAACAGATGTTGAATTCCCGAAAATCAGATACATTTCAAAGTCAATTCTTTTGTACGATAAATGGCCTCAGTCTATTAGTAACATTTATGGACAATTACGGCCAGTCAATGTTTTTCATGTCTATTGTCCTCAATGTTTGTATTCCGTTCACCTGGCTTCAGTGCAAAGCATTGTTAAAATTTTGTAACTGGTTACCTGCTGCTCTAAATCACCAAAGGAATATATTATTTATTCACAAGAAGGCATTTCAAAGAAGCCATGACAGAAACGGGAGGGACACCATTATCAAACTGGAAAAAACACACATTTATTACTAAATGCAATACAAAAACCCAAAAACATACTAATACTATGGGGTGTGATAGTCAGTAAATCAGTATGTCAGCTGTTGGATGAGTGATTGAGTGGTGCAGATGAAGTGCTGAAGCGTGTAAACATAAAGATAACAGGGCCAAAGCCAACCAAACAATAACGCGCTGCTGGAAAAATGGAGAGCGACACCTTGGACTGGAATGGCCAGGGTTTCAGTACACCTGGGAGACTGGCCAGGTGCTCCCAGTTGTACCAAATGGACTCCGTCCCGCCAGGACCTGCAACTTAACACAAACAAGACAAAAGGGAAGAACACGCCCACACAAACACACACAGCAGGCCCTGCTGGGGCAGGAGGGCTGTCACAAATAAGAATGAAATAATAAATCAGGTGGCAAAGCAGGGTCACTTTCGTAGACTTCAGTTACATTGAACTTCTTTCTGCAACCACCAACGTCGCCATCTACTGGCCATTAAACATAATGCAAATTTTTTTAGATTTCCGCATCAGCCTCACTTTTTAGATCTTTTTATCCTGAGTATGCCTAGGACACGATCTGCGCATATTTCTTGATGTTGTTATGGACGTAACACGATATTAGGACACGGAAAATTTTTCTTTTTTCAATCACTATTTTTAAAAGCATGGTGTAAATGATTGTCTGACGCCTCGAGAAATTTTGATGCAGGAAGTGAGTACCTTAGTTTGCTGCTGTCATCTTTACGCTATTTGCATACATTATGCAAATTAACCCACAGGTCTGGACATAACACGTGAGGACGCACCTGGTTCCGCCCACGACGGTCATTTCAAATTGCATTTCTGATCAGACGAGTCCCGGTAATTTAGTGCAGCCAATTGAAACCGTTATTATGGGTATTTCTCAGCAATATTTCATTTTGCTAAGTTTCAAAGTATCAACAGACATGTCATGAGCATTCCATGAAGTTGGCTACCAAATTTTGTAACAAAATATGTCCTTCACAATGGCTGACATCAGGACACCATTTTTTCTGCTGTGGTGTTGGACCGATGACTGTGTTTTTCTTTTGTCAGTTTTGTGGTGTTGCCTCCTTTAATTGATTTAATGTCTCATTTTACTTCCTGCCTCTCCTGTGCTCTCATCTTTTCTTAGCCCTTAGTCTAATTGTTGTCGTGTATATGTGTGTGTGACTTGCTTGAACTGTGTCAGCTGTCGCTGGATTGTTTTGCCAATTCGATGGTCTCCAGCCTTGAGCCTTTCTCTGAGCTCTGTGCTTGCTTCCCTGTTGGTACACAAAGTTAAGACATAATTTAAGTATTGAGCCATTTATTAAGGTCACCCACTTCCTGCTCTCTTGTGGAATCCAGAGCAGGGACAGACCCCTAACTGGCACAGGCCTGGTGATTCCGTGGCTGCACAGCTCCGCAGCCACAGCGACCGTATTTACCACCCAGCGTCTGACCCCTGGACAGTCTCTGATCATGGTTTGGAATCACCCCTTTAACTGACTCGCCAGTTGCCTGACTTGGACTGATCGCCAGTGCGCTCCTCAGTTCTTCAAAACATGTGTTCTGGCTCAGTAAACTCCCTTGAAGCGCTTACTGTGGATTTGCTAGTGGTTCCCTCTTGTGCAGTACACAACAGAGGCCTAATCTTGTAACACTATTGTGTTGAATTAAAGGACACAAATTAATTTCAACACTTCTAAACAGCAGTACTGATATATAGAGAGATGTGTTGCTCTTATGATGCCTTAGCCTTCTAATGGGTCTCAAGTGTGAAAATCTATTTCAAATGTGAATTCAACATCACCATACGTGAAATATGGTGATGTTGAATTCACATTTGATAAAAAAAGTCACTTGTGATAAAAAGTTATATGTGAACTGAACAATTAGAAGCTATTTGCTTTTTTTCATAGACATAGACTTTGAAAAACTACTGCAAATATTTTAAATTACTGGAGGTTCCAAATTTTCACTTGACTGACCTTTTCCAAATGTGAGCTGAAAATTTCATGTGAAAACACAACGTGAAATGGCATAGTTATCATTTCTCACCCTCTTTCAATTTTACTTGTGTTGCATTTTTACCACGGGACTATTTCAAAAACACTTCAGATAGCGGCAGAAGGGGAAACCCCAGGGCTAAAACTGTAAGAAGCGAGCGCATTCCCCGATAAATTCTTTTGTTGGAAGAGAAAATGTAACAGTGGTGAATAAAACTTCCCAAATGACACGAGAGACCTGGAGGAACATGGTTATTAAGGAGGAGTCTTTCTTCAACTTGCTGGTAAGGTGTCATCATAAATGGACACAACAGAGGTATAATAGGTCCATAATGGCAATTTAAGCAGGCTGAACAAGTTTTCTGTTAGGTAATATATTGGGCAGAGAAACAAGAAGTCCAAATGAGGGTAAAAAGTAGTGAACTGTTTCATGACACAAGGTCTTATGACTGGGATTATTTATATAGCTCACTTCTATACGTTTTATATACGGCTTTTGATCACATAATATTTGTAAGGAGCTTTGCTGCACACTTGGGGAAGATGATTTGTGGGTCTTTCTTGAGAAAATGTGTGACGTAATTCCCCTAGCAAGGATTAAGTCTCTTCAAAACCCATAAATAAATTTATCTTTTCAACCGTGTTCTGGCTTGAGAGCGTAATCAGGATTTCAATTATGACTGTAGTCGGTATTCTTCTGTAGGGAAAGTGTTCTTGGCAGAGGGGGCAGATGACAGAGATAATTGTTCAGTGTGGACACACCATGCCTCACACAATGACCAAAATGTGGATGTACAAACACAAGCACAAGTATTGGCACCCATGCTAAATAATTTTTGAAATAATTATGCATACAATTAAACAACATGGTTAATAATCCATATATTTAGGTTCACCATAGGTGGGAAAACCTTTGTTCCAATATGCGTGTTCACATTTCAATTTTTCATGAAACCCTGTCAGAGAGTTAATTGGTATGGAGGTGGCATCTGATGGTTTTTTGTAAGACTTGCTGATCAGAAAGATACAACCAGTCTGCAGGTCTTGAACCGTGACCACAATTCTAGAGATTTTTGGTCTCCACCACCATGGTCCTCGCAGTCCGCCAGGACGGCGTAAACTTGTGTCTGCTTCTTGGACAGTGTCCAAGCATTCAGAGTGTTTCACATTATGTGATTATTTCCCAAATATTGAGTTAGCTGTGTTGATTTATTTATTTTTTTGTGCTCATTACCAGGCTTGCTTACATCTGTTACTCTCTGTCTTTATTCTTTTCGATGTTGATCAGTGGCAGAGCCAGATGAGTGCCGGGGTGACACTGCACACCCCTAAAATCTGATTCGCCATCCAGAGAGCATCCAAAAAAAAATTATTCACAATCCTTGGCAGTACGATGCAGATTGACATCACATTTCATCTCTTGTTGAAAGAAGCATTTATTTTGCAGCACCTTTTTCGAATCAGGGACGAGGAAAAGAGAATATCAGGCGAGTTCGGCTGATGCAGTCGATTCCAGACAGCTTCGTATTTTTGTTGGGGTTGCGATCAAATTACAGTGCGTGACCAGAAAGGACTGAAAGCCAAACTGTCTGGCTGGCTCAGAAGTTTGACTGCATGATGTGCATGTATTTGCCACATGCACCGCTGGACTCCCTCGAGATCAAGTCAGATAAGCAGTCGAGCGCAACCCCACGAAGGCAACTGCAGTTGTGCAGGCTGACCATTGGCTTGCCCTCATGGCTTAAAGGTGCCCTATGTAATGGCAGCAAAAAAATGAATTCATGCTCTACACACTCCAAAGAAAATGGGGGCAGTATACCGTGACAATCGAGAAACGGCACAGTCCCTCCTCCCATCAAGCCTACAGTCCATGCTCCACCCCCACCTTCCCAATGACCCCAGAGCTATAGATGACTATCTACAATCCAAAGAGGGCCGCTCTGAGTCCAAAACTCTGATGATTCTGTACTATGACATCTTCATACTACTCCCCATCACCCGATCCAGTAAATATGCCCAAATTACGTCATTGTTCATTCAAAATTCATTTGGTAGGTAACATTTGCTGCTGTTGAGCAAGCAAGCATCAACGTAACGTTAGCTAATGATAAGCGCTAATGCTGAACCAACATCTGCGTGAATAAATCTATCTAAGGCCAGACTTTACCAAAACCAGTCTCTGACCCCAAAATCAGCTGGCCAGTCAATCGCCACTGTTAGTTGACCATCACTTTACCGTACGTCGTCAAAACAGTTGTAGCGGAGATCAAAATTATATAGTAATCTTAGCTGCACGTGTACAAGTAAAACTAGGGACAAGATCATTTTAGAACTTTATGTATGCCACCCGCCTGATGCTAATTTCACAGTATGCAACCAGTTTGCCTGAAATGCAGTCTTCATTAGCAAGACCTCTTCTAGCAATCAAGTATCATTAGTCACAACTAAACATTCTGCCATGTTTCATTACATTATGCACTGTTTGCCCTTACGTTTTGCGCGTTCATTTAGGATTCATTATCATCAAAGCCATTTCAAGCTTCTCAGCTAATGTACCTTCCACATGATTGACATCAGGTTCAAGTTCACCCTCCAGCCATGCGATTTATTCATGCACTGCAGTTTGGCTGGCTGTTATGTTGCCCACATACCACCACCCATGGCAAAAACTGGTATTATGACACAGGATAGTGCGCAGCTAGTGATTTAGCGTGCTATTTCAGGTTGATATCTCTGCAGCTCTATACCTTGTCATCTTTTTTATGACATCACTGCCCTTATTTCTTCTCAATCTTTTGCTGTGTTTAGCTCATTTTTTGGATATTTTGACCTCAGTTCTTACACAGGGCACCTTTAAGCATTTGTACCCTGAAAACCTAATTTAGAAAAACAGCTTTTCGATCTTTTGAAGATTTTTGACATCATTAAACTCAAATTTTTATATGTATGTTTCATGCACCTTTTACAGAAGTTTTCTGCTAAGCTAGTTGCACAGTGTGAATCACAACAAAGGCGGCGAATGATGCTTGACTTGCTGAATGGTGAATATCATATGACTATTGAAGCAGCATGTAATGTGGAAATAGTCTGTCTTGATGACTCTTGGCTGGGCTCTGTCCTTGATTCTTGTGTCAAGTCTTGCACAGATGTCTGTGCAGCCAGTCCATGTACTAAACGCATCTTTCGCCACTGCTTGTGAGTCACGTGAGCAACAGAGGGATAGAGTGGCCTGAGTGAAACTCGGTTTGAATCTTGATAACCGCAGAGGTACTGTGAGCTTGTTCCTAACAAATTTGACTGAGGAAGACACTTGGACGAGTTAACAAGAAAGCGGACTCAATTATGGTACCTTATAAGGCTTGGGAGCCTATTTCTATTAAACTGAACCGTTGAACTGACTTGAGCTGGGTTAACTTGTACGCGGCTCCAATCCTGGAGCCTGATTAGGCTTGGAAGCTTGTTTGAGTCAACTAGGTTAAGAGGAAGGTTTTCAGGAACTGCTGTCATTAAATTACAAGTTGGTCTAAACAAAGACAAAGAGTTTCTACTTACAACACTGACTGGTGTTAAGCATAAAAGTGAAATTACAATCCAGCAACTTGCAACACAAAGTAGAGGGCTTAAATGCCCATCACGTGGCCATTAGAAAATAACCATGTGACGCAGGGATACTCATTCTTTTCCAGAATGAGCTTATGTGGGTGTAGGCTTTCATTCTAATCACACACCTGATTCTACTAATCAACCCTTAAAGCTTTTGCCATAAACCCCTGATTAGTACAATCAGGTGTGAAACTGCGTGTTTGGAATGAAAGCCTGCATCCGCACCGGCTCATTCTGGAAAAGAGTGAGTATTCCTGATAACAAGATGCAGCCAGGAGTTGGCATATAAGCAAGACGTAAACCAATCAAACTAGACATGCTTCTAATTGACAGGCAAGTCGATGAGACACAAGAGGCATCTCCATGAGGGTTATGAGGAAAGAGGGGGAATTATCTCTTTGAACAGTAAAAGGAAGTAAATAAGAAGATTGACAGCTGTTTAGAATTGAGATTGCAGTTGTGGTTTGAAAAAGATTTAAAAAAAAAAAAAAAGCATTCACAATGCTTAAATATTGACTTTTTTTTCAATCAAACTTGAACAGCAAGTGATAGAAAGGCACAATATACACACTGCTATGAACTGACTGAATTTATCAGTTAAATGAACGCAATTTATATTTGTTATTTTAACAGTAAGTAGAGTCCTGCGTGCATTTAATCGTGGTTTACAGTTAACATACACGGAACCTCGGTTATAAACTGATTGTGTAATTACAGTTGAAATAACTGGCAAAAAAAGTACCAGTTAAAATAAATGTAATAAAATTTTTAAAAATTTTAATAAAAAAATAAAATTTATAACAGTGTAGTTCTTTTTAACTGTGACTAAAAAGTCAGTTGATAATAATAATAATAACTTCATAATAAGTGAATGAATGTTCTGAAACAGAAGGATATAGTTAAAGTGTGTCTGAGTTTAAAATATGGATGCAATATGAAGCCTCTTCCACCATTTTATATTGGAGGTAGTAAAATTCTGCACTTGATCTTTCATGGCCAGATTTGCCCATTAGTCGGTTCCTTAAATTATAGTGAATATCAAATCCAAGTTCCCGGCTGACATTTAAATATATTTTTTTTACGTGTTTCATGCCAGAGAAATGAGAGAGAATGTACTTTTGACTGACATTTTCATAATCAAATTACATAGATAATGCGTTTGTTTATCATAAACAACGGCAGACATCTTCTCTAAAATGTTAGCAACCAGACAAAGCCTTTTCCCTGCGTAGCTGACTGGGTGATTTTTTCAGTCTTTGCACAGTGGGACAATTGCACTTAACAGCATGAAGATGCGGACAAAGGGCAGACAGTTAGAACCAAATGGACCACATGAATTCATATTCCTTATTGTGAAAGGAAGATAAAAACCTTCTTGGATGATGCTATGGCTAATTTGTGGCTCCCTGTGGGAAACTACAGCCATTTTTGTGTCAATATGTAACTTCATCCTTGACCGTGGGGCATGTCACCAAAACAGAAACTGTAATTTGCACTTATACTAGCTAACAGGCAAAACATTTTATAACGACGAAAAGCTGAACAAGGGAAAAAAAAAAAACTGAGAATACTCCTGACATTGAAAATTTTAATCAAGCCATTTAATGGTTTAATATGGTTTCATATTTCTTAAATTATAAAATCATTATGTATTATACATTATAAGGATTACAGCAGCAATGTTTCCTTAAGGCGGAACACCTACAATTTCAGAAATGACTAATGACTTGCAAACAGCTGTCGAGCCCTTAAGGCGCCATGCTCCATTTCTCCTGGTTTCTTTCCACTCAGATGCAAGGCAATCCAAACACAGATCTCCTAAAGCCATGACAGAAATCTGTGGTTTATCTCATGGGTTGCCTTTGCTTCAGCCAGCAAGTTCTGTCTGATGCACCCCATTGCATTGCTGAAGGAAGCCACAGTCCGATAAGAGTTGTCAGGGGGAATTGGTCCTGCTCCAAATCAAAATCAGCGGCAGCATTGTGGTAAAAATTCTCCTCCTATTCACCAGTTTAAGAACAGGCATAAAATGACAACCAGGATGCTGGGGGAGGGGAAGTAACTATTTATAAAACCTGGCAAACATTTTAGAAAAATAAAATAAAAATAGAGATGTCAGGCCCATTTTAGAAAAATAAAATAAAAATAGAGACGTCAGGCCATCATTTTATTTGATATTTTTCCATGTCAATTCACTCTGCTTAACAAATGCTGTATGCTTGCATATTTTTAAGCATTAATCCCCCTTTTAAAATGAGTAAGTAATAATTGCATTTTATTCTTCATATGGAATCTAACATTTTCCAAGCCAAAATTAAGAATGACCTTATTTACTATCTAAACTGTCATTTTTGTTAAATCCTTTACTAAAGGAAATACTGTATTCCCTGATCTAAACTGAACTACCACAAAATGGCCGCCATGAATTATAATAATGACAGGTAATATGCCTTCCCGCAACTGAATGAACGAAGTAGGTTAGAATAGGCTATAACATGGTGGGGTGTAATTATCGGATTTTGGTCTGTAAACAGACCACTGTGTGATAAGCTTAAACAATGGTACATAATATGGCAAGTTATTGTGAGTTTATCTTTTTCTTATTAGGGGCTTATTGCTTGTGTTAATTTTTGGATTATTATTATTATTATTATTATTATTATGCGCTATGCAGTTATTTTGCCAATCTGAGACATGCAATTATTATTATTTTTTCTACTGACTTTCCCTCTCTGAGAGATTAGCTCAGGGAGATAAAAAGAAACAAACTCGTTACCCTCCAGCTTTCATCTTCACTGTGTAGCACTGCATACAATTTTCTGATATTTTGTGATCCTCAGCTAATGATGTGGTTCAGCTGAGGACCCGGCCAATTTGTTGCCAAAGTGGTTGAATTTGCAAAGATGCGCTCATTGCTTGGTCCATTTTTAACAATGGTCCATTTTCTAGAGTGATGGATGCAGCAGCCTGTCATTTGGCACCCTGGCTGTAGGCACCTGCTGCAGTATGAAGGGATGGGCCAGACCAGCTGACAAATCACCCTCACTCTCTGCCATGGGTCAGTTTCACGCAGCAAACCCATTTCAGACGCAGCCCAGTTCAATCTGAATTATGGCCTAGCAAGGCTATTAAAAGCTGGGTGGTGAGATGAAGGCTGACCTTATTAGACATCCAGTGAAGAAATGATGGGTTTCAAGGCACAAATTCATAACTAAATTTGAATTGATGCCTGAGTTTCAAAATACAAAATAATGTGTTCATTTCCTTAGCCTCTGTAAAATAAGCAACCTCTCCTCTTGTTTTTGTTCAAAACATGCTTGATTTTTTTTTTAGCTAATAAAAATAAGGAAAAATATTCTCAGGGCGTGCTGTCATTATCAGTGCTATTACATTGTGCTGTACAATTTTACGAGCTGTTTAGGCTTCCATATTCCTGTAGCACGGTGAATGGTTAATTGTTTGCCGTTGTGTATGGATAGCTTACCCTAGATCAGCCTCGATGACAGATGGTGCACACTTCCCTCACATAGATGAAGGGACAGGCACCATTACACATGGCTTGTATTGACCTGATAAATCCTTCTGTAGACAGATGGGCAGCAAGATCTTTTTGATTGCAGGTATGAATGGCTTTCCATACCTCTGAAATACTGTATAATAATAATAATAAAAATAATAATAGCAATAAAATTATTATTGTTATAATTATTATTATTATTGTTATTATTATTATTATTATATTTTTTGGTCCATTCTTTTGGGTCTCTAAGCCTTGAGTGGTCGATTTTGCACTTGGCTATCTCGGGGAAAAGTCGTTTCTTGGCATCAAATCATATCCCTGCCCTTTCTTAATGTTTCTATTATAGTGTGGTCATTTCTGATTAATACCAGCCAAAGTGCCAGGAAATTTTGTTAGGTTAACTTTTTAGCTTTCAAATCCCTGGAGTGGTTTATTTTGCATGATATCAGGTGAAACTCTTCCTGCCATAAAATAATTTCCCTCCCCCTGATTATTCCTGATCATTTTTCAGCCTAAATCCCTAACAATTTTGTTTAGTCAACTTTTTTGGGGTGTTGCTAGGCCCCAGCAACGTCAATTTCAAATATTTTTCTGGGGAAACTCATTTCAGTAACACTTTACTTGAAGGTATCTTCATAATAGGGACATGAGACAGTTGTAAACATGTCATAAACAATATGTCAATGTCATAAATGTTTTCATTAAGTTTCATTTGGTTTTTGAGACGATAAGTTGACATTGTTTGGGTTGTCTTGATTATGACAACTTCGTCATAAGAGTGACACGAGACTGTCATAACTGTCACATGACACGTAACAGTTATGGCTGTGTCGTGTCACTCATGACGGTACCTTCAAGTAAAGTGTAACCCTCATTTCTTAGCAAAAAAAAAAAAAAAAATCATTTAGCTGCCTTATTTTGATGGGTTATTTCAGATAATTTTCAGTTAAAATCCTAAATTTTTTTTTTACCATCCACTATATTGGGTTCCTAACTTCCTAATCACGCCTGTTTTTAATGCTGTGCTGCCTGAGGGCCCGAAGATCATGAGCTTCAATATTGACCTTCGGAACTTGTTCCTTGTGCACAGAGATTTCTCCAGATTCTCTGAATCTTTTGATGACATTATGTACTGTAGATTCAAAGTCTTCATAATTTTACATTAAGGAACATTTTCTGATGTTGTTCCACAATTGTTTGATGCAGTTTTTTGCAGATTGGTGAATCTCTGTCCATATGTACTTCTGAGACACTCTGCCGTGTTACTCTGTCGTGTTACTGACCTGTTGCCAATTAACTTAATTAGTTGCAAAATGCTCCTCCAGCTGTTTCTTATCAGTAACACTTACTTTTCCAGCCTTTTGTTGCCTCTCTCCCAGGTTTTCTGAGATGTGTTGCTGCCAACAAATTCAAAATCTGCTAATATTTTTAATGAAATGATAAAATGTCTCACTTTCAACATCTGATTTGTTGTCTGTGTTCTATGGTGGATAAAATGTGGGTTTATGAGATTTCCAAATCATTACATTGTTTTTATTTACATGTGAATGGGGTTTGTACAGGAATGGGGGTTGTATATAAAGCCTTGGAGCGCAGGAGGGGATGAACCCTGTTAAAGAGGAAACTGTAACGCAAACAAGCCCCTCAAGGAAGCAGGGATTATTTCATTAATTAGCTCTACACCTGGCATCTGGCATTGGTCTGAGAAATTTGCCTAGGTTGTTGCACAAAACAATCCCAAAGCAGAGCAGGTCAGTATCTGAAAACATAGGCTGCAGCTTCGGGAGGCTGCATTTCCAGGCTGCTACATCATCGCAGGCTGCCCCAATATGAAGGTGCCTTCAAAAAGCAACCCTCGTCTTGCCTATTATCAGACAAAATTGTTAAATTGTTAACAATGCATTTCCATGCAGACAATTCCTTCTGATATCAGGCCAGATGAAGGTTGCATTTCTTTACTGTTTTTAAAGGTGTCTTCACAATGGAACAGCCTGCAATGATGTTGCCGCCTAGAAATCCAGCCTACCTAGGCGGCAGCCTACGCTTTGAGAAATGACCCAGAAATCTGAGAGCAGCCATTTTCATGAGCAGGCAGATGCAACGTGAGTTCGAAGAGAAGGGCTGAATCTGGAATGCAGGATTTTTTGTGCAAGCAACAGTGTGGTTGAGTGCAAGCTTACAGCTTGAGCAGAAGCAGAGCAAATCTAAATGCAAGCAGGGGCCATGTCAGTGTGGGGGTGGGGTTTTGAAGGAAACGATGACAAAATCTGAGTGTGTAAGCAGTAAGCCATGCTCTCAAATTGAAAGACATTGAAATAAGACTGGCAAAAAGCCCCGTATAAGAAGGCAAAGACGCAGCACATGAAGCCACGACCTAAAGAAATGTACGGACTGATAGGAAAGAAAGTTGTTGACATCAACCAGGGTTGGGAAGGATTGCAAAGCCATTTCTATGATTCTGGGACTCCAGCGAACCACAGTGATAGCCATTATCTACAAATAGAGAAAACCTGGAAGGGTGGTGAAACTTTCCAGGAGCCGCCAGCCTAATAAAATTCCTCCAAAAATGCACTGATAACTCATCCAGGAGGTTGAAATAGAACCCAGACTAAAATCTGAACACTTTCAGGCCTCATTGGCCTCAGTTAAGGTCACTGTTCATGATTCCACATTAAGAGACTGGGCAAAAATGGCATCCATTGGAGACCCGCAAGGTGAGAACTGCTGCTGACCAAAAGGAACACAAAGGCTCGTCTCACATTTGCCAAAAAGATCTTGATGTCCCTGTAGATTTTTAGGATATTGTTCTATGGCAGGGCTGCCCAACCCTGTTCCTGAAGAGCTATCATCCTGTAGGTTTCTCCTCCAATCCTAATTCAACACACCTGGTTCAGCTCATTGGCAGCCCGTCAAGATCGGTAACTGGGAAAGCAGGTGTGGTTTGCTTTGGTTGGAGTGATGACCTTCATGGATGGTAGCTCTCCAGAAACAGGGTTGGGCAGCCCTGTTCTATGTACTGATGAGTTAAAATGAAATTTTTTGGAAGACATGAGTCTTGTTACATCTGGCATAAAGCCAAGACAGCATTCAGCGAGAGTACCATCATACCAACATCAAACACAGAAGTGGTATTTTGACGGTCTGGGGCTGCTCTGGTGCTTCAGGACTTGGGTGACTTGCTATAATTGATGGAAATATGAATTTTCCTCTTTGCTTGAAAATCCTGAAGGTGAATATACAGCCATCAGTTCATGACCTAAAGCTCAAGAGCAGCACACAAGCAAGTCTATCTCTGAATGCCCCCCCCCCCCCCCAAAAAAAAGGTTTTGGCATGATCTAGTCGAAGTCCTGACCTCCATCCATCTGAGATGCTGTGGCCTGAATTTAAACAAGCAGTCCATGCTCCAAAGCCCTCAAATATGGCTGAATTCTAAAAAGAACAGAAGGCAAAAATTCCTCCACAGCAATGTAAAAGACTCATTACCAGATTTTGCAAATGGTTGGCTACAGTTGCTGCAACCAAGGGTAGCATAACCAACAGTTAGGTTTAGGGGAGAAATAATTTTTTTCACATGGGAGGTAGAGGTTTTCAGTAACTCCTTACCTTCAATAAATGAAATGATTATTTAATGTGTTAACTCATGTTCTCTTTGTGTTATGTTAAAATTTGTTGGATAATCTGAGACATTTAAATGTAACAAGCAGAAATAGAAGAAATGAGTAAGGAGGCAGATGCTTTTTCACAGCACTGTAACATCCACACTAGTTCCCTTGTTCCCTGGCAAGGACTGTATTTGACATCATCAGTAGAAGCTTATATAATTTCTTCACAATCTCCCAGTGGTTGTGTGCAAAATAAGCTGAGAGCTTTCCTGCGGTGGGCTAATTGTCTTTGCTGCGTAATAATTTATTTTTACCATTTAAACTCGTGGGAACTCATTGTACTTCGGAGCTATCTTTATTGTCCTTGAATGAAAGAAGTAATGGTTTTATCTTGCTAGTTCCATCCACGATACACAATGCAGCTCGTTTCACTTGCACTCAGACCAAAAGGACCAGCCCCATCTAGTGTTCAGCAAAAATATTGCAGTCATTCCAAAAGAGACGGGTATCCTCTAAGCATTGGTGAGTAAAAATATATATCAAAAAGTGACACAATTTTACCCCTCAGCCCTCAAGGCTGATGGGGTATTGCTATCGTTCCTGCGGGCGGGCGTCTCCAAAAACTTCGACATCATGCTGAGGGGTATTCCGTGCATTGCACACCTATTTTCCATTTTTATGTTCGGCCGTCTTGTGTATTTGTCATTATACCCAACATTATTTTCCCTTTTTCCGAAATGTTTCGCAAATGATTAATTAGTGTTCAATAAATGTAAACATGTCATTAATATTTCAATA
Source organism: Gymnothorax reevesii (assembly GCA_029721435.1). Taxonomy (NCBI): domain Eukaryota; kingdom Metazoa; phylum Chordata; class Actinopteri; order Anguilliformes; family Muraenidae; genus Gymnothorax; species Gymnothorax reevesii. Next base: position 10,105,720 of record CM056592.1, read on the forward strand.
TTTTTAATATTGGTTACTGTTGCCAGCATTTCATGCAACAAAGTAAAAAATAATAAGTAGTGTATGATTACCCTTTTCATCTGGCTTTAAAAATATTAAATCATGTTGGTAATGATGGAATATTTTATGATGCCATGACTTCAATTGCTAGAGTATCAGTGTGAGATTATTTATGAAAAACACCACAAAAATGCGTCTGTTGCATTGCATTTAGCAAAACTGGAAGTGATCTGCTTCGAAAGATCTACATAAGTGTAAATGATTGCATTCAATTGTTACGTGCCGTACCCCCAGCTCTATGTTATGTTCCGTGTTTGCAAATTTGCCTCAATTCTTTTTGTTTATCAAATTTTTGTGTTGTTAGTTCAAGATTCACTTGTCTGTTCCACAAAGCTGCCCGTGCTTGACTTGTTATATTTGATTATTTAAGTTCCTGCTTGTCAGTAGTTTATTGTGAAGCTATCAGTTGTTGTTTTTCTGCCTGCTATGGTTGTGGTCGCTTCAAGCCAGGAAAAACTATTAGCCTTGCCTCTGCATTTGACTCCGTTTACCTTTTCACTCCAGACAAACACTAACTATTAGAAATATATTATTTGTTACGCATTGCATGTAATTCAGGATGCTTCAGGAGTCAATGACATTGCAGTCTTAATACGCATTTCTGTATCATTCAATGTTCATTTATGTGATCGTTCCTCACTGACCTTGTTAAGCAGACTTGAAAAAAGCTGCTTAACAAAAACGTTACCTAAACCCAAATTGACATTCGCAGCAAAATCCACAACCCCAATTCCGAAATAGTTGGGACGAAACGTAAATTGTGAATAAAATCAAAATGCGATGACTTTCCGATCACATGAGCCAATATGTTATCTTGCAAACACGAAAGACATAAACCAGTCAAAGGAGACATACAGTAGCTCTAATAAACGTGCAAGTCGCTGAATAGGAAAGGATACAAAAGGCAGTCACATGAGGGTTGTGACACAGCCACTGATGGATCGGTTGCACCAGTCACTCACTCTGTCATGGCCCTAGTCATCAGTTTGCATGCGCCTGATAAGCCTTCTGCAAGGTGCAGTCACTCTGAATGAAGCATGAGACAGAAGATCAATGTTATTTTGCATCAATCTATGGACAAGGAGAAAAATTCTTTCACAGAGTTGTCCCAGAATCCATGAAAAATGGCTGGTCTACATTACCTTCTAATTATTTTGCAGTGACTTGAGGCATTATAATTCAGTGTTATGGATTGTTTTTTTTTTAATCAATATTTCATTCAGAAATTGAAATTCTGTCTATTGAGCATGATGTATTTAAACATTGTATTGATTTGAGACATGCAATTAACTCTTATTTTGTTTAATTTTTTCTGTGGTTTTGTTTCAGTGACCTTATCCTATACTTTCAATCAATCAAGCAATATAGCAAGTGTAATAGACGTTTGCATGAAGGGACGTTCGGAGTGTTATTTGCCATGCTAGATCGAAATTACTGATTCTTTTCATTGACTAGTCACATTTACAAGGGAATGTGGGACAGCTTTTTGTGTTCTTCTTGGTCAGCTATGGTTCTGACATTGTGGCTCTCCCATGGATGCCATTTTTGGCCAGTCTGTCTTACCTCCGCCAAGGACATTGTGTTTTTGCTTCTGTTTGTTTACTTATTGGTTGACGACAACCATGTCACTTCGTTCCGTTAGTCATTGGTTGTCGAAATCGACACCCATGTCACTTTGTTCAGTTAGTCGTCTGTCTGTCTGTTTGTCTGTAATGGCGGCATAGATTTCAACCAAACTTTGCAGGATGTTACAGTCGCATAAGAGGAAAAAGTGATTAAATTTAGGCATATTTGGGGGCGCCCCAATGGCTCATCGGTCCAATACATGTACCATAAAGGCTGTGTCCCTCCCGCAACGACCTGGGCTCGAATCCGGTTTGGGTCATTTGCTGCATGTCTTCCCCATTCTTCTCCCCAACTTTCCTGTCTCTCTACGCTGTATAACTCTCAAATAAAAAGAAAAATTCCCAAAAAATAATCAAAAAAAATTATCTAGGCCAAAGTACAAATCCAGCTATGCTGGTGGAGATTTGAAGTCTTTCCAATGAGCCGGATTTCCAATTGGCGTGCTTTTGGGTTTTGCTGCCACCTGGCGGTAGAATGCAACAATACCCTACATTACCCAACGAAAATAACTAATGCGCGGTGTTTCTTTGGCGTGGCAGAGGTATACGCTCTACCGAGTGCCCTTAAGCAATATTATCCACTTGTCCTAGGCCACACATTTAAAGTTCTGAGGCAAAGGTCAAAGTACTAAGTAACTGTTCACCACGTTATGAAATTGACCCTTGTCTCGAATCAGACACCAGACGAATTTGACAACGGTCCTGCTAAGCGGGAGTCATTTTTTATTTGTCTGACTGTTAGCAGGATATCTCAAAAACGGTTCCATAGATTTTAACCAAACTTTGCAGAATGTTAAAGTAGCATAAGAGGAACATGTGATTAAATTTTGGCATATCTAGGCCAAAGTACAGCTGAGATATAGGGCAAAGTTCAAACCCTGCTAAGCTGAGGCAAAAGAGGCCTGAAGGACATCAGATGTCAGACTGGGTTCTTTTATGACCTCCTACACGAGTCATCGCTGGGCTACTCAAGGAATTTTGGGAGACCGGCCACTCCAGGGAGGGTTCACCAATGTTCAAACATTTTTTCCATTTGTAGGTCTGCTGGAGTCCCAGAGCCTTATGAATGGCTTTGTAACCCTTTTCAAACCGATAGATCTAAACCAGTTGGTTTCTTATCTGTTCTTGAACTTCTGCGTCATGCCCTCCATTTTTCCTACTCTGCATTATTATGTTCCAGAAAAAAAACTAGATGCAGATGTAGGGTACAATCCAATGTTGGGTGTTTATAAATAGGAATACGGTAGTAGGAGTAGTGTTGTCGCAGCCAAGAACTGTAAGAGCGGCAGTCTAGTTTGGTTGATGTTGACTGGAGAGGGTAGGGGGCATGTCCATAGCTGGCCAGTGGTTGTCCCGGAGCAGAAGCCAGGTGGTTAATTCCCCTTATCAAAGCAGGACCATTTGTCAATAGGGCTAAAGAGCTTAGAAGCTTACTGCCTGATCAAAAAGTCATTATCAGGTTCTTAAATAAGTAGATGTTTCTGCTGATATCACTATGCTACGCATTGGTCAAAAGGTCTTGGGGATTCGCTTGTCTTTCTATTTAATTCCATTTACAAGCATGCATCCAACTCCCTGAGAAGGCTCATGGTTATCAGGTTCACAAGACATCCCAAGATTTTAAATAAAAGCAATGCTTTTTGAGATCTTTCAAGCATTTTTTATGAATCTCCTTATCTCAGTTTTTGCCTAGCAACAGAGCAGCTGTCATGATTTCATGTAAATTTTTTGGCCTATTGGTATTTCATGGCATGATACTGCATTGCCTGAAATAGAAATCATAAAAGAGATTTTGCATTATTAACCTGCTCCCACACTTGCATAGATCTAATGGCTGCTCAGCTGTAGGAGGATATTCATGGATGTTATAGCCCTGAAAAAACTCAGTCATATCATTTTGAATCCTACTTGGCCATGGAGAAAACAATCAGTGCCTGGAATTAAACCAAAAAAAATAAAAAAATAAGAAAGCAACACATGAAGGCTACTGACGGGCAAAGTTACTGTATTAAAAATGCTATAAAATAGTGAAGGCTTAATCTGTACTACTCTTAAGTGTGTGTGTGTTTGCGTGTGCATCTGAAATAAACTGACCAGATAACTGCAGTGGCACAGGAAACATGAAGATGAGGTGGGAAACAAACTATATTTCAAGCAAGAATAGACGGACAGACATATAATGTATGCATTGTACACTTGCTGATTAAATCCTGGAGAAGGTGAGAAGGCACTTAGTGTAGGAGGAAGAAATGTTGCGAGCACTGAACAGTTTGGGAAGACTGGTGAAGTGTGGGTTGTAAAAGCTGTCCTCTAAAGCTTCATTGCAGAAATGAGGCGTCGTGCATCTCGGTCAGAGGATACATCTTTATTCACAGCCTCAGGTATTGCTCTGGGCTTTGTGAAGGAGTGTTTAAGTAGATCTCAGTACAAAGCATTTCAGTGTTGGTTGCCAGGATTGTTGCATATTACTTCTAATGGAAATGCGAAACTTCATAAAATAAACTTACTTGATTTCTAATGTAGAGTAAATTAATTTTTCTCTCAAAATAGCAAGCTGATAAAACTTGAACTGGTTCTACATTTCTGGAATCCCTCCTATTTATGTCAAATTGGTCAATAATCTTGAACCAGGATAGATTAGGATCTCGAAAAGCTAGAGCAATTGGATCTACAATATTTGTTTTTTTTCTCAAGATGGTATGTTCTTAGAAATTTATGAACTTTCAGCAAAATAAATAAATAAAAACTAAAAATATGAAAATCCAGAATTACATTGCTACTCCCTCTCTGTCAATCTCCCTTCCAAAGACCAGACTGCTCTGCTGCCTTGAGTGGGCAGTAACACCATCCCTCCAGCCCTCCAACTCACCAGCCTATTAAGACCCGGACCGCATTCCACACTTCACCTGATTGTCTGCATCTTTTCCCTATTGTCTCTTTGCAATAGTGCTCCCTATATAAAATAGACCTTGGCACTCATTTGGTGAAAAGTTTCATAAGCCTCACAAGCCTGTTGTTTCACTATAGTCTTGCTTTAACTGAGATATTTGAGTATTTTTGTAAAACTCTTCAATTAAGAGCTGTTCCTTTCTGTAATACGGTTAGCGCTTATATTGTTATCCAGGAACCTCACTTCCTTGTTGCTTTCTATTTGTAATTCATTAGTACTGTTGTCATAGTCCCAGTTATATGCATTACAAATATTATTATCCAGGAACCTCGCTTCCTTGTTCATTTGTATTTTGCTCTACTTTGCCTTCCTGCTGCGCCGTGAAGGCATAATAAACCAGATCCATCTTCGCACCTCAGTCTAGTTCCACAATTCCTGATCACAGCGCACTTTCATCGGTGCTAAGAGTCAACTCTAACAGGCAACCAGTGATACCTGTAAGTGATACCGCGCCTCTAAGTGATACCGCGCTTTGCTCTGGTTGGCGGGCAATCAGAGCTAAACTCACAAAGTAAAAAATAAAGACAATAATAATGTCAGCGTGACAAGAGGTGAGGAGGTTGAGCAAGACTATGGGGGACAGCAGGGCAGATTTTGTGACATGCAAAATCTCAGAAATGTCTGATTTCATTTTTCAGACCATGATGTGGAAAAGGGAGGTTTCATGGCTAAATTGGGGAATTAAAAGGCAACCTTATTGGGGCTGTTAGATACAGAAGATACTGCTGAACACATCAACTGAACTGGGAAAAAAGAATTTTCCATAATTTGGGTTGTTTAAACATTACAGTAAACATAAACTATTTTACAAAAGCAAAGTTTAACGATGTACTGTATTAACTGTTTCACAATGGAGCAAATCTTCCCCACTGACCCTCAGACTTGTCCTCCCATTAAGGGCTGCAGCGTCAGATGCCTGCACCAATGTAGACCTACTAGACATCCTACATCTACTCCTGTTATGTATTCATTTATTGCTCTCCCACTCTCTCAGCGCAAACCTCCCCCATTTCACACTAACCTGCCTCTTATCAGTTCACTTTGTATTCCAATTAAAAATGGCATTAAAAAAAGAGACCCTTCCCCTCCCGCAGAATAAGCCTCTTATACACAAGTCACTGGAAAGGAAAAAAACGCTCCTCATCATCTAACTTGGAGAAAAATAACTTCCCACGAAGGTAGCATTTTCGGTCATTAATCAGATCGTTTGCTTTGTAGTTAATCTCCCTTCATGCCCCAAAATTCCACACTGACAGTGACTGACCCGCAGAAGCGAAGGTTTTTCATGTAGAGCGGTTGCTGCACCACTAATGTTCGTTGTATAAAAAATGTGAACTGATCTGACCATGCTAAAGAACTTTGCCGACAGTGCTATATACCCTACTATTCTTTAATGCCCCTGCAATAAATAAATAAATACATTTTTTTTTTGGAGACAGGGGGAAGAAATTTTCCTCATGAGTTAACTTAAACAAAACAACGGCTGCAATACGATGGCTTATATAGGCCTTCCTCACATCCATTGTCAACAACTTCTAGGAAGCAAATCAGTTCAAATGCACGAACAGCCTTGTTGTAATTTTGTGCCTAGAAATATGCAACCATTTTTTCTGGTGACTTGTGATCAATGAATTGTGCAAATCTTTAGCTTGAGCTTGCATAGCTTCCCAATATACAAGGTGGAGAATGAGTCATTCTCCAGCTTTTATGCATTCAAACTGGCGTTATGTGTTTTCTGCTTGAATTCCTCCCATTAGGCATGTGGAAAGCAATTGTGATTGTTAATAAGGCTAATGCTAGTTAATTAAAGCAGTGAGGCTACTGTGTTTTGTTTTCAATGGTGGGAATAATGTTTTTTTTTTTTTAAAGTCGATCATTAAAAAAAGAAAACCCTGGGTATTGTTTTCCATGAAAGAGGCCAAGGTCATATTTGGAACTGATTTGTAGCAATTAAATTTGAAGCAATTGTATGCTTTCTAATGCAGGGCTAAAATACGCCTGTGACGATGTGACCCACTTCAATTTCAGTGGCCATCGGACAATCTGGTGCAGAATTATTAGCACCTCAAGACAGCATATAAAAAATGAAGCAGTTAACACTTCATATGTCAAGTTCATGGGAAAAGGATATATTTGTTCTTCAAAGGGTTCATTCTCATACTTATTCATACTAAATGCTTTTGGTTTTAAATTTATTGACAAGGCTGTTTGATTAATTTTACGTTTCTATGTAGTTTATCCTGTCATAGGCTAAAGTAGCTAAGTTGTGTCATTTCATTATTTCATCGTTTGGCCATGAAAACAAGGTAAAATGCAACAAAAAATCCTCATGTAATCCAAAGCCACACAAATAAATGCAATTCAAAGGATACAGATGAAAGTTGACCTTCAAAAGTAAAGTCATGGGTTCCAAAAATATAAAAACGGGCTGAAATACCACTTAGTGAAATGAGGGTAGTACTGAAAAACATAAAGCTTGTGTGACTGAAGTAAGAAAAGGATGCTTGTACACAAAAGTAATGGGACACAGGCGAGTAAGAAGTACCGAGCCATGCAGTCGGCATTTACAAACATTTGCGAAAGAATGGGTCACTCAGAAGAGCTCAATGAATTCTAGCGCGGCACTGTCACAGGATGCCAACTAGAATGAGTCAGTTCGTGAAATTTATTCCCTGCTAAAGTGAACCGTAAGTGGTGTTATTGAAAAGTTTAAGCATTTAGGAACAACAGCGACTCAGCCAAAAAGTGGCAGACGATGTATAGTTTCAGAGCGGAGTCACCGAGTACTGGGGCGCATGGTGGGTAAAAATCACAAACGCTCTGTTGACTCAATAACTAAAAAGTTACAAACTTCCTCTGGTGTTAACATCAGAAGACTGTGCGCTGGGAGCTTCACGGAATGGGTTTCCATGACTAAGCAGCTGCATGCTAGCCTTACATCACCAAGCTCAATGCCAAGCGCCGGATGGACTGGTGTAAAGCACAATGCCATTGGATTCTGGAGCAGTGGAAATGTGTTTTGTGGAGTGACAAATCACGCTATCTGTCTACCAGTCTGATGGATGAATCCGGGGTTTGGCAAATGCCAGGTGAACATTACCAGCCCGAGTGCGTTGTCTCATCTGTAAAGTGTGGTGGAGGAGGGAATTGAAATGGTTTTGTTTTACAGGGGTTGGGCTACGGCCCCTTAGTTCCAGTGAGGGAAAAACTTAATGCTTCAGCATACCAAGACTTTTTGGACTTTTCTCTTCCAACTTCGTGGGAACGAAATGCATGGTTTGGTGGGTTTTGTATGGAAGAAATTGACTGGCCTGCACAAAGCCCTGACCTGACCTTAACCCCATTACGCGCCTTTGGGATGAACTAGAACCAAAACTGTGTGCCAGGCCTTCTCCTCCAACATCAACGCCTGACCACGCAATCAGTCTATTTCGAGTAGAAGAAGAGCCATATGATGGACCAAACACCCGCTTTTAAGCAAACACGTGCAGTACGCGAAGAAAACGAAAACTATAAAAGTTAATAACAACCATCCTGCTACCCATTGTTTCAGATTGAGGTTTTGCTAACGCAGTGAAAGCCTAGCTATGTCAAACTTGCTTCTAAGTGAACCCCTCAGGGGTGTCAATAATTTTGTGAACCTAGGTTATATTAAATCGTTTTTATTCTACGCAGCTTCCTCTTTCATCTGATAATGCTGCACCTGACTGAAGGAGGTTGCCAGGACCTAATTGCACAAGCTTACCGAATGTTTTTTTGTCAGTTTTACATGAAAACCACTGCCTCTTAGCATTCTTTTGCTCTTATCCTGGATGAAAGGAGCATTCAGTGCTTGTCAGGAAACCTGTCAGATTCTTGAGCACCGGAAAATATTATCTCAGGTATTAACAGTGACCATCATTATATTCTCTCAAAAGATTACAAAATAAGAACACTTTACAGGTACAGCAGGACATTCAGACTTTTCTACCTAGCAAAAAAAAAAAAAAAGAAAGAAAGAAATAGATTTTTTTGTTGGTTTTTTCTTTTCTTTCTTTCTTTCTTTTTTTTAAATAAAAAATCTATGTTGATTTTTACATCAAATAGCAAGCATACTGAAAAAAAAATAGTCTTTGATGTTTTCAAATGTGTCAAATGCATAAAATATTAATGATTGTATTCCGTTAGAAAGGATTAATTTAATCCTCAGTTATGTAACTGCGAATGGGATTTCTTTCCTAATCCAACAGTTCCCATACAGGACTGTAATGATGCTGTATGTACAGTGTTGTGAAAAAGTATTTTCCCCCTTCCTGATTTATTCTATACTGGTGGCACATGGATTGAGGGCGTTAATTGGTTTATTTAGTAATATGGGGAAATTTACTTTCTCACACTGGACCAGGTAGGGTTGGATAACTTTTTTCCTTCAATAAAAAACAGCATGTTATGTTTACTTGGATTATCTCTATCTAACACTAAAATTAGTTTGATAATCTGAAACATTCAAGGAGGGAAAATAAACAAATGAGAAGAAATCAGGAAACAGGCAAATACTTTTTCACAGCACTGTAGTTTCACCATGACCTGAACTAACACTGAATGCCGTTACTCTTAAAATGTAGTTGCATTCTTTTGTTATAAATGACTGGTAAATGAGGCACTTATTTTAGCTTTAAGTACTTTAGCAAGTGCTTCTGGGAAGGATTTCATTGTGTTCTTTTCATCACTGCAGTACACTGGCTTGTTGCCATAAAGAATTGCTTCCCACTCATTCGACAACATCATGAGTGTTCAATACACGTCCCTAAATCTTACTCTAATTCATTTCTGCCTCCACTGGTTCCATCCACTGCAAAAACTGAAAACAGAATCTCCGTTCATTGGTATTTGTCAAGAAGGAATCGGAGCATGAAGTTATAAATAAGAGTAATAGGGCTGAGCAAAATTTATGTCGGGAGGACTATGCACTACATGCATAGGCTCATGCTATATTCATGATTTGTATCCCGTCATTAATATCTCTTGCGCGTGCTCAGCCATAATATTAGCCGTCAATGTCCGGAGACCTCATTTGCGCTTCACGTCATCTTTTCGCGTTTATCCAATAGCACCGAGACACGCTTCCATAGCCAGCCTACCATTTTGCAACTGTTTATATCTTTTTTTTTTAATCTGGCGTCTCCAATCCCACCCGAATTTCGAATGCTCAAAGCGAATTATGCAAAATCGTGCTCATAAGTGACTCATGCTCCCAACTCAAAAAGCAAGACAGCTCACGGTTCTCCTCCAAAACATGTGCTTGTCAGCCGCTACTACTTCACAATCATCAATTGAAGCCTCCGAGTCTCGGAACACGGGCAGACATGAGCATGCTCAGAATGCAACTGATGAGTGCTCTGAGGGCCAGCATGAGTCTTAACCTAAACCGACTGTATCCCATCCGTTTCCCTCAGCAAGCGCAAAGCCAATTACGCGCTGCTCTCTCAAGGTTGCCGGCCACAACTGGCACTGGAGCGACGCAGGATTTGATCTAGCCTTCTGGCTGTTTTTTTTTTGTCTTCTCAAACTTGCCTTGAACAACTGACACACTGTTTGCATTTGAAACTATTCAGACGCAAGCAACAGATTATTCTTAACGGCAGAGACTGAGTTACGAGTGAACTAAAACTATTATGATTGACGCACATGCATGCCGCACATCCATGCTTCCTTAGCCTGCAGATGTTAGCTACTGTAACGTACTCATTGTGTAGTTTAATGGATAGCTAGCTTGCTACTTATTCAATCATCTGTATTTAGAAAGTTCCCAGCTGCTGGGGGGTTATGAAATTGTCCCTCTCCGTTATCATGATGGCTCTGTTTACTGCCCAATTATAACAAAGCTCATTCCACAGAGGGGACGCCCATTAAGAACATCCCATTTTTCTGAGGGAAATCACAAATCAAAAACTTTGAAATCATGCAATTCTTAAGTTTTTGTTTTTTTTTTTTGCGAGAAAGTTATTAGCTTCTGTTTTGGGCATCCAAGAATATTCTAACTTGAAAAGAAAAATAGCATAATAGGCCCCTTTTAAATGAAACACAGCCTACCCATTAGAATGTGTTATAATTTGATCAAAAACGTCAGCTATTATGTGGCCATACCACAACGTACAATGCAACGACCAATCTGCAAGGGCAGCATGAAGAGGAGGCTCGGAGCGGAGTTTAAAGATTTTGACCAAACGCCCAATCAGAAAAAAACGAATGATTGTTGGTCGAAGAAGACTTCTTCTAGTTGGGGACAGCCCTGGTGATTTCCAATACTTTGTGACTGCCATGTCCACAGAAATATATGCGCATAAGCATGCATGCGCTCTGCCCAGAGAAATCAAACACGCTCTTTGGCTGCAGCGATTTTTTAAATTTAGAGTACAAGCTCCCATTTAGGATTCGAGTGACGCTGGCTGTAGGCACTGTGCCTTGAGTGCAGTTTTTCTTCGGCAGCACAAATCAAAACGACAAGAGAGAGATCACATCTGATTTAGTGGCTTCGCTAAAAAGTAAGATGCATTAAGTCAATTGAATGAACACGGCCATTTGTAATTCATTGTTTTTGCAGTCAGAATTCCATGGCAGCTAAACCAAGAGCTGGATCTGGTCAGGTCTGCCAATATTCAGCCAGAATAGGTGCTGGAGCGTAATCACTTCTGTCAGCTGTGATGAAAACCTAAGGTGCAGTTTATTATTCTAGACACAGGGTGAAAAATTATGCTGCCAGAGATATATTTTTGTAGCAAAGGTAATGGATTAGGGGACAATTTGGCTGAGGAACACAGAAAATGCATCAATGAACTGTTGCCAGACTTAATCTTTTGTGAGTAAAACATGTTTTGGCACTGCGCTAAAGATAGTAGATTAAAGAGAAGAGAATGTTTTGCCTCAGTAGCAAAAAGAGGGAAGTTCAGTTTGTAAAATGGTTAATCGGTATGTTTGCCAGCTGTATGGAAATTCGTGCTGGAGACATTCCATCAGAAATCAATCACTTTTTGACGTCATCCTTTCAGATGTGAAAGTTTTATGCATGATGACTGACTAGACAGAGTTTTAGAATGTGGCCTGATTAACCAAAATGACTTCAAGAAATGGGAGCCTTCAAATATGACTCCTGTTGGACCCTCCTCCCTTCCCTAAGGGACACATACCTGCTCCAAAAAAGAATTTACCTCAACAAATCTTATTTTATTGGAAAGCTTACAAACAAGATTATCCGCAATCTCTATATTCAATGTCTGTGATGCCCCTAAAATTGCAGAAAATATGCATGTGTGACCGTACCCGTAGTCTTCATAGTAAGATGAGGGTAAAGTTCCAAAGGGGCCAAATAATTGGTACCTTAATTGCAAATGTGTCAGATGACAAAAAAAAAAAAGGTTAAATGGTCAAAGGTGGCAAAGGATAGGGCGTCAAATATTATTTAAGACGTACGCCGAAAAGCAAAAAAAAAAAAAAAGATAAAAAACAATTATGGCAATAAAGCTGTCCACCAGGGATTGATGGACACTTGGAAATATAGGTGCTAATAATCACAGAACTATAGCTTGCAAAATAATGGCAGAATTTATTACATGGATATCTGATCTAGTCCTATCAATAAACAGTATATCGTGAGTTTCAAAAGTTATTACTTACGGCAATGTTTCCTATGGTTTGAATTTGTAAACTCACATTTTATTACCCTGTCTAGTGCTGTTGCCTCACAGCAAGTACATTTTGGGTTCAAATCTGGGCCTAGGACCTCTCTAAGCAGTTTTCATGTTCTTCCAGCGTTTGCACGAGCACTCTGGGTACTCTAGTTTTCTCCTACTGTCCAAAGATATGTATGCCAGCCTAACTGCAGACTGTAAATTGCCCTCTGGTATGAATGGATGGTATATGCATTGATTTCCGATGCATGTTTATTAGAGTATGTTGGGTGATGTGAGATGGCGGTGAAATCACAGAGAGTGATTAAATGAAAGATAAATACAAAATTGGTTCCAAACGAAGGCAAACGCATGCTTGTACTCGTCTTCGACATGTATTTCTGTCAGACAACTTGCATGTGAACCATTAATTGCAGTATTAACAACTGAAGAGTTTGTTTCCAAAACACAGTACATCCATTTTACTCATTTTGACTAAATCAGCTTTTTCTTCATTGGCGCCTATTGAATTTTCTTGAAAAACTTGACCTTTGAACATGAAAAAATACACGGTATCATATGAATTTCTAAAAAACGGATTTTTGCACCATATGTAAAAATCACAGGGCTTTCGCTCTATGGTATTATCTCAATTCCTGTCATTTTGGCACTTAATGTGTTTCAGAAACAAACTCTTGAAATAGATACAAGGATAGTTAGCCATGTAGGTTCTGTCACTAACTCACCCTGCAGCCCATGATCTTCAGGAGAAGAGAGCGCACATACCCCCTTCGGAGGGAATTCACATTCTATAGCTGGATTCTGGGCTGGACGAGCGAATGTCTCTATTAGCAGGCAAGTGTGATGCAGCAAAGAGTGATGAAGCGGAGATGCAGGCAGAAGGTTGACTGCCGCGGATGGGGAGAGCAGCTAAAATATCCCCCCTTCCAGAGGAGCGGACCAGCGTCTGATATGCCTGAGAGCGAGAGGGGTCTGTAACATTTTGTGTATGTTACAGCCCCTGGTGCTCAGAGCGTGCATGGGACTGTGGGCATGTCTAGAGTTGTCTGCCAGAGGCAAAAGCTGTCTGCTAGAAGCTATGCCCCATTTAACCTAATTAATCAAAAGTCAATACAGTTTCATCAAAACAAGATCTTCACGGCGCGGGCAGGCTCTGCTAACTGTCACATTTCCACAGCACCCAGATAATACAGAAAATGAAAGCCAGGATAATGTTCAACGAAATCAAGATCCAATCATAGAGCAGTACTTTCATAATTCCTCCAAGGATGAACAGTGATTCATAATAATTCTGCTACTAGTTGATGCAATATGTTCATAAAAGCCATGAGCGAAGGAACTAGGAAATTAGAGAGGGAGGGCTTGGTTTCTTTGCTAATTGGTAGGTAGATGTTTCTGCAAATCTTACGGGGGTCAACTGCAACGGATTCCAAAGTTTAAAACTGGCGCAGGGCCAATTTCAGACCTGCGATGATGTGAAAAGTTGCAATAATAACGCAATGTGTGGAAGGTGTTGTTAAAAAGGCGAGCCAATCATATCGTAGTATGAATGAAGCCTCTTTAAAAAAAGCCTCGAGTCTCAAGAGCGAAGATAGGCTGAGGTTGATCAATCTGACAGCAGCTCATAATCTCTCACTTCGAGAGAAACGTTCCCCGAAGACACATCAGTACAGAAGAGAGAAACGTTCTCCAAAGACAAATCAGCAGAGCACAATCTTGGGCTTTCTACCCTCTACAGTGCATAATATAATTAAAAGATGGAAGGAATCCAGTCGAATCTCAGAGCTAAGAGGGCAAACAAAATCTTGATCGCGCTATGCAACGATGCATGTTGCTTTTTGAAAGCTTAGCCTTGTATGTGCTCTCTTCAGTAGGTCTTCTTGATACCCAAAAATCTGCAAGTCAGGCTCACGCAGACATAAGTCCAGAGAAAACAGTTCATTTGTAGGTCAACGGGTAAACCTGAGGGGCACCACACAGGTTGACGGAGCCAAATAAGATCCAGCTTGATTACAGAGCCAACTGTTTCCCTGTGGGACAGCCAGAAACCATGAGTGCTAGATCTGGCATCATTTGCACACTGCAGAGTGTCGGTACAACAGCAGCTTCGCTGCTTAAAAACATATGTAATACATTTAGTGTGGTAGACGTAAACAATGTTTTTGCATACAGAGATTGTAATAAATGGATTAAAAAAACTAAAAGATGCTGTAGCAACAAATGTGTGTGGAGATCACAGCAGAGCAAGAACTTCAAATATAATCATCATTCGTAGAAATGAATAAATACTCTGCTTGGAAGTTTGGAAGTGATGAGCATAATTCCATGAACTCATGGACGAAGGCCATTAGGGTGAATGAGCCCAGTCTTTTCCCGACACGTCATATAGTGACGTTAGCTGACTAAGCATCGATATACGACGCAGAAGGTGGCTTTTGTGTGTCCTTATTTGACGCCAGTTTAAATCGAACCCTGCCCCCTAACCCATAACCCAAACCCTTCCCCAAAGCATCAAATTAGGATGCCGAAAGTCTCCTTTTGCATTGTATATCGACGCTTGCCCAGGTAGCGTCACTATATGGCGAGTCGGGCTGAGAATGTGTTGGGTAAACGCTTTCATGGACCCGAGCAACTCGGTTTCCCACAAGTTTTACTGTGAGGATGATGCTGAGAGACAAACTTTGCTGGATAAGAGTAATTGCTTGATATTTTCTGGGGGCTTGTGCTGGATAAGGCAAAAATAAATTGCCGCAACAGACAATAAATTGCGATTGATAGTTTTGCAGGCAATGTGAACCACTCTTTCAAATAGTTTTCTGTTCTCTGGTCTCTCCTGATGCATTGTATCGCTGGACCACACCATGATCAAAAAGGCTGCAGTGCTGTCCATGACAGCTTTGTTGGGCTGAGTCATTGACTCCTGAGTCACCCCTTCTTTTCCTGTCATAGGTTATTCAATCATTGGGGTGCCTTTTTAATGACCAAACTGGTGCTTGCTTCCTATTTAATGATAATAGCTCAGAGAAACGCCGAGGTATCCACAATTTCTCCATTTATTTCCATGAAATCCAATTTAGGTTGTGTAAGAAGTCAAACTCCAACATTTTTGAGCAGATTAAAATGAGCTGTAGGTTATCCTGACGGTGAATTTTGATACCTCATGAGTGCTTTATCATCGGTGAATGTAATGTTTGATGTGAACATAATCAGGGTAACACATTTGCACCCTGGTAATGAGCCTGTAGAGTTAACTTTAATTAAAGATGCGTTGAACCATGTTTTGTTTGCCCTATAGTAGAAAATAATAAGGCCCATTCACAGATGATAAATTGGTATTTGCCCAGACAAAACACCCTTCATGAAAACCTGATAGCTAATATGTGTGGAAAAATTACATACACAAAGCCGCTTTCACTCCGGACGCGGAACGAAATTTTTGCAGGACAGATTACATTCAAAGTCAATGCAAAGACGCGAATACATGCGAAAAAATTTGTTCCGCGTCCGGTCTGAAAGCAGTTTTTCAAATGCAGACGCGTCTGTACATTAGCAAAGACAATAACCTAACTGCACATAAGACTTGCTGGACTAGCTACATGGTTTTTCTCTTGTAAAAAGGGAGGAGAGGATGAGAGGAGAGAATGTTGGGGAACAGAAGGGGGATGGTCATGATGCCATTTTGGAGCCAAAATGGACTAACTTTTCACCGTCTACTGCCCAAGTTTTTGGAACACTGCCTGGCCTTTTAGTTTTCTTTGTAACAATGTCAGATAGCTTATAGCCTCTGCTCTACAGAGCTTATGGGAGTACCACTCAAAGAGCTAACTGCCTGAAACTGCCTTAGGAAGGAGGGACCTGGTATGCATTTAACTCCGAGATGTTAAAGGGCTAACACCAGTCAAAGATAGGGGCTGGTAATCAGCTGTTACTGAAGCCTTCTTCGCCCAAGCTGTCCTGCTATAATTAATGACCAGTGTATTGAAATGGCGGGGAATGTTAATTGTTGAGGCGCCTTCCTGGACAACACGCTGAGCTTCACAGTTGATACTCGTTTGCTTCCCACACCTTCACTGCCACACACTGTTTCACTGCTCTTGTATCTGCCTATCCAGAGCAATTAATACTGATCACCTGTGCTATGGAGATTAGCAGAATCATCACTCTACCGGGCAGAGTAATATCAAGCCATACACAGGTAAATATCCACTGAATACTCACGCCAAAAGTTTTTATAATTCCCTGCTGGACTATTATGTTTCAGTCGCACCATTGGTAGCTTGCAATATGTAAACAGACTGCCAGACAGCAAAGATTCATTGCATTCAAAAGATCCATGGTTTCTTTCTCCTGTTCTCCAGGCATGTTCAACTAAATCTGGGAGCTGTTACTTTCGGAGGATTGCAAGAATCCAGAATTAAGCTTCATTTGAGCAAGTCCGAGGTGACACCTCCAGCGGACACGAGTGACTGGGGACATTCTGTACTCGGCTTCCCCTTAACAGAGTGAGCTTGATCTCCAGTGGGAGCGATGGATCAAGTAAATAATGTACCGCCGCTGCTCCTCGGGGATCTTAACAGACCCTATGACCAACTAAAATCTGTTATAAGCACCTCCATGCGCTAAAATCCCACAGTGTGGATGCAGAGGATATCTAAAACATTCATAACTGACAGTCATGCAAAGGTCCCATGAGACCCAAACCAAGAGGACTTTGGAGGATATTTGAAGAACAGAAATATTCTTTCAGGGAGCAAAAATTTGACATTTATCATCAAACTCAAATGTGAACTTTGTATATTTCAACCGTGGTTACGACGGTCAGCACCTGCTAGTGCATTTGTCATGTCTAAATTAATTTATTATTATTATTATTATCATTACTGAGATAGATCTTTGGGAGAGGGAGGTGGGGGTGCTGACACATATGAAAAATGGTATTACATGCGAACGCATTGTTTTCAAAGCACAGTTAACACTACAATACACAGGGTTACAAATAATCCTGTCTCACCGAATGTGGTTTATTTTCAAATGGATATACAGACTCCTTTCAGCAAATGGAACACTTAATGATCAACAGGTAGGAATCCTGAAAGAGTGCGATCACAGCAAGAATTATTTCTCAATTTGAATTGGGAGGATAAGTAAAAGAAAATGTTGAATAATTACAAATATCACTCAGATCAGTTAATAAAAGGTCCATCAAGGATTGCAAAACTCCCAATGAGACCTAATATTTACAAATAAAAAAGCATAACTAAAAGTTGCAGCTTGATTACTGACTTGTCCCAGTATATTTTAACCCCCCTATTGTGTTCCAGCCAAAATTGGCTGATCACACCATATACTGTCATAAATGTGGTATATTTCATCTGACTGACAGAGGGCTTTGTGTATTTTTCCAGATGAAGCATTTTAATTCATAAAATTAGTGATGACCTTTTGCACAGATTTTTAATGGCCTCGTTCAAACTTCTACCATCTGTGGTATGTCCAGTCAAAAATGACCAGCCATTAGGAATGAATGTGTGAGATTACTGTATGTTCGGCCTGCAGATGGAAAACTTCCCCATACACCAGCGCAACCCAGCCCTCCTACTAGCAGCATCCAACCACCCAACACACACACACACACACACACACATACACAAGTATGCGCGCACACACACACACACATACACAAGTACGCACGCACACACACACAAGTACGCATACACACGCGCTCACACACAATGCTATTATCATATTTATTGTTGTTTAGTTTGCCGAAATGACCACACCTTGCCACTCATGCTCATGAACGCACACACACTCAAACACACATGCACACTTGAAAATATGAGCATTATGTTCACGTTATTGTTGTTTAGGTTGAATCTATGTTTTTGAAATAATGCTTCTTTTAGAAATGAAGCTGTCATGACAGTTCTTTCTGAATAAAATCTCATCAGTCAGTTTTGAACAGATGTTGTTTACGGCTTATGGCAGCCATCAAAACCAATACATTTTTTGGATGATTTCAAAACACTATCCTGGCTAAACACATACGAGTCAGTGAAAATCCTTCAATGTGTTTTCCCATAACTTGAACAAAAGTCAAAATAATATGTAAATTGTACTTATTTTGCTGAAAGACATGTTGTCTTATTCAGATAACTGAGGTCAACACAATATAAATTCTAAAAAATAAGCATATAATTGGTGATAATGACCAGGTATGAAGTTGGTTATAAGATGTTTCACATCAGCTGGTGATATTTATACTTTAAGTATGCTTTACAAACAGTTCAAACAAACTGGGCAATTTTGACCAGAAATACCATAATAACAAGTTGTACGAGGGATAACTCCGGTTGCCAGGAAATTGAATAAAAACAGATGCAAAAATACTACAGCAACTCACAAAAACTTGCCTCTGACCCCAGCCACCAACAAAATCATAAGCACTCCATTTTCCTCACAAGCTTTGGCTGAGACATCACAATTTTTATTTCAAAGATAGCTTACATGGTAATTTAGTTGATTCAACAGACATTAATTGATGTATTATCTAATTAAAACGAGTTCATCAACTTTTGAACTATTTTTTAATCTATTGGTACGTTTTTGTTTTTTTTTTAATGCCTGAAAACTTGAGTCTGATCTTCTCAACTTTGGCAGAGCAGTAGAGACATGATAGCAACTGAACGCTTTATTGTGGCCAGTTCTTTACCTTGCAAATTCTTGACGTCTTTGATGATGGATGAGGATTGGATAAGCTGTAAAGAATCCTCAAGTCCCCTCTTCTGATGATGTTCTGTCTGCAGCATGAAATCTGCAATCCAATTCAATAATTGAATCAGCAAGTGTGGGCTCATTGCAATAATCAGTTTGCTTTGTAATCAGTGATGAGCAGAGGACTAAACCAAGCGAAGCAGTCATCACCACCTTGTAATTTACCCCCTAAATCATTCCTGGCTTTATGCAATGCTTGTTGAATCTCAGTATTCTTTCCTAGTTTGCATAATACAAGGCCTCCAGTCTGTGCATGTTTATGCCTTATTATTGCCATATAATCACCATTTTGGAAACAATCTGCATGCTCTCTTCGTTTCATGATGTAACGAATTGGGAACTCATAAAAACAACTCCAGTAATTTTTGAGAGCATCCGAATCTGTCCCCAGCATCTTGGCTCACTGAGTTGATTATGACTGTGAAAGCTCTTCAGCAAATTTTGACTATTTTTTGTTTTTTGTTTGTTTGTTTTGCTGTACTATTCGGGTATTAGCAACATTTAGTCTGTATAGCTCCATTTATTTAATGCATTAATAATGTTGCAATAATGTTGCATCACGTCATCTTATGGATATCAACTGCGGACATATGTACTATATCTAAAAAGCTACAGTCAGAGCAGGGTTTTTATTTAAATGACTACTTCACTGTGGGAAACCTCCCCTCCTTTCCTTTAATTTTAAGGATTAATAGTATAAAACCATATTTCTTTTCTATTCTCAAACTTTTTCAATCTTTAGAAATGAGTTAATATGCGTCTTTTATCCTCGACGAGCAGCCTACATTGCTATATACAGGTGATTCACCATTTATCTATGGAAATAGATGAACTGCAGAGCTGGCTGCTCACGGTGTTGCTTAGCGCCAGCCAACTCTGTTAAAAATGGACCGCAGGCTGAGGAGGCTGGTATGCAACAAAAGAAGGAGAAGAATAAATAGTGTGCGTAGATGAGGGCTAAAAATGTGCAAATGGATGGTGAGAGTTCGGTAGGTTTATCAATAACTTGTCACTTAAAATTTTGAGGACAGGCTTGAAGTACGTCAACTCATTGCAGAGACCGAAAAGCCCATGCTAGCTAGCTGGAGACGTTAGAGGTCAGCAGAGATAGCCACCGGATTAGATTCACACGAGCCAATATTAGCCGTACTTTATATTTTTGTGGACGCGCAGAAATGAACGTTGCAATTCACGTTCCGCTCCTTCCACGCTAAGACATTAAGCTTTTCTGAGTGAACATGGCTTACTGCACAGCTATCGCATTCACTTTGTTGTGCTGTGTTGTGCAAGTTGGACCGAATGTCAATATCACCCCTGTGCTATTCTGAACAAGTGCTCTGCAGCTGTTGCTGAGGTCTACTTTCATTTTTGTCCAAGGAACAGATGAGGGAGGATATGAAAATTGAGTGCTTTTGTGAGCATAGGAATACCTGGATGTATGGAGGAAAAAAATCATATGATTATAAACTATCTACTTTCTAATATTGCATTATATTGGTAAACAGCATATGTATTGGCCTAGGTAGGACATTTTTTTTAATTGTTTCAGAGTATGCTTTAAGTGGAAGATTTAATTCATAGTTTAAAGTATTTTATTTTTGGCCTTTTCTTCTGCCTGCTAATTATACACAGCCCCATAAATGTATTGATTTTGGGTGTGTGTTTGCATTGGGAAGGGAGGAGGATTTTGATGATATAACTGTGGTTTGTGAGTCTATAAAGGTTTTCTTTACAAGATTTTAGAGGCAGAGGTTTTAAATCCTCTGCGAACCGATTTCTGCGTTTCTGCCTGCCATGTACTTCCAAAGTACCATAACTTCAAATGTTTCCTGATAGAAATCTGTTGGCTATGGTTGTGTGGGAGTTCAGTGCGGGTGGGTGTTGTGTGAAAAGACTGCTACATACAGGAAGTGACATCACCCCCTAGAGACAGAAAAAGAGTATGACTGTGTGCCATTAATACAGACTGGTGTCTTGAATGCAAGGAGCTTATCATGTCTTTCGAAACGCGGTCTTCACAGAAACTAGCAACATCCAAACTGCAGGACGCCTTTCTCATTTTTTTTTTAAAACTTATATCCATATAAGCTGAGAGATTGCCTAAAAAAAATCTATATTTATTTAAATGAGCTGTATTTATTTGACATCGTCTGACATGTTATAAACAGATTTGATTGTAAAATGTTTTTTTTTTTCCCCCCTTATGTATAAGACACAGTTGACCCAATGATTTGAGCAATTAAACATTCAGAGCCGTACTCTGTATGGCAACTGTTTCTCTGTTCCACCCATTGCAATTCAATAACAGAATTGATTTAATCCCATTCCCTGGCAACGTTTTGAATTCAATAATGTTCCCTGTAAGGTATGAACATCCAGACACATTTTGTCTTTAAGCTGTGAGACAATTAAAAGGTCAGTGATTCAATTTATGATCAACTAAGTTGTGTACCCATCAATCATTCCAATACACTCCTAGGAAATTGACAATATCCTCCTTAAATGAAAAAAAAAAAAATTGCAGCCTCGCAATTATTTATCATGAACCCCTTTTTGGTGGAGTAAATCACTGACAAAGAATCAAAGGAAGAGAAGAATCCTTCCGCAGCATTGTGCTCTTCCAATTAAAAGTTTGGATTTGAATTTGAACAACTCACCAATCTCCTGAGTACAGCTCAGTCACTCAGTTTACAGTGAGAGCAACAGAGGCTTGTTGATGGCGGCAACTAATTCTGAAATACAAATACAAACATCCCCGTGAATTGCTGCTCTCGAAATATTTTGAGTAGAAGCACATTACTGCCATCTAGAGAACAAGCAACAACGCAAATCCCCAGAAGGCTCAGAGTTCCCCATGGGCCTTATTAAAAACCTTATTTTCTTTCTGTACGGGGGGAATGTATGACATCTCACAACCTTCAGTGTAATTATATACCTTCTGAAATTAAAAAAGAAATAGTCTCACATTATGTAATAAATGAGTAACCACATTTTAAATTTTTTCTACAATGCCCAAGCTTGACTGCGAGGGGGGCTTAACAACCTTAACAACATATGAGAACAATCAATCTTTTTTATTTCACAAATGATCCTATTTGATAAATGGAATCATCTTGTACCATTGCACATGTTTAATTCCACCTAAGAATCAAATCTACAAAATAACAAACCTGAGGGATGAGCATTCCTGAAATCATAGGATTAAGCAGTTCTGTGTGCGACGTATTTACACTGCACCTCCACAACCCCTGATCATTTAACCTGATCACAACCACGATTCTCAAGCTTCTCTGAAATCTATTTCAATGATTATCAAGGCCACACTCTTTTAATTTCAAGGATGTGACATTAATTAGGGTTTAATACTGAAAATGAATGTTATAAATAGAAGGTCGTGCAGAAGCTCAAGAAATTTCTCAGGACTTAAATGGTATGATCACAAGCACACATAACTCATTAATTTATAATCACGAATTAATTCTTAAAAGATCAAAGATAAACGGGATAGAACCCATCTGACTGCTGATACGCCTGGGAAAAAAATAAAAAAAATCATAATAAATCTTCCATGTTTCAGCTAATGTAGTGCAGCATGTGTTTTGGCAACATAGAACTTGAGCACATGTTGAGAAACTACAGCCTGTTGCCTTTCAAATGAGGCTTTATCTATGAATTTTCGCCATACTGTTTGTCTGTTATAAGCTTTTCATTTGGGAGCATCAAAAAGACAAGATTTTAGAAAATGGTGGGCGTTAAAGGGAAAAAGGATTAAAATTGAAGTTAATTTAGGTTGTGGTAAAAATCCTCAGGTCCCTGTGTTGTTTTTGCTGTAGTCTCTGTATTTTTCTCTTGTGGCATTCTATAATATTTGTTTTAACCTTTTGGATGAACAGCCCCAATTCGGAAAAGTTTGGCGCATACAGCATTGCGGAAAAAAAATCCCCCATTCCTAGATCCCCCAATCCTCCTAAAGTGCAAACCTCCGCCAAGGCAGCACAGTGCAAATCTTAGTGTGAGGGAGAAAAGTTTGTGTGACATAGGATTTCAAGACGGCTGATGAGGCGGCAATATTATTTCACTGATCCTGGTCAAAATCAATAGGGTCCATCCCTGATGTAATAGCGACCCAACCACAAAATTTCAGAGACATGAGTTCATTACTTTTTGAGTTATCTTGTCCACAAACAAACAGGCTAACAAACGGCACCGATCACATAACCTCCTGTCAACTTCATTTGGGCGGAGGTAATCATTCAATTACCAAGACATAAGAAGCTTTGGTAATTCAATAAATGAACAACTATCGCATCACAGTACTCTTGTTTTTTTTTTATTATTATTATTTACATTTTACACAGCGTCCCAAAAATTTTGGGAAATGGGGCTGTATTTGATTTTATTTGCGATTTCCGTGATGCACCAAAGTATTTGCAATAGGGTTTGTCAAGTACCTTTTAGATATCACTCTGCAATTTCTTGTTTACAAAATCTGCACAAAACTGGCTGCTCCTCAGTGGTCATTACCTTGAAATAATAACTGAATAAATTATATGGAAACAGCTGGTTTACTGCCTGAAAAACATCATCAATCATCTCAGTCACTTACTCCTGGTCAGAGTCACGGGAGACTATGAGCATGCAATAGGCAAAAGGCAGGAGCAGTTTGCCAATCCAAAGCATGGATATCGTTCGAATCGTTCACTTATGCACTCATATCTATGGACAGTTTTAGCCTCCAATATTAGCCTGACCTGCATACCCTTGGATGAGGGGCCAAGCAAAAATTCTTCAGTTGGTTGTTGGATTCCTCTACCCCAGGCTCTGTTTTTTGGTAAGTCTGAACATCGAGCAGAAAATGCCAATGCCAGTGCACCTCTGGGATCACCCGTCATTTGCCCACCATGTCATGCAGAAGAAATCCAAGCAAACGCAGGCAGAATACGGTCCACACAGTCATTTACATATGGAGCATCATGAGTGGAAAACTGTGCCCCTCGCCTAGCATTGTGGTAGATTACATTGTGTCTTTTAAGCTAATGCCTTGGGAAGCTGTATAGGACAGACAATGAATATTTTGAGATACAGTGGGCAAATTGGAAAAGTTTTTGTGTAATTTATTTTTGCAGAGCTTATTTATGTGAGAGACATGTGGCTTTGTACTGGCAAACTGTCCATTAAAAGGCCAGAATTCTACGACCCAACCTCACCTTTGACGGCACATCTGTGCTCCTGAGTATCTCTGAGTAACAGACCGCGTGTTAGAAATTCACAATAATTCAGAAGCTGGTAAAAAGTGCTGTTGGCCACAATTGCAGGATTAGAATCCTGGGTTCAGAAATATAGTGCTTGTTCCAATTGTGCATTTTTCATAGCCCTCCAACTGAGCTTCCGAACCTTTCTTGCACTTAGCTCGACTCATCAGAGAAAGAAAAATGAGGTGGAAAGTGAAAGATAAGACAGTGAAGTCATGAGAAACATATATTAGCAAAATGAGACGTCCTCGCACTTTCGAACATCATTATGAGGTGAAATCACCTACAGGCAGTTACAGGCGTGACAAAGGCGTGACATAAGTTACATTTATATGCCATACATTCCTGAAAAATACTTCTGCGAAGAACGGTCACAGTGTTCCTCGTCACGGGTATCTCTAATCCTTTGTTGTAACTCATTTAACAGATTGGAATCTCCTGACTAATGGCAGAATTACCATGTCAGAAGCAAAGAAGAAGAGAAAAGAATGAAAAATATGCAAATGGAAGAGTCGGGCAGTCGAGAGGAACTGTAATTACGTCTCCCGGTCTCTACTGTCCTACATTGGTGGATGAGAGCACTGCAGTAAGAAAGGGCTATTAATATGACCAGGCTTTCCAACTTGAGGAAGGAGGATGTGTCTGAAATTCTTTCATGTGAGGCTTATGAATCACCAAAGGTCCCCTTGGCACAGTGAACCATTCATTCCAGCTGAGGCCTCCCATTCCTGGCCAAAGACTGAGCTAAACATGAGGCACCCTGTTGGGCTTCTGAAGTTGCAGCCAGTAGTCAACTCCTCCAGGTTCAATAACAAACAACGTGAACTATCAAAATACGAGAACAGTACCTTTTAAGGATGATTCACCCACCAGCCCAATGGGGATTCTTAGTGTTTGAAATTTGCCATTTTATTCTATTAATTCTGAGTCACTAAACACACTAAGCCCACTCAAACCCCTTGGTTACAGGGCTTGCATGGGACTAAATAGTTAAGTAGTGACAGATCTCTTTTAGCTGTCTGTCCAAATTCTGGAAAAAGAAATTAGTTGTATTTTATTAAATCTATATCAATGTTAGATGCTGCAAGAGACATTACATAAGGATTTGCGCTTTACCATTCACATCAACCAAACTTTCTGAAGATAAAAAGTTCATGATTGGACATTAAGATTAAATTGTGCTTTGAGCCCATAATTGTGAATCTTTGATGCACTGTCAAAAGGTCTATCAACCAATGTTAATCCCCAGGTAAAGTTATTAACATTTAGTCTTGATTGATTATTCAAATGTTATTAAAGATCCCATATCATGCTGTTCTTTGGCAAGGGAGGTTTTTTTTTCCTCGGCCATTCACTGCCTATCGTTCTCTCCCATCTATAGAACGGGTTGTGTTGAGTGGACGTCTGTTCTGGGATAATGGGCTCTGCTCTGATTGGCCATAAAACAGAGCAAGCAGCCCCTTATACCATGCAACTGATGCCAGGAAGGAAGAGAGAGACGTCCGGTCTGTATGGGTGAATTTCCAGCCCACATACATCACCCTTAGTTCCCAATTTGAGAAGAAAAGGGCGATCACAAAATTCATCGAAGTCCACAAAGTTTTAGTGGAGCCGCTGACTTATCAGAGAATCTCCAGAAAACAAACAAAGAAAAATATTTATCATTTCCCAAAATAAACAAGGTTATTTTGTCTGGATTTAAGCAACTTAATGAAGCATTTCTATGAATGGACCTCAAAATCCAACAAAGATTGACTTTTAATCTCACTAGCCCCAGAAAAATTGGCTCCTAAGGTCATGTAATAATATCACTTTGTTAACCAGGTAGCTAAAGTTAACTTAACAGCAGTTCAAATCACAAGTTATAATTGTATTTTAATTTCAGCTAATTTTTGACTCTTCTTGACTAATTACTGTCACAAACCACGGTGAAATACTGTTGCAAATACCTGCTTAGTTCCCACATTGTAGACATACAGTACAGACCAACGGGGAAAACAGTCAGTTCTAAACCTATCAAGAGCCTGTGCCATCACATCAGTGTCCCTAGGCTAAGCCAGCAATATTCTCTAAATACACATAAAACACACCGTGAGTATGAAACCCCTCCATGTGTGTTCTGCGAGTGCATGGCTTCTCTAGTCTACCTCTTCCCGTCTGCATCCGGCCCATGTTGTGTCATAATCAATAGCTCATTATTAAATCCCCTCACTTCTTTCACTGGGTGGGCGGTATTGGTTGTTTCGTGCTGTTATCCAGGCACACTTCATTTTTTTTTGGTATTTTATTCCGTTTTTATTCTCCCTACGGTATTCCTTTCTTACCGTATTTATTTCTCAGTGCCCCACAGTCTCACCCACAAGTTTGTTTACTTTCGATTTCAGTCAACTGTTTGTTTTGTGACTTCAGTCCCGACTCCCACGAATTCCGCCTTTTCGATTGGGATACCTATTTTGGTTCAAATAAAACCCCTCTGCATTCCCACTTGTGTCAGTCTTGGGACTCATCGCAGCAGGAAGGTTAAAATGTTCGGGTGAGCAGCTGTAAGGATGGCACATACATTCACGACCAAGCGTGATATGCCATCGCTATAAAAGTGCACTTTAAATTCAGTTTGATATTAAATACTTTCCCTACAGATTTTTGGCTTGCAGTTTCTTCATGGATTCTTAGAATGAAGCCATTCTTCAGTAATCATGTTTTGAAGAATCCAGCATTCTACAGGTCATTGTTCAAAAATCAGTCTGATGTAAACACACACACACACACACGCTTGCACGCATGTGCACGCAAACACAAGCAGACATTAGATATGAATTTACTTCAACATCTAGAGAGGACCTGAACTAACTGCATATACATGGAATCTCATCCTTCCCCCATAAAAGAGCAATACAACCACGTCTGAAAAATGTGCTAAAAATCCAGTTACTGTCATATTCTTATCAATAAATACCCCCATTGGATTCTGATCGAGTCTGATGGTAGTTTTGGAGAGTTTTTGACCTCATGACTCAACTAACCTCTGCAATTCTTCAGCCGAGATCCTTGAAGATTCTTTTTCCAGTCAAACTATTTTGCTCACGGCGGTTGCACTGCAAAAAGAAAAAAAGAAAAGGAAAAAAATCTTGCCAAGCATTTTAATAATTTATTTAGACTAAAAACACATTGATATTATCTGTTTTCACAGAATAAAAATCTGCCGCTAATGTTCTGACACTAATGTTACTCATTTCAAGATTTTCCCGTGGGGAAAGAAAATTCCAATTGTGCTGTGGACAAATCTAGAAATGAGTCAAAATTATCTCACATCAGTAGTTTTTTTTCTTTTTTTTCCCATGATGATGAGTGACTAAGGGAATTTGGCCTGTGTCATCTCCTATTTATCCCCCCAGTAACACAGTGTCATGATAGACCACTTAAACGAGAAGAGAACAGATGTTGAAACCAAACTATCATAATGAGTATGACCTTGAGTTTCGAAACGGACCTACTATTAATTTCAGGCACGTTTCCCCACCCGCTCATGAGGAACAGAAATAACATCGCTGGTTCGGTCTTATGTGTCGCTATTTTGGCCGCTTGCAGCTGCTAGCATGGCGTAGAATGGGCCCCACCCCTCAGATACGTCTTTAAGGCTTGTCAAAGGGTAAATAACAGTCGACTCTTTGTGTCAGCATTTCATCATAACATTTTTTTTATATTAGGGATTTGCAGGTCTGCTTTTAAAGTCTGCTCCAGTACAAATAAAACTCTGTATACAACCAGAGACAGAACTTTTTTTTTAATTCTGGGTAACTCTCAACCTGTTCTCAATTAAGAATCACATAATTCATTCATTGAATATTAACCTAAATACTAGCCCTGCCCAGGACCATCATAATATGCATCATGGTCCTGGGCAGGGCTAGGTAAATACAAAACATTACTAATAATAATCACGACGTGATAGGGAGAAAGCGGGGGGCTACAATATGGGATGGCATATATGACAATCATCCAAATAATTTGCCAAATTAGTAACAAAACATAAATTTTCTGTGGATTCCATCTATCGTAGTGGCATTGAATGGAATGTACACTGCTTCAAGAACAATGTGCATTACAATTACATCTGTGCTGTTTCATGAACATATTTTGATAGCAGCAGTGCTAACTAAAGATCTATTGTCCAGTCATCTTATATTACTCTTAGTCATTGAGAAATTTATGCTTGTTTTATTGCACATTTAGCAAAGTGAAAAGAATCAGCTCAACGGAAATAATTCTGTGAAAGATGTGGTGAGAAGAATTCTTTAAAAAATCATTCTTGTTCATTTCGGGAAGTAGAGCGTCTGCTCGTAGCACTTCAGTGCGTTTGCAGCATCCCTCGTCTTTACCTTTAACAAGTTCCCTACCTGTGTATTTTTTAAGTTGCCCATCTCCGCCAGCATAGCATACCGTCATACTTGACAGAAAATGTCAATGGCAAGTAAAGGGTTAAGAGTTCTTAATCAAACAGCTGAACTTCGAAATGTAAACTATGACTGTAAATACACCTCAGTTGGATTCTAATCACAGGATTTTGTAGAGGTGCCTATAATAGAGGTATACATGATTTAGGAACTAAACTATATGTATTTATCGTCAACACATTTTTTTCAATAATTTCATTTCATGATAATTTTATTTATTTTATTATTCTTTTATATATTTTGAGAGAGAAACCATAAGGATAAGCAACACATACATTTTTTTACACCTTGTTTGGCTCATTGTCACTAAGGGTGCCAATAATTATGATGGTAAAATTCTTCACAGTGTGCCTCGAGTAATGTATTTTCCTCATTCAAGCTCGGAAATACTCAGTATTTGTATCATTCCTCCATTAAACTAGCAGCCGATTATAACAGTAAGGGTGTGGTGAGGGGATGCAAATCGTCTGCATCTGCATGAGAACAATTCCAGTCATGTGTCTGCAGTCACTGATGGCGATGTCCCCAAAGCATCGGTGTGTGGGCGACAATGAACCCTCTCATGTTTTGAGCATTGCTGCCACCTGGCTGCACGATAATGTCATGAAAAAAAAAACTCCAGAAGAAACCGGTATTTCCATTTCTAAGAATTGCGTCACACTGTTTCGCTTTGGCGCAGTTTTTCAGGTCAGGATAACTATTGCTGGTCAAGGCAGAAAATGTTGCCATGGTGATACGGTTACAGACAAATGGGAGCATTTTTCTCAGGCTTTTGGGAAATCTCTCTGCTGTATTCTGAGGTATTAAGAGCATTGAATTTAAGTATAGAATTCAGGACTTGGCTTTTGCAGTAGTCCGTCAAGCAAAGAAAGGCCACAGAAGTGTGCTGGATCAAACTCAGCATGCTCAATCATATTCTGTCATTTTAGGTTAAGCAAGTCTCATATTACCAAACAACCTAGGTTTTCTAGGTTGTCAGGATGCTGTATCAAAGATGGTGCAACAGGCATTTACATAAATGCAAGCATATTCATTGTGACTGGGTCCCTTTTTAACAAGCATGTTGAATTTGTTCTTAGATCTATGTCAGGCATGTTTCTGTAAAGACGCCTTGTTTGAACAGCACATGGTCGTATTGATAATAGGTGAGAGCCATGTATCCTGTTCCCATCCTTCTTAGATTGGTAAAGCGATTGCTAGATATGCGTTTGACCCTTTTCACATCATTTATTTTCAAAGTCTAAAGTAAGTGACCGGCAGCGCCTGTTCATCAAAGCACAAAATCTGAGCAGAATCTGTTGCCTGATACCATGACAATTTAATCTTGTCATTACACATATAGAATAATTAGCCAGTTTTGTTCCTTATGGATAACTGAAATTTTCGGGGATATTTAGGATAGAAACGGGCCCGGGATTTTCAAACTAGTGTTAATTTCATTTGTGAGCCTACAGCAAATGCCAAAACCTTAGAACTACTCAAAGACATAGTAAATAATGTTCATTATCTGGTTACAATGGGGCATGTCAATGTCTGCAGACAGATCTTAGATGGCAAGTGAACACTTGGTGCTTGTAGTTCCCATGTTGAACGCAAGAGAAATTGGACCTGTGTGATTTTGACTTGGGTAAAATATTGATGGCCAGATGAGTGGGTATGAATATCTTTGAAGAGGCAGGGACTCCATTCAGCAGAGTTAAGTACCAACCAGCAGTGATCTAAGCTGGGACACACCATGAACCAGTGACAGGTGTTGGGCAGCTAGAGCTCATGGATGCACAAGGGCAATAGAAGCCGTCCCGTCTGGTCCAAGCCAACAGAAAGGCGACCGTAGCACAAGCTAAGAATTTCAGTATTTACAAAAGCAATGTGTCACAGTGCACAGTGCATCATAGCTCGTAGCGTATTGCACTTTTTCAGCTTGCAGACCAGTTGAAGCGCCCACTCTAACCCCGGCCTTCTTCTATAGACACATCCAGTGGGCACGTGAGGTACAGAACTGGACTATGGAACAGTTGAAGGAGGTCACCTGCGCCAGTGAGTCCTATTTTCTTTTACGCCATGTGCTTCGGCAGGGCACGTGTGCACCTTTTACCAGGGGAAGAGATGGCATCAGGATACACGGTGGGAAGGACACTAGTTGGTGGAGGGAGAGTGGTACTCTGGGAAATATTCTGCTAGAACCCTGAGTTTGAGAATTCAAGTGACATCTATTTTACGGAGCTATTTTGGCGACGCAAGGTGGATTTTCCCCATATTAGGCAGGTGGTTTTAATCTTGTGGCTTATCTGTGTGCATGTGAGTATGTCTTTCTAAATAAATAAATAAATATATATATATATATATATATATATATATATATATATATATTTATTTATATATATATATATATATATATATATATATGTGTGTGTGTGTGTGTGTGTGTGTGTATGAGATCTATCTCTATTGGATTTACCTCTGCTGACTATGATGGGATTTAAATCATGCTCAACATTATAAAGGGGCCTAATTGTGCGCTAAGAAAATATTCCTCATGCCAGTACACCAGCACCATGGATTCTTTTTGTTTAAGCCCTATTCTGACCTTATTATCAGCATATTGCAACAGAATTTGAGATTCGGGCGTCCTGGCAACCCTTTTCCGACCTTCTGTCCAACTTTGGCTAGGCTGCCCTGACTACTGCCACAATATTCTGTTCATTGCTGACAGAATGACATCAAAGCCAGTGAAGTCTATTGTATTAACACTCAAATGGATGCAACATTTTTATTGTCTGAAATATTCCATTACACACCAAACAAAATATTCACACCAAGTCAAATTCAATCAAGCGTCAAGGAATTACACTGCTACCACTGCCTGCTATTGAAATTTAATGCCTTTCAAATAGCAACAAAAAAACAAAGTACACAGGTTTTACATTGTGCATCTGAGACTCAATGCCTCCCAAGTCAAATAATTTGTGTTGCAAGTCATCACATTTCTGGAATTAACTCAATTTCTGGATCAGGACTGCTGAAATTCACTGGCATAGAGTGAATAAACAAATCTGAAATATTGCACCATGTCCACATGACCGCAACGCTGGGGCTGTCTTACGACAGCAAGCACTTCAAGAAGTCGTATGAATCCAAGACCATGATTACATTGCAACCAATTCCATATGCTAAGAAATATAAAAATGTTATACAAACATGCTTTAAAAATACAAAACTTTAATGACACCTTTATTGAGGGCTACTTTGTTTCTAACAGGAATTATCTTTTTCAATAATCATGATCCCATGTGCACCCTCCTCTAATGTGAATGTGTCCAATGTCAGCTGACGCGCAAAGTCGTCAGCACCAAAGCATACTGGACCAGTATAAGTCACCTCTTTGTAAGAGCTGAATCAGACCAGCAGCGACCAACCACCATCTTGTCTGCCATAAATGCAGTGTAACAGATTTTCTGTGCATATTGTGGAACCCCAATGGGAAATGTGCAAGATCCATCACAGGACGCCGGTGACCAAATCAAAGGGATACCTGAGGTCACACACCGTTGGAGGTTTTCTTTAAATGCCGTAATTATAACACCGATAACTAGCTGATGACTTGCTCATTTTTTGCAATATGTACCAGACACAGAACACCTGCACATAAATGTACGACCATTAATGCTAAAATAAATGGTGTTACTTGTGAGGGTAAACATGACGCTGTCATATTGTAGCATTAAAAAAGAATCAAATATCCAACTAATGGTCACAAATTCAGTGCACGAGTCTCAGCACCTCTGCCACCATATTGCACAACCAGCAGCAGCATCTGCTTTATATTGGTCAATGTCCCAGAATGCTATACAGTTCAAAGTCCTGAAAAGTAGAAGTTGCCATTTTACAGCCCAGCCCTTACCAGATTTCCAATGCTTTTTTTGCATAGGGTTTTATTTTTCCAGCTGATTTCAAGTGTAGAGTGCATGTGAACAGCCACCCCTTATTTTGTTCAAGATAAATGACCACTTAATGTCTCAGACGCGAATATTGAAGTTCTTACTGGCTTTTATAGAGTAAATTTCTGAGTCGCAAAATTGGAAGCGCAATGATGAGGTCACAGGCATTCGGCTTGCGTGATATTTGAGTAACAGCCAGATGAAAAGGCCTCTGAGGTTGTGCAGTCACTCCAGTCGGGTAATTTAGCATTTGAGTCTTCAGTATTTTGGTACTGAGTAGACATTCATCGAATTCAAAATCTACTATTTTTGTCAGTGTGAGAAAAACAAACAATGCTGTTTTTATGAAATTTAAAAACTGAATTCAGTGGACCCACTACCATGACAGACATTGGAGAGAAATGCAACAGAACTAAAATGTTCAATTTCAAAAAGCCAGCTCCATCACAGATTAAAACAAAGACAATTGTGCAAAAATACCATTTTTTTAACAATTAAAAACTATACTTTGATAAAAAAAAAAAAACTCTGGACACGGGCAAAGGACTTGGTCTGTGGTATACCACACTTTACATCCTGCAGGACTATTATCATAGTTCCAAGACAATTTGTAGCCGCTCGCTTTTCCCAGGAAAATGGCAGCTTTAAAATTAACCAGTGATACGAAGGAATGCAATTCAGATTAGAGCACAAAACCCTCTTGTAATGTTTGTTTGCCACAAAGCTTATTTTCAGCAGAAAATCTAAACCCTGATGCACTATTGGCAGAGAAAAATCAGACAGGAGAATCCACAGGGGAAGAACCTGTCAGGTCGGCCAGCAAATATGGAAACCGGGATGGAAAACAAAATTCCCAGCCAAAAGCCTAAATAAAGTTGGCATTAGCCAGTTATGATAGTGGACACCTCAAGTTTGGTCAAGTTTATTTCAACTGCAAATCTGAAAAAGTTGGCGCATTTTGGAAAATAAAAATAAATCAAAAACAAGTGATCTGACAGGTCCATTCACTCTTTACTATATAAAAAAACATGAGAACCAATTATTTGATGCTTTAGTCAATTATTTGAAGAAACCATGCACTCATTTCAAATCTGATGATTGCAAGTCTTTAACAGTTGGCGCAAAGGGCGCCAATTAAGGACTAATAACGATGCAACAAATTGCGATGAGGCAAGACGGGTAAGCTAATCACATTACTGTATAAAATAAACCTCCAAAAAATAAGTCACCCCTCAAGAGCGAAGATCAGTCGAGACTCACCTATTTGTCACAGATGCGTAAGCGTAAAATCCATCACTCTGAACATTCACCTCAAAGATATCAGTAAAATTTTTTGCATTTCCCCACTCAAAAATGCGCAGTGCAATTAAAAGATTAAAGTAATCCAACTGAATCGCAGAGCTAAACAGACAAGGACGAAAATAGCTTCTGTAGGCCTAATATCTCCGATAGCTCAAACTTCACCGTCCCAATCATGACTCAAAAGCATATCAGGACAAGGGCTCAAAAATGGTAAAAATGTCATCAGCATTAACCAGTGCATCCACAGATGCAAGTGCAAAGCTGAAGCCATTCACAAACCGTGTTTCAAAGCCCCGCCAACTTCCCTCTGTGTCATCTGATATGGACAGTAGCATAGTGGCAGTGTCTTGTAGTCAATGACTCAACATTTCAAGTGGTTTTTCTTTTTTTGGGGGGAGGGGGGGAGCTGCCTGCTGTGTTTTCTAGACAATTGTCGACAATGAAACTGTAGCGGTCATTCAAGTTAGGTCCAAAAGCCAGCAACTATCATGGTATGGGGGAGAGTCAGTGCACATTTGCCAGGGCAACACTGATATGGATATGTGAGCAAATTTTGGAGTAATATGCTGCCATCCAGGTGCTGACTGTCCCAGGGACATTCCTCCATTTTCCAGCGAGGCAACGCCAAACCACATTCTGCAGAGTTTACCAGTGCCTGGTTGCATGAGCAGAGAATGTAGGTGCTAAATTTTCAATTGTGATCGGTCTGGGGTGCATTTGCAAAAAGCATAGCTGCTAACCATTTTAGCAACTTGCACAGTTCATCCATTCACAGTCAATGGCTCCAACTATGCAAGCTAGCATCCCTTTTGGGAAACGCACCCAATTGAGAATGTATGATGCATTATGAAAGGAAATATGCAGAAACAAAGTTACGGTACAACTGTGAAGCTGAAAACTTGTATAATGGAAGAATTGAGGAAAATTGCACTGGCTAGACTTGATGGAATGGAATTTTCAGTCTTGCTTAATGTGTGCGCCAAAATTAAAACTTGACATTACTCAGCTGTAAATTAGGTGATTGCACCAACTTTTTTGGACTTCACTGCAGTCATCACATTGCATTTTTTAATATGCAACTAAATTCATGCTAGAACATGAAAATAATGTGATAGTTTTCATTAAAGGATGAATGAACTTGTCAAATCAGTTTTTTCTTGTCATTTTATTGGCATTTTTCTTGAGTACCAACAGAATTGGGGCTGTAGTTGAAATGATTTGATTTGCTCCGAGCCAAATCATAGCAATTACTGCTGATAAAAACACTCATCTTATCTGCTCCCTATCTTTTTCATTTAGAAGAAAAAAACCCTTTGGCAGCGATAATTTGATGCATCCCAAGTGACAAACCCACTGAAATTCTCTCGCATTAGCTACACAGAACAATCAGTCCTCTCATATTTTCAGTATTTTTTTAAGCAATGAAAATCTGAATATTGATTTGCTAATTATTTTAAACCTAGACATTTTCTGATTGTAGAATGATGTAATGTTCCAGTTGATAAAGGGACAGTCATTCTGAGCGTGTCAAAACACAGTAGCATAGCAGCTTGCAGAATACCACACGTGTCATTTCCCGAGCCTCCTACTTCTCTGCTCCCGAGTCTTATAACTCATAATTAATGAGATTTTGAACAGATGCTTGTATGAAAAAATGTGATAAAACTTGTTGAAAACATAGGACGAGCCATTAATGGGTATTATGTTCAAGTGCTTAACTATCACAAAATGCAAAAAGTGATAACATGTTTAATTCCTTCACTACATGGGAATATGTCAGGTTACTTCAGCATCTAAACTTGGAATTGCTTTTTTTGCTCAGTGATGAGATAAACCTCAGTACAGTGGAAAACATAAATCATTATTAGCAAGAAATTCTGACTGTAGCAGGAAAACATGGAAGCAGGAATTCAAGACTTCAACTCAGATTTTTTTTTTTTTTTTTTTAACCCTGAAAAAGGTTCATTCGACCAAAAAGCACATTGAAGATTGTGGCTTTCTTTCCTAATTTGAAGCAGCACAGAATATCACAGAGAGAGAGAGAAAAAAAAAAAAAAAAAATCAGTTCAGATCATTCGATTGCGTTTATGAGTAGGTGAATCCGTGATTACATCGCCACACTGGGCTGAGGTCCGCTTCCTAGAGCTACCATTGTCTAAATGGAACGCCATCTCCTCTGATATGAAAGTGTTCAAGTCCACATCATGGAGTCCATTTCTCCTGCGATTCTGGTTGGAGCCACCACTCACATGAGATGGCGATCCAGGAGTGCTGGATCGGACGCTTATACCAGCCATTGCTCCACTTAGACCTAAAAAAAAATAAATAAATTTAATAAGGAGCCAATAACTAATAAATTTGCTGACAGCATCAAACTTCAATGGACAAGCTTGAATTCACAGCAAATCAACATTCGTCGAATCAATACCGCTTACTTGCATTTTACACAGCAAAAAAAGCCAGCACTTTAAGCCAAACAAATACTTTACACCACGTCAAATGTTCACTTAAACTTCAGACATTTAGTACAGACCACCTGAAAGGACTGGCCACAATGTTTAATTTAGGATAAGGGGAACAAAATGTCTGTTTACCGTGCAATGCTATGGCCTCGCGGAAAGGTTGCAAATCCGTCTCAACAGATGAGCTTGTTTCAGTGGAAGAGGCCCACTTAGGAGTTTCAATGGTCAGTTTCGGTGGAACTCTGGAAGTCCTTGGTGGGGGTGCTTTGCCACACAAGAAACTGATCAAGTCCTCACGTCGAATGGTTCGCCGTCTCTTTTTAACCCAAGCCAAAACATCCTTATTGCGACACTGATGGCCAATCTGTATTCCCCGGTCGTAACTTCTTTGATGGGCTTCAACGCTTTCTATTAAACAAGAAAAGTAATTCCATTTGCTTGGAAAATTATAAAGGACTGTCATGCAATTACATGCGAAATTTAGGGTTTCATGTCAATAAACACTCTGATCGAGGCATAATATCAATTCTGTAATTTCAACCCGAAAAAAGTAGTCACAGCATCATCTTTTTTGTCCATCTCATTTCCGAGTCCAGCTGTCCACGCATTTTTTACTGGGTCCTTTAACGCTCCAAATGTTCAACTCATACAGGGAAATACATCCATATTTTAATGATCATACATTTCGGATTTAACAGTTAAACTATGAAATTAACATTCAGATATAATGGAGTCAAAACAACCAGTCAATGATGCATAAACGAAGATCTCTTCATCTACTTCATTTTGAGGACTGTGCGACCACGTTACAAAGCATGATTTAACAATAAAACCATGACTGAAATGGTCAGTTGCCCGTTAGCTACAACATCAAAAGTAACCGCTCAATCAAGGTAAAATGATAATAGAAACAGTCCGAGCCAATTTCAAATATAATGTTTCAATTGTACAACATGTAGATGCGACCAAGCAATCTGATTGGTCAATCAGACGTTTAGAATGTTCTCAAATGAGCATGACTGCAAGGGTAGCCGAGCTCGTATGAAAAATACTTCATCACTGAAAATATTACACTGCCTATCTTATTCTGGAGCCAACAGAGGAAAGCCACTGCCTATATTTAAATATAACCGCTAATATAAATTAGTTGTAAATAAAGATCAGCTGTGCTGGTGAGTCTTCTCGGCACCCATTAGCTTAAAAATGACTGGGATGTGGGCAGAAGTATAACCATCAGTCAATGAAAAAAAATTTTCCAGCAGATATTCTAGTTACAAGATGACTGAGCAAGCAAAGCAGTTTTGGGTTGCCATGTGCGGTGTTTATTCAATTTTGGGAAATCAAGATGTCTAGAAAACATAAGCCCAAGTTGGCTGGCTGTCAAGGACTAGTTAACATCAGATCTCATGTATTTCCACTGAAACGGAGAGAATACAAGCAAAAAACTTATATTTTGAGAACGAATTATACAATTGTTGGTAATAGTTGTATAATCGCATTATTACACTCGAGGTGCACTTGCGCCTCGTTCCTGGCCGCATCACTGTCATGACAATAATGACGGTCAAGCATACCCTCGCGTGTAATAATGCTTAATAACACAACACAAAATAAGAGCTAATGCTACGGGTAGCTACAAGCCTAAAATGAACACAGTTACCTTTATAGAGATTGGTGACAGCTGTTGCAGCATTCTGAAACGGCGCCCAGAGGGAGAGCCCCTGCTGCAGTTGACATTCTCGGTCTGAGGGAGGGGAAACAGGAAACGACGCTTACGAAACCGATTCAGATGCGATCTACAGTCTGTGGCTCACGGGAAACGTCAATAATCACATTTACTCAAAGCGTTGTTAAAGCAAAGCGCACAAACCCGACAGACTTTTTTTATCCACAGACATAAGCCGCTAAGTAGGCTGGCAAACTGCATTTGGCTGGCGTCATGTTCTCAGTTTCCCCATCTAGCTAGTTCTATTTCAATTAATTTTACGCCATTTTTTCCCCCATCAAAAGTTCAGCATTTTATTCGACCAAACATCGTATCTTGCTTTCAACTGAACTCTGGCCGTAGGCTCATTCTCTCCAACTAACGAAGCAACCTGATTTCAGATGATATTTACGCCATTTCGATTAGTGTAGCTACTGTCACTTCTACCCCGGTTTGTTTATGAGCTTAACAGGACATCTTATCTAACGTTAACCAGCTAACGTTAGCCAGGTAACCGATGTCACGCAGCTACAGAGTGAGCACACCGCCTCAATTCCGTCTCACTGCGAAGCTCTTCAAGATATTAGTTTAAGCGTCAAACTTTCAGCAGCAAACGGCCATTTGTGGCGGAAGACAATAAATGTACCGAGACGAGGGTGACACAGGACTCCCAAGAATTTCGCCATCTTGTTCATTTCAGTTAGCTTGCTACTGCTAGCCCGATCGTTCGCTAAGTTTAGCAGGCTTTCCCGAAATCAATGTCTGGGCGACCTGGCCGAACTACATTTACACCCCAGTGTAGCCGTTTCTATATCTACTACCATCAGGCGCCAGACAGGCTAACATTAGCTAACTTTAATCAGCCACCTTAACGGTAGCAGTGATTACTACTTCTTCTTCTTCTTTAATATTTATTTTCGGTTTGCAAAATCTTGGTGCATTACTGCCACCAACTATAGAGGTGTGGAGCATCGATGGTGCAAGGACACGATATTTTGTTTAAAAAAAATAAAAGTAAATTAAATTCTACTAAATAATCCTGTTCTTTTTAAAAATGCCATTACATGGGATCAGGCAATAGGCTTTAGAATAGAGAAAGCGAGTAAGCCCTCAAGAGAGCAGTGATTACTCTTCAATAGCCTTTAGATAAATGGTTAGCTAGCTAGCCAACTGCTAGCAGCCCAACTATATGACAAAATACCCCGATTTGCTTAGGCTAGCTAGCCAGCTTGCTACGTGTCGCTTTGTTCATTGGACGTGTCTGGTTAGCACGGCTAAAATTTGGCTAGTTAACGGTGTTTGCCGCACAAAACGTTTCGGTCGGGCTTATCAAGCCAATGTCGCACCTTTGTAGAGCTGAGCAACCGCCGTGGCGGAGTTCTGGAAGAGGTGCCACAGTTTCTGCTGACTCTGATCGGCCTCCTCCTCATTCGGATCCTCCTGTTCGGCCTCGGCCAAGCACTGCCGCTCCCATTTCGAGA
This sequence comes from Gymnothorax reevesii, assembly GCA_029721435.1. NCBI lineage: Eukaryota > Metazoa > Chordata > Actinopteri > Anguilliformes > Muraenidae > Gymnothorax > Gymnothorax reevesii. Next base: position 10,145,390 of record CM056592.1, read on the forward strand.
ACCAATGTTCGGGGCCATGTTCCTGGATCTCCGCCTCTCTCTCGTCCTTCTTCTTATCCTCCATTGCAACAGTCAAGTGGGTTTTAGAATTAAAACACGCTTCCTCCACTGGCGGAACTTATATCTTTGTTATTACAGAGAATATATCTCCGGTCAGGGGGTGTATTGGCTAACCTGCTAGCTGGCTAGTTCCTACTTCCCATTGTGCGTCGGTAGGACACCAGCTAGAATTACTCCCACTCCCAAAACTGAACCGTCGTGGCTGTGTTGAAAACAAATCATCTTGCTGGCCGCAGAACTCCGCCTGTGTAACTAAAACACAAACTACTATTGGCTGCAGAGCTTCCCTATGCACGTGTCTAAATAATTCTGGAGATTTAATTGGCTAAATGAAGGTCATGTCGCAACCCTACAGCCCTTGACAACTTGCTTCAGAGGGGCAAGTCCCCCTGCAATTGGATGAACAGCTGTAAAGCTGCTGACGTTGAGGTGTGCTACAGCGCACTAAAATAAACGGTAAACAAACCAAACAAAAAAAAGTCACGTGTAGATGAGAGGAAGACAATCTCGGATCGACAAACAATGGCAAAGATACGCGGCAATGACAGCAGATTTGAAGGGCAGTCGCAAGCTGAAAACTTAATGGGCAGAAATTTGACTTCCTCTGATTCCATCTGCCCTAATCGCACCAATTTTCGGCTAAGGTCATGAATGATTCATTTACAATTCCGAGAGATTTAAGACGCCACTTGATTCAATTTTAAGCATCAGGGGAATAAAATGACTTTCGAGTAAAATCGATGGTTTACTGACTGTAAAATGTGGGTACTGCAGTCCAAGTTGAAAAAGATGAATAAATAAATAAACGGTTTGAAATAAACCTAATGACGCAAACCGTGGCCAAAACAAACATTTGGATGCATTACTTAGAAGGTATCACTTTAGCTCGCAGAGAGCATTTTTTTCTTTTCTTTTTTTTCCCCTTTTTGGACGAAAATTACATTATCTGTCTAAAGCTACACCGTTTTACTAAAATATGTTGCCACTTAGCAAAGTACGTACAATAAATTTGGACACATTCACTGATTTAGTCCCAAAATCGAATAAACTCTTATTAAACGGGTATATGGCTTCGAACAGGCTAGTAAAAGATAAATGGCTAGCAGTAGTCCTGATGCATTGATCAGTTTTGGTTTGCGAAAACTCAGTCCATCTTTCAAACATGTACCCAGAGCCCTGCTACAGCGAGACAATTCATATAGTACAGAACATCCACCTCTGGACAAAAAGCCAAAATTTAATTTTAGTTTTGGTGATATATATAAGAATTGAAAATAACGAAAAAAATACAGGTGTCGTTTTGTTTTTCTTACAGGGACACTGGACTAACTGTTTGGGTCAATCACTTTCCAGAATTCATAACAATTCATAACTCTCCGTCATTTTGATCAATGTTTTTCGAGTAATGATGAGTGAAAACAAAGTGGGCTGCAATCTATACACAATGCTCCCTGTGTGTGAGTTATCATAATCGAAAGATTTTTCTAGAAAACGAGATTCTGTGCTTTGGGAAGCCAATGTATTAAGAAATATGATTACAGAAAATTTGATAACCTTTTTTGCCGATTACATTTAACCAGGATCTGCATTGCCATCAGCAAATTCAACTCAAGATTAAGAGCTGGACTCAAGATTAAGAGCTGGTGAGTGTGTGTGTGTGAGTGTGTGGGGGGGGGGGGTCCTCTTGAAAAATATGTGAAGGTAAGATGCTCAACATACAAGCAGACATATCCATGTGTGATAGAATCTCCAATAACCGGAGATGAGACACAGGGTGAAAACAGTTAAAGCAGCTAGGTGACTATCTTAGCACGAAGGGGTCACCTGCTGGAGGTGGGATTTGAGGCTGTGTCTTGAATTTTTCAAATAAAAATTTCTAAAAATTGTTCACAGGTTTTAGTAAAAGCCACATTGAAGGTATTGGCCATGGGACTCAAGACAGCGTTTATTTTATTGGAAAGTACCTTAAGCCTGTGCGCATTTTCGGTGATAATGTCTGAAAAATATTTAACTCTGGCAGCTATGACAGTGGGTTGACAAACAGTCCCTGGGAATTTGATATGATGCCTGGAGTTTGTCTTTTTCTGCAGTCTCAGGCTGCCGGCACTCCTGCCTCACAGCGCGAGCAGTCTCATTAAGCCAGGGTTGAGCACTAGCATTAGCCTTGGGTCCCTTGAGCTTCATAGGAGTCCAGAATGTTGGTACAAGTGGAGTTATAAAGTGTAACCAGCTCCTCAGTATCAGAGCAGCATGAGAGAAAATCATGAGCAATGGACTGATGAAGGGATAAAAAAAAATAAATAAGGCATTGAAGAAATGTAGAGCTGTAAAAGCATTTCTGGTGCAAGAAAACAGGGGGAAGGGGTTGTGGAAGTCAAGGTGGGAGACAGGTTTAGGCTGGCACACATTACAGGATTCTTCAAACCTTCAGATTTAGGCGACCACACACTTGATTATAACAAAAGACAGATCGCGCAAGATCTCTCCTCTTCTGATCTTATAGTGTTTGGTGTGCACAGCGGAGCACCCCACACACACACACACACACACACAATGTAGGGCCCGTTGAAGACTTGAGTTTTACAAACTTGGAATGCCCTTCACCATGGCTTCAGTGGGCGTAGCGGTCTGTCTATGTTTGCTCTGAAGCGAACAACCTTACCTTTTGAAATACAGCCTTTTTTTCCCCCCTCTGAGAAGAAACATCAACTAGTTGATGTTGCAACTACCTATGCCACCTTTTCTCACAAAAAGAGGCGAGATGCGAAAGTCCGTCTGGGTAACGTTTGAAAATAAAAGACACTGAAGCAGATCAGATGGAACCCTGACACGATATCGAGTGATAAATTGAAAAAAAAGCAAGTTAGTACAATATTACTTATGTTGGAAAGTTAACCCTGGCATGAATTTAACATCAATGCAGGATGTTTCTATAACAATGTAAAAAGTGTTTCAGCTCGCATTCTTCCTTCAAGAGCCTGAATTATATTTATTTTCAGACTAATTTCCCTCATCACAGCATGTTGTAAAATGCCCTTTTGCTTGAAAATGTTTGAGAAATTTTTCCATAAATTAGTCAGATCCATCTGAAATCAAAGTGAAGCACAAAGTCAGTCAAATCAATGCAAAAGCAGCACTAATATCACAAACTTTAATATATAAAAGCACATAAAACAAATAGCTGCAAACCTGTGGAAAAGCTGGTCTGTTTTTGTACTGATTTGTTGTAGTATAATCCGTCTCGCGAATGAAACGGCCACTAACCCCAATTTAACTCAATTATCTTGTGAGAGTGTCACAGTGATGTTTGTCCTATAACTTAAACAGAACACTCTTGGGGTTCAAATACATTAAAAATGGAGGAAAATGAGCTATGACGTCCCAAACAGTAGCGGAACCCTTCTTGTTGCTTTGTGATCCAGGTAACACCACGCAGCTTTCTACCTTTTGCTGAAATACTGTTGGCAAAAGTAAAAATGATAAAAATCAGTGATATGGACAGAGCATGGAGATACATTTACTGCAACGCCCACAATTAACAACATTTACTCCTTCACCAATGGAAAATTACATATGTTGCAAGTTTACCAGTTCACTGGTGAGGTCATCCATCATTATTACCATTACATTATCGACAACAAAAGTGCTCCCAGGCACAACATACCCTAACCAGTTTCTTGGTGATCTTGACTCAAATAGGTGTAACATTTGATCAGGTGATCCTTGGACTACTGCACACCTTTCCCAAAAGTTTTGTGTAATTTGATCGAAAAAGTTTTTCGCACTGGGCTCCTTACGGACTCACCAGGCAAACAGACAACAAAAAGCCACCAAAAACAATACCCCTCTGCCGGTAAGCGGAACTATAATTGGAATAACTACAGTAGATGCCATTTAAGCCAAAAGTAGAAGACTGCTTGTCCTTACCTGGATCGAAAACCAACGTGCATTGCAACAACGCCGTTCTGGACAATCGCACCTTTTCCAGACCATTTTCGTTGCATTTGTGAAAGCTTGGAAATTTAACACTTCAAACCCACAGCCCCCTTCCCAAAGTGTGAGAGCAGGGGTATTCAACCATATTCAGTAAGGGCTGGTGTGGATGCAGGCTTTCAATCCAACCAAGCACTCACACACCTGACACCACAAATAAACCCCAACAGTCTTTGCTAAAGAGCTTGATTAGTAGTATCAGGTGTGTATGTGCTTACTTGGAATGAAAGCCCGCGCCCACAGCGGCCTTTGCAGGATAATGCTGAGTAGCCCTGTGTTAGAGCGTGAAGTTAACTAGAGGACAAAATTGGGTATTACACATTCCAACGCAATACCGCGCAGAAATTTCAGTTGTAAATTCTGTCTGACTGATATCAAAAACAGCATAAATTTGCCTCATGACACCAACCTTCACAACAAAAAGAAGCATGAAGATGACTTCAACTGCAGCAATAGAAACCTGCGGTCAGAAATGCAGAGGACAATGCATGGTCTTATTTCGATTCATGTGGATCCTAAAAGATATAAATATTCCTCAAAAGCAAGAACACAGTCAGCAGCAGGACCGCTTCTCGATGTGAAGGATCCGATGACATCTTGGGCAGGAGTGATAGGCGTCTTTAAAGCCTCTGACAAAAAATGGAATGAGAAAGCAGCCAAAAACCAACCTGGAAGACAAAGGTTTCCATCCCATGGTGTTGTTAGTCTTCAAAAAAAAAAAAATAATAATTTCTGCAAGTGAAAAAATGAAACACAGGGCCTTACCCGCAAAAAATGAAGACAAAGCACATCAGCCAAGCAAAAGCGCCAACTCTGTAGGTGACATTTGTCAAGACCTGTTGTTGGCAGGAGGCGCAGGTGCTCATCCCAGGAGACCTTCCCAGTATAGTGTCATAGCTGACAAACCTGTGTGTTGGTGGGGATGAGGTCTGGACTGGAGGGAGAACATCAATCAAGCTTAAGCCTCTCCTGGCGTCATTAATCATGGTGCAACGGTTTATTCCACAAGCACGGAGGACTTAATGCATTTTCCTGCTTTGAAGTCAAAAACCATTTGCCGGTCATCATTCAGGTGACGGGTCATAAACATTTCTAAGCAAATAGTCCATCACATTCGTAAGGTAAGACCTTGCTAGATTTACAGAAACACTTGGTAAATTTTTCAAAGAATAAATATGCACATATCATCTTCATTATTTTTTTATTTTGAGAAGGATCAGCAGTTCATAGCCCAACAGGCATCTGATGAAATCACTGCAGATTTTATGGACTTACCTGGTATAGGTGCTTGGGGTTTGCAAATTTCTTCCTCTGTTGTTGATATGCGTGGATTGAACACTGAGTGCAAGTGATAGATTCTCACCTCGTTTTCAGCGTTGCCGTTTCCATCCACTAAAAAGACAACGAAAAGCCGTCCAGAGTAAAATACCTATATTTTAATGTATATGATTTTAAACCACATTTACAAGAAGGACAGGCTGTGATTCTCCACAATGCATTCCACAGGGAAACACAAGTATATTGATCTTAATATAGCAAGAATCAGAAAATAATGAAAATAAATCATACCAGTGTTAATGTAAGGTGAAGTGGATGCAGCATATGCTGTGGTCTCCTCAGTTCTCATTTCTGTCTGTTAGGATTGTGGCATGAAGATTTACTTTGAACCAAAAATATTTAACCTTTTGTCAAGCTTGAACTCTCATAGTGCAATCAACTGCATTTTGATTTTCAAGCTTGCTCGCAGCAATTTAATCACAAAATATTAGGATAAAATCCCCTTAAGTCAGGATATATGACCAAAAATAAATTTAATCATATATAACCTCACCAAAATCTTTGTTGCAAAAGTAAACATGAGATCTCTTAAATCCGCTCACCTTTGGGAAGTGTTTGCAAAAACAGGGGTGTGTCTGATCAAAGAAGGAAATGACTGGTCAGCTGCTCATACCCGCTAATAATTAGCAGGATAACTGCTCAAACAATTAACCATTTTGGGCACAATCGCTCCTGCTGTGAACACCAGCCTGCAACGATTGATTAATTATTGCGACTTATTGCACAGATTTCTTCACGAACTAGTGTTGCTTCAGCAGTTACATAATAAAATTTATAGATGAAGCTTCCACCATTTTGGCTCCAAGGTCTTAACTGATAGAAAAATCACAAATATCCCGGCACCATGAAAAAAGCAGAAAGGGGAAAAGTCCCATGGCTTTCAAATGTACAAAATTTTGACCTCAATATGTGTAAGTGTCAGCCATCCAGAGATGTCAACTAAATGTGATCACTGCATTCCATGGATACTTAAATCTGGAACTCAAATGGCAATTTTTGCACCTAAATGTTTTTTTTCTCTCTCTGTCAATTAGCTGAACAATCAGTGCCACTCACTAATCGCTGAGATTGTCTTCCTTCCTGATTTCCAGATAGAGAGAGGCTGGGGAACAAGCTCTTGTCAGCCCTTGACAAGCATTTCATGAAAATACTTTGTTGATTGAAGGCGCTTTGGATTTGCCAGGTATGGGCAACTCTGGTCCTGGAGGGCCAGTGTTTATGCTGGTTTTTATTTCAATCAATTACCCTGACTAACTATAGATTTGTGCAAAGCTTTGATCAAAGAAAAATGTTTTATGTAGGGAGACAAGAACAGTCTGGGGTGGTCATTCATGGTAATTTAAAGAAATGCACCATAAATGTCAGATATCATGAATAGTTTGGCTAATTTAGATAATCAACTAATTAAAGCCCAGAAGTTGGTGTGAAAACCAGGGACAGATACGGCCCTCGTTGCTCCTCCCTGGCCTACAAGGACCCATGGCTGCGATGATTACTGCTGTTATGGAGTTCGGCTTTAAAGCCTACTGATTGCTGTGAAAATGCCCCCTGAAAGAAAAAAAAACATCGGAGTCCAAAAATCAATTCAAATCAATCAGGTCAAATCAATTGTGCTTAAAACATGTTTTGAGATGTTAGTTTCAGAACATGTTTTTGGTTGCTTTCTCAATATACTTCAAATAATAATTTTTCTGCTTTAGGAATTGCTTCTGGACATCTCACTGCCACATAATCATTGCTGTAAATTTTGAGTAATCTGACAGGCAGATTCTGGAAAAGTCTGCACCCAAGCAGACTTCGGAAGATGGCTTGAAAGTTTGTATATTCGATGAAGTATAGAATTGGACAGCACAAGCCATTCTGGAATTCCAAGTTTTCCAGTGCACGGTTTTGTGTGGGAATGACTGTCTGAACATTAAAATTTATTCTAAGATACAGGAGTCCAGGAGTCAAAAAGTCCTGCCATAAATTTCTTCCATTGACTGGGGGCACATTTCCCAAAAGCGTAGTTGCTAACTGTTAGCAACTTACATAGTTCGTCCATTCACTGTCAATGGACCTAACTACATAAGTTAGCATCTGTGATTTTGAGAAACGCACCCCTGCTTAGCCCCCCAATTTCACTTGGCCTGTGCCATTCACTGATTTTTTGACAATGAAGTGAGAAAAGGTAATATAAACTGAGCACTACTGTTTCAGATCAGCCAACTAATTTTAAAATAAGACATTGGAAACATGAGTGAATATACAATGCAACCTTTAAATGATCGTTTAAAGGTTGGATAGCCTTTGTACTTCAATAAATGAAATCATAATTTCAAAATTGCATTTTTGTATTTGGTTGATTTTTGGGTCGTGTGCAAATAAGGAAGGATGCGAAAAAAATTCAGCTGGATGGGATCTCCATTATTTTGATCACCTCAAAAAACAACAGGAAGTAAATGTAACTGTTTACATATCCAAGTGATCAGAGAAAAAAAATACAGTGGCGATTTTTTTACTTTCTTACTAAGTATTTTCCCGTTCTGTTATGTGGCACTGCTTCAGTCAAACATGAGTGGTCCTTTCAAATAAAATGCTGACACACAGCGGAAAAGATAAAATATTTTTATTGAGTCCTTCTGTTCATTTACAGTTGATAGATTCAGAGTTCATGGCTAAAGCAATGTGACTCCATATGTTATGTGGATACACTGTCAAATCCTTTTTTCTTTAATTAAAATTTCAACTACTTTTTGGGGAAAAAATAAATACTTCCATTCAAGGGTCTCATTAAATTATAAAACTGATGAAGAATTTTTTGCAAAATTTGCATTTTGAGTGTACTGTGAGCACCATAATTCGCTGGACAGTCAAGCATTTTTCTTTATTCATCTCCGCCAAGGAGGTATATGTTTTTGCCGGCGTTGGTTGGTTGGTTTGTTTGTCTGTCTGTTTGCAACATATCTCAAAAACGGTTGCATAGATTTTAACCAAACTTTGCAGGATGTTTAAGTAGCACAATAAGAACAAGTGATTAAATTTAGGCATATCTGGGCCAAAGTACAGCTGAGATATAGGCCAAAGTTCAAATCCAGCCGTGCTGGCAGAGGTATGGGCTCTCGCGAGACCAGCAGAGAAGGTCAGAAATGACACAAGGAACAATTGATTAGATTTTGGGAGTGATCCAGGTTAGGGGTTAGGGGTCAGGATAAGGGTTAGGGCTGGGGCCCTGGGTGGAGGTGCTGCGCTCTCTGAGTGCTCTGGTTTTCGCTGTGTTGGCCGAGTTAATCACAAGATCTGATACCAAGTGAACATGCATTTTACATGCTGAAGAGGAGACCAAAGACAAAATGTCCCAAAAAAAAGCAGGAACAGGTGGCTGCAATACAGGCCTGGTAGAGCATCACCAGCGAAGACACCCAGCATCTGGCGATGCCTATGCATCGCAGACTTCAAGCAGTCATTGTATATGAACAATATGTGACCAGATATTAAAAATTATGACTTTAATTCTACAGTATGTTATGTCTAAACTCTTTTTCATGCACAATGTAAAGGTTCCGTCATTTCGAAATGTTTTATCCGATACGGGTGAAAATGCCTTCAAATTAATAATGACAGACTGCACTTCCAACATACTGTCATTCATACTCAAAGTGTTGAAGTGCAGAATTTAATAAGAAAAAAAGTCACTGACCAAAAGAATTATGGTGCTCACAGTAGAATTTCACAAGGTGTGAGGCTGGCGGGTGAGTAAGTAGTTGTGCTTTGTGTTAAAATTCAAACCCAGTAATTCTCGCTGAGAGGGAAAAAAAACTTTGGGAATTAAAACAAAGAATGTGATCAAAATCTTCAGTAATTTAAAAGATGGGTGGATGTTCATTGGGAAGATAAAAAAAAATAACAGCCAAAAATTAACTGCTGATGTTGTTTTTGGGAGGGTCTGAATGGATGTTGGCAGAATTGCTTCCAGCAGAAAGACTTCAAAATACTACATTCATCACTGAGGCTGTAAGTTTTTCCCATTAGTATGTCATTTCCAGTAAAAATTTTTCCTGGTTTTGTATTGAACAGTTGACGATTATAGTTCATCTTTTTCCATTTCCTTTTGGGCCTCAATATATTTGTTCCTCTCCACTTCCTCCTGCATGACAGAGAAGAATGGTTAATATGCGCATTCAACGCCAAATCAGGAGGAAGTTCAGACGATATGTTAAAATGAAACATTTCTTTAGTCAAAAGTGAACTGCCATCAAGAGTCCTGCCCTTACGTGTTTGAAAACCTTTTTTTTCTTACACAAAACTGATCTGAATGATAAACAGTTCGAAACTCAGAATTTTTTTTCAGACCTAAGTGGCATGAATGGATATAGCTTTACAAATAAAATGAAGTTGACCAGATAACACATTAAATATCTTGTTATCATTCTGTCTGCAATGAAATACAAGTCAAAGTAAATTTCAAAATCACTGCTTTCTGTTATTATGTGCATTTTCCATACCCTCAAAACTTCTTCTGAGTTGGGGTTATGCAATGAATTTCATTTGTGATACAGTGTCTGAAGCTCATTTTACTAATTATGTCACAAGATATATAATTATAAATATACATGAAGAAAAACACAAACATTGAGGTGTTTCTATTAATTTAAACCCACCTTAGCCTTTTCTTCTTTGGCTAATTCTACCTGTTCCTCTACAAACTCCACCATTGCTTCTAATGTTCTTTCACCGAAGTAAGGAATTGCCTGAAATCAATAACATACTTTCAAAGTATACTTTAAAAAGCCTACAAAATTTTATCTGTCGCTTGTTTAAAATTTTCCTTTACAAAAGCTTTCGCTTGTTTAAAATCAGACACAAAGCCATGACAAAATTTGATCTTCTCTCTCAGCGCAGTTCTAGTGAAAGATGATAAACTTTCATGTAAACTTTCATGAGTTATATTTAATGTGTTTTCCCCTGGAACAATTCTATTACAAGACACAACAAACACATCATAATTAGAAGCTTAGAACAGGAAAACAGCAACTTAACTTTTGCTTTCAATTAAAGAAATTCTCTGAACCTGAGCAGACTTTGACCCACCTTCTCTGCGTACACAGCTGGGAAGAACATGAGGGCAGGATAACGTTGCTGTAGGAGAATGTTTATATCGTTTGCTGTCGCATCTATTTTGGCAATCACCACACTCTCATGTTTCTCATATATTTTCCCAAGCTTTTCCCATATCTTGAATAATTCTTGGCATCTCTCGCTCCAGGGTGCATCTTTTGTGGAAAAGACACATGGGTGAGTGACTGAAAACCATCATCACTTTTAATCAAGTACACAAGTGTTGTATAAAGGAAGGAACTGTAAGTATATTCTGGACCAGAATATAATTTATGTACTGCATGTGGAAGGGTAAAATGGTTCAATTAGATTTAATTATCTTCATTTTGCAATTTGGATAACTTTCCATAAAGTAGCATCAAAACAAGTCAGCCCAGAACTTAATATGGCATTATAAATTACTGTATATTTCTATGAGAACAACAGCAATAACATGTTTCTTTTGATCCATTCATAAAATTATTCTCCATTTTAATGATAATAATGAGATCAGATGAAAGCTGTTCTGGATCTTTAATTTATGGTGCCAGGCTAGCAATCAGACCTACTGGCAAGGTGATGTGTAACATGTCTCTTTGGTACAAAATATACTGGAAATGAATCTGCTGAGGTTCAACTTTTGATTGCATCTCAATTTGTAGTACGTACAAAACACGATGAACACATTCCTTTCCTCGTTGAAGCTCACTTTCTCAAAGTTAGACCCCACAAGTTCTTTCACTGGATGTTTATCCCAGTCTTTTGGAATCGGTTGACTTTGCAATTTGGGCTGGAAATATTAAAGAAAACCAAAAAATGCTTTGTGTACCTTCATATAGTCTATTTCCTGCATCATTTCAAAAGATAAGATCAAGTTTGTTCGGAGACCAATTACTCTACTTTACAGGAAAAAAAATCTGCCTCAGTGATAATAATAATATAATTATTATTTTATTAATTATTAATTATAATAATTACATTTTATTGGCGACTATTTTGAGCGACAAAGACAATTGATAATGCATTCAGAGATGATCTTAAAAATTCACCTCTGCTTTTCCATCCAGATAAGTCTGACAGAAGGCTTTCAAATAGTCCAACGTAAGCTCTGCTGGCATTTGGTACTGAACGTTATCAGTCAGGTTCACCATTCGCACAGAGGGGGTTTCCACTGCGCGCACTCGGAAATACTCCAGAATCCGACCATTTCTGGGCTCATCCGTGTCAATGAGCACGAATAAAACCTGTCAATGGGAAATACTGAGACACGCACCCGTGCAAATTTCAAATAATGACATTAAAAATCAAAAACACACATTTATTAGTCTCGCAGGAAGCCTTACCTTGCCCAGGAATTCAGCTGCAGCGCTTTTAAATGCCTCGTAGTTTTTTCCGTGGTTTTCATCACTTTTATTATCGAACAGTATGAGGTGATTGGTGATCACTGAGCTCAATATTTTCGCCGAGGTCTTGAATCACCGATGCGCATTCGCCAACATGAAAATAAATGAGATGGGACGGAAAGACATTGTCAAGAATTCTTACTTTCATCAACCAGTAGTGTTTGACTTTTTATTTTTTTGCTTACCAGGCCATTATATTCTGTCACCAGATCCATTTCATGCACTCTGATGAACTGTATCAGGTCCTTTTTTGACACTTCACTGGTTATCTCATACACCTCTGACTTTTCAGACTGAAGACAAGACAATACAACGTGTAAATATGCAGGTGCTCTCTTTTAAACCTGTTTTTAACATTTTCTATTTAAAATTGACAAACCTTGTTACCTTCTGAAAATCCTCACTCACCGCTTTAAACAAAACCACAGTGTCCTGTGCAATTTCATACTTCGAAAACACTTGCTTATTTTTAGTCACTCCAAAGGGTAAATCAGGCATATCTAATGCAGCAGCATAAAATTCCTCCACACCTCCTTTTTCGAGATCCTGCAGCGCCAAATAAATCAGAGAAAATATTGATGGCAATCAAGGATATGAACCATTACCACATATTATGCTACTATCTGTTTCCTAAGCAACTAAAAGTGTACATGTTAATCCTTTGTGTGCCGAATGCATTTTCAAGGAATTAAAAATATAGTTATCCTGATCTGTTGAAAACCTATCATGAGGCAACTTGTTTAAAAGAGCTCCCCCGCGGGAGCTCTTCTAAACAAGTTGCCACATGATAGGTTTTCAACAGCATCTGACTTTGATATCTTTGGAGGAAAGTTGACACCACCACCAAACTCTTTTTTTTGTTTTTGTTTTTTGAACAGTCATCGTGATACCTTAAAAAAGCCCAGAATCACCACATCCTCGACGGCAATAAATATCTCTGCTTCGTCAACGTCTTTGATCAACTCCGCACTGGGACCACTTCTCCGCTTCAGCCAGGTGACAATGGAAGAAGCCGTTTTCACAACTGAAGAAAATCAATTACAGAGCGATTTTAAGGAGAAATTGACAAGGCCCCTCCTCGCTAAGTACCTGTTAACCACAAGCTGCACAGGCACAATTTGCAAGAGGGATCGGACAGGCAACCCCAGCACATTTATCAACAACTGAAAGGTAACATAAAGATCCCCCCACAAGGCCCCAACACACCCTCATGATACTCCCGTGCCGCACCTCTCACCCCGCATTTGAAACTGCCCTGGATAAGCTGCAAGCTGCATGCCTACCCAGAATACATACCTGGACAGATAACTGGGTTCTGTTTGTCACCAGAAATGTAGAGCCTCAGGGAAGGAAATGCTGTAACATTTAGCTCTTTTGCTAAGTCCTTCTCATTCGACACATCAATCACTCCCAGGTGTACCTTGAAGGACTCGGCCTTGAGATTTTGCGCTGCTTTGTTGAACTCGATCGACAGACTCTGGGAGTCTCCAGAAAAAGGTGCATCTACAGGGCAGATAAGGACACGCCAAGACAGTGTGTAAATTGTGCCTCTTGAATATTTCAAACATTCACACCAAAACATTTCTGTACAAAGGAAATGCTGCCCGGACATTCATTGTTCTTGTTACTCTTGTTGGCATAATTTGACTATGTAGACTGGTTGCCGAACAGCGTTGCTGCTCTAGTGCCTCACACAGTCAGTCAGACAGTTAGCATGAAGCCTGCTGTGATGGGCTGTATCTTCAATCTGCAGCCAAAATAGACTGAAAGGAAGCATTCACACAGGAAAAGATGAGGAACTAGGCTGGCATCATGACATGGCATTTTCTATTCCTCAAAATTAACTCATGCCCATCTTAGTAAATTTGAGGTTCATTGATTTCCTAGAGCGGTATACTACCATCAATGGAGCTGTTAAGTTATTTTTCTCTGTGTCCTATGATGAATCAAATATATGAACATTCACAGAAGCAATTCAACTAATGTGTACTACTGTACAAAGGCTCCCCTCAAAGTCATAACTTGGTTTCTAAAAAAGTCCCCATTAACATATTCAGTCAACATTTTACAAACCTGCCTTTTGGGGACTGGAATTGCTCCAGTTTATTAAAAAAAAAATAACAAAAAAACATACAATATGCATTTTTCATTCTTTTCACTTGCAGTACAATTAAAGTTCCAAGATATGGTTCAGAACATACAAAAACTCTAAGAAATTCCAGGGACTCACGGAAATTGACGAGCAACTGCTTGTACTTTCTGAGTGCCTGGTCAAAGTTGCTTTTCTTTAAGACCAAAACTCCTTTTTCCTCCTTAATGGATTCGATCTTAGTTTTCTTGACTTTCGCATTTGCGCTGGCTTGAGTCTGATTGACAGCAGTTGTCCCACAGAGGGAGGCCACAACAAGCAGACAGACCAGCGTTTCCTTCATTGCGGTGTAATCTGAGCGAACAGCTTCACACAGTAACCTTTTGGAGTCATGGGCGGGAAAGATAGTAATAAAATGGGAGAACGTGGGCTGCACTGATTGTTCTGCGCCGTCACGTGGCAATGCTGAGGTTTAACTGATAAAGGTGCGCACTTTGATAATGGACTTAATTTATCAAAACTCCGTTTATGGCGCAAGGTTAAATAAGTTGAGTTGAAACAAAGCTCCAAGGTGACTCCATAGTAGGCTTTGAGAATGTTATCTAGAGCATATTGTGTGTTACTGTGTTAGCAGTTTTCAGTGAAAAAGTGATGTGTACTGTGTACTTGAGTAAAAAAAGAAGTCCTCAGGCTCTGCAAATCAGGTTCATGTTTGCGGTTTGGTAAAATGCACTGAGGGTTTCTTTTTCCTCATTTTACTTCTACATTACTATTAATGTTGCTATGAGTCATCGCTGCCGCATGTTTACTCTAAGCTTGGGGGGGTCGCTCGCATGCAAAAAGGGCAGGGAGCAGGGAGAAATGCAGCCTCAAAGGGAAGTGTTTGCCTCCGCAACCACATTATGCCAAACTTACAGTACAGAACATGCCTTTTGCCATATCATACAGTTTTTCTAAGTTCCGTTAAAATGAGCTGGCGGACAGGCTAAATACCAAAGTTAGAGCTTGATGCATCAAGGCTGAGTTTGGTTCATGAATGAATTCTGAACATGGGATTTATTTAGAAGGCGGTGGTTTTCATTGGGAAGTGAGCTAAAATATAGGTCAGAAACGTAAGTCAGGTCATGAGTCTCTCTTACCCATGAACTCAACTATTTGATTTCGCTTGAAAAATACAGTCATGTGAAAAAGTATTCACCCCCCACCTCCAATTTCCTGTTTTTTTGGTTTTTTTTTTGCAAATTTGTCATACTGGATGTTTTTCGAACAATCAATCCTTTATCTTTTTCCTCATCAGGGTGGCTGGGGAGCTGGAGTCTATCCCAGCTAACTTTGGCCGAAAGGCAGGAATTCATCCTGGACAGCCTGGTAATCCATCAGAGGGCACACACAACATTCACCCGCACCTATGGGCAACTATAGTCTCCCCTTAGCGTGATGTGCATGTCTTTGCTCTGTGTGAGTACCCTTAGGTAACCTATGCAATTATGGTGGGCACATACAAACTCCTGCAGGCCGGATTCAAACCTTCCTGCTGTGAGGCAACTGAGTGGCCCCCTGCGCCACCATCCCACCTGCATGTTTTCAGATCTTCACACAAAATGGAGCGTAATGCCAGGAACAAGACGAAACAGACGAAATAGTCTTTGAATGATCATTTCATATATTGAACAAAAAAGGTTATCCAATGCCCACATAATCCGTGTGAGAAAGTAACCGGCCCCGGAAACTTAATAAGTGGTTGTGCCACTTTTAGCAACAACAACTGCAACCAAACACTTCCAATGAGGGATTAGTCTTTCACATCACTGTGGAGGAGTTTTTTCTCGCTTCTCTTCAGAATTACTTTAAATCATTTATACTGTGGAGTGGTTGAGGATGAACTGCCTGTTTTATCCAGACGCCCCCTAGCAACAGCGCTGGCGCTACTCGATTTAGATGACTCAAAAAAATTAATTATTTGCTCCTTGTGAATGTGGTCTAGGATTAGGCTCAAACTGCCTGTAAAACCGGCCCAGAATTATTTATTAAGAGGACGTATAAACAGAAGGGGGAGCTGCTCACATAGTGTAGATATGATGACGAGTATTAAAAGGCCTTTTCCCCAAGCTGCTCCCACACTGCTAGGACTTGGCTACTGAACATAATATCATGCTAAAGTCTCCCTCAGAGCCGAAGAGGGGAAACCACAGTTAGCTGCTTTCACAACGGACGTGAAACAATTTTTTTCGCAAGACATATTACATTCAAAGTCAATACAAATACGCGAATACACGCGAAACGCGTACGTATTTGCGTCTTTGCATTGACTTTGAATGTACTCGGTCGTGCAAAAACTTCGTTTCGCGTTCAGTCTGAAAGCAGCGTAAGGGGGTGGAGTATAAATACCAACGTGATCTCTGGCATGCGCTTGCTTCTGTCTATGAGGAAACAGAAGCAGTCATCAGCATGGCCACCAATAAGCACGTTTCTCAACCACTGAAGTTATGGCGTATGACGTATTTCACGTATGACATCTCTTCAATCCTATTTTTTCTGGCATGGGAGAGTGACATTCAAATTCATCATTGGTGTAGATGTGCGGTAGGAGGGATTTTTAGCCCTCTCCCTGGCAGGAGGCACTGATTTAATTTACTGTAGATACGCTTAATTATAGCAGTTACTCCGTATGGACAAGTAAACTGAGGGAGAATGGGTTGGGCAAGGCTGCAGTAGTTCTCTGGATTTGAGGCTAAATTATCGATCTTGCGCAGTTCACTTCATCAATTGATGACCATTTATTTCTGTCAAAGGAATACATTGAAACAAAGCCTGATCTTATGATCAAGATTCTAACGGTATGTGTGTTTAGTGTTTTGTGCTGCAGAACAAATAATGCTCAAAGAAGCATTCACATTTAAATATAAAACTTTCTTGATCTCCAAGGCTCCCTTTCTCTTGTTTCCTGTTATAATTGTAAAATCACGCAGATGCCTTCAGAGTTCTTCTTTGACCGTCTCATTTTTTTGCTTCGGGGTGGCAGTAGTTGACTCTGCTTTGAGCTAGAATACACCATACACATGTTAACACAAGCAAGGCATATTTGGATGCATTAACTTTGCATTAGTAAAATGTAATTATTGTATGTTTCATATAAGATTAACTACTGTACCTAGCAAGAGGCGTAATAGTACTACTGCAACTAATACTACTACCACTACTACTACTACTACTACTACTACTACTACTACTACTACTAATAATAATAATAATAACATTTAGCTCAGGTTACCTTCAGGCCCCACATCCAATATAAGGAGGGTGGAAAACTGACACCTTTGGGTAGTTCAGGCCATTACTTTGGCAATTCTATCTGCATAAAATACATTATCTATATCACATACTATTTCTGGAAAAAAAAAAGTATTTACCTCTTCATCGTCATCATCGTCGTCTTCGTCATCGTCATCATCGTCGTCGTGAGCTGGTTCCTTTGGTAGCTGCCCACCATTATCAAGAAATTTTGAAAAGGTTTCCAAATCCCTCTTGCCATTGTAGTCAACAATCTGCCAAATCATAAAAAGGGGGGGAAAAAAACATTACAATGTGTGTGAATTGACAGCATATTCAACTAGTTGCGGTCAATAATGATGGATACTTCTGGAAGAGCAGGCGTACCTTCCTCTCTGATCCTGCCGGAAAGTACTTCAGGGTGGGGAAACTGGAGACACTGACAGATTCCACCTCATTGGCAGTGGAGTCCATTTTGGCTATAATGAGGTGTTCTCTGTCTTTGTATTTTTCACCCAGCTCTTCCCAGATGGGTGTCAGCTCTTTACAGTGTCCACACCATGGGGCATCTTTCAAGGAAACGAGTGAAAGCTGGAGGTGATGTACCTTGACTTTACAGGGGTTTAAAACTGAAATTTCACCAAATGCATTGACATAGCCACATTGGTAACTTGGATAGCCACTGTTGATCATGACTTGCTGCAACAATCAAAAGAATTGAACACTTAGGGATTTTGCTTCTGGGATGGAGGAGGGAATGGTTTAGCATTTGCATTCAGTAGTGTGCAGGTCTTTACTTGAACCTTTGAACCTTTTTTTTATCAATTATGCTTTGAAAATTACAGATGCTTGAGGTTTTCGGCTTACAGAATTCAACAAAGACATTCTTGGTTTCATCAAAGGCCACTTTTTCAAAGTTTTTGCCAACAAGGACCTTGACATGGTTCTTATCCCAATCCTCAGGAATTTCTTCAGTCATCAAATGGGGCTAACGGGGAAAAAGACAAAAAATTTTGTCTCATGACAGTATTCCAATCAAGAAACCTTTCACCGTATAGTATACTTTAAAAAAATTCTATCTAAAAAACTATTCCCAAATTGAGCTATCCAAGAATTTTAACAAACACTTAAATCAAATAACAATTTGTGCCAGAAATATGTAAAGCAATGCAACTGAGATTCCAATGTACCCTTCTAGACAGTGTATTTCAGGTTTAAATGGTGGTCATATTTAAGAGGTGCAAAATATGTGCCTCCAAAACCTGGGATGTCAGAAATTGCTAAGGTTATTGTCTGCTCAATTTTGGGTTGCAGTGTTTGTAGGGAAATATAATTGCTGTCGGCATATTCTCCAAAATCACATTTTGTTAGTATGACCATGGCAGGCTTCTCAGAGTTCAAGATGTGGAAATGGCTTGATGGGTTACCTTAACCTCCCCATCCAGCACACCCTGGCAGAAGGAGCGTAGAACCTCGGCAGTGAGATTCCTACCATCCATCGCATACTTCTTTACTGTTTCTGTGTCGATGAGCCGAAGAGTTGGCGCATCCTTTGCCGTCACACCAAAGTATTTCAGCACGTGCGAAATGCCATCAGATGTCACATCGATCCGCACGAACAGAACCTGAATAAATGAGCGAGAGTATAGAGTCAGTTATGAGTCACAATCTGCGACAAAGGTGGGCACCTACTCTTCTTCACTGATATTCCATTCAGCGGGAGAAAACTGCAATTTGAAAATTTCTACTTTGATGGCAGGTTTTTTGAATTTGAATTATTCAAATGTTCCCAATGTTGGGGTATGGCACAGAAAATTTTAACAGTCATTCCCCCAAAGATAGGGCCGACTAAAAAGTTATAGTCACAGTGCTTCATTTCTATTTGTGTAAAAAAAAAATTGTGTGTTTAACGGGTCACAGGAGAAAATGTGACAATGTGAACAGAGGAAGTGCACTGCCGCGAGGTGAAGGATGTACACGGCGCCTCTGTGCTGCCCCACTCCCAGTTAAACTGCCACCATCTTATATCACCAGCAGTTCTTCAAGATAAGCCCCTGATGAAAAACCAAAGTAAACATTTGTCTGTTAGTAGTCAGGTGCTTTGAATGCTGCTCTCATTTGTTGCGTGTGGATATACTTCAGCTGGGACGAATTCAAAAAGAAGAAAAATAAAAAATCAGTTATTGAGAGAGTTTTTCCATTTTCATACCTTTCCTTTGAATTCTGCAGCTACTCCCCGATAAATCTCCAGAGTCTGGGAATATGCCTCCATACTTAAGTTGATAAACAGCAATAAGTGGTTTTGAACTTTGGCGCCGAAGATCTTCTCAGCGTTCTGGTAATGGAGAGACATATATTATTCTATCTTCACAACTGGCAGAACTGTGAATCTATGTGCCTCAAACCTCTGCTGTCCAAATGAGAAACTGCAGGGAACCTGTATGACGAACCTCTTCGTTAAACTCAATGACAAGCTCCAGGCTGTTGATTTGTATGAATGCAGTAAGCTCCTCTCTCTCAAGTTTTTTGTCCGCTGGAATTCCAAGATCTACACGGCCATCATCAAACTGTAAGGGATAAGTCAGGGATCAGTTGTATTTTTAGGGGCATAAACAGATGTGTTTTTCTTGTTGAAGAAAATTTGAATACATTTACTCAAATGTTTATATTAAACTTTGGTACCTTTTTGAATATCACAACAGCATTGCTTTCCACCTTAAATTTCTTAAAAACTTCAGGGCTGGTGGTGATTCCAAATGCAATGTCAACTAATTGCACTGCGACCCCATAGAAAACTTTTGCATCCTCACTGTCCAGGTCCTGTAGGCAGAATGACAGTCTTTGGTCAAGTCAACTTTTATCAATGAAAGCTTATGACTGAAAATATATTTCATGGAAAGAGCACTGCATAAAATATAGATTCTATCCTGAATTCAATATATAAAGCCTGACTGATCCCTTTCCTAAGGTATAGTACTTCATAAATTCCAGAATTTTAAACAGCAACGTTAACGGGGAGTTATTCAATACTTTTGCAACCTTTTTGCGACCTTTTCACATTTTAGCTCTGGTGCACTTAAAAAATTAATATTCGATTTTTCATCATGTATATGTTTGTCAGAAAATCTGGATGTAGTACACTTACTGAAAAGAAACCAACAACTACAACATTATGTGCATCTATGAACTCCTGGGAATCGGTCTCATTCTGAAGGACTGTGGCACTTGGCCCAGCCTGTCTCTTCAGCCATTGAACAATTCCTTTGCTATTCCTTTTTCCTGAAAAAAGAAAGGTTTTCCAGAAAAAAAAAACTGGTCAAATCATTCTCTTTGTATCTCATTTATGTAACATTTTCCTCAAGGAAATGATCATACGAAATCAGAAAGCCCTGTATCCAAAACGAAGATGATATGCTATGCCTGTAATTAATCTTGCTTCCCACTGTGCAAGTCTTCAGCACTTTTTAAACAATTTTGTAATGCTAAGATACACTAAAAAATAAAAAAAAGATGTGAAAAGTAAAAAAAAAAATGCTATAAATACATAACATGTTAAAATTGAAATAAAATTCATATTTTGTTTCACCATCTTTCACCATAAACTTGGCTGGTTTGCTGATCTATGCGTAATAGAAGGCTTGCCATGCTGCCTTTGCAGAATTTATGACTCTTTCAATCCTGTTTTTCATGGTACCGAGTTACTAGAAACACCCTTGGGCCTCCGTGGAGGCTATACCATCTGCTGTTTGTTTTAATGAAATACAAATATTTCTCTGTGATTTTTTTTGTTTTTTTTTTTCCTCAGATAATTTTTGGAAATCATGTAAATATCCTCTTTTTAGACAACCTAATGCCAAAATACTAAAAATTAACTCCTAACACTGTTTATGAGAAAGAATTCTCCACATTTGCACAGAAATGTATGCATTTATTTATAACCAAATGGCCAATATTTCCATTTTCTCATGCTCAAAGTAAGCTTTAGAAATTAAAGAAATGTAGACGTACCGGTAAAGTCAACAGGATTTGTTCTTTCACCGTCTTTGAAGAGTTTCAGTGTTGGAAAGCTACCAATTTCAAACTCCTCCGCTAACTCCTTCTCCTCCGTTGCATCAACTTTGGCCAGTCGGATTTCGGATGATTCATTCTTCAGGATTCCAGCAGCTTTAGCGTATTCTGGCTCCAGAGCACGACAATGTCCACACCAAGGGGCATCTAAGAAAACATACAATAAAAATTGAGTAGGTCATTCCTGTTCCATCATGGAAGTGTTTGCCATGTAGACTACTCGATTAAAAGTATCCACATCTTTTAAGATATAAGTTGTAATTTATTTAATTTCCACTTTTCCAACGATACTTTTAATGACATTCGAAGTTGAAGATCAAAATGCAAATATATTCGAAAGAGTCCACTGAAGTTTTAAGTAGTATTTTGGTTTTTATGAAAGACCTTTTAAGGCCTTATCTTGGGAAAATTTACATCTGCTTCACCGGTGAAGGTTACATGTACACGTCACGGTAGATAACTAGTGCACTGCACACATTTCTCTCGCTTCAATTAGTCAGAGGATTTTTCAACTATGAGTTGAAGTGAAAATAAGCAACCATATTCAGGAATTCATAGTCGTTCAAAAATAAATGGATGAAATTAAATGTTTGATATATGAATAACTTTCAAATCACACAGGCACAGATTAGGAAATATTGATCTTCCTGCAGGCCATTTATAGACATTTTTACAAGTTCTCACGTGACTACATTCACCAACACAGAACAAACAAACAGCACTTAAACTGTCTTGTATAAGGTTTCCCTTGAATTACTTACAAAATTCTACCAGAAGGGACTTGCTTTCACTGAGAGCTCTTGCAAAATTGTTTATATGCAGGACCATCACATCTTTTTCCTCCAAGATCTCATTAGTTTTCTCTTTCTGCTCAGAGGAGCTTTCTTCACTTTCCCCCAAGTTCTCTGCGTTCTCTTCAGCCCGACAGCAAGCAGAGACGGCTAAAAGCAGTAACAAGTGGAACTTCATTATCTCAGACCAGTGCACTTAATTGAGGCTCAACTGGCGCTCTTCATCTGCAGCGGTGCTGATAAAGCATGGCTAATCCATGACGAGTCGTCCAGATATGCGTGTAGACTTCCTACTGGTTTCAGCAAAGCCACCAAAGGCTGAAAAGCCAACCACATATTGAGGAATCAAATACATATTAATCGTTACAACTGCTGCATGTAAGCATAGACTAAATAAAGCCATTCAAATATGCAATAATTAACTATAATGCAGTCTATATTTGAAACGATGTATATGGGTGAGGATGAATATTTTAATCATCTAAAATAAACTTTTCATTGGCTTTCCATGTGCCAGGGGAGGAAAATAGATATTCTATCATTTCCATTCCACAATACTGCTTATGTCCGACAATGGCTTACCTTTCCCACAGTTCTAGTTAATCTCTTGTTTTGCAGGGAAACTGTAACTGTAACCGATACTTATAGATAGGCTAGTATGTTACTTCCAGGTCAGGGTCACTAGCGACTGGAGTCAATCGCAGCAAAAACAGGTGAGAGGCATGCAGTAATACACCCAGGATGGCAGGGCACTCATACACTTATGCCGATATGCAATCCAGCCCAACATATATGTCTGTGGACCGTGGGGGAAACCAGAGTGCCCACATACTGAAACATGACTTCAAAGAAGAGCAGAATCTGTCATGTATAATCTGAGGGAATTTGCATCCATGTTAATCTGAGGTGTGTTTCCCAAAACCCTCTTAACACAAAGAATTTCATCAAATGACTCTTATTAGCATTAGTAGAATAACACTGCTTTCTCGATGACCTTCCCAGCTCAAGTCTCTCATTGTTTGCCTTTAATCAAACACCCTAGATCTCTCCGGTTTTCAGGGAAACCGCACCACAAAGGGAATGTTCTAGTCACTCTTTAGATGAAAGATCACACTCACTTCAACAATGAAATAGTCGTCGTTTTGGGGCAACTTTGTTTGTCAGCAAAACTGTAAATAATTATAAAACCCTAATGGGCTCCATATAGGTTGAAACAAGTCGGCTTTTTAAAGTGTTTTGCCATGTTATAATACAGTCTTTTCATTCTTCTTGCTTCTTTTTGATATCATTATTTTCTGAGTGCCTAGAATTTCTACATTATTTGTTTTAGATTGTTAAACCTCTGGTAATGCCACTTCCATAGCGGGTTGAACCAGGAGTTTGGTTCCAGGATGACAATATTAGACCTCATTGTGCCAGGGTGGTGACCAACTTCCTGAAGCACATGGATTGGCCTGCGTATTCACCTGACCTGTCACCCAATGATTTGCATGGGAGTTTAATCACATCACATCTCTGCCAGTAACCTCCGCCAACTGGCTCAGGGATGAGGCTAAGAATGGCCAGCAACACCTCAAAGTTATTTCCAACGCCTGGCGAACAGTATGCGCCAACGCTTGTCAAGAATGTGTGAATGCTAACAATGGCTACACCAGTTAATGAAAGCTTCTGTATCTTGCGTGAACATCATTTTGCGGGGTGCATTACTTTTTGTCTTCAGTGTAATTTCTTCAAAGTTTTTTGCTTTACGTTTTCCGTTCTTCAGCCATCAAAGAATTATTTTGTCTTTAATTGTCAACATTTTAACTCGTCAGCTTATATGTACATGCACAAATATTTTTGACCCTTCACTTACTAGGCTTCAAATTTCACGTATTTACTTCATAAAGTCAGGAACCCGTAAATACGTATCACCAGATTCTGGATATCTTCTCAGCAAGTACAACGGCAATTGAGTCACTATCCCAAAATTCCAGGTCAGCAGATTATTTTTCATTACAGTATCATAATTATTCACTGAAAGTGACAGTAAGTCTGAAAAAACTATCGAAGAAGAACAGAACCCATGTCTAGGAGAGAAATTGGATATTTAAGGGAGACTTGTAAGGACGCGCGCATTTGTGCGAGGAGTCTGCTAAAGCTATCAAATTTTGGACTTACCTCCTTCCTTCTCTGTGTATCCGGACGAGAAGCAGCTTCTTTTGGGAGCAATAAGTGCGATGACTCACAGCTCATGGAGCACTGCTGAAGATAAACTTCAGTACTTCAAGCTGCTGATCGATAACAAAGCAGGGACTCCTTCATCATGAGCGGCTGCAGAGCATGTGTGGGCTTCGTTCTCATTGCGATTTACCTCCACCCTCGGTTTGCCTATAGACAGGTATCAGCTGAAAGGGGTCCAAAGAACTTCAACGACCGACTTAAAACGTTGGACGAAAAGGTCAGTTTCAGCCTGTTTCTCTCAGCTCCTCATGTAAATGAAGATGGCAGACACGGTAGATCAGTATGTTGATATTATGTTCATATTTTCAGCACTGCATTGCATATATTGCTGTACATTACCTTTTCTTTTGTGTTACACAAATACCATATGTTTTTTATATCTTTTTTCTGCAGCCACTCTTGTTCCACAGGGAAGTGTAATTTTTTTTTTGCCAGTTGCATGTGGAAAGTCTGTAAGCTAATGTGCTGTCTTGACCAAGTATCTACATTTTTTCGAAATTGGCTCATACTAATTTTTTCCGCAATCAGTCAATGTATGACATTCATGTCAATAAAATGCTATAAAAGTTTGAAAATGTAAAATAGCCCTTTTTGTCATGAGACTACCGCAGGGTTTTACAGAATCAGCTCTGTAAGACTCTTTATGCAATCTTTTGTAAAATGAACTATGAAACAAATTTCATTGAGGCTAATCAACTCAGGCATGTTTTGTTTAACCGTCACACAGTTTGAAAGATTCAAAGAAGAAACCCTTCAGCACCTTCACAGTATTGCCAATAATTACAACCTACCCAATGGTGTTGACAGAAGTCTCCAGCTCTTGAGTGACCAGTACCAGAACATCTCAGTTCTGCTGACGGACTTTCAAGCCAGAGTAACAAATGACCTTGACACCCTGAAGTACTGGTTCAAAAAGCTGCAGCGAAAGACCGAAAAACTGGACCGGAAAGTAACAGCGCTGGAGGCGGCCTTGAATGAGCAGAAAAGGCTGAGCGCAAAGGAAAGCAAAAAGCAGCGGTCTCTGCTCCTTAACCTCACGCAGCAGGTCCAGGACCATAGACGTTGGATCGGATCCATTTCTGCACACCGGAGTGAGCAACAGGGAGGGTTTAGGGGGCTCCAGGACGCCCTTAAAAAGCAAGTAAACATTACAACTCGACTGCAGGAGCAGGTACAGACCATGCTGCTAAATAATTCACTTTCTTCCCAGGTGATATCGAGCGCTGGAGATTCACTCAGCCCTGACCATACATCCAAGGAACCTGCTCTAAGGACACATGTTCCAGCCTTTGAGCAGAGCCAAAGGGCTCACCCAGTCAGAAATAAAGTCCACATTAAACCTCCCAAAGTGATAAGGATGAGGGACAGACTGCCATTGCCAAAGCCCACAGAAGAACCGGTGGGAACGCATAACCAACCCCTAAAAAAAGAGTCTAAACCAGAGATACAAATGAAACCAGATGTTCATGGCCTGGCCCAGCTCCCTCTTCGACACAGGATTCCTCAACAGCTGCATATCCCTCCGAAAAAAGGCTCACGTATGTTTTCCTACACTTTTCTCAATGGGATATAGTGAATGGATGTCAGCTTCAAAACATTTTTAAAGCTGTGGGATTTTGGTGTATTTTTGGGATATGTGTTTGTCATTTTGGAAGGTGCTCTGTTGTTAATTCAGTGAACAAGCTGAAATGCATGCAAGCAAGTTCGATAAAAAGTGCTGGGAGTGTACTTGTGCACCACGGAGAGAAAACTTAATGGTTTTCTATTTTAATGAATTCCAGATTCAAAATAGTAATGACTGAACAACATTTGTTTTCCAGGAAGACTGGAATGCCTGCATCTGTTACGGTCAAGATAGCAGTTAATTTTTAAAACTCATAATAATAAAGAAAAAAATCATATACCCAGTTCAGTCCTTAACTTAAATTATTTTGACCTTGTGACGAATGATCACAGTTTCAATTTTGCAAAGTATGGTCAACTTTCTTCTTCTAATCCTAAAATGGTTAAGGCATGGTTAAAATTCTTGACTATATTTTTCAGAATTTATATCCATATCAAGTGAATTTAAGACATTTCATAATGTGTGATATAAACACAATACTGCCAGCACAGTTTCATTACTACTTGTGAGATAAGTCTAAATGGAGATTACGAGCCAACTGTCTCAATTAAAGGCATCAGTATTTTGTTTGCCCTCATTAAAAGCTTGGAATGGCTCTTAGTCATATAAGTTTAATCATGTTTGACTGTCCTTATAGGACAAGAAAATAAGTTCCATGAAGGTAGAGAGTATACTGAATGTTGAATATTGAGAATAATCTTCATTGTACCAAGACAACATTGAGTAGAATCAATTAGCGTAGACTATCTAAATGCAAAGTTCCAGGTTGCAGAAGAGCCTGAGCTGTCCTTCAATCACAGTTAAATGAGATACTAAGACCTGATCATTACCCAGACTATTTTGGAAAAACAACCAATAAAAACTGCATCTCAGTAATTGTGTCTGCTGCCAGGTAACAGGCCTCACATTGGGAATGGTAAGTGGGGGGCTAATGACATTGCCTTTAACTCATGCAGATGCAAAAAAAAAAAACTAATACTGACTAGTCTTTTAATGTCCTATGTATTTTGTAAAAACATCCTTGGCTTACTTACAAAACATTGGTTGGGCATAACATGGTAAGAACTTGCATTGAGATGAAATGTGGGTTTCCACGTGAATGTATTTCATTCTGAGAGACGGACAGGTAGGGTGCAACTTCAGCCCATGCATGAGTGCACCTGAAAAATAACTACAGAAGATAATAAATTCTTGCTGTTTATATGAAATGTCGTTAATTAACTCAAGTAATTTGAAATTTTGAAGGAACCCAAAACTTCACAGCATTTCATCACAGAAATAGAATTGTGTATTTATTTATTTTTTTTTTTAAATAGAAAATCTGTCGGTACATTTATTTTCAAAATATTATATTAAGGAATTACAGGTATTTGTCGACTATGATATTTATGACACCACAGGAAAAATGAATTTTAATGGGAATAAGTAGTGTGTATTCCTTTCAAAATTTGTATCAGAGGATATCAGAACACTGTATATTGAGGGGGTTTGGGGGGAGAGGGGTGGGTGTTTACCTTCAGTTGCTATAGTGCAAAAGTGAAATGCAAGATTTTATATTCGTGATATTTTCATTTTTATGAGATTTTAATCATTTCCTGTTTTAATATTTTTATAGTTTGCAATGTGAATTCCATGCTACACTTCCCCTCATCCTCCATTGAAAATTATGTCACCTTCAAGAAGAGCTTCATAAGTGGGATTCATGAGCTTTCTGTCTGCACATGGCTGAAGGTAGAGGTGGATTATGTCGGCACATTTCTGTCCTATGCTACTGAGGATAATGATAATAAGCTCGTCCTCTACGGCCGCTCCAGCCAAAAAACCATTTTAGACTTTGTAATTGGTGACCCCGCATACCGGGAATTGCCCGTGGACACCATCCTGGATGGCCGTTGGCATCATTTCTGCATCGTCTGGTCCGCGATCGAAGGCAGGTTCTGGCACTACATCGACCGCCGCCTTACCTCCACGGGCTCGAAATTCCAGAAGGGCTATGAGATCCCAGGGGGTGGTTCCATCATCCTTGGGCAGGAGCAGGACTCCATCGGAGGGGGCTTCGATGAAGCTGAGGCCTTTGTTGGGAGGCTGGCTGGCTTTACCGTGTGGAACCGTATACTGAGTCCGGGTGAGATCTCTGGGATAGCAACAGGGAAGGGGATTCCCAGGGGAACAGTCCTCTCTCTGGATGATCTGGACCAGCTGCATGGATCAGTGCAGCATATCAGCTGTGGATGTCTGGAACATTGTACGTGAACATGTCTGACTAAGCTCTTTAATATCTTCTTATGTTTTTACTGTCTTTCAGTCAGGTTGTCTCAAACTTCCTCATTTGCTATTTTAGTGAAATGTGTGTTCAATCATGTTCAATGCATGTTTCTGTAAAAGCTTACTGAAGTTGCAAAGGAACTTCAACTGCCATTTTCCAGAAGTTGGACCAGTGGAAGTGAATGAATATGGTAGCTATGTATTTTGTGATGACTGAAATTATTTTAACCCCTTAAACTCAGACTGTTTATTTAAGTTTTCCTTTAAATGGGTTTAACATCAGAAAAGCATTTTTTTCATGTTGTTGATGCTAAGTTCCCACTATCACGATTCGCGGCACGATAGAAATCGTGGTCTTAATCGTGGAGTAATTGAGGTGATCCTGTCAGATCCTATTAGATCTTGAAGTCAGTCCTCGCAATTGTGTTGATCGTCGAAAAGTTTTGGATGGCTCAAAAATTTCCTTCCATCAACACAATTAATTGTCAGTCGTGATCATCGCATCACCTCGTAACAAACCTGAAATTTTGGAGACGTTCCACGATCAGCTACGAAACACATTCGTAAAGGAGCGAACGACAGTGGGAACTAAGTATGAACAATCTCACATTCATATTCTGTATCCCCTCGCTGCAGCGCTTTACTGAAGCTGCATCACACTGAAATTGAGAAAAACATTCAAACCCCGGACGCCATGTTTTTTATGGCCACAGCATTATATCAAATGAAAAATATTTAGATCTTGTTCAACATTTTATATGTATTTCCCTGTTATTCGGCGGGAAATATTTGGGATCGTTGGAAATCTTGGGATCTCCATTACAATTAAAAATAAACAAAATTTTTCCATGGGTTTTTGGGGATAAGCTGGTTTAAA
This sequence comes from Gymnothorax reevesii, assembly GCA_029721435.1. Taxonomy (NCBI): domain Eukaryota; kingdom Metazoa; phylum Chordata; class Actinopteri; order Anguilliformes; family Muraenidae; genus Gymnothorax; species Gymnothorax reevesii. The sequence goes on from CM056592.1 coordinate 10,174,467, forward strand.
GACAGAAAAAGCATTTGTTTTTGTATTGTAAGACAATGTCACAAACAAATTCTGTACCTGCAGGTTAAAAAACAGGCCCCAAATTCTACAGGTCAGAAATGAGCGCCTGCATTTTATGGAACCACATTTGGGCCTTTATGGTTTATGGGGTTAAAAAGGTGAGTATGGACGTGCACAAATGCAGATCTGTGAACAATAAATCTGATGGTGTGAAATAAACGAGCTGGTAATTGGTTATCGTTATTTGAAGGAGGTTGTATGTTCGATTACTTATTAAGAAAAAATAGTGACTTGTCGCATAAATAAAAAAATACATATATTTTATACTGTGGCCAGATCATAAACCACCTTTCCTCCTCCATAATGCGCATGCGTAGCTGTGTGTGTAAGGCCACCTGTATTTCACCAATACAAACGCGAGTATCGCTTACAACTGGCATCCAGTGGGTTCTTTGAGGTAAACTGGTCGTACCTCCTGCTGGTGGAGTTGCAAAAGCTTTCCAATTGGCCTGTCTTAATTGAGTTTGATAAATTGAGCATCCGCCTGTTCTCACAGCGAGATAAGCTACAGCTGTGGAAGGCTGAATTGAAGTTAGCATGGTAAGTTTTTGGCTGAAACAAAACTAGCGGAAATACACACTCTTAAATAAATCTGAGAATAATTATAAAATGAAAATATATTGTTATTTATTGCACGTTATTTTATGTATTCCCCCACATTAAGCCATTCATAATTTTATTTATTCATCATTGCGGAACATAAGTCTTCCACAAGCAGCCCAGCTTTCGTGCCTCCGTCTCTCCGCGTTTGTTCAAAAAGATGAAACACTACATTTCCCATAAACCTCTTCTTTTTTTTCTTTTTTTTTTTGCATGACGCATGTCCACTCGAACGTTCCGTAGGCAATTTTTGGTCACGGGATCACAATAAAGAGTCATGTGAAGATCTAATGAAGACGGATGAGAGAGAAGTACTGGACGATTGAACTAAAGAGGACACGTCCACTGACAAAACTTTTGGGAGCAACTCCTCACCCCTGGGTACCATGGCAAATATAACGAAGAAAGTGTCTTGGTCCAGCCGGGATGACGACTTGGCCCAGGGGGAGGGAACTCCGCTTCTGAATGGAGCCACTGGGCCAGCTTCATACACGAGACAGGTAGCCAGCTAGTTAGTAACTTCTAGCTAACTAACTGCAGTTAACCCCTTGTCGTGCACTTGCTACATGCTGAAGCTGCTATTAGCTGGTACTGTTAGCTAATGCAAGATAGACTAAACCTGCAAATGGTTGCATTAACTTCGTGGTGACCAAGTTACTCTGCTTCCCTGCTAGCTTGTTGAGTTTGCTAACTAGAGCTAGTTAATTCAGCTAGCTACGTTGCTTTTTCACCTCTTTTAAGCAATTATAATTATAGATTTAATTGTAATAATTTGACGTTGGTTCAATGTGCCGCTTGCTAACCAGTCAGCGTGTATTCGCGTCTTTGCATTGATTTTCAACATAATCTGTCTTGCGAAAAAATCGTTTCGCGTCCGGTGTGAAAGCGGCTTCTGGGCCAAATTTTCGTTGTTGCGAAGTGCGCATCTGATGGGAGTAATTTTGCTGCGTGTTAATTCCGAAGCTGTAACTTAGGTTGGATTAACTGCATTTATTTTTCTCCTCTGCGAAAGTGTTATTGTCGGTATCCTCAAGCGGAGGAGGTGTTGTATAATTATGACCTTGTTTGGAGAAAGCGTGCACAAGATGCAGACTATTTTATTTTTATTTTATCCTGAATGTTTGCGATGTCAAGTTAAAGGTGAGGGTGCAAGAGTTTTGGATTGAGGTTGTGAGGTGGTTCGTGATCATGTAACGTTAAGCAATAGCAGGTCTTCGTTTGCTGAGCTACCGACGGGCAAAAGGTTGTCAGTGGATAAACACACCGAAGTGTGAGTGTTCCGTTCATCTTACGTAAGGTTCACACCTTGTATCAGATAATGACTCCTTTTTTCCCAGGTTCTCATAAAAACTTTGTTACAGTCTGTGGTGCAGATATGAAATGGCTTATGACTGGACGGCACCGTGTGTCATCTATGAGTTAACTTTTTTTTTTTGGCTGTTTTTTCCACATGTGGAGACTAGCAGATACTTGACTCACATGATGGGTCACCAGAGTCATTTGAGTGGAAGGCAGCAAGAGGCTCGAGTCTGTTATCCTGCCTTTATTACCGTAATTGCATATTTTGGTGCAAAATCGATGCTTGCTTGCTTTGCCATCAGTGCTGTTGATTTGGATCAACATGCTGATTAGAGGAGAGATTTTGTGTACAAACCTTATCTACATGCAGCGAAGGGGCATCGTGAAGCTTACATTGAACACATACATGGGCCTTTCCCATGCAGTTTGCTGTTATCTATTATTTTGGTTATAAAATCATGGCAAAATTGAATTGTGAGGTTGGAGAGAGTATTTTGCTGAGTTTGGAAAATTGTTCCAGTTTCACATTTAGTAAATGGTGTTTAGCTGTCCTGTGGTTTGTCTTGCATGATTGTACCAGTCCTGCTGTACTGATTAACTCATTCATTTCTGGATTTAGTGTCCACAACCTCTATTACTGAAATGTACCTCCTCCCCTGCAGCATTTCAGACACTAAACTAGATAAATGTGCACTATTTCTTTCTAGGACATGGTGCAAATTTGTTTAGCAAATTTAGAGTTTCAGAGCTGTGATCATGGCAATGAATACTATCTGTATCCACTTACAGTAATAATTGAACATTTAAATATTTTTCCTGTTTTGAAAATTCAAGTTCTTCTAATTAAAGAGTGGTTTGGAAAAATTAGGTTTTCTGTTTAAAAAGTTTGCTCTGGTCTCTACAAAATAAGGGCCCCCTTAAGTAAGATAGCGATATTTATTGGAGAAAAGCGTCCTTAATCTTTTTGAGAAACGAGTGTCATGCTTTGTTCGTAGTTTTCCGGGGGCAGTGTATTTCATATAGGAAGGCTGGGTGCTGAGGACCTGGAAGAGGACATAACCACTGAGGTAACTGACCACCAAAGGGTCTCTCACTCGCATGTTATGCTGCTGTCACGACAAACGGGGTGGGTGGCACAGAATATTGACACCGCTTCCGTAGCTATTCAGCCAGTCTAATAAAAGTTTCTGGAAATGAATTGCCTCCATGGCTGTGAGTGTTTTGGTGTAACCGCCTGAGCCGTTCACATTAAAAAGGATCCTGTTCCCCGTGTCTCACTCTGCATGCTGTATTGCGGTGGTATTAGGGCAGCTGTGTGGCTCTAGTCCAGACCTTGTTTTCATATTTATCCTCCTGTCCCCGCTCTAATCCCCTGTCTTATGCAGGATGGAGTCTTGGCCTGGCCTAAGGAGATCCCGCATAATGAGAAACTGCTTTCCCTGAAATATGAGGTTAGTGGCACTTTAGCTGATTAAGAGTATGTGCTAATTTTCACAGATTGTTTTCTGCTTGTCTGGCCATGTGTGCGCCCTCACACTGTCCATCACAATCATCTTTTCCGCGCTGCATCTACTGAAGGAGTGGAGAGGTTTTCACCAAGTCAAACATGGCGACTCCTTACAGAGGGTAGCTGAGCTGTTTAGGCTTTGTTGGTCATCAGGTCAAAGGTTAAGGTGTCAAGGTCAGTTCTATTGTGGGGGTCAAAGATCAACTGTAAGTACATATGAACTTATGGCAGGTGGAGGCATAGCAATTGACGCTTTGCGTTGAGTTGTGCCTCGTTAAATCTTTGCATAATATCTGTATTTTACTTTCTGCAGAGCCTGGACTATGACAACAGTGAGAACCAGCTGTTTTTGGAAGAGGAGAGGCGAATGAGTTATATGGTCAGTAATCTGTTGATAAGCTGGGTTTGGTTGAGTTCGCTGTCCTATGACTGGTTTCATTTGTAATATATTAGAAGACGCTAAAATGACAGAGTATCTTTATCTGCTCTGCTAAATATTGAGGTAGTTTGGGCAGTTAGTCTGCGGCTAATGAAGCTGAACTGGAAGTAGGAAATGCAGAGAATTTAACTGTACCGATGTCTTTACGCAGGGCTTCCGATGTCTGGAGATCAATCGTTGGGTTGTGTGTGGCCTCATCGGCTTGTTGACTGGGCTTATTGCCTGCTTCATCGACATTGTGGTGGAGAAACTGGCCGGCCTGAAGTATCAAGTGATCAAGCAGAGTATCCTTTCATCTTTGTAAAATGCGACGCCGCAGTTGGTTTAATAAAAACCGTCTTAACAGTTAACTGTGGGATCGGACGTATAGAGACTGCTGCTACTCCCAGTCCCTCTTCATTCGCGTCCGCAGGCAGTGGACTCGATGGCCGCAAGGGTGTTTGTGATAGTTGTCTTGTGCAATGGTTGCAACAAAAACCTTAAACATTATTGGACCATACTTGAGGGAAAGGGACCACTGAATTCCAAAGCATGCCTTGCTGAGGTCAAATATGGGCTCCAGAATTATGTCAATCCCCCCCTTGTAGGAAGAGGGGAGACATTGTTTTTGGCTCGGTTCCCGTCGGCGTTCCCACTTCGTTTCAGAAGTTTAACTCCAAAACCGTTCGCATGATCTTAATGAAAATTTGCATGCTTACAACTCGGGTCCTGAAGTGGGGCCTTTTGGTATGTGCCTGTCTGTTTGTCCAGATGTGATCAATTTCTGTCGGAAGCATAACTCCTAAACCGTTTACATGATCTTAACGAAACTTTGCGTACTTCCTACTGAGGTCCTGCAGTGCTGTCTGTCCATCCGTCTGGTGGGTTAGGAAGTGAAGGGGGCTGGGGCAGGAGACGTCTGTTTTTTACGAGTAAAAACGCATTCTAGTTTCCTCTGGTACTGAGTTCAGCAAAGGAATGACTTTTATCGAGAAATGAGGCACTCTCTGAACCTCCTCCAAACATCTGGGATTAGCCGGTGAATCCCATAGTTCTCCTTTTCTGACTTACTCATTGCCGATTTGACTCCGTTTAAGACTTCATTTTGATCTTGCTAGTAAATTTGGTTTTGTTTGCCACAGCCTGCTTAAAATCATGTCAACATGGAACCACCAGTGTGTCAAAGAAGTGAGGTTTATGAGAAATGTGTGCATTTTTCAAATGCACCAGTTTTAACAAGTGACACTCTGAATGCCTAACAGGGATTGACTAGACTGCCAGAAATTATTTTGAATGTTTCTCAAAAATAAAATGCTCACATCTGTTGTGTGTGTGTTTGTTTTTTTTTTTTTGAATAACTGTACACTACTGTGTAGGAAATGGATTTTCTTTTTTTTTTTTTTTTACTTAACAAGATTTCCAGGTATTGAGAACTTCACTGAAGCTGGAGGCCTCTGCATATCCCTGATCCTCTGGGCGGTGCTGAACTCTGTGTTCGTTATGGTGGGGGCAGTGATTGTGGCCGTTTTTGAGGTGAGGGCAATATCTTGTTTGTCTCATCTTTCTCGTCTTTGTTGCGTCTTTTTCCAAAAGAAGTTATGCAGGCTGCCCTTAATCTCAAACATTCCATTTCTGTGGTACAGTAACCCACTTCGTCCCACCAACAAAAACAAAACGCTTCCAGACATCTGTCTGACTTGGCAGTGGCTGCTGCAGTGGACTAGTTTCTGCCATGTTTCTCGAAATGACTGCGGTTTAACCTTCTGTGGTCTGTTCTCCATATGCAAAGGACATAATGCTGGTCACATTAGTCACTAGCTAGGGGTATTCCCCTAACTGGATCATCGGGAATGTCCCCACATCATATAACATTTATATTTTCCTTGAAGGGAAATGAAAGGCCTATCCTGGGCTAGAAAAGGCAACCCCAGACCGAACTCACAAACTTATGACCATGTAGAGAATTTGTGCTAGTGTTCACTTTAGTTGTCTGCATACCATTTTGCACTGCCAAACTGATAGTATTTTGAGTTATGCGAGTTCATATTTTAACATATTAACATGTAAAAATGATGCATTCTTTGATGAAAATTTGATAAAGATTTTTTTTCCCTCAGCCCATAGCTGCTGGTAGTGGAATCCCACAAATTAAGTGCTATCTGAATGGGGTGAAGATCCCGCGTGTCGTACGACTGAAGGTAATTTCAGCAGAACACAATCAGCTCTTTATCTGCTGTCTACAGAGGCTTCATGTGAATTTAAATTGCCCCATATACACAGAAGTACCTCATAAGTATTGCTGTCTACTGCATTGCATTCAGCGGAGAGAACAACTTAAAACAGTGCATTTATTGTAACTGTAGTACTGTAATCTGGATAAGATTTTCATGTTTGTATTGCTGATATTCTGTAAAAAGTACTGTATGTTTTCATTGGTTGATTCTTCTCCCTAGACCCTTGTGGTGAAAGTATGTGGTGTGATTTGCTCTGTGGTTGGTGGCCTGGCTGTGGGCAAGGTAAGTGTGTGTGTGTGTGTGTGTGTGTGTGTGTGTATATAATTTTATTATTATTTTATTATTATTATTTTTTTTTGTAAGCATATTTGTCCAGCGTAAAACAATTACGCTGGGCAAATATGCTTACAAAAATAATTAAAAGTTTCTAAAGACAGGGAAATGAATAATGCAGAGCTATAAACTGTTAAAAGCTGAATTAAACCAATATTTGGTGTGACTATGTTTCGTCTAAAAATTTGGGACACTGTCCTGGTGTGCTATAGTTTTATAAGATGATCGACTTTTTCCTTGTTCCAAGCAGAGTGGAGAACTTGCTTCTGTTCCTCTGCAGACTGACTGTCTCACTTGGGTCTTTCCCTCCAAGAAATTGCTAACAGTTATGATTGTTGATATCAAGGCTCTGTGAAGACTAGAATATCTGTATCGACTATTTTTAATGGAATACAAACATTAATTTTAGAAATTTTTCTTTAAATTAGCATCTGGAATTTATAATTTACGTTTTACCCCTCAGCCGATGAAAGTCGTAGAGGGGTATTGTCGTGGCGAGGGGCGTCTGTTAACTTCTTGTTTCCGAAAAACAGCTGAATAACGCCTTGGCCAAATGCTCTCATTTTCTGGTAGTATGTTGGGGGTGGTTTGAGGAAGCTCCCTATCGATTTCTGTCCCGCTGCGATAAACAATATGGCCGCCACGGCAGGGCAAGCGCAAGGCCGAGGGGTCCGGCTCGCAACAGCGCGCTATTTTTATCCTCTGGAACTCTAATATGGAAACAAAAAGTAAACCTCTACTACAGATTTGAATTTTAAAAAAATGCAGGGTGCTTAAGACATTTGCACAGTGCTGTATATTTTCCTGAGTGTGTAGAATAGGCAGATTTGAAGGCACTTTGCTTATTCTATGGTAAATTGGATGGAACTCTTCTCCATTTGCCTTAGGAAGGACCCATGATCCACTCTGGGGCTGTAGTGGCTGCAGGGGTGTCCCAGGGTAGGAGTACCTCCCTGAAGAGAGACTTTAAGGTGAGTCGGGTCCATTTTATTTAATAATTTTTTTATTTGGATTGTTTTCTTCATGGATTTTCTTTATAAAGCTTGCTTAATTCCTTCATCTCAGTCTTGTCATACCCCAGTAGCGCTAGGTGAACTGTGGCTCAAACAAAGAGATGGAATGCTAGTCCTTTAAAATCACAGCGCTGTGTAGTCAACCTAAAAACTTTGTTTCCCATCTGCATGCTTATTTGTCTCGAATACATAAAATTACTGAGTGGGCCTGTAACATGGACTTAATAAAAAAAGATGGACTCCGCATAAGGGTCTGAAAAGTGAAGCAAATGCATAGTATCTTAGAATTGCATTCTATGTAATGGCCTGCAGATGGCGACGTTGGTGGTTGCAGAAAGAAATTCAACGCTATAAGAGTCTGAGAAAATGACCCTACTTTCCTACCTGATTTATTATGTTAGTAATGATTTTCCACATTTTTATGGTATCTATGTCAAGTTTCCAGTCTCATTCCATATACGATTTTCATATTTGTAAATTACGGTCCCAAATAAACTAGAATAAAGGATAAAGCCAGATATGCTTTAGAGGCGTGGCTATCCTCTGGTCCTCGTCTGATATGATCAATTCCACCCATAGATCCACCCCTTGTTCCTCCCTGGATCTTCAATTTATGCTCTCGTCCAATAGGAATCATATTCTTTTTCTAAAATTGCGCTGTTCAAATTGTCGAAATCGAGGCTTTCTAAATGGTATGCTGAAACCAACAGGCGATGTCACAGTTGCTTCATCCATCTTTTTATACTGTCTTTGGCCTGTAATTACAAGTGGAGTACAAATCTTAGTAACCTGCTACGTGATCCTGCAGATCTTTGAGTACTTCCGGCGAGACACGGAGAAGAGGGACTTTGTGTCGGCCGGTGCGGCCGCTGGTGTCTCCGCGGCCTTTGGGGCTCCAGTAGGTGAGGCCTGGTGAACGCTGGTCGTGTGTGTTCATTGGTGAATTGAAGTCTGCGTTTTGGCCTCTGAGAAGAGGGTAGCCATGGCGTATGTCAGTCCTGATTTCATTTTAACGTGGATGAAGTTTGGGGGCTGGCGGTCATGTTTCATTACATTTTTTTTGGATGGGAGAAGTCTGTATGCAAAGTGCTGGATCCCTGGAGGGTAACAGAATTGGGACTCATTAATCAAACTTCTACAGTAGAACATTTTGACTTCAGTGACAGTGGAACATTTGAATCACTTGTTGGTTTTTAGTTTTTGATGGCGATTTAGCTGGGTTACAACATGATTGAGTATTTCCTACTCCGTACTAATGAAGCTGAGGTACTGGCAGTGGAGTATTGGCATTTTCCTGATCTTATCTAGCAGATGCTCTCGATTCCTGCAGGTGGTGTACTTTTCAGCTTGGAGGAAGGCGCTTCATTCTGGAACCAGATGTTGACCTGGAGGATTGTGAGTAAAACTGGTTGAAAAAAATTTGAAGGCACAAAAAAATAATCTTTTATAATTGTTTTTCAAAAATTTAATTTTATATCAATTTTACTTCATTTTTGTGTTAATTTCATCGTTTTCAGTTTTTTGCCTCTATGATGTCAACGTTTACGCTGAATTTCTTCCTGAGCATCTATCACAAAAACCCAGGAGATCTCTCCAATCCCGGTCTCATAAACTTTGGCCGCTTTGAGACCTCTGACGTAAGTATCAGGCTGATATCTGGTATTTGCAGTTTTTCTTTCCTTTCCTCTAGAAAATTGGTTTAACTGAATAAGGAATTGATTGCATCCAGTGACATCTGATTTTTTTTTTTTTTTTTTTTCTGTTTATTTATTCTTAGGTGAGAATGTTTGTTCAGCTTTAGTTTAATCTACAGCTGCATTTTAAGACCTCGTTGGTCACTGAATAATTGCATTTCGTACAATATGCTGGTGGGATGAGTTATTGAGAGGGTTTCAATGTTATCTCTGACTGCTACCGACCGTTCACAATCGCATCCCAAAACTGAAAAGCCATATTGCACAACAATAACTAAGTTGCATCGAGGCTTTGTGTTACCGTACTGCATTTCGTACATGTTGCTTGGAATACCAGAAACCCAGATGGGCTGCTTTCAGATTTTCTCGATTGACTTGGAGGTTTCCGTTAAAACCATGCATCTTTGGGCTTCTTTTTGTCGAGGTTTGGTGAGGAGAAATTCTTTAGTTTCCTACTGTATGCTTTACTCCTTTGTGGATTATTTTATTTTGGGGTTTTAATTTTGGACTTGGAATGTATCTGCAGAAGCCACCATTTTTCTGCTCATTACTGTCTGTGAAGCCAGTGAATTGTAAATTGGCTCCTTTAACTTCATCTCTTTTACAGATGTAAAATATGCTCTTTTACTGGTGGTTGAAGAGATGTCTTGTCTCCCTTCATTTATGTCACGGTCGAGCCTCGGTTTAAGGGAAAATTTGCTTTCTTGTCATTATTTTATGGCAGTCCCATGTGGGGCCTCTTTGATCTTCCAAGATTTCAATCTTGGAATACTGCGAGCCTGTATGATCATTTACTGTTTCTATGCTTTGTTTTTTTGCTTTGAGGAATTCATTAAAGCATAGAGGGAAAGGTGTTGCACGTCCTTTGTAGATGTCATGCCGCCATGGTTACAAGTGATTAAAAGAGGGGGGGGATGGTTGGAGGAGAATCAAATGCTAAGGCTCCTCAGCTTTCTAATGAAGGCACGCTGGGTCCACCGTGAAAGTCCGATGATGTCAGGACTTTTTTTTTTTTTTTTTTTAAATCCCTGCCATGAAGTGAATGGGGAAAGAGGAATGAGTGTCGTCTGTCCGTCATACTTCTCTTCCAGGCCAGAACTCCTGAAATGTTCAGTATTTCTCCTCGAAATTTAAAATGTGGATGCAGCTTATTGGATTGATGTGCCATTTCATACGTCTGTCTGTCCTCCCGTCCGTCTGTCCATGCCTCCAGTGTCTTTATTTCCAGGCCAAATGTCTGCCATCCTGATCTTTTCTGGGCCAGAGATCTGAAATCATTCAAAATTACAAAATGTAATTCACAGATGCATCTTATCATGCAGATGTGCCTTTATACATCCGCCCATCTTCCCGTCCAACTGTCTGTCTCTCCGGAGCGTTTGGTTTATTGGCCTGATATCCGCCATCCTTTGGCGAGGGTCTGAGTTCTTCCATGCTTGTTGAAATTGGAAGATGCCCTTATCCTGGGGAAAAAAAATGGGTTGGCTTGAAAAGAGAATTGTGGCTGGAGAATATTTCTTCAATCTTGTAAAAGTCATGTGATTAGATTTATTGGGTAGTTATAGGCTGTTGAAGTGTTTTTTCCCTAAGGGTTTCATGCCCACTTTTTTTTTTGGGTGTCCATTTTTAATTTCTAACAACATTCTATTCTACTGAAGTTTGAGAAAATCCACGTCTGCGCCCCTGGAAGCCCGAGTTGATTTTTGTGTAGAGTGTCCTGTTGAGGAAAATTCGATGAGACTGTCTCCGTTTAGGACTGACTGCTGCATCTTGTTTTACAGAGCGTGGCCTATAACCTCTATGAGATCCCCATCTTCATTCTAATGGGAGCTCTGGGTAAGGAAGCTTTTTCTAATTACAGCTGTTGGTTGACAAATATGAAATGTGTTAACCCCTTCTCACTCCAGTAAAATTTGCCTTAAATGCCTATCCAAGGCGTACCCAAAATAAATTGAAAGCTGTTTTTAACTTCCCTGAAGGCCCGTGGACTGGCTGTCGGAGTGGCAAGGGTTAATATATTCTCATATTCATTTGTGTATGTTTCAGAGCAACAGAATTTGTATTGTTTGATGTATTGATGTACTGAAATTCCTCCTTGTTACGTGGTGTGACTCCAAAACTGTGTTCATTGGTGTAGAAATGCTGAATTGTGCTGCCTGCCCGTAATGCACATATTTGGATGTTTGTTGCAGATCAATACTTGACATGCGATTAATGATTTTGTGTGCCGTTTCACTTCAAGTGTGCGTCACATTTTCCATTTCTGTTTTTCTGTCTGTTTCTTTATTACAGGTGGTGTTCTGGGAGCGCTGTTTAATGTTCTGAATTACTGGTTATCAATTTTCAGAATCAGGTATAACATTAATCGTTTGTCCAAATATCTACTCTTAACTCCATCTGACAGTCTAAATTACTCTCCATTGCTGTTTTTATTTATTTATTTTTTTATTTTTTTTCCTTTTTGTTAAATGACTGATCTGGTGCACGCATGTCTATTTGTTTACTTTAGTGTTTAGTTGTTGTCAAGTGAGCCTCGCAAGCTTAATTTACCTTTGTTTATATGGCTGTGTCTCATAATTGGCTTATTAATGAACACCTCCGCTACCCAATCCTCATATCAGTTTTAGCACTGAATGAAAGCATCAGCTACTGTGAGCTTGACTGTAATGATTGGAAAGATGTGCGTGAAAAGTTTTAACAGGATAAGTCCATTTTCTGTTTAATAAAAAATAGAAGAATTCCTTTCAGGGTTTTTATTTGCTCCTTTTTTTTTTGCCTGTGCATCATGTAGCTGCTATTCCTGGGAGATGCCATACTCGTTTTGATGCAGAAGTGTTATTTAAATGCAAAAATGTGGTAGTGAAGGACTGATGTATGTTAACTCTGTGTGGTTCTCTCAGGTATATCCACAGACCGTGCCTGCAGGTGATGGAGGCTCTGCTGGTTGCTGCAGTCACTGCTACTGTCTCCTTTACCATGATATATTTCTCCAACGATTGTCAGCCCCTCGGGGTGGACCAGGCCGCAGAATATCCCCTGCAGGTAGGGACATGGCAGCCTAACCTCAGCCTGTTGGCTCAACATGGTGGGATAGTTTCAGCTACTCTCAGCAAACTGGCTGTTAAATATTAGCAGATATAAAGGTTTTTTTTATTTATTTATTTGTTTTTTTTTTTTTTTTGTTTTACAAACTAATTACAAATTCATATTTTAAAAAGTAGATTTATAAATAAATGTTGGTATTTCATTAAAAACCGTTGATACCAATAATGCAGCCTTGTCAGAGCCCTGATGTCAACAAATTGCTTGGCTGTGAGCAATTTCTTGAAGGGATAGATGCAAGTGAGACAGTCAATCCACAGAAAAACGGTAGCAAGTGCTCCACTTTGCATGGAGCAGGCAAAAAGCCAATAATCTTATAAGACTATAGCATAACTAGTGGCCTTATTATTATTATTATTAATAATATTATTATTATTATTATTATTATTATTTTTATTATTATTATTAATAAAATAATTATTATATATGTATATTTTTTTTGCAAAAAGTCATCCCCAAATATTGATTTGATTGTTTCTAACATTTGACAACTCTGTATAGTGCATTTCTCTGTTTTGAGCTTCTGATTTCATTGTTTATGCCAGCATATTTGCCTAACGAAATTGCTTCAAATATGCAGTACTGTATATATTTTTAGTTGCGTTTTTTTATTTATTTTTTTTATTTTTATTTTTTTTTTTTGGGCGACTTTCATCATCCGCTGTTCTGCTCAATACTCAATTGACAGGATTGTTCATTCTTAGTTGTTGAGAGGTTTCTTTTTTGTGTAACTGCATTAAAATAGTAATTCTCATAATCTCACAAACCGAAATTATTAGCTTCACCCTTCATATGTACCTGTATTTATAATTGTTTATGTTACATAACCATGACACAGCATACTGCAGCCTTCTTTATAAAGGCTGACTGTTTATGTACAGCTGTTTTCCGTTTGACCAAAAAAAATGTGGTGGTACAAGTCTCGTCCCAAAAAAAAAAAAAAAATTGGACTGCATCTCGAACGAATACTTGACAATGTACCCATCAGTCTAGGAAGAAGGCTAGCTAGCTTAGCAGGGTGGGAAATTATGCAGTTAATGCTTCCGGCAAGCAATAATGCTTCTTAACCATGTTCCTGTGATTTCTGTTTCAATGCCACCCTGATCTGCATCTACAGCTGACTGTATTTCCAGACGGACCTCTAATCCTCGATAAATGCGGAGACGGGGAAACTTTATACATGACTGTCAATTTCCATGAATATTCACTGTAATTGTTATTGATTATGGGATTATTTTACTTGTCTTCAAGCGCTTAAACTCTCTTAGAATGCATTTCCAAGTGTCTCCACATTCTGGCGGCTGGGGGGCACAAGTCCCCAGGCTCCCGACTAATTTTTCGCCATGCTGCGCTACACAGGCACCTATAATTTACAGCACTGACAGTTGATTTCACAAGTGTGGAGAACCCCGATACTGTATTGTGTAGTGGTGCACTAATTCTGAACTGCTTTTTTTTTTATTTATTTATTTTTTAAAGGCGTAGTACCACCACCTGTTGCCATGGGGTTGAACATCTGAGCTTTCTCTTTTCCTTTTATTAAACCTGATGCAGTCTTGAACGAAAGTGCCAAACATCAAAGGTCATGAGAAATGCTTCCATGGGGGGAAAAAAAAAAACTTGACTGACATTAGTATTTTTCAGCGACATGCTCCATGGAGCCAAGGAAAGGACAATAGAATTGTCTCCTTTTAACCAACTAGGTTACTCTATGGCCCTGTTTACTTTGCTCAATTAGCAATCAAACGGGGGATTCGCTTATTTACTTTGCTGGATGAGTAGAACTGTTTAAGACAGCATGTTTGATTGCCGAATTCTGAAAGTTAAATGGCCATAGAATGGCATAGAACGCGCATTTGGCCATTTCGTATGATTGTGATAATTTATATCTCACATTTATGTTTCAGCCGCTTCACAGAATGTTTTCCACCTTGTGTATTTTTTTAGACACTTGAAATCTAGAAAATAAATGAAAATAAATCTATTTAATTTTATTATATCATTATAGATCTCCTAAGAATACTACAATGAGAGATGAAATGCTGACTTGGGATGTGGTGATGTTGAACGAGGATTTTTTTTTTTTTTATGCATATGGTTTTTCAGCTGTCCGTCCGTCCGTCTGTCTGTGTCTGCAGCGGAGAAAAAAAACTTCAACTTGCAATACTTTAACCTGCCGCCGGGGGCATCAGTGTTCCACGAACACAGCTTGTTTTAAAGTGTGATGAGACCACTTACAATCATGGTGTCTCGGCAGCCGTAATTTCTTGAAAAATACACACCTGAAGCGGCTTAAACGATTTAAAATTCCGTAGGAAAAAAGCCTGAGTTTAGATTTCGCTAAATGCAGGTGCTCCGCCCTTCCTTAAATCTGCTCCCGTGTACTTGGCCTCAATAACAATCAAACAATTTCAGTAGCCAATAATGATTAAGATGTGATGGTGAAAAGCAGACAAACCTAACTGGGCTACGGTGTTAGATTGAAAGAATGGCAATAATTTGAATAATTAGAAAAAAAAAAACCTCCTCCGGAATTGCATTTCTCATTATAGCATTTTAGGACATTATCCAAGATTAATTTAAAACAGATTTGTTATCAGATCACCCTGGAATTTAAGCATCTAAAAAATACACGAGGTGGAAAACATTCTGAAAAGTGGATGAAATGTGAATGTGAGATATGAATCATTAGTCACATGAAATGGCGAGGCAATGGCAATCGTGTTCATGCAAATCTGTGCTGCTTGTGTTGTCTTAAACAGCTCTACTCATTCAACTTAAGGAGTAAACGAATCAAGCAAAGTAAACAGGGACAGGTGTACTTTTCTTGGAGTTGCCTGATTGGTTAATTGGAGACTATTCTGTTTTCATTTGTTTGGCTCCTTTCAGCACGTAGCTGAAAAATACTGATGCCAGTCAGTGTTTTTTGTTCCCCCCCCCCGGTCATTTCAGTCATTTTCCATGACCTTTGGTGTTTGGCACTTTCGTTCAGGACACCATTGGGGTTAATAAAGGAAAAGGAAAAGCTCCAATGTTCGCCCCATGTTAGCAGGCGGTGTTGCTACGCCTGAAAAAAACTGCGATTCAGAATCATTGCACCCCTAGTATTGCGTATTATACTAGTCAGAATTGTCAGTCACCAGACGGTGATACTCTCCCGGTGTACTGTAAGTCCAATGCTGTTCCCTCCATCCAGTACGGATAGAAATGCCAGATTCAAGAATTTATTTGTTCGTGTTTGCTTACATTTTGACTTCACGGTCAAGTAAGTACAGCTCTGAAATATTGTCCAAATACATAAGCGCCTCACTATACTTGCCATCTAAAATCTACTGGGTTCCCTTTGTATTGAGATGTTTTGGCCGTCCTCAGTTTTCGCCACCTGCTCGATGCTGCAATTCTTTTCTCTCACTGTATGCACTAACGTATGCTCAGGAACTTGTTATGACGTCTTTTGTTTGCCGCTGCAGCTGTTCTGTGCTGATGGCGAGTATAACTCCATGGCCACAACTTTTTTTAACACGCCGGAGCGGAGCGTCAGGAGCCTCTTCCATAACCCGCCAGGTTTGTGAACTGCTTCCTCTGGTTTCATCACGGTTTAAAGAAGGTTGAAACTTTGATGTGACCACTTTGAGCTAAAGTCTTGGAAAGTAATCATATTTAACCCTTTTGCCCCCAGTAGTGCCATATGGCACTCTTGAGTGACTGGCATTTTTTCCCAATAGTGCCAAATGGCAGTCTTTTTGGTATGTTTCTCTTAACAATCAGGAATAAGAACAGACTGCCAGAAATTTAGTTTGAATGTCAACAACGGCCATGGGGAGAAAGAGCAGTGAGAACTGGGCACTGTTGGGGGTGAAAGGGTTAAAAGGGAAATAAAAGTTCCCAATCAAGGGCAGAGGGTGACTGCATTAGAGGTTTTATAACAAAGTAAGGGAATATTTTAAATTTTTTTTTTTCGCGCTTTATCCTGTTAAACCCTACTGACCCATATATGGGTCCGTCAAATGCAGCTTCTGTATTCAAACCTGTGGAACTTCAGGTTTAAATTCTAATGGAGATCCCGCGGTTTCTAGAGATCCCAAATATGTCCAGCTGAATTGCAGGGAATGTGTATGAAACGATATACAATTTCGAGATTTTCCATTCCACGTTGTGCCGTGGCCGTAAAAAATGATGTCCTGGGTTTCAATATTTTTCTGAGTATTGGCGTGACGTGGCTTCAGTGAAGAGCTACAGCCAGCAGATATAGAATGTGTATATAACTTTGTTTCATGGTAAGGCAAAAAAAAAAAAAAAAAAAAAAAAGCTTTTTCTCACTTTGAAACTGCTTAAAGGAGCTGTGTCACGGTTAATGCGCAGGCTCAGGAGGTGACATACAAATCAGATAAACAGACCGGCTTTCACACGTGCGGAGACTCATAGGATACAGAGCTTGCAGGACGTGAATCTCTCGGGACAAAATAAAGACTGCATAAGACTAGGAATGACTTCAATTGCTGGTGCAAGCGCGCCACTTTCGGTAATTATTTGATTTCTATGCGAATGATCTTGTTTTCAAACATATTTGTTGGCCGGGAAAAGGAATTCGAGCGCCTTCATGTAGCACTGCCGTCTGCTTTCTATACAGCAAGAAAAAAACACAGCCGAACGAGGATTTTTGCCGATATTTTTTTTTTTTTTTTTTTTTTTTTCCCCCTCTCTTCTCTGTGCTCCTGATAAAGCTTCCTGGAGACAAGAGTTTACGGCCGCTGCCGTACCGCTTCCCTCCTCGAGAGGACATCCTTCGAGAGGACGCTAAAACCTCTAGTTCTTCGACTCATACTGGACAAAAAATACCCGAAACAAAAGCCTTATGTTCAAGGAACTAAAATATATTTATATATACAAGAAATTGAAGAATGTAGAGCGCCGATGGAAACGGAGTTTTGGAGGATAAGTCACGATCGCCTTGATTTTGATTTCTTGTTAGGATGAACAGTTTTCAAAGTTCTGAGCATGCGCAGTTCACGTGACTCAACTCCTTTAAGGGAAAACTATAGCGAGAAATTTGAGTTTAAACCCCTTTGCACCGATTTGTAGACGCGGCGTCCGTAAATTCCGAAATTAATCGCTAAATAATTCTGTAATTGAATTTCCAAATGTCTTGCTTCACTGGAATAATTTTCCGGAGTCTCTGTGACACGAACACTGAGTTATAAAGCCTAAATAGGCTCATGCATCACAGGAAAAATCTGGCAATATTTGTATTCTGCACAAGGGTGTTAAGGGGTAAAAATGATCCTGTGCTTTTTACAAAGGGCACTGGCTCAAAGAAACTTTACTGAAGTCGGGCCAGAAGAAGTCAGGGGATGATTTAAACGCAGAGGATGTTTGGCACCTGTTAGACCACTCAGAAAGCCCACTGGCAGTTGATGCGTTTCCCAGGTCTTCAGTTGGGAAGAGGGGAACCCCTGCCATACTCTGTGCTCCTCCGCTACTGCTGTATGACCCTAGGGGATAAGACTTGGTGTTCGAAGCCCTGATGCATCAAGTGATTGCTCAGCCGGAAAAGCCCAAATATTTGCTGACCCCCAGGAGTTATTTCTGTCTCTGCTTCATGTGACCACTCCATGCCTTCTTGGTCATGCTGCATAATATTATTTGAAAATGGGAAAACATGATGATATGCATATGAAGTGATATGAAGTTGAATTGCAGTTTCCACTGTTGGAGACTTTATTCGGTCATTATTTTCGTTATGAAAATGTTCATCCTGCTCTGTACTGCAGGACCTGAGAGGGAATGCTCCTTGTGGAAATTGTGCGCGGTTTATCATACTCAGTCCTTGTCTGCGGTTTCTTTCAGGTTCCTTTAACCCCATGACGCTGGGTGTGTTCACACTGACGTACTTCTTCCTGGCCTGCTGGACGTACGGGCTGACCGTGTCGGCTGGAGTCTTTATTCCGTCCCTGCTCATCGGAGCGGCCTGGGGTCGCCTCTTCGGCATCCTCCTGGCCTCAATCACCGACAACACCGACGTTTCTGTAAGTTCCTTGTTTCTTGACGAGAAAGGGAGCAGAAACCTTGACGTGTTCCTGAGCTTGTTGGAGGTGTGTGTGTGTCTTTGCGTCGGCGTTTCCGGAGCATACCTCCAAAACCGTTTGCATGGTCTTAATGAAACTTTGCATACCGACTAGTCTGGTCCTGATGTGGTGCCTTTTGATATGTTTGTGTCTGTCTGTCCGTCCGTCCATCCGGTGGGTTAGGCAAGGGAAGGGGCTGGGGAGGGGGACCTCTGTTTTTACGAGTAAAAGCACATTCTAGTCTTTGTAACACTCTGCTTTCCGTCACAGGTGTGGGCGGACCCTGGAAAATATGCCCTGATTGGTGCAGCGGCCCAGCTTGGTAAGACCTGCTTATGTTTGAGCTCTGAGGCCGTTGTGTGAGCCGTAAGCTTTTCCTGTAGTGAATGCAGTGAAATTGCATCACTTTCAGGGGGAATTGTGCGGATGACCCTTAGCCTGACCGTCATCATGGTCGAGGCCACGGGCAACGTCACGTTCGGTCTCCCCATCATGCTCGTGCTGATGACCGCGAAGATTGTTGGCGATTACTTCGTCGAGGTGAGTCAAGGAACTGTTCGTGAGAATGTAAGAACAATTAAAAAAAAAATGTATAGAATTCCAGTCACGAATGTTGCCCTTATTACCTCTGCCAAACGAAGTGTGACGGGAGATTATGCGATTGCTGCAATTTGCTTGATTGTCTGTTTGTTCGTGAACAAGAGAATTCAGAAATTAATGAACGGATATCTCTGAAATTTTGTGGGTGGGTTGCTGTTACATCAGGGATGGACCATTGCAGCCATCTTGAAATCCTATGACATGTTCCCACTCACCAAGAGTTGGACTGTGCTGACTTGGCGGAGGCTTGCGCTCTAGGAGTGCCTTTAGTTTTGTATTTGCAATATTTTTGCCTTGAGTGTTGTGCATTTTTGTCACACATTCCATTCTAAAGTGGGAATTTAATTCGGCTCTACATCGACTTCCTCTTGGCACCATTGCTCTCTATTAATGCCCTACGGCACATTCCAGACAGTCTTTCACCAAATAACCGCCCCAGATCAGTTTTATGGTTTTGTAGCGCGGAGCTCTGCAAAGAAGTGTCGCATGCAAGACGATGTGAAATGGTGCCTGTGTGCATTTCCTGTCTCTTGGGAATGAAAGTGCATCCGTAATCCCTCGATAGTGATGTCTGTCTCAATATTTCACAGGGGCTGTATGACATCCACATCAAACTGCAGAGCGTTCCGTTCCTTCACTGGGAAGCCCCAGCCACCTCTCACGCCTTGACAGCCAGGTATATCCCCACTGTCTCACCTGCACGGAGGTTGACTTGAAGCAGGGCTTATCATTCTTATTCGGAAAGAGCTGATGCGGTTGCAGGCTTTCATGTGAACCCGGTTACATGCCGGATCTTTCAATCAAGTGCTTCATTACTAATTCATCAGTTCATTAGTAGTATCAGGTGTGTAACTGCCTTAGTTGAAATGAAAAATCCCTTTTCCTCCTGGATAAGATTGGGGACCCCTGCCTCAAAGTATTGTGGCCAAATTGGACCTTTTCAAGTGCGCTAACTTTTGAATTGCAATTTTATTATTTTGGTTCATGTCGATTCCCTCCTACAAGAAGGTCGTAAGTCACACTTCGGTCAAAAATTACATTTTTGGTTGTGTTGGAATAAGTGAGACTAGCCCATCTCCTCAATTTCTATCATAGAGGGGTTAAAATGCCTTTTTAACATTAGTGCAGCTTATAGCCAACAGGTGGTTCTGTGGCAGATTTTTGTGTCTCCTGTGAAATTTATAAAATTGCATGAGGCCATTGATGTGGAAAACAGTGGCTAAGTGCTGCTTATACCCATTTTCATCTCAGGGAGGTGATGAGCTCACCTGTGACCAGTTTCAACCGGATCGAGAAAGTTGGGAACATCGTGGACGTTCTCAGCAACACCTCGACCAATCACAACGGTTTCCCGGTTGTGAATGAGTTCATTGATAATGACGAGGTACTTCTGTTTCCCGGGCGGCTATCGATTTTGAAATGTCCGATACAATTACGCTTTGCATATCAGCGCTACCTGATGGGTATTAAATAGTAGAAATTGGAGAACGTGGTCCTCCCAGTCCTAGCGACTGGTTACTATTGATTTTAGATTTTAATAAATTATTTTATTTATTTATTTTTAATTCATGGTGACCCACTCCGTCCCCTGCATCGTGAGGTCATGTTGACTATTGTGCTCTTCTGTCCTATTAGCAGGTCAGTAATTACGTAATTATATGGGTAAACCCGTTGTGATTGGTTATCGGCAGTGTTCATAGCTTTGGCAGTATAAATATGCAGTGCTAGTTTGTTACTGATGCTTGATTTGGCATTTAATGAATGTCTCTCTTCCCATTTTCTCTCAGCCAGGCAAAATATGTGGGTTAATCCTCCGATCGCAGCTTATCGTTCTCCTGAAACACAAGGTGAGCTTTATAGATTCTTGCCAAGCCTCAAGAATTGGGTCATTAGCTATGAATTTGATTTTGAGTTGCTTATAAAACATGGGAAAGCACTGTGCTTTTGGCCAAAGCTGGTGCCTCACTTTAATTTAATAAAACTGAAGTCTTTACAGGACTTCATTGGGGTAACTACTCTAAGTGAGGGCCTGGCGGGGAAACTGGTGGATGGCGTGCATGTACAGTACAGGTCAAAAGTTTCGACACACCTTCTCATTCAATGCGTTTCCTTTATTTTCATGACAATTTACATTGTAGATTCTCACTGAAGGCATCAAAACTATGAATGAACACGTGGAATTATGTATGTATCTAACAGTTGTCCAATAAGGCTGTCGGCTTTGTATCAACCTGACTTCTGCACAACACAACTGATGGTCCCAACCCCATTGATAAGGCAAGAAATTCCACTAATTAACCCTGACAAGGCACACCTGTGAAGTGAAAACCATTTCAGGTGACGACCTCTTGAAGCTCATCAAGAGAATGCCAAGAGTGTGCAAAGCAGTAATCAGAGCAAAGGGGGGCTACTTTGAAGAAACTAGAATACAAGACATGTTTTCAGTTACAGGTATTTCACTCTTTTTTTCACTCAGTTGTGTTGTGCAGAAGTCAGGTTGATGCACAGCCGGCAGCCCTATTGGACAACTGTTAGATACATGTGTTTATTCATAGTTTTGATGCCTTCAGTGAGAATCTACAATGTAAATAGTCATGAAAATAAAGGTAACGCATTGAATGAGAAGGTGTGTCCAAACTTTTGGCCTGTACTGTACACTGAGGAACTGTATGGTGCGCAGCTTTATTTCCCATTATGCCCCTGACCTCCAGGTGTTTGTGGAGAGGGCTCGTTCTCGCCTCAACCAGAGGAAGCTCCAGCTGAAGGACTTCCGCGATGCGTACCCCCGCTTCCCTCCGATCCAGTCCATCCACGTGTCTCAGGACGAGAGGGAATGCATGATGGACCTGACAGAGTTCATGAACCCAACACCGTACACCGTTCCTCAGGTGACCAGTTGCCTCCTGTAGGGAATCCTGTCGTATACATCAAAAAAATAACAGGAACACTTAGACAACACAATGTAACTCCAAGTCAATCACACTTCTGTGAAATCAAACTGTTCACTTGGGAAGCAACACTGATTGACAATCAATTTCACATGCTGTTGTACAGATGGAATAGACAACAGGTGGAAATTATTGGCAATTGCCTAGAAACTCCCAATAAAGGAGTGGTTCTGCAGGTGGTGACCACAGACCACTTCTCAGTTCCTCTGCTTTCTGGCTGATGTTTTGGTCACTTTTGAATGCTGGCGGTGTTTTCACTCTAGTGGTAGCATGAGACAAACTCTACAACCCACACAAGTGGCTCAGGTAGTGCAGCTCATCCAGGATGGCACATCAGTGCGAGCTGTGGCAAGAAGGTTTGCTGTGTCTGCCAGCGTAGTGTCCAGAGTATGGAGGCGCTACGAGGAGACAGGCCAGTACATCAGGAGACGTGGGGGAGGCTTAGGAGGGCAACAACCCAGCAGCAGGACCGCTACCTCTGCCTTTGTACAAGGAGGAACAGGAGGAGCACTGCCAGAGCCCTGCAACATGACCTCCAGCAGGCCACAAATGTGCATGTGTCTGCTCAAACGGTCAGAAACCGACTCCATGAGGATGGTATGAGGGCCCGACGCCCACAGGTGGGGGTTGTGCTTACAGCCCAACACCCTGCAGGACGTTTGGCATTTGCCAGAGAACACCAAGATTGGCAAATTCGCCACTGGCGCCCTGAGCTCTTCACAGATGAAAGCAGGTTCACACTGAGCACATGTGACAGACGTGACAGAGTCTGGAGACCCCGTGGAGAACGTTCTGCTGCCTGCAACATCCTCCAGCATGACCGGTTGGGCAGTGGGTCAGTAATGGTGTGGGGTGGCATTTCTTTGGGGGGGCCGCACAGCCCTCCATGTGCTCACCAGAGGTAGCCTGACTGTCATTAGGTACCGAGATGAGATCCTCAGACCCCTTGTGAGACCATATGCTGCTGCAGTTGGCCCTGGGTTCCTCCTAATGCAAGACAATGCTAGACCTCATGTGGCTGGAGTGTGTCAGCAGTTCCTGCAAGACAAAGGCATTGATGCTATGGACTGGCCCGCCCATTCCCCAGACCTGAATCCAATTGAGCTCACCGGGGACATCATGTCTCACTCCATCCACCAAGGCCACGTTGCACCACAGACTGTCTGGGAGTTGGCAGATGCTTTAGTCCAGGTCTGGGAGGAGATCCCTCAGGAGACCATCTGCCACCTCATCAGGAGCATGCCCAGGCGTCGTAGGGAGGTCATACAAGCACATGGAGGCCACACACACTACTGAGCCTAATTTTGACTTGTTTTAAGGACATTACATCAAAGTTGGATCAGCTTGTAGTGTGTTTTTCCACTTTAATTTTGAGTGTGACTCCAAATCCAGACCTCCATGGGTTAATAAATTTCATTACCATTGATAATTTTTGTGTGATTTTGTTGTCGGCACATGTCAACTATGTAAAGAACAAAGTATTTAATAAGAATATTTCATTCAGATCCAGGATGTTTTATTTTAGGGTTCCCTTTTATTTTTTTAAGCAGTGAATATATACTTTTTTTTTTGTTGCAAATATTTATTGGTTGCAAAAGATCTTTCATTTATCTGGGCTAAGTCAGCCATTTTGCATGCTGATGTTTTTTGATTACTTGATACTTAATCAATAATCTAGCCAAAGCTGGTCCAAATTGTTGTCGTAATTTAGAAGTTATTGGGAATTAAAAAATGCCTGCAGTTTAAATGGCTGACTTGGCTCATACAAGTTGACAACTATTTATGAAACCAATAAACATTTTTAGAATGCTGATTTCATCAGTGTGCAATATCTGAGATGGTGGATGTCAGGTGATTGACACAGAATTACTCCTCAGTCATTTTTACCATGTAAAAAACCAAGCATAAATTTTGAATAATTGCTTGCATCTTTACAAGTTACTGCTAAAAAAAGTGAAATATTGCTAGATGGATACTGCGACAGAAGATCTGTTGGTATTACTCTTGCGTGTTGGAAGCCTCTTTCGAGAACTGCTTGGGCATGTTTGGCGTGTGTTTGAATTGCAGGAGACCTCTCTCCCTCGGGTTTTTAAGCTTTTCCGAGCCCTTGGTTTGAGGCATCTCATCGTGGTTGACAACGAAAACAGGGTGAGCCAATTTTTTTTCAATTTACAGTTATGACTTCATCTCAAGTTGCACCAAAAAGCACCACATTTAATCCTCGTCCAATCCCTTTTCCCCCCTGAAAGCAAGTGTGTACATTTTTGCAGGGGAGCGGAATAAATGCATTGAAATAAGTACATACTCTTCTCTCTGAGCTTGGCGTAGGGGATTTTGATTGTTGTTTAGCATGTGCAGCCTCTTTTCTCTAATTTCTCAGGGAGTACCAATTACTTAAGACCCAAAATGTTGACTCCTATAACTTTGGCATTTCCTGGAGATGGGTCTTGGTCATTAAATTAAAACTACTGGTTTATGTAAAAACTGAGGACAGTTAAACCTTTGGCTACAAGGATTATTGTACTCCTACACCAATACAGCGGAAATTATGAAAACATTACACCGCAAAACATCTGAATCCCTATGAGTGGAAATGTGATTTTCCCTGCCAGGTGGTTGGACTGGTGACGAGGAAGGACCTGGCTCGGTACCATCTTGGCAAACACGGGCTGGAGGAGCTTCAGTTGGCACAGATGTGATGCCGTTGTGGCGAAGTGGGCTTAATGTACGGACTACACCGTTCATCCTCTGCCCGTCTGGAGAAAGTGTATTTGTGCGCTGCTAGAACTGAAGTGCTGACATTGGCTGCAAAATGATTAGTAGCCCAAATATTCTCTCCAGTCCTTTTCACTAACCATTCATTAGACTGCCTTGGATTCATTCCTTTTAAAGAGTTGTTTTTGCAATCTTGTATTGTAGTCACTTTATGTTTTGCACTGATTAGGTTTGAGTTTGTAAAGGGTACCTTGGGCCACTGCTGTGTGCGCGTGTGTGTGTTTGTGTGTGCGTGCGTGCGTGTGTTTGTGCGCGTGCATGCGTGTGCCGTGAGTGTGCGCGTGTGGGTGGGCGCTTCTTTGAACGTTTAAGGATTTTCCTTGAAAGTCTTTGAGGCTACAGTGATGCATTGACTGTTTGCTTTGGTATTCTGGTTTTATATTTAAAACTGTTGTGAGAAAAAAAACTTGAGGATTATCGTTCATGGTGGATTCTAACTAGATAGTTTGGAAAGAATCCCCAAACAAGCCTGTAATAATAATTTTATGTGGACATTAATGATTTTTGGCTGATTATACTTTGTGAAGATGATTTTAAATTTATGTACATCTCCTGTGTAGCTAGGTTAAAATAAGCAATCCACAAGAAATTATTGTCCATCTGCAAGCAAGGATTCTGAGCAATTGAGCAAGACTTTTTTTTCTTTTTTTTTTTTCTTCTTCTCCTCTCTCCCTCTTTTTCTGACCTGAGGAAATCATGCAAGGTCATTTAAGAGCAGTCTTTATTTAAATACTTTTATTTGTATGTTTTGTTCTGATATATACTCAGTAAACCTCAGTGTAAGTAATTCTAAGTTTCTCTGTAATTTTCAGTGTGAATGGACTTCATCTTTCCCCTTAAGTACAATTAATTGAAAGAGCCGTTTCTCTCTGGCCATTTCTGGCCGTAATTAAAGGTCATAAAACTTTACTAAGGCACTTTAGCTTTACTGCGCTTACTATGATCTTGGTATGCTCAAAATTAACATATTGGTATGATTTGACAAGAATGAAGTGGCCGTGTATTCCTGAAATACTGTGTTCAATGCATACACTGTGGCCATAGCTGCTGAAAATGGACTTTGCAACTGTACAAAAATACTTAAGTTTGGGGGGGGGAATTCTGTCAACATAGTTTTTAACATCATCAATGTCTCGTCTTCATTTTGTTTTGTTAAATGGACTTCTACTACAGCTAAGAAGTACTTTTTTTTTTTTTTTTTTTTTTTTCCCCAAAATAAATTTAAGAAAATTATTTATTCCAAGCTTTTGAGTTATACTCTCAGCAATATTTATTTGACAAATTCTAAATGATGTACAGCTACTGCAGAGGAAGGTCTGTCCTTGTTTTCGCAGGATAATTGTTCATTTCCTTGTGATCATCTACTGTTGTGTATCGGGGTTCTATTTGCCAACTACAAAATTTTTTTTATTTTTGTGTAATATTTGTGTATACATGTACTCCTCTGCACCCAACAAACAGCTCGCGCCATGTGTGTTTTTTTTTTTTAAGCCAACCGCAAGTTGTCCTCTCTGATATCGGGTTGTGTATGAGTGCACCTGACCATACTAGCACGCATGTTCATGCCTGCACTCACTGTTTATACACTCAATTGCATTCAATTGCAAGTCATGGTACATAGCGCTTTGTCTTATTTCAGTCTTTCTATGTCCATTGCAATTATGCCATCTCGAACTGAATTTGCTATTGTATGACATCTTGATTTTTTTTTTTTTTTTTTCCCCCCCTTTTTGATTCTGGAAGATCTTTGAAAGAAATTGACCGAATGGAAATTGTATTGTGTACTAATAAATTTGGTAATAAAAATCTTAACATGTCTTGATAAAGTAGGGATAACCATTGTTTTGGCAAATGGAAAGAACGCAAGGATTTTGGGTTGTCCTTGTCTTTCAATTTTCTGTTGCTAGCAGCCATATTTGGTTGAATGGTCGAGCCAGAAAGGGATGGTCATGAATGGATATGGATGAGAGAGTTTCTAGAACCAAAAGAGTGTAACAGTGCAGCCAACCTGCAGTGCAATGATCTGGGGTTGCTTAAATTGGTCAGGTCTACTACAGTCCGCAAGATTATGCGGAAATAAAAAGAATGCAGACCACCTAAATGTACTGAATGACCAGGTTACCCCATCAAAATGGATTTTTAAATCCTGATGGCATGGGCATATTCCAAAATGACGATGGCAAGGTTCATCGAGCTGGAATCGTGAGTGTGTCCCAGTGAGCATGAGGAATCATTTTTCATGCTTGAATGGGCCACCAGTGTATCCTGACCTTAACCAATTTAAAGTCCATGGGATGTGCTGGAGAATTTTTTCTGAGTGGATTGACATTGTGCCAATTGCACCTCAACCAGAAATTAATGCAGCTATGATCTGAAATAAATATTGTAACATTACATGAGATAGTTGAAACCAGTCCACGACAAATGCGCACCGTGATCGAAGCTAAAGGTGGTCCAACAAAATATAGCAGGAAACAATTTTTCAGTTGCTTGTGTAATGTTGTCTCCAACTCCCCATTGGACACACTACTGGGCACATGTGATCCTTCTATTCCTTAAATACAGCTAGCTTCACTCTGTAAATAGTGACACTGGATCTTCAATCTGTGCACTCAGTATCAGAAAGCACTGTGTTGGTACAAGCTGCGAATCATCGATACAAACTGGCGGGACTTGAGTAGCTGTTTACCGAGATTGCTGAGCTGCCAAGTATCTGTGGAGTTTTACACTGCCAGAGCTGTTGCCATCATAATCTGCGCAATAATGAACGCGACTCGACAGAAATTGCATCCGTTTAGAACCGACCGAGTGGGTGAATGTGACGTTTTCCCTTGGTGTCGGGGACTGAACTGTCAACCCAGCCTCTGCTGTATTTCCCCCCTCTATGGATATATTTAGAATTTTTTTAAATATGGCCCCACTGTCCTATATATATTTTAACTCGCAACCTGTATTTGTTCATGCTAAAGTCATTTGAATGGAGAATATTTTGCTTTGCTCTTTAGCCTTACACTAGAGTAGAACAATCTTATTTTTCACTCGGACACAGAGATTAACGATTGTGTGGATAAACATTTGCGTTGATACTTAATTTGCTCAATAATTCATTGAACAGTGACTCATTCTTATTTTGGTTCTGTTGGCCGAGCCTGACGCCTGATCTGAATCAAGTGAACATGTGTTTTACATGCTGAAGACGAGAAGGCAGCAAGTCCCTGAAACAAGCAGGTACAGGCCTGGTAGAGCATCATCAGCGAAGATACACAGTGTCTGGTGATGTCTACCCTTCAGACTTCAAGCGGCGATTACATGTAAAGGATATGTGAGTAAAACTGAAAAATTATAACATCATTTTTCATTGTGAGGCTGTCTAGTATTTTTTGTTATTCCCAGAAATGGAGGATCATGTACAGAAGGTGCTGTAATTTCTACACGGTTGATCTGATGTTCATGTGAATACCCTGACAGTGCACTTTCAAACTCAGTCATTCCTGTATTTATGCGGCTAATTTTTTAATATGAAGGTAGGGGTATCTTGTGAAACTAGAAGACCTACAGCATCCACTGGTAGCACCCTTGTCATGCTGTCTTGTAGAGACGGGGGCTGAGCAATGCTGTAAAGTTTGGCTGAACCTTGATAAAGGGAAAAACTGTCATGACTATTTTCACAGGGGTCCTTTGACCTCAAGATATCAAAATGAAAATGGGTAGAAAGGGAAGATATGCTCGTTTTATTATAATCCCATGTAGTTTTGAGCAGAAAGACTTAAAAAAAAAAAAAAAAGGTGTCAATGTGTTATTTTCGCCTTTTGTATTTGAATATTGCTGCATACGATGGTCTCTAAACAGTCTTGGAATTTCATAAATTGTGTGTGACTGTAAAACTGAGACTTCTGTGGATGCAAAGAGCCCAATTTTATACATGTACGATAATGTTACTGTAGTCCACTAAGTAGCCATTTTGATGCAGTAAGACCAGATTTTGAAACTTGACCTCACTTTATAAAAGTATCAATTATGATACAAAATGAATTTCATATCGGCAAATTATTTTTTTCCCATTTGTTTTTATAGTTCATTTAAAAATCCAATAAATACTTCCATTTCAAAAAATGTAGAATATTCCAGCTATTATTTCATGTTTCAGGCGTTACAGGGACAACTAAAATGTGATGGTGAACATTTGAAGTCAATAAATATTTTTACTGCATTGGGTGGAAAATTTTGGTTTGGTGAGATCTGGCTTAACACTAAGAAAAAATAGAGACCGTGAAATGGGCTCTTGTCTCAGCAGTTGGTTCTAGATTAATTTAAGAAGGAATTGCTTTAGAACATAGTATTTTTCAGTTGTTTTCAACATATTTTTAGCTGAAAACACCATTGAAAGTCTAGGTGCTTGTAGCATTTTTCAGATAATGGCAATAGTCCGTACAATCTTAGTGTGCTGTAGGAATGCTTATGTAATGTGGGACAGGCTTTGCAGTTGCTAATAAAAGAAGTTGATTAAATTTGTCTTCGGGAGGAGAGGGGGAGGGAAGAAAAAAGGCTTGACTGATCCCGAGACACAAATTTAAAATTACTGCGGAATTAACATATTCCATTAGCTGCGGATGCACTGTTTTTGTGTACGTATCCTATTTCGGTGTTTGTCCTGGTTTGGTGGACCCTGCGTAAATAGCTGCTAACTGGGCTATAAAACCCAATGATGTCAGTGCACCTCTCCCTTGTTTCCTCAGAGTGGAAGCCTTGAGCGCATTCAGGCGTTTAAATGCAGAAGCTGAAGACTAATGTCCCCCTCCTGTCTTGGTGCTTAGTAAACAGACCAGTGTTTGCCCATCTAATCATGAATCATTATCCTCTCTGTCCTCTTTGGCTGAGGGAGAAAGGATCCTCGCTTGAGGGGACTGTTTGCTTGTTCCCTCGAACGGAGGGCTCATTTACCTCAAATTGCATTCACAAGAAAACCCTCACCTGCTCATCCCAGAGCGCACTATCTGAAGCGTGCAGTTTTCTCTGGCATTCCTGAGACCATCTCAGCTTGTGTTCATGCACTGGACATGCTTTCACTCTTTCTTTTGCAGATATTGTAGCCCCGGACGAAGTTCGGGCTACTATGGATAAGGCCTCATCATCCATCCGCCGCCGCCGCCGCCATAGAAATTTCCCTGCGGCCGCTGCGCAGGCCATAAATTTAAAGCCATTTCTTTTATATTTGGTATGTACAAACTATATGGGTAGTGATTAGGACACGTTGCCTTTCAATATTGTTTGCCATGACAACACAATTAATTCAATTATAGACGATTTTGTGTCAAAAATAAGACAAAATAGGACAAATCCTGAAGCTCTCTAGTAAGGGAAGTGGGGCTTCCCTGTCTGCTCTCCTCTTTCTGATATTGGCATGCTGCAGCTAGGCAAACACGCGTCTGACTACTAGAATGCAGCTGATTAGCATTAATGAGCTTGTAATCTAGTTTATGTAGGCTTTAGATTTTCAGAATATAAATGACAGTACTTGGCTTAGGAACAATTGTAATGAGGTGTTACAACTGTCCTAGTGTCGCCCGCCATGTCATCACCTCATGAACAAGCCAGACTGCTAGTTTGCCAGTTACTTGTCATTTCTATTTTTAGCGCACAAAACTATGATTCAAATAATAGTTGTTGGATTTATAGACATTAGGTCTCAGGACATATCCCAAAAATATCGTAAATCTGATAAAAAAGTTAACTAAATTGGTTAAATACAAATATTGATTTGTTGGTAACTTCGTCCGAGAGTTTGAAATGTTGCTCTGTTTTTGTAAGCAGTAAGACGATGTAACTGAGCATATGCAGAGAGCGTGTAATCGCGCTAGCTTGTTTCTGGTCAGAAAAATTAAAGGACAACCATCCCTTGTTACAACTGTCCCTGATCTCCGTTAGGTTATGTAATTGATTGGCCCACAGCTTAAAATGACTAATCAACATAACGAAAATTCTTTAAACCGTATTGTTCCCTAATTATTATTGGGCTTAATCAAACTGATAATAGCTGAAAAAACATAATATAGGTAATTCAGTTGCCTTCCCACTTTCTCCAAAATCATTTACTTACTCAGGCCAGAATTATCGTGGTTCTGAGTTGTTTCCTATCATGTTTTATTTTATAAAGAGTGAAGGTTCAAGGTGAAGATGCGCACGCACATTCCAAAATTCTTTTTGTGCGTACACTGTTTCTAAATGAGGCCCCAGGCACATCCACATTCAAAAGCAAAAAAAAAAAAACACTTTTCTTAATTCTCACATGACTTGGGTTTTATGTCTCACAATGAAATAAATATCATACTGAAAAAAAGAATAAAGTAATGCTCATATATATCATGCTTATACAATAGGCTTATGTAATCATTTTAATCACCAGGACATTGAATAATATAACCTGGAACCCAACAGCTGATTAGACTGATATCAAAATCACTTTTGAGCAAGTTCTCTGTGTCAATTTATGTGATAATCTCTCTAAAACTGCTAATTGTGCTAATGTAGCTGCAAGGTTAGCTGCAAGAAGGACTTCAATACTGTGCCAAAATACATTTTATTCCCTCCACTATTCAATAGAAAAATATAATTTTGTACATTTATACCTGACAGTTTTTCATCGCAAAATTCTCTTTCATGCTATATTTCACTTTTCAAGGTGGAAAATTAAAAAAAAAAAAAAATTCTGCTGTTACAATGTCCAATTGTTGACCACTTCAGGTTGTAATCAGTTTGTTGTGGTGAGACAACTTACTCATGGGACAACTTGCCCCACTTCCTCCTATATGTTAAAGTGAGATGGGAAATGTTACAGCCAACATTGAGATGAATTTCACAAGGTGTAACTGTAGCATACATCCTTACTTATGTGTGCATGATATTTATACATTCTTGTTACCTCTAAAAATTGGCGGTCAGTTGACTTTTTCAGTCGTTATAACTTCACAAAACAGAATCTTGCGATAATCTCAGTTTGAGTGGATTGACGTTCAGGAGGTTGGCAGGCCGGTTGGACCCTCCTGTTAGTTGAAATCAGTCTCAAGTGTGTGTCGATTCAACTCATGAATGGAGTCCCTGACTCCGCCTTGTAGTTCCTGGGCACTTTCCGTGGTCCAGTTGGCCAGGAGGTCACTGAAATCAGGGGTGTTGGAGGTATTGAGCGCACAGACAGGATGGGTGGGCAATGGTTCCATCCAAAAACTCGGAGGCAGAAGGCGTTTGCACATAGGAAGGATGTGCCCGTATCTCTTGTCCGCTTTTTCGCTAAGGACCTGCTTGCTTCCGCCATTGAAGCCCACATACGTCCGCAGGCCATATTCAAAGAGCTCAGCCAGGGGTCCTAATTTCTGGGTATTCTCTTCCTGAAGAACCTGAAGGTTGGAGTCGCTGAGCAGATTCAGGGAGGGTGGGGTTGACTCCTGGTCCTCCTCTGGCCCTACCCCACCCGCCGCACCACGTCCCCCCCCTGCCTGGGCCATCTTGACGAGATCAGCATAGTAGCGTTCACGACCGCATTTACCTTGAAACGTGCGGTCCTCATAGATGTCGCAGGCATCTGGGTCCTCTTCTCGGTTCTTCCGGCCGAAGTAGCGCTGGATGTCACTGTTGATGAGGTCGACGAAGCGAAGGAGGCGATTGGTGTTCTCTGTGGTGACCGGAGCGGCACTTTCATCCATCCAATCCCTCTCTCCCCCGTGTACCTGACTTAACAGATTTCGGCTGTCTTCTGTGCTCTCTGTGTCCCCTTCCTGTGCGTAACCCTCCTCCCCCTCCTCTTCCTCCTCTTCCTCGTCCTCTATTAAAGTATTGTGAATGTCCAGCGGGCAGTAGAAGGGGTGTTGGAAGGATGCGGCGAGCCGAAAGTCACTCAGATTTCTTATCACGCCAGCAGCCATGCTTGGATTTTTTTTTTTTTTTTTTTCCTGGGAATAAACAATAGTTACATTTGTGACTTGTGAAGCTGTTATTGCATGCCGTTATCTCATCCACTGAATGTGTTCAGTGATACTCGTGGCTGAACTTTTGTCCAGTTGAAACCCATTACATTTCATGCTTTAGATAATGATTATGCAAACCGAATTCATACAGCCCGAGAAGAAAAAAAAATATGAATATACTTTTTCAAACTACTATCGGTGACTATAATTTAGGAATATTTCATAAATATATACAATTTCTAACCATTTCATCATTTATGACAAATAATTTAAGAGGCATTTTGTGGTTCATCTTTAGGAGCTGCTTGAGTACAGGAGTACAAATGTGTGATCAATGTGTTCTGAGAATAACAGAGCTTTTTTTTTATTGAATGGTGCTCCATTTGTTATTTGGTATGAATTATGAATATTTTTGGATGAGTGTGAGTGACTGTTTTAAAGCATTGGGTTTTGATGGAGTTTTTTATTTAGCATATGGGTGAAAATATGTATTTTTTCTTTTTTTGTAGCTTTTGTCCCATATTTATGTATGGATATGTTTTAAGAGGATGTGAAAGATGGAATCTTATGCAAATATCTCAAATCAAAGAGAGAAGGAACACACAAGTCCAAGCATCATCACAGAGCATTAAAGGGATATTTTTTTTTTTTGTATTTCAGAGCTGCTAATAACTTTTCACTTTTGTATTTATTTATTTTTTTTATTTATTTAACCTTTATATTATTTTGCAGCTGTGACTCACAAATGCAGTTATTCCCTGATTAATGTTGTATTCGCTGTGTGTTACCTGCAGACACACAATTTTTTTCTGTTTTAATTTATCTATCAGATCCCTGCATTTTCTTTCTAACTGCACTTCATTATTTAAAATGTTAATGAAAATTAAAAAAAAAAAAAAGTTATTGAATTCAAGAAAATAAAATCTTTCCTCTGAATGTTAAATCTTTGAGAATATTTCTTTTATTTTCACTGCCTCACCCTGGTTCACAGAAATTTTTTTTGCTGTCATGAGCACCCGAATTCAATACGCATTCGCCTGAATAAATAATGACTAAATCTTTTTTGAGCAAATAAATTGCAACTTAGTGAGCATATAAAAATCTAAACTAAATGATCTCATAGTTCAAAAGTTTAAAAGCTTCAATATTTTAATGTCACTGCAGAACACTGAGCAGTATTATGAAGTTAGCTGTTTTCAAATGCATGCATGTATTCTTTTAAAGAAGAACGAATGCCAATCAACAGTAATATATAAAAAGGGAAATTGGGGCATTTAAGTAAATTGTTCCTTTTTAGCTGCATGGCGCTTTAAAATAAAAGTGTTCTTTCTCCCGTGTATATTTTCAGTAAAAGAAATATAGATGTCTGTCAGTTAAAACAGTTGGCATATAGCTGTATGGCTCTTACCTTCAGATAATGGAAGTGCTTCTTGCTACAGCTCCCAGTTACAAGCTTTGTGTGTCTCTACCTGCCTCTGAATTTATAGCATAGTGTGGGGCTGCCTCCCTTTCAAATATTTGAAGGCAGTATTGTAATAGTAGACTAGGCAAATAAAGCATTGGTTTGTTTTAGCACCCAGCAACCAGTGAGTAGAGAAGAAACAGTGTAAGGGAGCTGGGAGGGCAGACAACACCTAATGGCCTGCTTGCCAGGGGACTGTGGAGTGCGTTTCCACTACGCCCCTCTATTAAAACTAAAGCCACAGATGCCACGCTGCTTGGTGGTGATGGGCGCGTTATCGCTGCCTCTGATCTGCGCGTCCGGTCAAGGATGGGGCTAAATAGGCATGAAATCAAATCATATGCTATTTTGACTTCTGGAGTAGGACCCTTTTTAAAAGAACATCAAGCTTATCATGAAGTCACTGTATGGAGAAAATTGCTAATGTGAGCAGGCCACCAGATGATTAGATCTTTCCACTACGTGTGGTCTTAAACTGCCGTATGAAAAGGAGCATAGTTAGAGAGAAAATCATAAATGGTGGCACACATTTGTCAAAGCCAGAGAAATCATAAGCTATGTTATTATATCCTGCTTAACAAAAAATAAAACTAATATTTAAATGCATAGATAGGCATAGCATGGAAACATGCATGGTACGATTGCTACAAATCAGTAGACAGTTGACTGTGAACCAACACGAGGTCACTTGGAATGCACAAAACTACAATAGTCAAAGTAGCTCTGGCAAGTATTATTTTCATGTTGTAAAGTACCTTGCAGTTGATTAGTAGCCAAGTTGCTAACTTGTAGGACAGGGCAGAGATGAAAGAACAACATATAATGCCCTCACAGATTGTCCTTGCATTCTAACCAAATCAGGGACTAAAATTCTATGGTGTATATAAACAAGATTAGGTGATTATTAGCTAACCTTAGAATAATAAACTACCTAATGAGTCCCCGCGGGAATATGGAGCATCTGTCCCAACATATGTTCCAACAAATTTGCTCTTATGCATTGATTATAATAAAAGCGTAGCAGTGCCCATGGACGTGCCTTATCAGTGCATCCCCAGTTGGCTCGGAGTCACATGCTCCCCACTTTCCCCCGCCTCCCCGCGGAGATGCACCCCCAATGAAAATAATTCATACCTGGGACAAACACTCCAATATTGATTTGGGTGCATGAAAATCAATACCGGCAATATGTCAGCACTTGAGAGTTGAGACAATAGATTATACGCACCATTAGGCACACGAGCATTGACGCACACAAGGGAAATGGTGAGTAAATAGATTCTACACTGTTTGACTTGTAAATAGACATCAAGTCACCTATCAGTTTTGCATTCCAGTAAGAGAGTGATTGTTTTGGACAGGTTATCAAGGAAAATCAGAGTAAGACGTACAGTATGTCCCTGATTCAGCGTAATAAATCAGACGAGAGAATAAGAATCATGCATAGCCTGTTTGAGCCCCATCTGTACCTGAAATTGCTTTATATACAAGTTATGACAGTAGTTGCAATGTGTTAAATATCAACTGTTTTGAAGTATGAAATTTTTCCAGAGTGCCTCATTTAATAAATGGTCATCAGGATCATAGAGGGCCTCTTTAGCCATGGAGTATGTGTCTGCATATGTAGATATACTATACACTGAAAACCCTGACTGTGTGCCGCACTTGAATGTGTTGTGAAAACCGATTGCCTTGAGATGAAAAAATGAATAAAATTGTGTAAGTCAACTTAATTGCCTTGTGTGGATGGTACTTAAAAAAATAGGCATATATTTTGAAAGGTTATTTTACTATGCTTTTTAAGTGCTGTGAGCACAAGAGAATTAATCTGGTTTGTACGTTTTTTGAGGTAATTGGTTTCCACAAAATATTTGAGTGCACCACAATATCTGGACTATATCTGTGTGTAGATAGGTTTAATGAAAACATTCTCATCAGGGCTTGCGTAGTGGAACAAGTAATAAATCTCAAGGCAATAAATGAATCGTTGAAATGTTCATTCCAGTATTACCATGTATGTACAACCAAAACAAAATTGAGATCTCCCCGAGTTCAACTTTGGTACAAACGTTTGATAGGATTTTTAAAGCGCAAAATGATAAATGGAGGCCAATTCCAGAATTTAAAAGTGAAAGGGAACCAGGAGTTATACAAAGAATGTCACAAGTAAATTCGCCAATTTGTTAGGCTGTTGGTAACATTACCATAGACTAAGCATTTCATCAACTTTGTATTTGTGCATGTTGGATTAGAAATGTCTAAACATAATTTATATGAACTGTAATGTAATATGTTAAGATGATATTTAATGTAATGTTAAGGTTAACTGGGTTTAGTCGATTGGACGATGAAGACCGTGGCGGGTGTTAAAGGAAAAGTTACATAATTTTTTCCATATTTTCAGAGAAAAAGGAGACCAGATTTTAACTGTAAGAAGACAATGGTGCATACAGCATTTTCAGGTTAATGTGGCCTTAATTAAATTGAACATTTAGTATATTCTAGTTTAATGTAAGTTGTATGCTGTTTCTATTAAGCCCCACTACACGGCATTTATTTATTTCTTTTTATTTTATTTTTTTAATTAAAGGACAATATATAATCAGTATACAGCAAACAGTATACAAAGAAAAAAAACAAATGGGAGGTGAGACGGGGGTAACATGACATTATACTAAAAGGTTGTGAAGTGCACAAATACTTAATGTTTTAACACTTTTGATTTGTCAAATTAGTGAGTAACTTAAAATAATGTTCCTTTTTATTTTCGAAAAACAACAAAATAAGGTTTTTTCACTATACATTTATTTTTGTGGATAAAGAATGTTGCCAGAAATAAAATTGAATTTATTAAAAAGTAACATTTTTCTTCCTCCTTAGAATAATTATGCCCACTACACAGTGTTGTTTACTGAGTATCCGGAGGCTGGTTTACCCAATCAGATCCGTGGATGAGCATGCGTCATACGTCCACTGCGTTACTCTTCACCAAACCGGAAATAAATGTAACTTGAAACCAAAGCACAGCAGTCGATGAGTGTGGCGGTACTAGATGAAGCTTACTGAGCATGACGAATTGATCATTCGAGAATAAAATGACGGCGAATACCAAAGGGACGTGCTAGACATGACTTGAAAAATAAAATGGATAAATTTGTGATCGTGTGCCTTCTACTTCCTGTGTTATTGAACAGCTGTGCTGGGGATGGTAAGTTTAGCATTAGCTCGTAGCTAGCGCTAGTCTGGCCCATTTAATTACATTGCTAGGCAGGTAGGGTAGTAACAATAACAAACCAGTCAATACGCTACTTAATGGATAATTTAGCCTCGGTAACGCTGGTTTACAGTCGTGTAGCGAGCTGGCTGTATACACCAGTACTGCAAGTATATAATGTTAGTTAGCTAGAATAGCATAACTCTGTAATAGCATTTTTGGAGAGTCATTAACTTTGTAAACTAGCTGGCTGTGTAGATTAACGTTAATGGCTTGACACTGGTAACACTGAATGTGAAAAGGTTCATGTGAACAGCAGTTCCTCTATTTCACCTGGCTGTCATGCATATAAATAATAAAGTGTACACACTCACACACTTTATTATTTATTATTTTTTCTTTCTTTTAAAACTATGGACTTGTATCTCAAAGTCTGAAATAAATAGTGAATTGAATTTTAAAAAATTAAATGTGAAGATGGCAAAGCCGACTTTTTCATTCTAACGTGTGTTGTAACGTTAAGCCGCTTTCACACTGGACGCGAAACGAATTTTTCGCACTACAGGTTACATTCAAAGTCAATGCGAAGACGCGAAACGCGCTTTTGCATTGACTTTAAATGTAATCTGTCGTGCGAAAAATTCGTTTCGCGTCTGGTGTGAAAGCAGCTTCACTTTTCCTTATTGGTCCTCCTAGCTGCATTCATATGTACAAACGAAGCGACTTGTCGCTGGCTAACTGACTTATCGCTTTGCTTGTGATATAGCTGTAGCTACAAACTTCGCTGGCTCTGTTTGTGGAATTCATATTTTGAGCCGAGCGAGGTTGCTAACGAGAGCTCTTACGTTGCCGTACTGTTTGGTTGTTTGGCCTACTTCTGTCAGATTATTACGGGTGGGGTCACCAAATTGGTCTTTGAACACTGCTGAAGATTTGTTAAATATTAAATCAGGAGGATAGTTGAACGCATACAGAGAAGATCAGGTATGTCAGTAAAGTGAGTAGGGCTAATCTTCCGAAAATATTCTGAAAAAGA
This sequence comes from Gymnothorax reevesii, assembly GCA_029721435.1. Taxonomy (NCBI): domain Eukaryota; kingdom Metazoa; phylum Chordata; class Actinopteri; order Anguilliformes; family Muraenidae; genus Gymnothorax; species Gymnothorax reevesii. Next base: position 10,212,785 of record CM056592.1, read on the forward strand.
ACAACCATCTGTACTCTCCTTCATAATTTCTTATTGATAGATGAACATCTGAAAAATAACTGGTGAAAATTTCATCACAATATATAGAGAAATAAAGAAATCATGAAGGAAAGTATAGATGGTTGTAGTTTTTCAGCAGATTAGCCCTACCCCTACTGCAGGTTGTTCCTTTTCAACCGGACTTGAAATCCTAACGTTATTCATTAACTGCATGACGCCCTGGTCAGGAAAGCTGGCCGGTGTAAACCGATTGATAATCGCTTTTTTTTTTGCCGTGCTGTGAAACGACTCCATTACTTCTTGTCCTTCTTTCAGATTTAACATACGTCTCTGGATACTTCTCCAAAACACCACAGAAGCTGTCAAAGTACAGCTGGTACGGGAACGTCCGACTTTTCCATTTCACAGTGCCTGAGGATACAGTGCTTGTCCGCTGGCTCTTAACTGCGACTAAAGGAAGTGGTTCAAACTGTGGAACCAGCAACATCACAATGTGAGTGTCAGTTTCCATTGAACATGAACAGTTTCTTTACTAGTGTTCCCTGCATATCTATAATCTCGTAACCTATTATGGCCCTCTGTTTTTAGAGCACAATGACAAGATAACGATTGCATGTTTTCTTCCACAGACACTTGCGTTCAGGTGCACCCCCAGTGATAAATCCATTACAGACGGCATTTGCCAACAACACCGAATTCACATTGGCCCACAATCTAACGCTGACGGTCAGCAGTGGCCAAAATATTACCCTCTTCAATGTCTCAAACCCTGCACCTGGGGACTGGTTTATAGCTGCTCATCTGCCCAAAGATGATGGCAGAATTGAGCAAAAGGTTAGTTACGGATATTTTAATGACTCTTGCCATTAAGGCTGTAAGTATTTGAGCCGTTGCACATGTTTAGAGGGTTTTAATCCTGTGTGGTTCACTCTATGAATGTTAATTCCCACAATTCAAAGCTGACTGGAGTGGACCATGTATGAAAAACAACCCTTTAAAATGGTTTAGTTATTTGAGCACTTGGACATCTCTGTATCAGAAAAGGCACACTTTCAATTTGCCTTTATTCTTGTGTTTCTGCGTTCACTCACGGGAGTTTGTTCTGTTCTCTTCCCGCAGGGCTTTTCGTCCTCGTGTTCCTACTTCTTTCAGCCTCAGATGTTTGTCAGGAGAGTTGTGGACATGCCCATCCTTGAGTTACACTCACAGCTGCATCAGACGGTTTCCTCACCTGAAAACCCGTCCGTTTTTAAGTACGGAGACCTTAAGATGAAAAGCATGACTTCTGATTTGATACCACTGAAGGGATTTCTGATTGATTACCCCCCGCCCCCTTTCAATCAATTAATGTAGTTTTTATTCTTTATCCCAGGCTCTTTGTCCCAGAATACACTACAGAGCTTGCGGTCCATATCTCAGGCTGTGTCACTGAAGGTGTTGATACGAGGGAGTGTCCACTGGTGCTGACCCTGGGGTCCGCCACGCTCCGGGGCTCCTCGGCAAAAACGATAAACTGCTCGGGGAGAGTGTCCTGCACTGTCTCGCTGCCGACCCCGCCATGGGAGACTTGGGTCCGAGTCACTGTAGAGAGCATCTACGTCAACGTGACCACAGCCTTCACCGTCTCCGCTGATCTCGCAGGTGAACACTTATTAAAGCGTGATGCAAACATGCTTGACCATAGCTGACATTTATCTGGATTTAGTAATTGCCTGTCAGCCAAAAGCTACTCTTTATATTGCATCATTTATTGAGGATGTGTCCACATCGCGGTTTCTCAGCTGCATGTGACGTATACGTATACTGGCCTGACTCCAGACTTTCGTAAATGCATTTTTTTGGCCCATTTACCTAAATGTAATAGTCATCATTGTATTACAAAGAGCCTGAGCTCAGCATTTCTTATGTTCTGTGGCGATATTCACGATGACGTCACAAATTTTGTCAAACAGTTGGCAAAAAGGCTCATCTTACTCTTAGTTTACCAGCAGATCTCCGTCTTTATATGTACTTAATAAAACATCTAAAATAGCGATCCCAGTCAGTTGTTGTGTTATAAGCTGCATCAACAGGTTCGCTAAGGGTTCAGGAATCATGATTTTGAGGATTTTAAGCGAAGAACCAAAGAGACTACTTGCCATGTTTCTTTGTGTTATGATCACGCTTTCTGCCGACCGCTAAACTGCGCGGGCACGGCTATGATGTTATTGTTCATGAGCAGTGAATATCACTGTATACTAATACTTATTTCAACATCCATGCATTATATGCTGGATAAATGTCCCTGCTGCACACAGGTGACAACATTGTGTTCGTTTTTGAATGGCAAATGTTAATAATGTTTATTCAAATTGATTGCTAAGTCAGTAGTGACAAGTTTCTTTCCCTCCAACAGAGGGCTGCAAACCGAAAAGCGTTGGCTTGACGGCAGAGTTCTTCTCCAGGGCCAGCGCTAACAGCAGCGTTGAGCTGAAAGGGAACACCTCAGCGGCCCTCGAGGACACGAGCACCCCGGGGAACATTTCTTTAAGCCAGGACACGCTCGACAATGCCTGCGTGCACACACAGCCAGTGTTTAAGGAGGAACTGGACGTGGTGTCCGTGCGCTTCGCCGTGATCAACGGGGCCAATTTTACAGTGTCTTCCCTGGCTCCGACACTGCTCCTCCTCAACCTCAACTCCTTCACCGACAGTGGCGGAACGCTCAACCTCGACCTCAAGTTCAATCAGGTAGGTGAATGGCAACAAATCATATATGCAAACAGGACATGATGGAGCTGATGTTCGTTCTGGTGTTCTAGTTGAGCCTGGTTTCTCAAGTTCCACTTATGGGCCTCTGTTGGTGTGCAGATTGAGTAAGCTTTTCTTAACTCCACTGTGATGAAATTGTATGAGGGAACTTCCCTCAGAGCACCCTGCTATTAGCTGTAATAACCACTGTCTGTTTCTTCGGAAGTAAGCCGTCTCAGGTAATGCATTAGCTGTAATATGAAGTTACTGCTTCTACAAATAAATTTGTGTGCTCAATGAATCGCTCTTAACTGTACAGTTGTCCTGAGGTGATTTGTAAATAATGGCGATGAAAAATGGAAGAAAATAAGCCTCAGTTGTAAAAATGACTGATTATTTAAAAATCTTTATGACTGATACATAGGTGGCAGACCTCTAGAATTCGTGTGATGAGGTTCACTACTTGATCGAGGATTTAGTTGCCCTTCATTTAGATATTGATGGTTTCTCATTGCATAACCAGAAGTGCTTATCAGTGATACAGCCTCGATATTGAGAACATTTAATCCTGATGTCTATGCAGAGGTCTGTCTTCCCTTCTTCGCAGAGTTGAATTAGTAAATTGGACAAAAGGGAAATGGGTTTGCACATAAATCTTTTTAGAGTCATTGCATAAGCAATGGAGCCAGTTTCTGTGGTTCAGGTTTGCGGTATGTGGAAATTTACTTTCTATCATTCTTAGAATATTAATTGATAATGAAAGGACTTTAAATGCTCCCATTAGGAAGGTTCAGAATCATGGTCATTAATAGGAAGTATTCTTTTTTGCATGGGTTGTGTTCTTGTGACGTCATTGGCCAAAACCACAGAAACCACATCTATTTGCAAGTTCATATGATTGTTGCATTTTTTTTTCCTCTCTCTTTCAGACCAATCAAACTTACGGCAATTCCAGTGTGTTCGCTTGCTTGACGGCCAGGTCCCCTGTGCTTGCACTGAACAAAACACAGACTTGCATTACAGGTACACTTGGTGACTGAAGAATGAATGAATCACATGCCATATAGTCAAACTGCATTGAGTGCTCTCTGTACGGCACAGTGAAGATATGTTCCTTCTCCCATGCAGGGCTATCTCAGGGCTACGACATCAGACTGAACGTGACGTCCCCCCAGGTCGCTCTGCGTATCCCTTTCCCCGAGGCCGCCATGTGGTACCTCACCCTACAGACGCTGTGTCCGGCGAATGCCAGGTGAGATCGGTGGATTTAAGGAGAGCATTCATTGAAATTGGCCATCATCGTCCTGCTGAATTAAAAATGTGTGTTGGTTGTGTTTTTGCGTTGCTCTTTGTTAAGTGATTGCGGCAACACTTCAGCCGTAGTGGTGGCGTCGGTCTACCTTAGCGCCTGCATCGACGACTGCGGCACATATGGAGAATGCAGGTTGCTTCGCTCGTACAGCTATCTCTACGCCGCCTGTGTCTGCAAAGCTGGTAAGTCGAGTGGCAGTATTTTTTTTGCATGAAATAAAAGCCATTCAAATTATTTTAACCCTCAGAGCACTAAATGTAGCTATTGTTGCTCAATGATGTAAGATATCATAATCAAATCTGTTGAAAACTTACCATGTGGTGACTTGTTTAAAAGAGCTCCCACTGGGGAGCTCTTTTAAACAAGTCCGCACATGATAGGTTTTCAACAGCACAGGATAATTAAATGTATATGGTTTTAAAATTTATTTTGGCGCTCTAAGAGTTAAGAGGTTGCGCTTTCAATGGCGGGTACACAAGATTACCTTCAACATTTCATGTTTACGATTTGAATACCTCTTCCGACAAACGTCAAGTGGCTTGTTTTGAGCCATGATTTCTAGTTTTGTACTTGCATACGCCTTCAAATGATTGTGTCGAGGGCATACAGTAGGGCTATTAAACATGATCCAGAAAGGGCGGGGTTGGGTGCAGGCTTTCATTTCAACTAAGCCGTTCACACATGATTCTACTAATCAAGGACCTAAGTGAAGAATCTAAGGGTTGGGTTCGAGCCCCGGCGTATCCACCGGCAGGGGTCGGCTGCTTTTTCAGAGTAGCGCACAATTGGCCATCGCGCTACAGGGTTCCAAATTGGGAAGGGACTGCCAGATTAGGGGATACAATAATAGCTTTGTTCGTTGCTCCAGCGCCTCCTGTTGGCCAGAGGGGCGCTCGTCAGGAAGACTGTGGGTTTGTTCATGTCCGGGTATCCTCCGCCCTCGTTCTGAACTTACGAGGATTCAACCAATGAGTGTATAAGAATCAGTGGTTGACAGGCACGTGCTTCGGACGAGAGCCGTGAACTGTCCTCACTATCCTGAGTTGGCAGCAAGGGGTTGCATACGAGCAAGCTTTGTACTTAGTTCACCAATCGGGCATTCCAGATTCGGGTGGGATTGGAGATGCCAAATAAAAAAAAAAAAGAATCCAAGGGTTGATTATTAGAGTCAGGTGTGCAGCTGCTTGGTCCGATTGAAAGCCGCACCCACACCATCCCCCTCTGGATAGTGTTGAATAGCCCTAGCGTACAGTATATTGAATATAGGACGAGTTACCTGATATTGACGATGACATCTCGTCTGCATACATGTAATGATTCGCAGTAAATGTTTATTTCTGCCTGCACAGGCTGGCGTGGCTGGAGCTGCACAGATAGTCTGACTGCGCAGTCGTACGCGCGCCAAATGGCTGCTGCTCTACTTCTCACCCTCAGCAACCTGCTCTTCATCCCGCCAATCCTGGTGGCCGTCTATCGCTGCTACATCGTGGAGGCTTCTGTCTATCTCTTCACCATGTTCTTCTCTACGGTACCTCTCCATCTCTTCTCTCTCTCTTTTTTTCCTGACCTGGTTTTGAATTAAAACGAGTGCACCTCTACCTCCTCATATTGGCTTTCTCTGTTCCCCAGAAGGTCTAAAAATGCATCAATTTATTTAAATATAGCTACGTTGTACTGTAAATCTATATTTTAAGCTTTGAGTCCTGTAAATTAAATGCGAAGCTCAGTGGTTACCTTTCTTCTCACAGACCTCTCTTTTGTTTCATGCTCCCCTTTCTCCGTTCCAGTTCTACCACGCCTGTGACCAGCCGGGCATAACGGTGCTTTGCATTATGGACTACGACACCCTCCAGTACTGTGACTTCCTGGGCTCCGTGTCCTCTATATGGGTCACCATTCTCTGCATGTCCAGGGTCAAGGAAACATTTAAATATGTGAGACTCCGAAACATTGCTATTCGCATGCAAAGGAGAACACATCAGGCCTTCCTGTTTTGCTGCTCTGGTGGGACCAGCATAAATTGTGCCATTTGCAGCGGTGCATGATCCAGGTTTATGAAGTAGAGGTCCAGCGCTCAGTTTTGTTCAAGTCACCTGGATTTTCCATTTTGGAACAATTATTTTTCGGGGGTGGTGGGACGAATTAGGCGTTGTAAACTGTGGGCTGAACTACGAAACGATTAGTGGGGCAGCGAAGGTATGTTAAGCCTAAAGCCAGGGTTTTCTGTGTCACAAAGGTGGCTGTCTTTTAACCTGCCATTGTAGCATATGCCATCTTTGATTGCAAGTTTAGGGCTAGTCAAGCCAGCTTGCACAAACAGGACCTGGCTAATGTTGAATTTGCTACATGGTGCGCCCCTCTGGGAATTACATCACACCGTCACACAACTCATTTCACGGGTTAAATGAAATGGGATTTGCTTTTGCCTGGATAGGCCTTGTTAGCAATACCAGTTGATGACAATGCATTGCACAGTATTTGGGTGTTGAAAAAATTATAGCAACATGTCCTCTGGTAGAAGCTGGGCTGTATGGTGTGTGTGATTTATTTAATATTGCTCAAAAAAGATCACAAGTCCTAATAAACAGTATTTTACCTCAGCTTTCACTTTGTTGATGTGCTGAGCAGCCATTTTGGATTATGAGGTCGAGGTTGATGAGGTTCTCCCGACTTTTCGAGTCATATATTGTTAGCCTCTTAGCATAATTGCCTTAGTCATTTTTTTTTCTTTGGCTTACTATTGCAATATCAAAAAAAAATACCAATGTGCTTGCTAAAAATGGTGTTTTTTTTTTTCTTGTTTTCTGAAAACTTTCAAATATGACTTGGGCAACTATGCTATTAGGCTAAAGATATCTGACTTTAGGGGGCATTGTAGTTGGAATTCCTGCCTGGGAGTTCAGAAATTCAGTCTTTGCAGTTCAAGTGGAATGCAGCATAATTCGTCTGCAAGATGTTTTCCTGAGGGAACAAAAACATGGCAGGATTTTGACCTTCTGACCCCTGGATATTCCACTGCTGACCATTTGTGTGTTTTACCTTTGAATCTTAAATCGGAGCCTGGAAACATAAGAGCCACTTCAGGGATGTATTTCTCATGGTCATTCTTATGTCCCAACTTACAGAAAATGTCTGTCTTAGGAAGACTTGGTATCAGTGGCCGCTGTAGCCACGAGTAATGCTGTAAATTAGATGTTAAGTTCTCCCATTGAAAAGCTATTAGCTGTTAGCAATTTCACAGTCCATGGCTGTTACTACTTAGCTGGAATAAAACCTGAAGATGAAAGTTCCTTAGGTGCTTGATAGATTGTGATGTTGCTTTGTTTGTGTGCAGATGCTATTCATGCTCGGGACCCTCATCATTGCCATGTCGATGCAGCTGGATCGACGAGGCTTGTGGAACATGCTGGGTCCCATTCTGTGCGCGGTGCTCGCCATGGTGGCAGCCTGGGTAAGGGTGTTCCTCTCGCTTTTGTTCTGGTCTGATAATTTGTGTTCAGTTTTAGCCGGTTAGGCTTAATGCTCGAGGGCCGGCTTAGCTGTCTGGCCTCACTCCTCCAGGCTGAAACTTCAAAATAATCACATTTTACGCATCTCAGTCTGTACAAATTGTGTTTGTGTTGTTACGCTGCAGGTATACAGAGGGGTGAAGCGAAGGCAGTGTTACCCAACCACGTGGAAGCGCTGGGTATTCTACCTAATCCCCGGCCTGGCTGCTGCCATCATCGGTCTATGCGTTTATGTGTTCGCCCAAACGGACGACAACTATTACTACACGCACAGCATCTGGCACATCATGGTGGCCAGCAGTGTGGTCTTCCTGCTGCCGCCGAGAGATCGGCACAAGGAGCCCTGGGGCTGGTCGCGGAAGCTGTGCGGCTACCAGATCTGCAAGAACGAGAAGGAAGAGTTGTACACGGTCACTTAGAACAGGGGGATGCAGCCTCCCTTTTCCGGAATCATCAGTGCGGCCGTGTCTTTATCCCTCTGTCAGGGAACTGGGTCACACTTTAGATGAAGTGTTGCTCATAAAGCCTTTATACAGCATTTATAATGCCTTCATAGATGAGACATAATGTCTTCATAAATCATACATGAGCAAATTTCATGCATTGTGAAGGCTGAAATAACACATCCTTATTCAGCATGTGATGTTAGATGTCATATAACTAACAATGTCACGTAGCTAGTGGCTAAATTCTACAAAGGGTGACATTGTCATCACTTCTGGCATCACATGCTGAATAAGGATGTGTTATTTTACCCTTCACAAAGCATGACATTTGCTTATGTATGATTTATGAAGACATTATGTCTCATCTATGAAGGCATTATACATGCTGTATAAAGCCTTTATGAGCAACACTTCATCTAAAGTGTGACCGGGAACTATACCGTACAGGGTTTATTTCACCACACTAAGCTTTACCTTTATGGGCTGTGTCCCTGCCTTTACATTTTGCTAAGATGAGTTGATTCTCTGAAGTGCAATTGTCTGCTGATCTGAAAGGTGCATGCTATACTTTTGAGCTAAGCGCTTAAAGCCCCATTCTCACCTTCACGATTTAATAAGTCGATTTGCGCCGATGTCAGATCGTGGCAAGTCGTGGAAAAGTCTTGAGGGTGTCTTCGATGTACTCGTAGGAGTTCCTGAACGGTCGCAACCAAGTCATCATCCTATTTTTGTCGTGGCACGATTTTCTGAATTTAAAAAAAGTTGTGGTGCTTCTCTTTCGCTCGTTACATATCGTCATATGTCACATGGATGTGGTTGTGGTGTCATGCAAGTGTCGTGATGGTTCCTGAACATTCCAGAGCAATAGTGTTGAGGACAATGGCCACGATTGTGTAAGAAGTAGTGACGAGGTGCTACGAATGCCGGTGACGTAAAACGACTTGAACTAGAATCGACAAAGACGGACTTACAATGAACCAAGATTGAGTAATGTCAGACGGCAGTTCTTGACCATTCGTATGTGCCTGCCTGTGCCAGAATTTTGAGTTTAACCGGTGGACTGACCTTAAGTCATTACATTTTATTGGTCTTGGTATGTCGGCACAAATTGGGAGAAAACTCATGAAAGTGAGAACTAGGCATAATTCACGTTTAAAATTTTAGTTCATTATTGTTTTTTGATCACATTTAAGACTTATTGGAACTCTGTTGGACAGAGAATGATAGGAGTGATCTTAGAACATGCTAGTACAATTTGCTGTAACTCTATGCAAAATTACACTTGTAGCTACTGGTATATTGCGTGCAATACACTACCAACTTGCTCCATTAGCCTTCCCATTGTCTTTGAATCTACATAGGCTATTCAGTGGTTTTTATTGAAAACGAGAGATTTCAGTTTTTTTCTGAAGAGCACTTGACTCGCAAGTTGTGTTTTAAAAGATTCTTTTCGAAAATAAGGCCAGCTGTGACTCACAGAAAAGGCAAGTTGCCTCTGAATGAAAAGTGTCTCTGCATCCGAACAGTAGATGTATATATTTTTGGGTCAAAATGAATAGCAATGTAGTGTATCTGAGATTTATAATAATTTTTTTATGTTCTTCTTCGGGAAGAAATCTGTTAAGACTTGAATATTTTAAGCACTTTTCTAAACCTGTTTCATTGGTTATAGGGTACAAGGGACTCATTTTTATTTAACCGTTGAGTTATATTGCGAAAACTCTGTTAGTAACCATTAGCGCTGTGATTTAAAATTCCTTTGGCTGATTATTTATGTTGATTTTTTTCTTGTTTTTTTTTTTTCTTGTCTTTGATTTTGCACTTCTAAAAGGAATGGATTGTAAGAGGTACTTACACTCCCGAATAGTCTTTCCTGCTGACGGCCTCCATTAGTGAGGTGTCATTCATCCTGTGTCCATCGTCTTCTCATTATCCTGATACACTGTAGCAATGCTGACCAATATTATGGTCCAGTTTTTAATCTTACACATTTTTTCATCTTGTCAGATTTTAAAAATTGAAAATTTAAAACGTTATTTCATAGAGACTTCATAATGGGAAAGACTGTAATTTCCCTCTCTAAATATGCGTTCCCTTGTAATATAAAGTGATCAGGGATCTCCAAGGAACTTGTTCCTGAGCAAGCAATAACGGAAAAGCTCTTCGTTTTTTGGGGGGTGTCGCGTCTTGCATGGATTGAATAGGGGCTGCCATTCCGTCACACTTGACCATTTGAAATGAATGATTTTGATTTAGTTTTATTTATTTTATGCAAATGCACGGGCCAGTTCCAGGAACGAGAGAAGAGTTGACCTTGAATGTATAACATGTTCATGTAAGTAGTCCATTTATTCTTCTTTGTTCAGTTATGAGCTTTTTTTTTTTTTTTTTTTTTCAGTTTCAAAAGTGAAGGCCTAACAGATGTTTGTTGGGCATACATTTAATGACTCACAGTCTCAAATTTTAAGTTATTGGGCTCTTTATTATTGAAGTTATTAATAAAGGTAGTTTTGTTTTATTTATTTATTTTTTTTGTTAGCCCACCGATGGGACAATGGCAATCTAGCATCGGAGATGTGCATTATGAGTGTGATTATATCATTATAAGTGATTCAAATTCTGAAAACTTGGTGAGGGGATATAAATACATTTGTTTGAAGACTACTAATTAATTACTTGCTGATTTCTTTCAGAATTGTTTTGATCTAGCCACTAGAAGCACTTCTGATTTAATAAATATTTCTGAATTTTGTTCTGTATTGTCTGTTTGTCTCTGAGCATGATTGCACAAGTGTGAGTCTGTGTCTGTGCGACAGAAAAACTTTCTGAAGTCTTTTCTGAATAACGCTTTTGTAATCTCTTTAGGCCTTATGTGCATTGGAACTTTACACTGACTTCACCTAATAGATTTAAAGTTATAATTTGAAGTGATTGTTTTTTTAGCTCGCCGGGACGAATGTCGTCCGGAGAGCTATTGTCGTACCCCCTGCGTCCGCGTCCGTCCGCGTGCAGAAAAACTTTAACCTTCCCCCCGGCGAGCTTTGTTGTCTGTCTGATGACTCTTGTTCATCTTATTCATCAAATAATTTTTACCCCACAGCGCTTTATGAATAAGGATATGAATAATGTAACATGGTTTGCTAACTGCCAATAATCACAGAAGAATGTATTTTTCCTCTATAATTACTGCCAGTGGCAAACCAGCTTACATTCTTTATATCCTTTGGCTAAGATGCTAAAATAACTCAGAATCCTCAAATTCCATAGAAAGCTCCATAATATAAAATGCCTAATGCCTGAGTTACTAAAATATAGAAATGCAATGCAAAACGATGATGGACTGGAATCAGACTATGACTTGCAGTCAAGCATATTCACTTTGTGAGGATGTAAGTTCTGAGCATGCTCAGTAATCATCACACAGCTCCTTTAAGAAGGCTGGCATATTAAGTTTTGAGCTGTTTCTACTCATTTGGCGTATTCTCGCTGAAGCAGAATCAGCTGATACAGACTCTAACTTGAGTTTCCTGTCAGAACTAGTTCCACAAAGTGGTGGATAATGTTTTATTTATTTATTGTTGGGTGAAAAAAAGCATAGTTTTGCTAGAAAACATGCATAGTTTCTACCTTGTCAGTATTCCACTTAACTATGCCGGTGTTTATAGTTCTTGTGATGTGACCAGATACGTGAGAATTCTTCACTCCTCTGTCCCTTATTGAACTATTGCTTTCCAGGCGTTTACTGAACACCGACTGGCGTGGTTTATTATAATATTGCAAACACAAATCGGCTTATAATTGCAGATTATTCTTAATCCTCTGCAAAGGCACTCGCACAATGAGTCAGAGTGGTTCTCTGGCACTGTGCCAGAGACATTTTGCCGAAACTAAAAGACATTGCCATACTATTTAAAACCTCAGACAACCTGCTGCCTGCGAAGTAGTCCAGTAACATATTTGCCAGCTACAAATTCTTGTAATATTGTAGCACTAATGCTAACATTACAGTCCTTTCCCAGAAGCTGTATTAGAAGTGGGACGTGGTTGTTGGAAGCTGACAATTTAGTACATAAGGTTGTCCTGAGGCAACGGCAAAATGCGAGCTATACTGTTTGTTTCTGAAGAAACGCATATCAAAATTTTAACGTAATTGTAAAATAATGTCCATACCATTATGGGGAATTATTTAATATCTTATATTGGAAAGGACCAAATGGATGACGGTTTTTTAGAGCAGAGACAATTGCTTTCATAATGGCATTAAAACCACTGCAGTCAATGACAGATCCACAGTTGCCCATTGAAGAATATTTCTGAACTGTTGAACAGGTATCAGAGGGGTTTTGAATAGCATTGTGGTAATTCTGTGCATCAGCTTGGTTTGGCATCACTGTCCTACCAGGTTCCAATTACTGAGTCCGCCAGTGATCCTAATCATGTCTCGGACGGTTTATTTTAGTTAATCAAAAGTTTGATTGCTTTTTGTACAACTTTCATGGCAGCACAATGGCAAACTTTGCTTTTATTGTCACAGCTATAGACCTAGAATTGACAACTCTTAATTTCTCACACGTACCTCCCGTAAGGATGCCATTAAATACATCGGATTCATCAGAAATATCTGCAGTGTTATTGTCTGAAACCGTATGGCACCTTGAAACAGTAAGATTATGTAAAAAAATCTTTTCTCCTCGACAGGAGTGGACCATAATGTACGCGAATGGAATTTAATAAAAGCTCATGGGCCTCGTTAACCTTATATCGCTCAAAGGTCCAGTGCCTATTGGAGAGACTTTCAATGGGGCACGGGAGTTCGAGTGCCCATCTGCCAGTAATGCTTTGTTCCTCCTCTGACCTCCGTCATCAGGTCCTCACCAGTGCCGGCCACTTACTATTTAAGGCCTGTTTGCCTTCTGTTGTTACAAGGCAATCAACAGTCGCTTCATCTGTGAGTGGTCCTAAACAACCTTCTGAAATAAACTTCTTTTCTTTGATGCTTAATGACTAGATTGTTCTCATGGTGAAATAATATTTAACAAGCTGGTATGAACATAAAAAATTAACAGCAACAGATGTGCACAGTTGGAGCCCTTACAGCCATACATTAATTATACAGCTATGCTAACCATTGGATGAACCTGTGCTAATCCAATGCTTTCATTTCATTGCATCAGACCCATAGACCTCATGTTCTTCATCCATCATATGAAAACATATGCCCTTGAACGTGTAAGCACATTCTATTCGCGTGTCTTCTACAAATTCTAGAGTTATTTCATGGGCTTTACATTCAGGTCTTCTTTGAACTTCATGATGATTTATTTCTTTTTTTCGTAAATTAAATTTTCATGAGATACTTGTTAAGATGGTAAAGAAAAATTCCTAATGAGCTCACGACCGAGTAGAGTCATTGAACCATTTACAGGTTTGGAATCGCCAATAATTTTTTACCTTAAGTTATCATGCTCTCATTAAATTGATCCAAAAATACTGCAAAGACATTTACAATGTTACACATAATTAGAAGCAAAAACCTTCCCTCAAAACTTGTTAGCCAATTGTTGGCTTGAGAAATTAAGGCTTTTCCATGTGTGGGATTGCCAAGAAACCGCAGATTTCATGCGAACATGACCAGAACTGTTTTGAATGAAGATCACAAACATGGTTTAACCAGGGCAAAAAAAAATGAAAATAAGAGAAAGCCCTCATACACAATGTCAAGGATGTCATTGAGGCTAGCCGTACAAGAAGAGTTTCAAAATAGCCACTTCTAAAACTGGCAAACAAAGATAAAGGGATAAAACAACCAAAATGATGCCAAGAGTGGATTTTTATAAGGCTATAAAAACTTATGAGGCCAGCAGCCTAAAGTCATCTCATCTCTGCTGCACACATGTATCAAACCATTCAGTCTGCATGAATAAAAAGTGTTTATTCCACCTTTTTGAATGTCCACGGAAATATGAGGCTGGTTAGAAGGAAATTCAGAATAATTCTGAGACCAGCCGCACATGGAGAACTGCTTAACATCCCAAAATCCAATTATAATTTAGTTCATTAATATAACTCAGCAATATAAACTCACCAAATCAATTTCAAATGAGAGCACTACCCCCCTGCCCTGCTGCGATTTATTTTATTAAACAAGCTCCCACTGGAATATGGTGCGCGAAGCCGAACGAGTGGAAACTCCTTTCGGAAACACAGACAGCACAATCCCTCTGAGGAAAGAGGCTGAAGCGAAGCAACGGAGGGCAAAGCAGGGTGAGCCTCTCAGGGATGGCGAAGCTTTTAGGAGCCCAAGGCGAGACTGAGGCGACCAGAGAGAAGGAACAGGGCAAAGAATACGACTGGAGGATGTGGGGAAAAAAGTCACTGAGGAGTGAAGAAAGGCTTTGGTAGAAGAGGCAAAATGGAAATTTTTAGAGTTCTTGAGGAAGCATTAGCATTCACAGAAAGTATGCTCTATGGCCGATAGCTCATAGGAAACCTTGATGGATCAGCTGCCAGCTTGGCTGTCCTCTGCTATGGGGAACTAGGAACCAGGAACAGCGGAGTACAGTTTGAGGCATATCTTCACTGGGGCATCTCTGGTACAAACTCAAAACAAAGCTTACCCTCGAAGATTCCGCACGTTTCACTGCAATGATTTGTTACGTAGTTGTAGCAGAGGTAATGCCCTCTGCAGATATGTAGCACATGCTGAAAGTGTCTGATACTGAAAATTTTATTTAGCACAAAGTTGCTTGGTTTATTTAAATCAATGGGATGACCGCTTATTTACAACTCAATTCCCAAAAATATAAAGTCATACACATGCAGAATAAAACAATTTGTTTTGAAACGTCCAGTACGTACATTCAAATATATTTGGTGAGACAGTAATTTCGACAACATAACCGCTTAAAAAGATATCACTAAATGATTTTTATAGACTTTCTCAGTATAATGCAAAGATGTTTTTTGATACCTGTGCTCACTCAAACAGTCGTTTTGTGGTGTACAAACATTCACTGCAAGCGGTAGTTCAATTTCAGTGAGCGTAAATATGAAGATTGCTTGTCCATGTCTTACAGGCATGAGTAACTTACAAGAATACACCAACAGGTGAAAAAAATTGCCTCGCATATGTGCAAAATGAAGTGACTTTGTTGAGTTCTCTCATGCCGACTTAATATACTGCAACTGATCACAAAATGTGCTGCTGAAAGTGACTGGTTTAAACTGAACTAAATTAACTCACTGATGTTTTGTAAGACGCGGAGAAAAAAAAAACTGTTGACCGTTGTATGATCTGGGACACACCTTACTGAAAAGATTAAAAAATAAACATCTTCTGCAAGGCGAATCCGGACGGGCATCCAGGTGTGTTTACACCT
The DNA here is from genome assembly GCA_029721435.1 of Gymnothorax reevesii. NCBI lineage: Eukaryota > Metazoa > Chordata > Actinopteri > Anguilliformes > Muraenidae > Gymnothorax > Gymnothorax reevesii. The sequence goes on from CM056592.1 coordinate 10,228,161, forward strand.
GAGAAACGGTTCCAGAGCAAGTCGCTGCTTGTGCTGCCGGCACTGTAGCGCCGGTGCCCCCGGAAGACGCGTTTGCTTTCCCGTCTTCTTCTTTGGTGGTGTGGGAGGCCAGAGCAGGACTAGGGCTTGAATGACGTTGGCGCCTCATAAAGGGAAAGACGCTGAGACAGACATTTATTCACAAAGACTCTGGGTCAAACAACAGTACAAACACCATGAAGAACAAAAGGAACTAGAGATTGTTTTTAGGGCAAAAAAACAAATGTTCCCCCCCCCCACCCCAAAGCAGCTGCCCCTAATTGATGTCCACAGACATTTAGGAAGAAGCCAGAAAGGTTAATAACCTCAAAAGGCGCGTCTGCACAACTTGATGCAAATGTGCGCAAATTTTCATGGAAATATATCAAACGGTCCAGAGTACCAGTAAGGTTACTTACTGACGCAGACGTGCATGGGAAACCAGACAAAAACAATATGTCCCCCCTCACTTTTGGGGGGGGGGGGAACATAACAAGCAGTTGCAGTAAATAACTGACTGCTGACTCATCCTGTTAATAATGCATATTAATCCAAAGGGAAATGAACGGGAAGTTTCACATGTATTTGAAACAACTTTTTTTTCAAAGAAAGGGACGGATTTTTACCTTTTCTTTGTCTCCTGTGGCACAACGGATTTGGCAAGCATGTTCTTGTACAGGTCAGATTTTAAGTATCTAGGATAGGAGTCCTGCAGGGGATGATAAGACCTACATCAGCGCAGGAGATTAACTGTCTATTACAAACATGAGAAGTATGACAGATTGACATTTTTTGTCGGTGGATTTTATTTCATTATTGGCCTGCTGGTGAAAAATGCTGTTTATTTTTGTTGACACACTGCAAAGCAGGGGCCAGCCCAATAAATACCAAAGTCCTTCACTGAGTAAGTGAGTAAGTGATGACCACTATTGGCCATCTGCGAGTTGGAGCTTCCTCTTTGACCGTTCCTCTTTCAAAATGAAGCGCTGCAAACTTTTGTCAATTATGTCTATCCGTGAAACAATTTCACCACAGTTTATTACTCTGGACAAGCATGGTCCAGCTATATACTCGGTTTTGACCTAGTCTTCTTGAAATACTTAAATACTTGAAAGTTTGTAAGGCAGTATCAAAAGGCAGTTTATCATGCACTCTTTGGACAAAAACTTCTGCAGGGAGACCTACTTTTTTCATGAGGAAGTAGATGTGCATTTGTGCATCATCCATGACGAAGCGATGAGGGTTCTGAATGCCGAGCAGTGTCTTCTCCATGGTCTTGCTGTCTATATTAACCCATCTGCTGGCTGATGGTGCGAGGAACTGCCTGCAGAACAGGAGAGACCCCTGAGAATGCCAATATTTGAGACCTGAAATCATCTCTTATACTCAGAAGCTGATTATTAAGTAATTTTATGTGCACAAACTGCAACATAAAAGTAATGATCAATGGGCTAGAAGATGAGTTATACGCTAATAGAATATGCAGTCTGGCTCGACATAATACATGCAAACCGTGTTTAAGGGCGCAGTGGTTCACAAGGGTTAAATGTTCTTTTCCTTACTTGTAAATTTCTTCTACTTTAGATTGAATTTTAGAGCTTTCTCCAACTCTGACATCCACACAAGCTTGCCAAAAACACAGGTTTTCCGCTGGAAAAGAAAAGAAAAGGTGCACATCTCAATTATTAATGCAAAAAATACCACTTTACATAATAACCACAGCATGAAATATTCAAGAGTTCTTAACAGAAACTGAAGTTGTTTGTGTACTGTATTTGTGACTCACCACTGAATTCTTTCTCCAGGTACTGCATTAGCTCATGTCTTCCCATTGGGTCATTCAGCAGCTCCATAAAGCTAAAGCTCCAGCGCTCCACACGTAGTTTGGTAGGTACGTTCACCCTGCACCAAAACACAAGAGCTGACATAAGCAGATAAATAATCTCCTCTTCAAAACAATTTAGTTGTCTTAATGCCATGCTATGGTAATGAGTTTCAACTGCTATTGATAACGCTTCATCACCTCCTGCTGCTTGGCTATACGTTCAAATAGATGAATGTATAAAATATATCACTGTAGGCCATAACAGTTAAAATACATCATTGGATCAACATAGTATTTATAAAACTGAGTTCATGCAGTAGGCTAACTTGTAATTCAGTAATTCTCTAATAAGCCCTAATGAGGAACACATCCAATTCCAATATTCCATACTACACATTTTTCACGCAACATAATTAGAAAAAAATCAGCTTGATTTCTTTCAAAATCTATTTAGTGTTTGAATCGGTCAGAATAGGAATTTATGACCCTCACATATCTGAATTCATTGACCAAAACATGGTGTCGTCTGTTATCCATGGGTTGCTGGGAAGGCAGCCTTGCATGATGGGGTCATGGGCCAGATACTGATCGCTGAATTTGACAAAGCTGAAAGAGACGTAAGAAGCGTCAGCCACAATAAAATCATACTTTTTATTTACAGTGGATATATTCAAGCTTTTTTCCCTTTTCATGCGTAAACAAAGCCATTCATAATAATGAACTCTAGAAAAACACCAGACATTAATTATTCGCTTTGTTAAAATGATACAGCTGAAGTGGACCCTGTCTTATATTGATTGATAAATTTTGCGTGGATACTATCCAACGTACAAGGATGCTGTTGGCGCCACCTTTTTGCTGGTACCACCACGCAGATCCAGTATCAAAGTCAAAGCCAAAACTGAGTCATTTTGGGGCAAAAAATCATCCACCAAGGTTTGAAAAGTTTCATAAATCTGTGACGTATTGACCTTTAGTTTAGTGAAGCACTGGAAAAGAATCTAGCCACGGCTGCCATAATGTAAGACAACACATACTATAATTCAAGTTTTTTTTTTTTTTCAAATCCACACGCAAATTGGAGGCGCAGTTAGCGAACAATGTCGTGCTTTACCAGTAATATAACAGCAGGCATATGTAAATATGCTAAATAAAGACCAATATTCTATTTGAATCTCCTGCCAATTGCAATAAATGATAAACATAATGCATACAACGCCAATAAAAATCTTAAACTGCAGTTTTAACATTGTATTATCATTCTAACATTGAAAACATATGAAACTATTTAATTCAGATGATGTAGAACATCTAACACAGAAGAAATCAAGTCCTGTAACTTTTGGATCGTTTGTTTATTTGTCGGATATCGCGTTTTATTTAAAAATTTCGTACCACATTGTATAATAAAACGATGCCATTCTGATCATTTCTATAGTATTCAAGCGCCATAAGCTACAGTTCCGCATCCAAATACCAAAAGCACTTATGCCAAATAAGGACGAAGTGAATAACATGAAGACCTTTTGTGAGAGCATTTTTGGAGTGAATTGCAGTGAAAGCCCATTTGCTATTCTATTCATAACATGCCCAGCGGCTCTCTGAAGTGGAGGGAGAATACAGGCCATCAGCTTACATTCTCCTGGTCTGAGCATTAGCTCCATTAGTATCCACATTCAAGATATGGAATTGGGAGTATAATTCCATACATAGCTTCAAACCGGATACACTATGAGATAACCCATTACCGTTAAAAGGTAATCATGGCAATATTCTTAGAATGCTTCGGGGAGGCGGCCATACCTTTCCAGACAAATTGAGGACTTAACTCGAGTTCTTGACAGGAATTTTTTGATGCGTTCGATCTGCACCCATCCACCAAAGAGGCCGAAACAAAACAAAGCAATGATCAAATTAGCAGAGCTCATATTCAAGTTAGGAGATCTCAAGTCCAATATTTGCGGAAATGCACTCATTTTTATTACTAAGCATGACTGCATCACCGCTTGCGTCATTAATGCACTAAATTGCTTTTATTCACTACTTAATCAGAGAACTTGAAAATTCTGCCCCTTTTTACCTCTTTTTTGTAGTACTCAGTGTTCTTTTCTGCAAGAGCAAGCAAACAAAAGAAGAGCATTAAGTTTTTACGTTTTTTTTTTTTTTTACATCACGCGTCGAAGTCAAAATGATACCCTCGCAAACAAAAAATAAAAAATCACCCATTCTCTTCAAATGATTTCAACCGAGTCTGATGATGGTATACTTACATTTGATGGAATTAGGATGCACAAAGGAACAAATAAAGAAATAAAGCTGAATGATTACAATACTGGTCTGATCTGACATCATTCATGTAGAATAAAATATGAGAACAGTATGTTAAGAATAGAATACATGTAGAATAAGTGTAGCAATGAGGAAATGTTTTGAGATGCTCTTTGATACGACATCACAATCCTTCACATCGGCTCCCAATCAGTGCTCATTGGTGCAGAACACTTCAGATCCTCATAGACTATTGAACTGTAATCAGCCATAACAGTATTTAGCAAAATACCACAAGACAAGGCTTGTTGCAAATATGGTCTCAAACACAAATGACCTCCAAAGTCAGATGTTCTTCTTAGTCAGTCAGGGTCATAATTTGGCTTTATTTGGCATCGCATTTTCTCAATGTGAAGAAATGAAGTGCTCAGTGCTCAGATAACATCTGTTCATGCTGTTCTGTTCCATGACATTCATTTCAATACATGACAGAAGTGCATGATACAGATGATTTATGGAATGACATTGAGAGACTGATGGTAGAATGAGCCAATTAAATGGAATTGTAAATTAACGCTTCTCACTGACCAGTAGAACTCGAGTGTTGGAGCGGTTTCTCCGTTGTGGACCATGTTCTAGGATGTCGAATGCCCCTGGCTGTAGAGAGTTGTACGACATCAAACCAACTCAAATCAAGAGACAGATTTTTTTTTTTGATTAGAAATTACATCTATATTACATTTCTACTTGATGAAAATCATGTGGTGATAAAAATAATGCATCTGTTTACAGAAGTTCAGCAGCAAAAGGAGGAGGCCTTATGCAAAAAAGGATGACCTGACTGAGGACCTATAAACATTTCTCGCTCGTGACAAGTCCTCACAGAAGAACACAGCAAAGAATTTTGAACAGTAACTTAATAATAATAGAGTTCTACTCTGCATAATCAATTTGAAAATAAGTAATACACTTTAAGTCAGTCTAGACGGCTACTGAGATGCATGCGGCACTAGGCAAGTCAATGCTAGAGCACCATGACCCGACGGAGTCGTACAATCAACTGTTTTCGTGGAAACTACCTTAAAAAACAACTTCATGATTTTGCATTAACAGCACTAAAAAACATGGTAAAATAATTTTTTCATGATGTATAAGAACCGTTCACAAGTTGCCTAACACAATTTTTTTAGGTAATTGGTTTCCATAATACATTTGAGTGCACCACACTAACAGAGGGCAAGAATTGCTGAATTGCTGTGAGTTATTGTCTCGTTTTGCAATTGAACTCATTAAGTAGAGTCAGCATTTTGTTGAGGAGAACATGTACAGCGCCCTCAATAATTATTGGCACCCCTGGTTAAGATGTGTTAAAAGCCTTAAATTAAATTACATTTTTATTGCAGAAGCATACTCTCACAGTAAAAATTGAAGAATAATGTAACCTTCAACTCAAGAGAATTTTAAGGGAAAAAAAAAATCCCTGACTAAGAAATAATTATTTTTCATAAAATCACCTGTTCCACGATTATTGACACATTCCTAGGAAATAAATGTAATTGAAGTATTTCTGTCATTTCTACTCTAGTTTACAAGGTTGATCAGAGTATCTAGGAACATCTAATTAGTAATTAATCACTTCCTGTTTCCCTGGGGTATAAATATGACATGACACAGAGGCCATTTCTCTTATCCACTCTTCAACATGGGAAAGACAAAGGAACACATCGTTCAAGTAAGGCAGATGTGTGTCGACCTTCACAAGTCAGGCAATGACTATAAGAAAATAGCCACTCGCCTGCACCTGCCCATATCTACTGTCAGAAGAATCATTAAGAAGTTTTAAACAACTGAAACAGTGGTAAACAAGCCTGGAGGAGGACACAAGGTTATTTTACCACCACGCACAGTGAAGAGGATGGTAAGAGAAATAAAAAGTTCACCAAAGCTCACTGTTAAAGAATTGCAACAAATGGTAGCATTTTGGGATCACAAAGTCTCCAAAACAACCATCAGGCGCTATCTACATACCAACAAGCTGTTTGGTAGGCATGCATGGAAAAAACCTTTTCTCACTCACAATCATAAACGCAAAGGTCTGGAGTTCGCCAAGCGGTACTAGGACTTCAACTGGGACTGTGTGCTTTGGTCAGATGAGACTGCGAGAGCTTTTTGGCAACAAACACTCTAAGTGGGTCTGGCGGAACACAAAAGATGAGTATGCAGAAAAGCACCTTGTGCCCACTGTGAAGTGTGGGGGAGGATCGGTGATGCTGTGGGCCTGTTTCTCTTCCAGAGGCCCTGGGAACCTTGTTAGGGTGCATGGCATCATGAACGCTTTGAATACCAGGATATTTTGAATCAAAATCTGGTGGCCTCTGCCCGAAAGTTGAAGATGGGTCGTCACTGGGTCTTTCAGCAAGATAATGACCCTTAAAATGCGGCCAAATCTACACAGAAATGGTTCACCAGACACAGAATCAAGCTCCTCCCATGGCCATCTCAGTCCCCAGACCTCAACCCCATTGAAAACCTGTGGAGTGAGCTGAAAAGGAGAGTGCAGAAGAGAGGACCCAGGTCACTGGATGATTTAGAGAGATTGTGCAAAGAGGAATGGTCAAAGATCCCTATTTCTGTATTCTCCCATCTTGTGAAACATTATAGGAGAAGATTAGGTGCTATTTTGTTGGCAAAAGGGGGTTGTACAAAGTATAAACATCAGGGGTGCTAATAATTGTGGCAGTTGTGAGTGATTTGATGTAAAATAATTATTTCTTAATGTAGGATTTTTTTCCCACTGAATAAATGCACTTGAAATTAATGTCGAATTTTCCTCTTTTTCATTGTGGTCCGATATTATTTAGAAAAAAACTGAATTTATTAGAAGCTAAAGAACACATCTTAACCAGGGTTGCCAATAATTATTGAGGGCAGTGTATGTTAACTTCCTTTTAAATCAAACAAAAATGGAAATTAAGCACAGTGGAACCCAGATGTCTGGCCTTGCCCTCAGTGATTTTTCTTCTCATTAAGATTTGAGTTTGTCAAAGTGGTCTGTATATCACATTACACATTCAGTCGATATTATCCTTTCCAACTTGTTTTGCCACTTCGGCGTTTTCAGCGTGGCCATCTAAACATTGTTAAGAAAATTAAATGCAAAATGATTTAGAAGAGGGAGCTTAAAACCAGTGCTCTTTATCTGGATTTATGGTTAATATTTCCGTGGGATTTCTAAAAGCTTAATGGGCTGTGCGGTGGCTCAGCAGACAGGGCAAGGGTAGAAGTGCATTTGCACCACAACCTTTCTCCTCCCGCAAGCTGCAGAGTAACCCAGTCCCTGAAAAAAGCTTGTTTTGGATCTGAAATTCATCTTTATTGACCAGATGCTGCGAAACAGAATGACCAATATAAGCTCTGAATACAGACACATAACTTCAAAGAGCAATGGAAAGAAGGCAGCCATTATACGACATGTCACATGTAGAACTATGTCACACGAATGCTGCTGAAGGACTCTTAATCTGTCCATAAATGTCTAGAAAGGTTCTTAGGATTTGACTTTGCACGATTGCATTGCTTTCGATTCAACATGCCAAGAAAAAACAGCAATGTTTATCATTCAGCTTGATGTATCCTTGATTACGAGTGACATACAGTCTTCTTATTTCCATGCATTTACAGTATGATTGGTCACTGTCAGAGAGCATTGAGTGGATCTTCAGTCTCCGAGCCGAGACACAAGCACTTTTCACCTCATAATGGAGTCTGCAATCTTCTGCCCCACCACTCTTTCTTTCTTGGGGCATTTCAGCAAAAAACAATTTAGGATGAAAAATGTCACACACGATTAGGGGTCCATCTGACCCATGTCTGCATCCGAGAGACAAAGTGCAGGTCGGCCGAAGAGTGCGGTGTGCTTTGCCCTGGAGCCAGGCTTTCTCCATTTTACTCCGTCTCTAGGCTCTACCACCCTTTCATTTCATACAATCCTCCTGCTTTATTTATGAGCATCTACACAGAGTGTGTGTGAGACACACAGCACAGTCACAAGACCTCACTCCGCTCTCCCCCACCCCTCTCCTGCTTCTGTTCTTTCTAAGCCAGTCATGCTTTTAACTGACATGCTAAATATTTCATAACTGCGCCATAACTCAAGACAGAAAAAGCAGAACCATACCTTTGTTAAGAATCAAGCTAGTTTTTAATATGAAGATAAATTCTCTCTGTACCGCTTGCAGAGGCTAAAAGTAGACTGTAGGGATAAAGTGAACGGTATTTCTGATAGACAGATTGAACTCTCTACACTGAGACTCGGATCCATTCAGCGCAAGGTAATGCTTCGGAGTATAACGGAATATATTTATTACTACGGTGGGAAAGGTTCTAAGTACGTTTTATTATTTGACCGAGGTACGACATAATCACATTTACATAGTAAATCAAACCTCTGTCAAAGGATTTGGTCATTTGTTTTACATTTCACTCAACAATAACTTCATTTTCGAAATGATGTAAAACTTACAGGGGGTCTGTTGACAAGCCAGTAAGCTTGTTCTTGACACTCCAGAACCATACGATCTGCCTTCCGTCTCTGCTTAGCTGCCCTGGTTGAAGAAAAACACATGGTTTTCCATGCCTATTAGAGCACGAAATGATCCTGTCGCCATTGTGGCTCAAGTTAGCAGGTCTTACTTTCCTTCCCTGTAGCAAACTTGTCATGTGTGAAAACAATATCTTACCAAAGAGTGAAACATTACTTCAAATTATTGATAACCTTTGAATGTCGAGCATAAATTGCATTTAGTCACTGTTGTGTCTGAGTAAAGAAACTTGGATTTATTAACAATAAGGTATAACTTTTATTGATGTTTACCATTGACTGTATGAGACGGACTCTCCATGCAGCAAATTCTGAGCGTCATAAATGCAAATTAAATATATATATATATATATATATATATATATATATATATATATATATATATATATATATTAAACATTTACCTTAGCTGCTCCCTTGCTTGCATCACCACAAAATCCCAGGTATGGTTGATTTTTTTGTGCAACAGATTGTAGTTATCCTGAATGAAGAGAGAGACAGCAAGCTGTGTTTTAATTATTTGCCACAAGTTCTATTTGCTAGTGTAAGAGAACTTACTGCTTATATATGATTAACAGCAAAATTGGGAAATGTTTCATATTTCTTACACAGCAAAAATTCTGAGTGACTCACAATGATAACCCTCAAAAATCTCAACAAAAAAAAAACTGTACCTTTTCAAAGCCTATCAGCTCCCCTTGTTTCCGAATGTTCTTCTTTGCCAGATAAATGGCTTTATGGCACATGAGAAAAGAGAGCAGCAGAATTACAAATTACTGTCTTATAAATGGGATTATTTCCTTTCCAAGAATGTTTGTATTTCTATTAAATGCATTTAGAGCACACCACACAAAATTTCCACCTTGAAAATATTACACAATAACCATGCTTATTCATTACTACAGTGCACTGCCCTTCCTAATATATACTGGTAAACAGTTTTTGCACACGTCGCGAGTAGTAGGACCAAGAAAAACGAGAGATGCAGAGACACTGTTTGTTGCCATATTTTGACATATTTGCGGAGAAAATTAATTTTATTCGTTCTTCGTGGACACTTGAATGTTCACGCCCAGTGCCATTGTTGAAGTTCCCGTGGATGTGGGTCGTTCTTGAATATTCTGTCAAATGCATCCCAAATTAGATCAATTTTACCACTCCTTCTGGAAAATGGAAACTTTTTTTATTGATGAATTATGGATTCTTTATGAGCTCAAAAATGTGGGCAACAATTCTGAGAGAATGAAGATCCTTTTTCACTTCTCACCATTCGCATCTTACTATGTGTCATTTAACGTTATTTATAGCTTATATTTGACTAAAACAAGAACAAAAACATAACTAAAGTGAATAAAAACTGTTTGTCATTATAAAACGCGTTTGGGACATCTCTGGCCTTGGCTCTTTCTAATTGTGTGAATTATGAAAAAGTTGTGCATACTAGCTGGGTTTGGAGGCTTGGAAGCCAGCTGATAAGCCAGTGACTGGTCAGCATTTAGGTACATGGCATGAAAAATTAGGTAGTGGCTGTTATTTGCTAACTCAATTAATATACGTATATTTTCAAGCTAGTCACGAAGTTGGAGGTTTGAGGTGATTAACTGAAATAAAAGCAATGGGTTGCTGCACTTGCGAGTGTTATGCAGTCTGGAAACCTAACTGTTCAGCAAGCAATAGCATATAATCTGATCAGTTTACATAGGTGCTCTTTTTTGCAAACTACATTTATTTATGCATGTTTGCTGGCAAACCATGATAACATAGTCCATCCTGCAAGGCAATACAGAATACTTTCAGGATTTTCTACCACAAATTTTCACGATATGGATCCTCCCCATGTCAAAATCAAAACACTACCAGACATCCCACAGGCCCAAGATGTCTGACACAAATGCAAACAAGTTGACGATTTCATGCTAGCATTTGCATTATATATAGCATTGATGGCTGGAGGCCGCCCATTGTTTCAAAGGCCCATTATTTCAAAGGTCCAATAGTCCAAAAAATTTCCCACTGGACTAAAAACACATTAGTCTGACGTCCATTATCCCAAATAAAATAAAAATAAAATCAACGCCCGTTATTCCGAAGGTCCGATAGTCCTGTCAGTATTTTTCTGTTGGGTTGCTCTGTCACCCTTGTAATTGTGTTTTACTTTTCACATATATGCACTGGGTCATTCTGTTTTTGTTCATTTGTAAATCTTCCTTGCTATCTTGTGCTCTTCTGTTATATTCATATTTCACATTTTGTTTTTGTTTTGGTTGTTTCTATTTTCATCACTGTCTCCCTGGTCCACTCTGCATATTTTCCCTCCTGTTTTCCATGCCTTGCTGTTCATAGTTCATTGGTCAATTGTCTTGTGACCTCATCTTCCCCTCTGAGCCCTTCTCATGCCCCTACCCGCTCATGCTGTTCGTTTGCTTGTTTGTCCATGTGCTTTGCTTTAATTCCCTGCTGTTTGCACCTCTTTCCACCTCGTTACCTGTCCAGCTGATTGTGGATTCATTTCTTCAGTACAGCTGTTCACCTGTGTCTTGTTTGCTCATTGAGTTTTGTGTACTTTTACACTTCCTGTTTTCTGTTTTGTCGCCAGTTAGTCAAAATTGATTTTGTCCTGCGTCCTTCAAGCCGTCGTTCTGTGCGTGAACTGGTTGCCACATCTGCCTGGTGAGTGATCCTTTGCCCGTTTTCTCTCTTTTGGATATTGCATTGTGAATCTGCATTGCAGTCTGCCCTCTCCGGTTTTCGACCCTGCCTGATTCGACTTCGCTTTCTGAATCTGTCCCTCATTAAAAAAAAAAAAACACTGCTTTATTTTACTCACGTCTACGCTTGGCTAACACATCTTGCTACCCCTGACAAGTGCAAAAAATGTCCCATTGGATCGAAATCCCATTAGTCTGAACGACAACGTTGACAATGACTTGCTTGCAGCTGAGGCAGGCGACCTGAGACGCAGTGCTCTCCTTGGTGCATTAGACAGGTCGACGGAACATTACTCCGCAGCGTTTCTATTGATATTACTTATACAATCACTAGCGAATGCCTGGCTGAAAGTAGGGGAGGCATAAAAAATAAAAACAAAAAATACATTTCAACTAATGATTAGTCTTGACCTGTTCTCAATCATTTTTCTTTATTAGAACATTTTCCAATTGGCAGGCAAACACAAATCATTTCATGGATTCCTTTCTTATCCTAACATGCCCATCAGACGAGAACAGGGTTAATACAGACTCATCAGACCGAATGACCTTTTTGGACTGAACCCAATCTTTATGCTCTCTGGCAACTTGAAGTTGTTTTTTAGCCACAGCCACAAGTGGCTTTCTTGTGGCCACGCAGCTGTTTAGTCCCAATCCTGCAAGTGGTCGTTGCACTGCGCATGTGGAAATGCTCTTAAATTCACAATTAAACAACATTTTGGGTTTTACTGTTGAGTTTATACGATGAGACTTATCCAAGTGTTTTAGTGATCTCAAATCACAGTCATCCATGATTTTTTTTTTTAGACCTGCTTCTTTTGCAAAGTTGACAATTCACTGCTGTCCATCCAGGTTTTACTAATGCGTTGAGCAGTTCTTAACCCAGTTCCGGTGATTTCAGCAATCTCCTTAGTTGTTTTCTTTACTTGATTCAGGCTAATAATTTGCATTAGTCAGAGCTGAATGAATTGCTGACAGAGACATATTAGTCACAGCAACAAAGGTGTAATTTAAACCTCTTAATTATTTCCTTATTTAAATCCAAATCCCGACTTTTTTTGTCCCCAGTACATCACTGTTTTGTAGGTGAGTCACCACTACTATTTTGGGATATAGGCAGGGCTGAGAAATGTTTTTGCACGTAAGCAAATGAGCAGAGCCTTAAAAAATCCTATGTAGAATGCCACTGAAAAGGGACTCACCGTAGTCTAACTCTGAAGCCGGCCATTTGCTTGTGGTCCAGAAGTATGGGGTCTAAACAAACAAATTTAAGGGAATGCGAAAGGAAAGCTATTGATATCAGAGTTTTCCAAAGAGGAATCACCACACATAACAAAGAATGTCCTACCTATTAGTATTGAATAATTTCACCTGCATAGAGTTCATTTGGTTTTTTTCATAAAGATAATTTTGCAGTAGATATCATCTGGTATGCAGCCATGAATATCTTGAGTGCAGTGCTATCTTTCATCTTTAAAAGTCATGAGTTTATCTAGGGTTCTGAAAACTGAATTACCTGAAATCGGTAGGGAGAGTCATCTGGGGTGAGAACCAGTGTCCTTGGGTCCTTCAGGGGGTATATGTAGCCGTGCTTCACAATGAGGTTACCCACATGTAATGCCTCTGTGAATAAATAACATAAGTACAACTCTCTCATTAACAACATTCTGGGTTTGAAATATAACGTGCAGGTGGCCACTATTCGTGACTTTAAAATGAATATGGTGAATGGCATCAAAAAAGGTGTGCAAACCAAAAAAAAACAAACAAAAAAAAACATGTTTTTCCAAATGCCAGCGGGCTCAGGCCTCTCATTAGGTGGCATGGTAAATAAGCTGACTTACACCACACTGGCTGTAGTAGGGAATTCCAAGTCTGGACTTGCATTAATTCCACGTAATAAGGGAATCACCACCTGGTGCCAGCCTGTGGAACCATTGGCCGGGGCAGATCATTTGGGGGTGTGGCCTGACTCCCATGAGTGGAAACAAGTGGTGCCACAATCACGCAGGCTTCCCCAGAGGGATTTCCGATTAGCGCAGCAACAGGGCTGCTGGGAACTACATGTTGTTTACATGGAGGTCAAATGCCTGGTGAAGCGGCAATCACTGAATCAGCGAAGCATAAGGCCATTTCTGCCCACTGAGCCTGCAACTCTTTTTATAGGAAACCTATCATAGTAACCGTATGTATGTATATTGCTTGTCCAAATAAAAAAAAGTTGCAAGCTCAAATATTTGGGTGGAACCCCAGTAGGTTTGATTACATTGCAAATTCGTTGTGTCCTTGTTTTGACAACCAAAGGCAACATCAAAACATTTATTTCCAATCAGAGCTGCATTCATTTTTCACCGAGCTCTTGTTTTGACGACAGGATAGCTGAACCACTCAGCAGATTTCGGCAGCACATCCCACAGACTTTCAGTGCGGTTAACATCAGGACTTTGTGGTGGCCAGTACATGTGTGCAAATGATTCCTCATACTTGTTTTTCCTCATTCATTGTTTTCTATGCTTGATGCAGGGACATAATTTGCCTCTCCTGAAACACTGTAACATCTTTTCAACCACCATGAGATATGTGTTCCGTCATAATTCTTTAGGAAATGAGAAACCATGCGCTTCACCAGTTAGGGTTAAAATAATTATTGCCAGCTGAAAAACATTAATGGCTGCAAAAATGATCCAATCATAGTATTTGTTGATTTAAATCCAAAAGGCGACTTTTTTTAGACAGGCAGTGCGTTTTAGGTAAAATATATATCTCCCGTCCTGAGATGAAAATGCCAGGCTTTGTTGAGCTGCTTTATCTTCTCTGAATTTGGATCCAAACCCAGTGCCTTTAATATCTCACAGTCCTCAATAATAATATCATTATTATTATTATTATTATTATTATTATTATTATTATTACTATTATATAAAAATACCTAAAATTAATTTCCCAATACATTACTCCTCATACATTATACAATATATAAAATGACTTTCAAAGGGTTTGAAATATAGCACAAATATGTTCAAGAAGGTATATGCTGGCTAACAACTAGGTGTTTTTAAAAATACAAAAAAAACAACAGTTGTCAGAAGACAACACTGCTCGCCGGAAAACTTAAACCTTAAACCTAAATCCACGGATGCCGACAACCACGCAGAGGGTTTGGCAAGAGCTCTCCGGGGACATTCGTCCCAGCGAGCTAAAAAAACTACATTTATTCACCCTTTATCTAATTCTTTGAAAAGGGTGTGGGGACAGGGACATCAGTTGAAATGGTTTAAATGTGGGAGAACATTAATAAACACAATGCTATATCATAACTCCACAGAGTCATTTCTTGAAACACTTTAATTACTTCTACCACTGCATAAATGCATGTTTTGAATTCACCAGAGGGGTGCAGTATGAAGCAAGTTCAAAATTAGCCGGGCTTTTTAGCATGAGCTGGGTCCACAAACCCTAATCAGATATACCATAAGTCACCAAGGCAGGTTAAGAGAGATCCATTTTTGTGACACTAAAAACCCTGGCTTTAGGCTCAACATAGCATAATCTCACTTCATTCCACACCCCTCAGCTTTGGAAACATGAAAAATAAAAGCATGTGGTGCAACATTGCATGAGTTAAGTCAATACACTATCTCAGACTTTTAACATATTGGTGTTTATCCCTTTAGATATTTTTATTTTTTTTTTGCTTTTAATTCCTCTCTTGTTAATCTTGGACATAGTGAGTGTGTTTTAATTCCTATATTTAGAATTAACCCACAGAATAATTCACATCTGTCTATCCTGACCGCTGAAAGCATTACAGACCCAGCACTCAGACTTACTAGGGAAGATCTCATACTAATCTGCAGCATTAGACATTAAATTATATCACATACTCCCTCCTACCTTCCTCTGAGATGGAGTATTTCTGAATCAGCCACTCCACAATATCATTTCCTATGGAGAGACCAAGAGAAAAAAATCCATTTAAGTTTGCACAAGTCACTAATGAAGCATAAATCAAGAAGAGACAAGCAGACTGTGGAATAAATGATCATAAGGAAATCAATAGAAGTCCTAATGCACATCATTTCCCCGGCCTAGAGAGGTATTACATTTCCAAATGACCATTAGAGCATTATGCCATTGAGCCAAAGTTTATCATCAAATCCATTAATTTAGTCCCTCGGAGTGAGTATCAGTGAAACACCTGCACTCTTTGACAAATGTGTATTCCTGCATATGTTTCAATATAAATCACAGAAAATATATGTTTTCCACCTCCTTCTTTCACACTACATTTACAGCATCACATGACAAGGACTATCCAATGCCAAAAAATGATCATGGCGAAAAAAATACAATGAAGCAGCCAAACAAAATTGAGCTTGGTGGCACTAAGGCCTACAAGAGGCCATCAGAAAGAAGTGACTCAGCCCTGGAGATAATTAATGAAGCATGGAGAAAGATGCTGTGCTAGTACTTCAAGTATAATTACCCACGCAAACAGTCAAGACAGAAACATCAAATGTGTTGTCTCCTATCCAAAAGCACTGTTCCATGTTCGATACATTAATAAATAATCTGATCATCCTTTCTGAAATGCATTTACAATCATCATACCTATATATTTATTTTTTTGCATTTGCAGAAGCTGTTTTAGGGGTATAGTTAAGGAGGGACTAAAATGTATCAATACTCTCCCACCACAGTCAGAATTAATCTGTTAAAAACACTAAAAGTAAATTATTATAAGCAAAAAAAATATTATTTACTAATGAGGAATAGGCTATATCTCAGAATGTGAGGACAATTCATTCATTCAAAAAGAAAACTCAGTTAACTTCTCCAGTGGCTGTAAACTTCGAGGAGAAACTCTCAGCTGAACAGAAACGGAGAGTACACATTAAAATAGTCATGAAGAAAGTCTTATAATTAATCACAGTCCTTCAGTAATAAGCTCTTCGCCATTAAAAAGAAAATCCGTTTTTAGTGTTCCTCTCCCTCACCCGTCATGGCATGCGGAATGACCGTAATGAGGAGCCTCTGATTCCTCATCTTCATTCCCATGTCAGGATCTTGCATGGCTACAATAAGTCGTTCCATCTAGAAATAAAAAAAAATGATAATACGTTTTAAAAACTGACATCCTGCTTTAAGTGCTCAGTGCAGTTTCCGCGCATTTGCAGCCAGCAGACAACCGAGTACAGGCATAAGTATAAAAATGTAGGGCAACTCCGAGAAAAATCTGACGTCGACCGGGTCAGCCCTTTCTGAATTGTTGCTACACTTTCAGTTCATCTTGAAATCGACTGCCAGGAACACCTTTCAAAATTTGCGAAACATTTCTGATTGGAGGGAGCAATAATTTTTGCTGATGCTAATTTTGTTTGTACAGTTAGATGAACAAAGGCACGAATGTAGGCTCGTTGTGGGCTGCCTCAGTCCCCAGATGCAGAGCATGGTGCATCGCTGCATAATAGAATTGCAAGCAATGTCTCAACAATCTCATGATGGAAAACTAAAATTGTCGCATATATTAATCATTTGAGTGCGTCGAGCTCTAAATAACTGCATACATTTCAAACCAAGTCGATTAAAGCAGTCCAATGAATAACAATACCATTGCCATAAGTTTGCGGCATCCACAGAGAAGCCGTAATTACATGAAAAGAGAGAGGAAAAAACAGAATAGACTACAAAACTATACCTTTGTCAAGTACGGCATCTGTACTTTGTTGTTCCCAGCTTGATTGAGCGTATTTATTGTCATGTTCACGGAATAGCGACATCCAGTGCTACTGCACTTCGCTCTGATGTTGAAACTGACTGACTTTATGCAGTTACTGTAATGTTTGAACGAACAGGCGCCGTTACCGCCCCACTGCGGACTGCCACTGACGTACAAGTCACCTTATTAAATGGAGAATTTAACAGGGCGGCCAGACTGACGTCGCGCTCAATTTGGCACGGTAA
Source organism: Gymnothorax reevesii (assembly GCA_029721435.1). NCBI lineage: Eukaryota > Metazoa > Chordata > Actinopteri > Anguilliformes > Muraenidae > Gymnothorax > Gymnothorax reevesii. The sequence continues at coordinate 10,245,544 of CM056592.1, forward strand.
TTTAAGTAATCTCATTACCGTAACCAGAAAAAAATTCCTCCGAAATTGTTCCGACTGAGTCATTAATAGTGCTTGTTGTGAATGTGGTATATGACAACATGGTGTGTATTACCCTTAAGTGACCCTGTGTGAAGTGCGACTAACCCGCTATGTTGACCCCAGTCAAATGAAACTAACTTACAGTGCACAAAAATAGCTACCTAGCCTGACCAGAAGAAATAATTGGAACCTTTTGATCATCATTTATTCACTCATATTTATGAATTCAACACCAATTGTCGTGACAAGAGTAAGATAGACATCTACAAGTGTCCAAGTTTAGGATATCATAAGTAGCCTTATCAAGTGCTGCATTTTCCTTTGTTCTTTCACTCGAAAACACGCAAATGCTTTGGACAGCATCTTTCCAGGGACGGCCATACATATTTCATCAAAAAAAAAAACAAAAAACTGCATTTTGCTCGAATGGAAAAGGCATTGCTAAAAAGAGGGTGTGGACGCTGGACTGGCCTGCCTGCAGTGCTGATCTGTCCTCAATAGAGAACATGGGGCATATTTTCAGACTTAAAATGCTGCAATGAACACCCTGTGTAATAGCACGTTAAGACTTGCATGCAGGAAGAATGTGTCAAAATGACACAAAATACACTTGGCGAATGACTCCTGTCATCAGCAGCCCCTCCCCTCTCATCTGTCACTGTCTATTCCTGTTTTGCCTCCATTTCTGGATTATCTCACCTTCTGTCTGAATTGCCAAATCAGGATCGCCACCTAGGTGCGCTTAAATACTCAGTTCCACAAGAATTGTACCAGTATGTCCAATGTAAATGAAAACAAAACAAAACAAAAAAAATATTAAAGTTTAAGCTTATCTACTGTATTGATTTTTTAAACATTCTCCAATTCTGAATTTGATGCAGCAAATTCAAAACAATTGGGACAAGGGCATGGAAAGACAAGAATAGTTGTAGAATCTTCAGAAAAACACTCATTCAGAACATCCTATATCGGGCAAAAATGGGCGTCTTCAGTTCCAAAACGACCACTAAGAGAAGAGATGAAGTTACACTGTAGCAATTTAGCAAACATCCCCATATCCCAGCTTTATGTCTTATGACATCATCTTTAGAAATTAGCTCATATTTTCAAAAATTAATAAAGTTAATGAGTATAAACATTATTTTGTTTTTGTATTTTTTTTGCAATTAAAGGTATGAGCAAATTACTGCTTGCTGTTTTTGATTTCATTTTACCCAATTTCCCAATTGTTGAAGTTGTACAAATTGTGAATCCATGGATGTTTGTGCCTTTATTAGGAAAAAAAAAAAAAAACTACGGTATATCATGAGCAGTGCACATGAAATGCACAAGGCGAATTCGGTCGGGAGATTCTTGCCGCAGCAGTCATTTATACAACCAATCACCAACACACATCACCATGGAGAGCTTTCTTTAAAGGAGCTCCTGTGCTGCACCCTGCCTTTGCTGTAGAGCATCACATTCTGCTACATAATTGAGTTCACCCTTCACCACCAGCCCCGCTGTCGCCTGTCATTTGGATCTGCAGCTGGGTACTATGGGGGATTAAATATTCCTCCTGTTCAGACAGGGAGATGTATCCTGTTCCTCTTAGGGTAGAATATGCTTGTGCTGTTGTAAATGGAGCAGTTCTATTCAATGCCAAACGTTAAAAAAAGGTACTTGCATATTCATTAAAATTTGAAATCAATATGTAAACTGTCCATTCTCTGCATTTTTGTTGGTATCATAAAATGCATTTTTTTTTGCGGTTATTCACTATTGTGAAATCTGCAAAGATTTTTTTGGCAATCAATATTACCCCCCATGATTATAATTGTGCTCGTATAATCACTCAGTGGAAGTTAAAATTTCTCAAGGTTAGGATCCTCAGCAATTCAGCCCACAGTGCTGTGTTTCACGGTGCACACGCACATTATTAGTGCAATTACGAATGGGATTTTAGGAAACAGCTGTGAAGTAAACGAGAAAATTAAACAAGAACCCCCCCCCCCAAGCAGAGAGGAAGGTGTCACCTGCCTGGAAAGGAAATTCAAAGCAGCCTCTCACAATAGTTACAGTATGTGTTAATATGGATCCCCTCATTGGGCTAACGTGATGTGAGCTAACTGCGGTTGGTAGGGAAGTTCCTTTCTGCATTCTGGTTCATGATGCATTGTGGCCTCAGAGAGTGAGTGAGTGAAGCAGAGCGAATGAGGGAGAGAGGATGAGATCATCACTGTCTGCCAGCGAATGAATGACGGACCTGTGAGCAGCGCATGGCTGCTGTAAGGAAGGTTTGCTTTTTTAGCTTTGAAATCAATAGTAACTGCAGATTGAAGTACAGTTTCCACATTACTGTACTCAGAGCAGCTGAGCAGCATTTAGCACTGGTCCAACATATATTACCATATACCATATACCATATACCATACCCAACCATTGCAACCACAAACACCCAGGACTGTCTACTATTTTGAGGCTGGGATAGTGATTTTTGGCAGACTCCTATCAAGCATTTCATTCATGTGAAGTGACGCTTTTTTAATACCTGCTTATTTTTTTCCCACTTTGGTGTTTTTTTTTTTTTTTTTTACTTCTGTAGTCACTAGAATTCCTAGCACTGCTTGGACTGGAAGAACAGAATGTTAGGCATGGGCATGTGCGGATTCGGTAGCCAAGTCATCTTGCTGATTGTTTACTTACAATGATGAGAACCAATTTAGGCCAGGAACTGGCATGTTTTTTTTTTTTTTTTTACTTGCTTATCAGTTTATCTCAACAAGGAGGAACATTTTAGCTTCAACTAAGTAGTAAGCTAAATCATAAAATTGTTTTAATGTGTTTTGGTGAACCGTTAAATGAAAATGTCCTTCTGCATTTGTATTTACCTTATATTTGCTGGAGCACCGTTTCTTTTTTTTTGATAGTATGGAGTAAATTTTATGTCACAAAATAAGGTTAAGATAACTAAAAACCTGTTAGTTGAGTTGATTGTCACAATGTGTTCTTGTTTGCCTGCTGTTCAACTGTATTCTCTCTTTATGTGGGTCATATCAGCTTTCCAGTGTATTTTTTGAATCTAGGCTGTATGCTGCAATTTCTCGTACTACCCCAGTAATATATTCAAAACAATCTACTCGATGCTTCCTGCGCATTAGTCTCTTACATCAAGCCACTGACTTTCTTTGTGTGCGTTTCCTGTTAAGTACTGAGATGTTTGTTTGATCTCTAGTGGTGGCGGAGTAATGGGGATTTACAGTGTATAAAATGCTATTTTTATTCATTTGGCTTTATAAATAATTATCAGCTTGAGTGAGACAGGATACAAAAGCAATCAAGAATCATGAGCTTTGAATTGAATTTTTTGAAGTAGAAAGAAACCAGGCCCTATGCTTTGCATCTGCAGCAAACTATTTTCTGTAAAGAACATGATGTCTGTTGAATTTCCTTGCTAGGAAATGGCCTCAATCAAGGACTTAATCTGATATAGGCTATGTGTCCAAAACACATTTTTAATTTCCTGGGAACCCAGCTTGCTTCATGCAGCATGATGAACAGTGCTTGAGTTGGGCTGGTACTAGCCATTAAGCTGTGCTCGCACATTCAAACACACCTTGGCCTTTGCTGTAACATGAATTTTTCTAGCATGTCAGACTATATCTTGATCTCCCAGTGCGCGTTCTTGCCCTTGCGTGACCATATTCTCTCCCAGGAAAAGTCTCACTGGCAACAGCAACACCAGTAGTCTGGGATGGATCAGAAGGGTATGCCTGGACATCTGAATTGTGTTCAGAGTTCCAGCATTTTTACGAAAATATTTTGCTATGTGGTGAGGCCAAAAATAAATAGAACAGAACTGAAAGCAGAGGCTGCTGTGTTTTAAATACCTGATTTTTAATAACACAAAAATATTGCATGTGCCGACATTTCGTCATTTAGCCTCTGCTGAATGTAAGTTTGATTAAATAGATGAATAAATAAAAAGTATTCACTAATGCTCCACTGAGCAATACAATGTGTTGTTCTGATCATGGACAGCTCCAAACTTTTTGAGATTTTATCATTATTCTGCATGTAATGGATTAAAACAGTCTATGAAACAATTCATTCACTTCATTTGTTGACTTGGGTCCAAACTGAGCGTTGTTTTGTGGTGAAATGAAAAACCAGAAGGGCTTGTCACAGACCCTTGAGTCAGTGTGAGCACAAAGGTCATACGACTCATTTAAGTCTGATGTGGTATCTGACCCTCACTTTCTTAGACATAACTGAAGCACTGATTACTAAAACCCCACAAGTCAAGTCAAGTCAAGTGTGACTTATGGGGTTTTAGTAATAGGTGCTTCAATTGTAGACAAATAGGGGGAGAAGTAGATTCATTAAGAGGATGAGACTGGGCTTAATTATCAACCAACGGCACAGAAGTTTCTGGAAGACATCCAGAATCTGGACAAGGATGATGCAAGTCTTAATAAATACTAACAAACCCTGCTGAGGGCTGGACCAGTAACGGCACGTATTTGAATCTCCAGAGACGTCTTGTTGACAAAATCTACATTATGCCCCAAGGAAAGGCTGCTAGTGTGTTTATCATGTCTGAATAGACTAACAAAGACATTTTAACTCTTTTGGGATTAATAATGGGCTTGGTATATGTTACAAACTCAAATGTCCAACCAGTAAGCCTTGTCTGATGCTGTAATTGCCTGATGTTGTTATTTTGGTGTGATCCGTGATTGACTGATTTATTTATTTATTTATTTTTATTAGGAAGATGCAAATTTAGATTTATTTTTTTTTTCAAAATCTCCTTCTAAGTTAGATTTAATGGAACGGGACATGAATTGCATGTTTATGTTCCATTCCATGGCATCATCTGCTCTCAGAGCAGGCAATTCTCCTTGGATTAATGTTTATATTGCTTAACATAATCTAAAGCAAGACTCAGAAGTACACTCAGGTGCAAAAATACTGGGACTGTTAATAAAAAAAGTAATAAAAAATACTGAATATAATAAATATTACAGTAAATGACTAGTTCAACCCATATAACAACACATTTACCCTTTTACTTCCATAAATGTTTTATTATTCTTTGTTCAGTTGTTTTGGAACTTTATCCAGGAATTTGAACTTTGCGAATATTCACAAAAATCACTTCAGTTGATGAGGTGAAACTTTAAAAATGTTTTCTTTCTTTTGTATTCAAATAAATATTGGTAAAAGCATAGACTGTGTAAAAAGATGGAAGCAGCGCCCGGGTCTGAAAAGTGTGGCCAATGTGGAAATCTCTATAAATGGCATTTTATTTAATGGCGAGGAGATGACGACGTCAGTGGTTGCAGAAAGAAGTTCAATGCTATAGAAATCTATGAGAAATGACCCCACTTTCTCACCTGATTTATTATTTCAGTAATGATTTTCCACATTATTTTATGGTATCTATCGCAAGTTTCAAGTCTACTCCGATATATCATGACGTTCATTTTTGTAAATTATGGTCCCAAATAGACTAGAATAAAGGATAAAGCCAGAAAATGCATAGGGGCCTGGCTATCCTCTGGTCCTCGTCAGATACAGTCCAATCCACTTGTAGATCTTCAATTCACTTCAATTCACGCTCTCGTCCAATGGGAATCACATCTGGTTTCAAAATGACTAAATGGAGCTGTTCAAATTGCCAAAATTGAGGCTTCCTAAATGGTACGCGGAAACAAATGGGTGACGTCACGGTTGCTTCCTCCATCTTTTTACACATTCCTGGGTAAAAGTGAATTCAAAAATCCCTTTGTTTTTAAATTTGCATTTTATTGTACATACTGTGCCAGTGCTTGTGGAACTGAGTTTGTGGACAGGTTCAAGGATGAGGTAGAGTAACTTTTTGGTTCAAAGGAGGCACAAGTCATTTTAAGGCTGGTTAACTGTTCTTCAGTTGCTCATGCATTGTGTGGTATTTTATTGAGACAGTGGCCTGAGGGGAAGGTCCTCTGCATGGTGAGACCAACCAAGTAGTTTATTGTTCTGACTAGCAGGGGGACATTTAGTGGTAATGTTATGATACCTCTCTGGAGATAATATGTCAAATGTGATCATATTTGTTATATATCACCACTCTTTCTCACCCATAAAGGTCAACAGGAAAACCGTTTCAGGATTGAGGTGTGTGCACCTGATTTAGAGGAGAGGTAGAAGAGGTAAGTACAACTATTCCACAACTGTTCTGTCAAATTTAGAGATGCAGAGTTTTATCTCAGGGAAAATGTATTGTTCATATTTTTCTATTTTCAATTTAGCTTAGTGTATGAGTGAGCTGAATGATATGTTGTAACACAACTCGCTGCAGAATATAACCTAAACATTGCTTTCCCCCAGTGGAAAAGGCACTGTACATGCTAGGGAGCTTAGCACCACAGGAAGACCCACAGGAAGAGTAGCATAAATTCCTATCCCCAATAGAGGAGGTCCCCAAAGGTATAGTCATTAGAGGCAGTTGCCTCGTCAAATCATGCTTCACAGACAATGATAAAACCAACCACTTGTTCTGGGTGTGGAACCTGCAGATCAAGAAGGACTGGGACAAGTAGAGAAGCTCCAAAGCTTACCAATACACTCATCAAGCACATAGTACTGTACAAACTAAAGATCTATAACAACTAATGATAGATAGCAGGTCTTAAAATGTGACTGATCTCCCTGGAGTGTAGCATAAAGAAGATTGCCTTCTGTTTCTAATTGTTAATTTTGATTCTGATGTGTTGATAATGTATTGAGTTCTCGTCTGATAGTCTTATGCTCAGTACTGTACAGCATCTTGTACTTTCCCTGACAGCGCAGCTACACCGATCAGCCAGTGTTTTCCTTCCGCTCGTGCACGGGAGGTAGTCACAAGCCAGCATGGACTAGTTTGCTCATTGCTAAGATTTAGCAGCGACGTTGTTCACCATTCAATCACTTCTCTGTAAAAATTCTCCTGAAATTAATTTTGAAATACTGCTGGGAAACGTATCGATCTTAAGAAGACTTGCGAGTTTAGATCAAAAAAGAAAGGTTTTACAGGTGATTAAAAAAAAAACCCTTACTTTATTGGAAACTCGGATGTTTAAATAAATAGCAATTGAGTGTAGGTCTGTTGTAAACTTGTTTTAAATGGTTCTCTCTTCTGTAATGTTTCAGTATTAATGCTGTTTTAGGGTACGTAACAAGAGTGGAAGGGCGTCAGTGAAAGATGAACCAAAAGACTCATCTTTTTTTCAAATCTCTTGTGACAATTACTGTTCTGTTGTTGGATCTCATTTATTGTTGATGATGGTTCTTAAACGTCATTGTGCAAAATCTTTAATGTGATACAGAATTGGAACTTTAATTTTTCCTCTTGTGCCTTTTCTTGTTCCTGTAATTCATCAGAATGAGATTTGACTCAGTCGGAGTATATTACTTTTCCGCAAAGCAAGCATTCTGTGTGTCTAAGAAAAATCAATATGATTCATAAAAAATTCAAATCAGCGAGTAAAATCTGCTTCGCCAACTAGGCTACTTCACTTGTCTTTGAGTCTCCATATCCATACATTCCCTGAACTTCTGCGATCGTGGAGCAGAACTGTACGATAATACACTTAAATGAAAACAGAAACGGTCCTATCAGCCCCTATTGACCACTACACTCCTAATTCAATTAAATGTTTAATATTTATTACATTAAATATATCAGTTTTGAGGCCTCAGCAAAGGGACCTCTCAATCTTCCGCTCTTTTTCTGTGCCTGTTCAGCGAATTCTTTACCCTGACTTTCGAAGAACTTCGAACCATTTCCTGCCGCACTTCGAAACCGTAGAGGGCGGTATGATCGTGTTCGAGGAGGAAGCACCAGACATACCGCATGGAGGAATTGGGATGTTTGTCCTAAAAGGGCCACCGTAGTACACAGAACGTACACTGCCGAGCGGCGGCATTGGGTTGTGGGCTTTGTGTACGCCCTTTAACTGCGGGCTCTTTTATTATTTTATTTCTCCGCGGTGATGGCATGGTAACAGAGGGACACAAGGTAAAGGAACTATTAAATGTTAGCGGTGCGGTGTTCATGCAAAGAAACAAAGAAACCTTTCAATCAAACTTGGAGAAGCTACTATTTTGCTTTAGGCCGCTAAGCTGTCTGCTTCCTCACTCGCGGTCCGGTCTGAGCTCTGTATTCATGCGGGCTCGCTCAGTTCTGGAAGTCCTGTATTGTTTTCAGTATGACGTCCGGCCGCTATTTTGTGGTTGAAGTGTGACACTGCCTAACTGTTTAAGCAAATATAATTTATGTTTAGTGCATGCATAAACTTATTAACCCTTTGCCACGCAAAATGTACATTTTGACTCCTTCTCCTCTCTCGTTCTGACTGTGGGCGTTTGCTTGCTGACTCGGAATTACTTAATCTGTACGGACTCTAATCGGTGTTCAATTATTAAGCAAGAAAGAAAAATTTCATAAATGTCCCCACAGCTAACGTCAACTCCGTTACATTATATCCTTGGCGTGACAGTCATTATGTTGCCACCCTGATCTGAAGGAGCCACATGTCATTGAAGTGAAATTGAAAGAATGAATAAATTCTGAATATAACTTCAGTTCTATCTAGAATGGGGACCGATCACCTCATGATAATGCCGGTTTATGCCTGATAAATATATTATAAATTTTTCGGCTTCCTTTCAAATATTGCGACCCAATTTTTGTTTTCATAGCTTTACAATAATGTGAAGGAATACTGGATTGCGCAGAACTTTTCTTTACTGTTGTCTTGCTTAATACATCACGAATCACGTTGACATTGCGAACCCCATTCTGTTCCGCACAGCGATGAGTGATATTCGCCATTCCTTGCTGAGGCGAGATGCCTTGAGTGCTGCCAAAGAGGTTCTCTACCACTTGGACATATATTTCAGCAGTCAGTTTCAGAACACTGCGGTCCCCATCGTGGATAAAGGCACAATAGAACTAGTGGAGGAGTTCGTCTTCCACGTGCCTAAGGACCGCAATGTGCCGCCGAAGGTATGAATATCTGGTTCTGATTACATCCATGAATGTTTGGTATCATCTTTGTTAAACACCTATGCAGTAACGTGCGATTAAATTATAGAAAGCGTTTCTTCACTCTCCAGGTGCATCCGTTTGTGTTGCATCTTTACGCATGTTGATAGCCTTCCATGATATTTTGATGCTATAATTTTCTATAATTGGAGTTGATTTGTGGATATAGTGAAATTGATTTCATATTTGAACATCACTATGCATTACTTTGCAATGTTCATGACATTGCACACCGCCCTTGTCATACATCATTGTGGGTCTTCATATTTGCCAGTGTAAAATAATTTTTTTTTTTAATCACTGAAAACTGGTGACCAGACCATTCATAGACTCCATTGAACCCCGTCAAGCGAAGGCCCATTGCTGTTGGTATTAATGTGGTTACTTGTGATGTGTTTACACAGTACATTTCATTTTTACAACAGAGGATGAACTCTCTGCAAGAACTGCAGCTGCTGGAGATCATGTGCAGTTACTTCCAGGAGCAGAGTAAGGACGCAGTCCGGCAGATCATCTTCTCCGCCCTCTTCAGCCCCCAGGGCAACAAAACGGATGACAACCGCATGGCCATGCTGGGTAAACTGGTGTCCATGGCAGTCGCTGTCTGTAGAGTGCCCATCTTGGAGTGTGCTGCTTCATGGCTGCAGGTGAGCCACGCTCTATTTGCCTAATGGGCTGTTATGGTAGTTCAGAGTGACCCAGCATGTTTTGCAAACTGTTTAATCCCTTCCACATTTACAGTACCAGTCAAAGGTTGGGAGCCATTTGTATAGTCAGCTTCATAATATGTTGGAGAATTCATGTATTTTTTTACTTTGGTTAATGAAAATGCAGACTCTCAGCTTTTACCATTTTTATGCGATGAATCCGATTTGTATTTCGGATGATTTCGGGGTATTGTTGTATTCGCGGTATCAGAGGAACTCGCTGTACGTTGTCTTTGAAAATGTATTGAAAGCTTCCCCTTGAGCTTCAGCTCGTTTTTTTGCCCGGGATTTCAACATATTTACTTTGGGAACGATTTCTAGGCTATTATCGACTTTCTCGTCTGGATAAGTAATTAGTTAAAATGTGTGATGTGGATTTTGTGCTGGCTTTGTGTAACAGTCCTTGCTTGCTGAGCTCTGCTTGTTTTTGGGAGAGCTACTTTTAAATAGAATCCAATTGATAACATTGTCAACATGTCATTAGACATTATAGAAATGGATGGACCTTGATTTCTTTTTACACGGCCGTATGGATGTTTCACTGTAGATCCTTTTCATTGCAAAACTTTGTTGACATCTTAATTATAAGTATTTATGATCCTCTTAAATTTACTTTGTGCAGTTCAAGCCCAGTAAATGAATTTATATAATTTATAAAAGCCCAGCCTTTTTTTATAGCCTTTTTGAGAGATCTTGAATTAATCTTTATTCTTAAACATCATCTTTTCGTGCAGAGGTCCCACGCTGTGTACTGCGTACGTCTTGCCAAGGTATTAGTTGATGATTACTGCAGTTTGGTACCAGGTTCAGTCCAAACACTTCATCAGATCTTCAGTGCCAGCCCTCGATTCTGCTGCCAGTTCATTACAGCTGTGACGGCCCTCTATGACCTGTCATCAGGTGTGTTAACATGGCATATTTCCCTCTGTTTGTATTTATTCTAGGAAATGCTTTGGAGGCTTCAAGAGGTTTTTTAAAGTGTCAAAATGTATACTGATGATTTCTGTTTTGCATTTTCAAATGTATGCCTTGAATTACTCCACTTGTTAGTCACAGTGGGATTTACAACTTTATTTATTTACGCATTCATTTATTTATTGTTTGTACAGTATTTTTATAAAGTGGCCCATTCAACTTGTATAACAGCTCTCCCAAGGGGTCATCTGTCATACACACATTCTTGACTCAGTTAACTGTAATAATAAATAAAATACAAGCAACTTTAAAATACAGTACCATAAAATAAGTCTCAATGGCACACCAAGTTACATTTACGAATTGGTAGCAATGAATTAAATCTGTTATTCTGAAACTACATGCCTCCAACAGGCGTGCTTGAACTTGTCGTAAGTCGAACACTTTCGTAGATAAAACATTCCATAACTTTGCAGAAGAATATTTGAAAGATTAACCCAGGAATTTTGTATTAAAATGTAACGGTGGATTAAAGAAATTGGCACTTAAAAAATGCCGCCTCAGCTGTGATATTACTGCCTCTTCCGCAGAAGATCTGATCCCACCTTTTGACCTGCTGGAGATGGTGGTGAACTGGATCTTCGATGATCCGCGACTGACGCTCATCACCTTCCTGAACTCTCCCATCTCGGCCAACCAGCCCTTGGGCTGTCTGGAGCTCACTCCTCTGCTGGGACTTGTGCGATGGTGCGTCAAATCACCTTTGGCCTACAGGAGAAACACAAAGCCTTCTCTGTCCAACGGGCATGCAGGAAAACTGCCTCGAGAGACGAGCGAGCCTGAGGGAGGCGATAGGGACTCGCAGCCTCTGTACTCCAAGCTTCACCTGAGCGTCCTGCAGGTTCTCATGATGCTTCAAGTGCACTTGACCGAAAAGAACCTGTTCGGGCGCTTGGGACTCCTGCAGTTCGAGAATGTGGCTCAGCTCGTGGAAGAGCTCTCGAGGCTGGTGAATGAACTGAACCCTTTGAATGCCACCACAGAAACCGAGCTCTCATTGGACAGACTGGCTCAGGCCCTGCAAGTGGCCATGGCAGCAGGTGCATTGCTGTGTTCGAGAGGTGAGTGAAGTCGAGTCGTCCTGCCAGTTATTCCGCTTATTCAAGGAGCCGTGTCACGATTATGGCACATGCCCAGAACTTGCATCCTGTGAAAGTGAATCTGCTTGACTGCAGGTCATCTAATTCCATCCTTGCCAGTCTGTCTTTGTTTTGCATTGTATTTATATATTTTATTTAGTCCAGCATTATTCTTTTTATATTAAGGAACTTTCTTTGGAAATTCAAGGATTCAAAGTGCTATTTTAAGCTTTAACCAAGGTATACGAAGAGTGGCTGGTTGCCATCACCAGTAATCGCAGAGGAAGAAAAATAGCTTCTAGATTTTGACTTTCAGCTGAGCTGGTTTTCTTTGTTCAAAGTTGTGGGCATCTGCTGTATTGGCGACGCAGCTCCTTTAACTGTAGTGTGGTGTTCTTCATGACGCAATTTTACTTTCTCTCTTTGTTTCAACAGAGGACCTGAGGTCACTTTGTACCAGGCTGCCTCACAACAAGTAAGTGGCACCTATTTGTATCTGTTGATGACACCCATTTGTGAAAGCAGCAAGTAGAAATGGACATTTCATGATATTTGGTGATTTTGAGAAAAGGGCTGCTAAAGTTGGGCGCTTCCTACTTGATCAGTGATAGCAGTTTACTTTTGACACGATTCCATTGAAACAAATAAGCGAATCACGACAAATCAAGTACTTTATAGTTACATACAACAAACTACTGGAGAAAGTAAAAAAAAAAAAAAAAAAAAAAAGTCCAAGTGTCATGAAATTTCAATTTTTACCTGATGCGTTCAGAACGCGTAGCTAAGCTTTGAGAATTTCTCAGTTCCCGAACATGGACATAATTGTATGTTTTCTTTGCGACAGGTGATAAAGTGTAATAGACTTTTGACTTTCTTCCCCAACAGTCTGCTTCAGCTGGTGATTTCAGGCCCAGTCCAGCAGCCGCCTCACTCCCCGTACCAGCCCGGGTTTTACCCCCACATCCGCACACCGCCCTTAGGTTACCCTCCCCGACCTGCCTCTGCCGCCCACCCGGCACACAACGCACACTCCCCACACCCCACCCAGACTTTTTTACCGGGGATGACCTTTCCTTACCGCCCCATCCGCTGATGAGCGCCCTCTGCCAACATAACGCTGCACTGTTTGTATTTCTGAACAAACGGCCCATCTGTACTCGCAATATAATAATTCTATTCCAGAAGTGGTATAGTAAAATTGTACCATTTGCCGGAAATCCTGCTTGAATGCAGCAGTAATTTTTGAGAGTCTCATATAAGCTGTAATTCACCAAGCTGGAAACTCCAGATGGGATTGGATGTCGGTATCAAAGCTGTTGTCGGCTAGAAGAGTGTAGAGGGTCAGTAGACAATGGAATCCCAGGACAAAGATTTTTCACATAGAATCCCATTGACTGCGTGGGAATCTGAGCCAAAATGGGAGTCTTGGCACACGGGCAGAAATGTACAGAATGAATTTGGGAAGCCACATAGTTATTCAGTTGAATCTTTTTTTTTTTTGGAATGACAAGGTATGGGACGGTGAAAGTCTGGAGCTGATTTAGCACTTGCTAAATAAATATTCCGTGTTACGGAGCTGAATACTTGGCCCAGTATTTTGCTAAAGATTGGTTATCAATTAAATTTGCTTGGATCCACGAGTGAAAACCATCTGCACTTGCTTCAGAACTGAATCCTATTTTTGTGGTTCTGTTCTCTACTCAGCCAGCAGCCATGTGACTGCGGTGGGACTGTGGAGGGATATGCCTGTCCTGGATTTTAATACCAGTTTTCACCAGTAAATATGCTTTCTTGTCTCTCCAGGTGTTGGAGAAATAGTAGGTAAAGAAAAAAAATCTGAAATGCCCCCAGACAGTGCGTCTGCTAATGCTTTATATGTGTGTTCATTTATTTGTTATTTTAAATTGTATAATGCAATAATTCATGACATAAAGCACAATAACAGATCATGAGTAGGTGTTAATCAAAGATTAAAAAAAGAACCGCATTGATTATGGGACTGAAAAATGAAGTTAATTCTTCTGGAGTTCAGGACTGAAAGTTGACCACACAAGTACAGTGTTTCATTGGAATTCATCCCATCACTGTAAATGACTAAATTTTGTATTTGTTGGGGAAATGTAATAAAATGCTTTTAATGAATCAAATTTTTATTTTCAAATTAATTACAAAAGAGTGCCCCAGGCACATATATACAGTCACATCTAATGAGACTTGAAGCTGGAGTTGGCCCAACAAACTGAACATTCTGCACACACTCAGACTCTCGGACTTGGAGGCGCGTTCCCTTCAAGACCATCAGAGTTTAGGGCAGCCGGATGCCCCACTGTCAAGTAGTCTCGTGCTTGAGGGCTCTCTCTTTGACATTTTCAGGCCTTTTCGAACACTTACCGCAAATCTGCATTTCTACGGACTTGGCCTGAGGGAATTCACCGTAATTAATAGCGTTGTCAAGTTAAAAATCAGGACAACTGGTGAAGGCCACCAGCGAAAAAGAAAATTGCAAACAAATGAACGAACCCAGACCGCTGAAGTAGCAAAAACGTATGAAGAAAAAAATAAAAAACATGGTACACATGAAATTAAACAGAATGCAAATAAATATCACAAACCAAGTCCATTCAGCAGCAGTTTCTTTTAATTTTTGTTTCACGAAGCTGTTTTGACAAAAACGATTAAATCGATTATTTGACAATCACACCATCTCTCTTCCACTCTTCAACAAGAGTTTGTAGTATATTCAAATCATGCTGTCAGTCTCGTGTCTGTGCCTCTTTGGCCGTGAAGAAGAGGAGGAAAAAAATGATAAAAATTTAAATAAAAAGTTCCAAATCCACAATGGTGCATAACACGTTTTGGCATCGTCAGGGTAACGTGTCGCAATGTGTTGTCCCAATCCTATCTAAACCGTTTCAAGGCCTTGCAGCTGCTGACACACAGGCTCTTACAAGCTGACATCTGCAGGACGTCCCGGAGGCTTCAGGGTTTAAGGCTGTAGGATGGAGATGAGGTTTTTGCCTTGGATTTCAGCACCAAGGCGCCTTGCGTTCCAAGCATGGCAAAAATGCTGGTTTCTCTGTTGTTAAGATTGGCAGAACTACAAGTGATCAACTGGGTCCCTTACGCAGTTGCCCAGCTGCTAAGAGGAGACTGTTTATCCGCAAGCTCCAAGTTAGCTGGTGGCCCTATTGCCGATAGAGGCATTCGAATTACACCTTAGGCCATTCCAAGAAATCTATAGTACAGTAATTCAATGTGTCCAGTGTGTATAATACCAAATTATCTTTTGAAAATTTACAAACTCTACAGCATCTTACAATTCCAGCATTTCTGCCTCCAGAGCAGCCACAATCCTTGTTTGCTGACAAAGGAAAATAATAATGTTTTCAGTCCCATATCATCAAGATTCAAGTCTTTATTCCTGACTGGGAATTTCTCTCAGGAGTAATACAATTTGGTTTAAATGGCAGATTCGGCAAGCGAACATGTAATGCCATACTACTTCAGGACATTGTACTCGGAAAACATTTCACTGAACACAATTTTTTCAGCACATACAACCCCAAACAGCCACGATTTCACACATTCGTAGGTACGAGATGCAAGAAAGACATTAGACATTCATATTATAAAAGATTGATTTCTATAGAACTATTGCCTTATTCCTGACAGAAAATACCACCATGATGCCTGTTCTGTGTAACTGAAGCTCGCTACGATGTGTAAATTGTAAAAGGGCTCATATAATGATTACTGCACCTATTCATTAGGTGCTAGATCTTGGCTAGACAAATGTCACATAAACAAATTAAACCCAAATTGTTTTCCTTTCCATGGATGCATCCTGGCTTGAGTGATTTAACTGGACAGGACTGCTGCACATTGTCCTTTGGAAAATTTGCTTGCACACGCACCGACTGTTAAATACAATATCAACCAACTTTTCCATGAGGGTAACAATAGTTGAACATAACAGTACAGCCAAAATTGAACAGACATTAGAATGAGCAGTTAAAAGTGACGTTCGATTTATTTTTTTGAATGTAACCATGATAAGTAACTTATTTATCAATGAACTGTACACGTTATATGCCATGAAATTGTACATAAAGTACAATGGTCGGAAAATGTGTCCACTGCAGGCGGTGCAACCCCGCGTAACTTCCGAGATTATGAATAAAGTTAAGATCTTCATTTCTGGTCTTCATCATAAGTCCTTTCTAAACCAAAGCTCAGGTGGTGTAATGTGCAGCTTTTGCTATTCACAGAAATTACTAATATACATTCGTGGAAATAATGCACATTTTCTTTTGCTGCTCTGGAGCAGTAACAGTTCTCACTGAGAAATAATATGGTAAACAAAAGTCCCCTCAAGGAGAAAGATGGCCTTCATATGGTTAAAAGTTACCTGGTGTGCTTCTGAGACACCTCTGTGAATTTCTTGAAGGGAAATTAGAAGCTTCCAAGTCCAACTCCAAATGTAACTCCCAAATATCATAACTGATCATAGTCTATTCCAAAACTACTCCAAGGCCCAAGGCCAGCATATTAAATACATCTTTCCTCAGTATTGTTGATCAAGTTGGAGTTTTTACAGTACCAACAAATGTTTTTGTTCAAATAAAAGATCAATATGTAGACCTTCTTTCCAGCTACGGAGGTCCACTCTCTTAATTTGCCCAAAATTCATTATCCTGGATTTAGGTATGGCCTCATTTAAAGAAGAGCTCCTCACAGATGCGAATTGTGTCTTCTGGACAGGACACTTCATGGCCTATTGTCCTGGGGTCTACGTAGATTTCATAGTCATTACCTCCCTAAGGTCATGATAAAAGAAAGAGAACAACGTCAAATATACGCTCATAAAATGGCTATAAGTAGTGCCAGGAAAGTTGTGAAAAGCTATTACAATAATCAACTGCCAAGAAACTAACTCACTGGTTTGGTTTTGTCGCCAAAGAAGTGAATCTTCTCATAGCTGTCTTTTTCCACAATTCCCAAGCAGTAACGTTTATCCCATCCGTCGGGAAACACGTCAAAACTGATCTGTCCCCCTATTCACAAACCATTTGGGGAAAAAATGGGTTTGAAGATGGGATTATGCATCATTGAAACATGAATAATCAGGTCAGTGGACAAAATGAGAGAATGTGCTTACCAATGGAAAAGGTCAGGCCCCTTCCAGCAAACTGTTCCCGTAAGACTGCTACAAACTTCTCTCTTATATGTTCCTTCTGTAAAAAGGAACAACTACAATCATCTCAAGTATGAAAAAACAAATATATGACTATTTTCTAGAGGAGGCCAAAATTACAGCAAAAAAAAAAAAAATCCTAATGGTGCTTCAAGATTGTTAGCACTTGAGTTACAGACGGAAAAATACAAGGGAAATTACACCGCAAAGTCAATATTCAGGGATTCTAAAATACAAAAATACGCATGAGATGCATTATTCTAAAGATAAACATGGCACATGTTAAATTCTGTAAAAATGTGGCAAGTACATTTCCATTGTAGTAATAATTCAATCAAAATGATTGTCAGATTCTGAATTTTGAGTTTGTGTAGTGTTAGCGGTTCTAGAACATTATTGTAGTGGGATAGTTGCAGCCCAATACACCCCATCACCATAGGCATAGAAAATTTCTAAAAAGACTGCCAGAGATGGGTCTCTCCCTTCAGTACTACTTACTACTCCAAAGCCTCCCATACACTCATTTGGTGATGTTAACTATCTGGAGTCTCTGAGATCCGAGATCAGTGTTCTCAATGGAGCAAAAGGGCAGGGAATTACTTATTATCCAATTCTCACTTACTTTATCAAGTTCAAAGAACTCAATTCGTTCTTCTTGACTACAGCTCCTGCCCACTGGAGAGACGTTAAGCATTCCATTGCGGAACTCAATAAAAGTTCCCCTGATAAAGAAGTAAACATTGATGTACATTAATCACGCACACAGTTTTTTGCCCCTGACATTCATTATAATCACCGTATCTGCTGAGAGAGTCTTTGGTCAAATACTCAACGAAGTCAAGCATGATGTTTAGAAAAAAGAAACAGAATAACAATCTGAGTTCATTTGCAGAAACAGATAAAGGCCATTTTTAAATTGAATAATCCAGCAGCAGTTTGATGAATATTCCTTTGACTAAACAACCAAAAAAACACCATTTATGAAAAATGAAAAAAAAAAAAAAAATTTAGATATCATACTGAAATAACCCAACACTAATTTGATTGATATTCCCTGGAATGCACAATTTAAAAACATGATTTCGGAAAATAAATCAAAATGCACATAAGTGTTTTTTGCAAATGAACCCTTCGATCCTTTTCTGGGCAATTTTATCATCATAGCAATTACCCAACTTTTTGAAAAGGGCACTCTTTGGCGACACACATTCTGTTAAACTTTACAAGGTCATAACTCATATTCATCCCAGATTTTCTTGTCTTACCTTTTTTTGGGCAGCTTGATCTTTGCCATGTAATTCAGTGAGAAATTAATGAAGTCCTGCAGCAGATCTTCACCCAAATATGCCTGAATACTCTGGGAAACAAGGCATATAAATGCGAAAACTAGATAATAGGGCTATCCAAAAATGATTTTAATGTTTGAGGCTTGGCAAATAGCTCTCCTACCTGCACAGAAACTAGTTTCCCCTCTTTGTATGCAACCAGTCCATTTTCAGCAAACACATAATCCACTTTATCCACCACTAACAACAGAGCAAATTAACAGCAAGTCAAAGGAAAATTCAGTCCTCGCAGCGTTGCTCAATTCCACACCCTCAAATGGGCATGAAAAGACATTAATACCTAAAAGCTCGTATTACAGTACAAAACAAATCTTCAAAATGAGCTGATTTTCTTTTATACATAAGCTGGGGAGTAGAGTTTATGGCCCATAACAACTCCTGATAAATTTTTTTGAATTATAAAGAAAGTGCCAGTTATAATGACATTTTCAGTTGGTACCTCTGTCGATTTAAAGCTGTGCCTGTAAACTTATGAGGATGTCACCTTAGTTTAGTAATAACACCGCTTAATCCAGTTGGTCAGATTCCTTAATGCCTTTAACCCTTTGAATTATTATTTTTTTTTTCTTCCAAAAATTCTTCTCTGGTCTCGGACTTAATTGTCACATTTCCTCTGAGTCGCTGAGCCATACCAAGCCATGGTGAGCCAACATTCTTGCTGTGTCTCCATAACTGCACACCAACCCAAACCGTACCGCAAAACTTGATGTTTTGTGTCAAGGCAAGTCGAAGCTCACCAGCACCTACCCACAACCGGACTTTACTGACACGGCCATAAACTGGCTCAAACATACCCAAACCATTCTCAAACTCTAACTAAACCATTTCGCACTTCATAATAATAATTGTTGACCGTCTTATTTGTTAGGTATCGTGAAACACACAAAACCTAAATGACAAAAAAAAGCTTCCCTCTAGTAATAAAGCTCATAAATACACTTCTTTTCTATCATTCAAAATCATGTAACTTTAAGTCATAGGTCAGCGTCAGTAGACTAAAGAGCTGCTAAACAACTGGCGTGCCGATGAGCGACAAACGAACATCAAATATTATAATTGACCTTATCATGCTTAATTTATCTCAGTTTCATCTCTGTTGTTTATATGACTATAGAACAAAGGTTTTTACCATATCTGCCCATTTTACTGTTTGTAGAATGATAAACACAAGTTTTGTCGCCATCATTCACCATTAATATTACCAATTGTTTCCCGTATGCCGCACTAAACTTCTGATCTTCAGTATTCTGACATGAATTTAACCAAACAACTACAAATATAAGCCAATGTTTTCCTTATGCAACATAATTGTCAAAAAAAAAAAAGTCAGATAACACATGGATTACAATATTTTCAAGCCTAAAAATTATCGCACATTTGACGATGGATGCCGTCATGGTAGCGCATCCTCATTCTGACCGCCATGACTAACCTTATACAAACTAGCCTCTTCCCAACACAAGTGGAAACACAACACAAGCCGAGAAGACAACACATATGTCTGGGTCAGCACAGCTCAGTTTGGGTCAGTACGTAGTGAGAAATGTCACAAATTTGTCTGAAGAGTAAATAATTTGGATTTTTTTGTAAACACTCTAATTCAGGGTTCTGAACCCCAATTGCTTTGAGTCATCAGTGGTGATTGTTAAAGGTCCCTCCTTATGACACCAGGCGCAGAGCCAGTTAGTCATTCCAAGCCATTTCAAAATCTGTCTGCAATGACAGTACAAGGAGGAGGAACCACCCAGAATAATGAAGGAACCGATGAACTGGTTGACTGATGTTTAGTTGTCTTTCTTGCCTGGCTATGGGCCGTCACTTCATCACATGATGTTACAATGGCTTGTAATGACTAATAGGCTGTACTCCTGATGATATGATAGGGTACCTCAAAATCAGCTTTTGAAAGTTCCCCTCATAGCATTCCGATCACAACATAGTTAGCGACGGAAATCCTGTATAAGTTAATTCAAAGTGTCTTACAATTTAAGGAACAGTACTACCTTCATGCCACCACAGGTTACTTGAGGTGATTTGCTCAACAGATTTGAAACCAGGTTGTAAATTTTACCAGGACACCACATATAACCCGAAATACTGCCATGGGATCTTTATCACAGCGAATTATGATCTTGTTTTAATGGCTGAACAGAGACAGTATTTCCTGCCGCACGGCATTCCTTTATTGTCCGGCGAGAATGCAACACAATGGCGTAGGCCAACTACAGGCTCGTAAAGAGAAGTAAGATTTTACTCACCATCATTCCCAAGCTGCTCTCTGATCTTTTCAAAATCTGATCCTCCCACCACTCCGACCCGCACTCTCTGCCTCAGCCTCTCCAGAAAGGCATCCATATCAGGGGTGGCTTTCTGTCGGAAAGGGGGGATGTTTAAGCTTTATTTATTTATTTCGCCATGAAGGTCCCACAGAGATATAAGATCTCCTCTTCCACGGAGTCCAATTAGCAATTACAGCCCTAAGGCTCGATGAAATGTTGTCAACAAAAACGGCAATGCGTTTTATTATTATTTTATCAGATAATATCATACAGAAAAATAACAGGGACCCGCAGGCTCCATGTCTCGATGAATTAATTGATGAACGAGAGCCAGAGATGTATGAAATATCCCTCTCTGTAATGACATTCCGCGTCATCACGTCAGTTTTCAGCTGCTTTCACACCGGACGCGAAACGAATTTTTCGCGCGACAGATTACGCCTTTGCATTGACTTTGAATGTAATCTGTCGTGCGAAAAAACGCGTTTCGCGTCCAGTGTGAAAGCGGCTTTAGGCAGCGAGAGAACGCGTCAGCCAATTCAATGAATGACAAGCGACGCCGCACGCGTCAGCCATGCCCAGAATAATATTGGCATAACGCGTTCATTTTCACGTGGTATACAGACGATCGAGTCATTTATTACTTTTGGGTTTTTATGGTTTCTTTACAATAACACACTAACGTTGGCAGTACGAGAATTCAACGTCAGCCGAGCAACATGTCATAACGTTACCAAAATACAGCACCTTAAACTTGAGCGAAATATGATTCAAGCAGTAGCGAATACACTGAAACATTAACGTTACTGAGTCCACGGGGGACTGTCATCGGTGTATAATTAACGTGTTAATTCGTGCCCTGAAAGAGGAACATGTTTGACAAGTAGTCTCACCACTCGCTAGCAAGCTAACTCATTTCACTCATTACTGGACTCCAGGCTGCCTTTACATTCCACAGCGACAAGATAGCACGTAGCTTCATGGCTAATATTAGTTATTCATTTCAACTCACTTGGCGAGCAGCAGTAAGCGTCCCATCCACATCAAATAAGCATAACGTCGTTGTATCAACGCTCAAATGAGTCATTTTGTGTTTTGATCGCGGGCAAGCAATGTTATTTCTGGCGGCAGGAACCAAAGTTCAAACGGCTAAGACATATATAATTGAGAGGAGGAAACAAATTGCCATATATTCAGGGGTATCAGTTGCGCTGACGCCGCACACGGGCACAAACACAGATCACACATGGATGCCACACTCTCATTTCTCTCTGTCTGAGTGGATTATCACTATCATATACGGATTTGTTCTGCGACGGACCGACAGTCTACGGTCGCCACGTCATCGCATCAAGCAGCTCTGCTCGTTGCCTTCGTACATGACTTTGTTACTAACGCGTTCGATGTTTGATGCCATCGCGAAATAAAAGAGATGATATGTTAAAAAACTTCTCATATCAAAATACTTCGGTATATTTACATGCAGTGAAACACACAGTGAATGAACATCACAATATGGCAATGAATTCTCAACGTATTTTACCAACTGTGAAATAAAAAAAGTCATCAGAAATATTTTATTTTTTCATTGGTATCACTTTGACTCGCAAGTTATCCTGCATTTATTATTATCATTATTTTAAATTTTTACACAGCACCTATGTAAGTATATTGAACAATAATGAAAAATTGTATACATAATGTAATTAAGGATCATAACATTTAGCAAAATTAATATTTGTAAATGTGTATTATTCAGGCATGTTTTTGTTCAGAGATATAGTTGGGATCTCTATTCTCAATTATGGATTTATCTAACTGTATCGTGGTACTTTATATTGGCAAACACCATATTGGAAATAATCTGAGTATATGGTTAATACATTAATTGTGCCCCATTTTATGCCAGTGCTTAAGAGTTGATGTAAGTTCGGAGGTATCCTGAATAAATGAAGAGACATTCTTTTAATGTTGATCGTTAGTGCTACGCACAAACAGCCGCAATGCAATCAAGGTTTAGTAAAGTCTGACCCATAGATAAAACGGGCCATTCATTGATTCTCATTTTCCTCCATGAGGAGAGTCAGCGGAGGGGCTAAAACTTGGTTTCCACCAGGTCTACATCGTTTTATGTGGTACAAACAAATAAATCGTACATTTTCCAAGGGTCACAGGCGTTATATATGTTATTTTAATAAAGATGATAAGCTGAACAGCTGAGCTGATGCAGGATAGGAGGAAGGGGAAAAAATTGCACAAGGTTACGAGGAGGAAGAGAAAATGCAATACTTGTAAATCCTCCAAATAAAGAAGCGAGTGATATAATTTAGCCCAAGACATTCACTAGGTGGCAGCAATGTTTTTGTCCAATGAAATCACGAGGAAGAAGAGCACGTTGGTTGGACGGGCAGAACTTCTGTAGTTCGCTGTTGCAGTCAAGTACATAATCAGTGATGCACCACACGCCTCTGTCTTCGGTCCTGTTTTAGCCAGTGTCCTCAAAGCACTTTCTTTGCGGTAAGTCAGGATTAGTCTTCATGAATAGAAATGTGTCATGCTATCGATTAAAGGGTTCATATTTACTTTTAAATGTATGATATTTAGCTTCAGAGCGAGGCATAAGATGTGACTTCCCGCAAGTTCGGTTCATTGCTAGTATAGCTAGTATTGCCTTTTATTTTCTTATCGTTTATGAAGGTACATGTACATTGTGAATGGTGGAGAGGCTGATAGACCTCATCTAAACCTCATCTTGGTTGATTTCTCTCTGTCCACCTTGTTCTGTGTTAGTGAAGAGAAATGCTGCTCCTGGGCATTGGTCCCTGCCAAGCAGCTGCACGTCGGGGGCAGGTGGCTGCGAAACAGTGTAGATGGGTCATCACTGGGGCTCGAACCCTCCCTCATGGAATTTGTCGGGTGCATCCCAGGAGGACAGTACCAGTCCAGTGCTGTCGCGTATTGTCCACGTTTCCCATCAACAAAGCTCCCGGGAAACCAGAAGACACCTTTTCACAGAACTTTAGCCTCATTTATACATTTCCAGCCATCAGGATTCTTAGGGTGATTTCCAGGCTTAAACTTTTGCAGACAGGAATTACTGTTCTGCTGCTCCCACCCGTGTATTATTTATACTTCCAGGGCCAAGCCACATACGCTATTGTGTGTTACAGCACTGGAATCGCTTTCTTTGCTGCCTTCATGCTGTACTCCCTTAGCTTCTACCTTAGAAGATTTGTGGGCAGGATTTATCTGGATGACTCTAAAACAACACTTAAAGTCTCTCACCTGACCTTCTGGGGTCATCGACGTGACCTCTACCTACCAGTGACTGATGTTATGATGTTTGGAGACACTGGTGATTCCAGAAATGAGCCACTACTTAGTTTGAAACGATACAGCTGTCCAGACACACTGTATTTTTCTACACGGTTTGGGCATGTGGTGGACAAGCAAGCTTTTGAGTCAGTATTTGGCAGATTATCTTGAACTGTTATCGACAGTTTTTTTTACATCTGGCCACTGTCTGTTTTTAATACCGTTTCATCACCACAATTTCTTCTGGGATTAATCACAATCTAGGTGGCGCTAGGATCTGTTTTAGCTGGGCTTTTGGCCCTCATTAAATGTTGTTTAGCACCCTCTCCCCAAATATTGTACATTTTTAGTTTAAATCATCAGTAGCTGGGGGAGAGCATCCCCCCCATTTATACACCTCTAATGATGTCATATATCAAAATCCTACAAATTGAATGTGGATTCATGTGAGATGATTAAATGCTAATGAATTGTGATGTCGATTGTGAATTCACCTTGCATTTGCCAGTGTGTACAAGTTGGAATTTAAGTTTGGCAAACATAATATTGTAAATTGGTTCTTTTTGTATGATTCATTGTGTCAACTTGTCAGGTATACTTGATTGCTGCTGCAGGTTCATTAGTATACTGAAGAAACGAGGAACCTCTAGGTTAATGTCGGTTGATATGCCATGCACATTATCGGATCTGCTGCTCCAATGCGAACAAGAATTTAAGCTTGGTATTTCCATTCAGAAATCGGCCACTCCTTGGATCTGATTTTCGTCCTAGGAGCTAAAACTAGTTATATGCCTGTTTTTACACGATAAACAAAATAATTAAAAATTATTGAAGGAAAGCAGTTATTAAAGATGTCATTATGATGATATTGACATTGGGCCCCTGAGTTCCGACCAAAAGAGAAAGGGGCCGTTATAGCACTTCTTATATTAGGGTTGTCGTTTTAGCTACCAAAATTAATTTGAACGTTGACTCCTCCGCTGGTCCATGGCAAGTTGCATGTTATTCACCCACAATTTTTCCTCACCACGTAGCTCAGCAGTGTAATGCAGTAGAGCTTGTCCTTCAACTCATCTGTCTGTCCACCCTGAGAAGTGGAGACAAGTTTTCAGAAACTTCCAAGATTAATCAGATTTTGTGTGGATATGTTAGTGGTCATGGCCTTGATTGGGCTTAAAAATAGGATTTCATGGTGGCAGGGATATTGATAACAATGTCCTCTTGTTAATTAAGACAATAGAAGGTTTTTTTTTTTTGATTTTATGAGCAGCATTTGTGTCTGGAATTTGTTTCTGTCAACTCTCAATTGAAAAGTAAAAAAAAAAAAACAAAAACAAAGGACTGAATGAAACAATCAAATAAATGGTAAACAAATGCTGTGGCCAAAATCAACTAGCCTATTTAGTTTTTTTCTCAATGAAAGAAAGCACTGTTGAGTGCAGGAACACTGAAAGGCAGAGGAGATTACAGATAATATGTGGTCAATGACATAAGCATTTTTCCTGGCGAAAAAAACCCCTTTGGCGCACAGTGTGTGTTCCTCTGTACCCTGTGAATGTGGCATAATTTTAACATCTCTTTTTATGCTTTAATTTCTTCATATTTCCTTTATTAATACTGCCTATGCTCAGATGACAGGCCACTGGAACAGAAGACTGTTTTCTCCTCAGCAGTGTAAATATTATATTCACATGACCTATATAGCCTTGCAATTTGTTCCATATTCAAGTGGAGATCAATTCTGTATTCTGTTCTTCACTGGGTAGTATTTTTTAGCGTTTAGCAGAGGTGACCAATCAGAAATGGCCAGTGTGTCTAGGATTTTGTCCACCCCCAGACTAAGACACTTCAAAGATTGGCATTTGGTTCAAATGGGTTGCGTTGGGTCAAGCTAACACATCGGATTGGTTACACTACTACACTAGACTGAAAATTTGAATAGTAGCTTTCAGTCTTTGATGTGGCTCCATATGTAATTTGCTTCTTTAGTAGCCCAAGCTTCTGTTGTCAGCTATAAACGTGTTACAAATTTATGTAAAGACAGATGTTATGCTTGTGGTACAAAATTAAAGCAAGGAAAATACACCCAGTGAGCCTATCTGTGGGGGAGACTATAGTTTAATTGAATTTAATCAAAATATTTGTTGCAAGCCGTCTAAACATTTGGTTGATTACTTTAATATACATTTGCTGCTGTCATAAAACATCAAAATATGCCTTCACTCATCTGCTCAGCATCTGCAAAGCATTGTCAAACCCATAAATAGTAATAAAAATGATAATGGGGCTTAAAATTCGTAATTGTTTCTGTGACATTGACAAGCCTACAGCAGAAAATTCAATAAATGCATGGAACTTTTTACACCAGCTTGGTTGTTTTGAATTTGGAACTGTTGAAACGGAAATTAGGCATTGTATGGCCTCAAACTGTAAATACCACATTTCTGTGCATGAAACTAGTCAATTAGACGATTGTTATATATGTTATATTTTACGTAATTTATATATCAACGTTATTTCTTATGACCAATATGAAAATGGTCTCTCACTGAGCACTTTATTAGGAACACCAAGTTAATCCTGGGTAGGCCTTCCTTTGCTCTCAGAACTGCCTCAATTCTTCATGGCCTAGATTCCGCAAGATGCTGGAAACACGCCTTCGAGTTTCCTTACCATGTCAGCATGATTAAATCTCATTAACTGCATCTCATAATTCTCTTGTCAGCTGCATATTCAATCTGCTCCATCCCTGAGGTCCCTTGTTGGGTTGGTGCTCCACTGAATTGAAAACTTGCAGTGGGGTGACCATTGTATGCTGAACGCATTGCCTTCTTATTTAAATCAATTTTAGAAAACGTTTGTCTGGTAATATAGAGTATTTTCATGTTGCAAATGGACTGTAGAAGCTGGGAGAATTATAAACTTGATGGGATGCACATGACCAGCAACAATACTCTGGTTAGCTGTATTATCTTAAATAATTTTAAGGGGCCTGTAGTCTGCCCAAAAAAGAAAACGTCCCGCACACCATTACACCGTCACCACCTGCATAAACTATTGACACAAGGTAGGATGGGTCCAAACTGTAGATAAATTCTGACCTTAAAATCCAGCTTGCTGCATGAATCAAGATTCATCAAACCAGGCTACATTTTTCCAATCCTAACCTGTCCAGTTTTTGTGAGCCTGTGCCCAGTGTCGTCTCATTTCTGTCCTTGACTCTCAGGAGTGGAGGCCCATGTTGTCTCCTGCTCTCGCAACACATCCGCCTGAAGGTTTGATGTGCGCTCTGTGTCGCTTTTCTGCTCACTACAGTTGTAAAGAGCGGTTATGGCTGAGTTTCTGTGGCCTCATTGTCAGCTCACACCAGTCTGGCCGTGGGGGAGATTAGCAATTTTATCACTTCCGCTCTCTCATAATATCACGTGGTTGCAACAGCCCTCGAACAGGTCCAAATAAAAATGCAAAATGGGGCCCGTTAGCTTGTTCGGCATATTGTTATTCATTTTCAGAGGAGCTGAGGCTCATTAACCGAGGTGAAAATGCAGTCAGTTGTACCCTCAGCTTCAAAGCCCTGTCCCATCCTCTGTCGACTGTCATTAATCTTTCTCTCGCTGGTAGATGTCCCAAACGCATATAGAATAGTCATGGGAAGTGATTTCTCTGTGACTAGTTTTGACTCTCAACTTAGCCAGCGGTTTTGTTTTAGCCAATATGGTGCATCTCCGTGGTGATAATAAGGTTATGACGTCACACTGTTCTTCTCCATTCTCGGCAGAGAACTTGCCACCAACAAGACTTTTTTTCTTCTTTTTTGGTTGGGGCATCTCCAAAGCTGCAAGGCATCTGGGGTGCACCCAGTCAGTAGCAGTGAATCTACCGAAAAGACCAAGGAGAGACACGCCACTGACTGGCTACAGAGTATTGGGTGCCCAAGGCTCATCAATGCACCAGGGCAACAAGGGCTATCCCGTCCAGTCCTAACTGACAGAAGGGCAACCGTGACACTAGTCACAGAAAATTTTAATGATGCTCGCACGAAGAATGTGTCACAACACACAGTGCTGCTTTATAATGCTTTGTACCAGCAAGCCAGTTGGAGAGACCATTTTAATCCTGCATTACCGTCAAAACCGCATGCAATAGGCACGTGAGCATTGGAACTGGACCTTGGAACGATTGAAGAAGGTAGACTGGTTTCGCGAGTCCCAATTTCCTTAACATGATGCACATTGTCCGGGTACATGTGCACTTTTTCATTGGAGAAGAGACAGTGTTAGGATGCACCACAGAAAAAAAGATAAGCCGGGGGAGGATGTGATGCACTGAGAGATGATTTGCTGGGAAAACTTGGGTCCGAGAATTCAAGTGGGCATCAGTTTGACGGGGCTGTCTTAGCAACCTACACAATATCAGACCGGTAGTTTAAATATTGTGGTTGATTTATATAGTGAGGCATTTTGAAGTTGGAGTAAAACAAGAACAAATTTTATCACTGCTGTCTGCCTATATATTTTTTTCTAGAGGACATTACCTTTCAAATGATAACCTTTCTTGTTGAGTGAGACTAAAGCAAATGGCATCCGCAATTATTTAGATGCTGCTATGGTGGAGATTAAATTGTAAGAAAATGGAAGTAGATCAAAGGATAAATCATTTTTCATATTTCTGTTTTCTGCCTGCGGTAATAAGTGTGAACAATGAGTTCACAGCGCTGTCATCTCCTGATTAATGAGGGAAATTGTGTTCTTCACAGTGAAATGCATTCGTAGAGGTAGCCACGAAGGCTCGCCATTGCCCACCGTTTGTTACTATACCTATGCTCTTGCTTGCTGAATTACAGGAAGAGGACAAAATTTCAGAAACAAGGACAAAAACTGAATATGAAGTAATTAATGATTAGGTCCACTGCCTGCCATCAGAACAGTTTCCGTGTCTGGCTCTGCTGTCATGATTTCTGGACTGAACGCAATAGAATTTTGGCCCAATCTTCAAGAAGGACAATCTCCAAAGGCTTCATTTTAAAATGGTGCTGTTATGCAAAAAGATACGTATCCCTATTTTCCTGCAGATTTTGGATGTATAAAAGGACACGGAGTAAAAGAGTGCAATTAATAGACTTGGGCACCAATGCAACATTTAATGATGATTGTGATTAGCTAAACCCATATGTTTATTAATCATAATCATAATCCCAACCCCCATTCTTAAAGCTGGTGCTGAGATGTGCTTGCTCATGCCAATAACTAGATTATTATGTACAGGGTTTGACTGCCAGATGTATATGAACAAGCATCACTTTTCAGCCTCAATATTTTGTGAAGCGAGTACTTCTACAAGGTCATCTGCTTGTACGCTTTGGTATTAATCCTGTCTGACTTAACAAAACATAACAGAATGCACCAAAATTTCCTTTAATTTGTCCTTTTTTATTCTGTAATTATCGTTCCCGCTTAAACGCCCCCCGTCCCCTGCGCCCCTCCTGAGCCCCTTGAGCCGACCTGCGCTGTGCTGCCGCAGGAGGAACGGCAGATGTTGAAACCTTGCCACCTGCTCCGCGTGACAGAAACAGATTCTCTCTGGGGTCGCTTGTCATTTTCTTAGCAGTCTTTCATCTCGCTCTGGGGCCTTTTCTTCCCCTCCTCCAGATTTAATCACAGCTGCTCTCGGCGAGAGCCACCAAGGAGCCGGGCCTCAGCGTAGCCCGGATGATTCGCGAGGTCAATGGCGCAACAGTCACAAAAGACCCCGGCTCCGCCGCGCCGCTGATCGAGCCGATCGCAGGCGGCTCGGAGGGGAGTTTCCGCTGGGAGAGTGATGATGGCTCTGTGCTGACACGCCGCAGATAGTCGCCGAACTCTTCCTTCCTTTCCCCTCCTCGCTCTCGGAAAAGCAGGCATTAGACAGCAGGGAATAATGAGTAATACAGGCAGAGTTTCACTCATGCCTCTGAGCATCAGGACTGTGGAGGTGCTAATCATTGGTTTTATTCATTCATTCCATAGTGCCACTGATAGATTGCTGGGCACCATTTGTCAAATCTGTCTTGTATGGGATAACAGAATATTATTCTATTTTACTTGACTCTGTTTACTTTGTTGAACTATGTGATATGAAACAGCATTTTTTTTTTGATGATATTGTGTTCTAATCACTTATTATATCTCCTCTCCATATCATATTCCTTATGAAAGAGGAGTGATCCTCCTGGCCATGTCATATGAATAATTGCACTGTAACTGTCGGACACATCCTGAGTGATGTCATGGTCCGGCTGCTTTGCTGATTCAGGACCTGGGAAACTTCCCATAATTGATGGAACCATAAACTCTGCTGTCTAGCAGAAATTGCTGAAGGAGAATGTCCGGCCTACAGTTTCTGACCTAAAGCTCCGGCACCGATGGATTATGCTAGAGGACAATGATCTGAAGCACACAGGCAAGTCCACCTCTGATTGGCTCAAATGAAACAAAGTGAAGGTTTTGGAGTGGTCTAGTCAAAGCTCTGACTTGAATGCAACTGAGATGCTGTGGCTTTACTTTAAATAGGCAGTTCATACTCGTAAATTGTTGAGTTTGAGTTTGGTTGAATGAAAACAATTCTGCTTGGAAGAGTGGACCCAAATACTCCCTCCCCATTTGCAATTTTACAAATTCCCTCCATAGCTGCGAGTGAACATTTCAAGCGGTTTTTAGCAAAAATGGCCAAAGTGTTGTTTGAACCAAGGACAACTAGGACAACCCAAGTTGTCATCTGCATCAGGTCTAAAAACCAGCACCAGTCATGTCATGGGGAGTTGTGTCAGTGCACATGGCATGGCGGTCCCATTACTGCAGAAATATATGTACAAAATTTGGAGCAACATGCTTTTCCAGGGAGATACCATGATTTTCCAGCAACACAAAGCCAAACCACATTCTGCGTGGATTGCTGCTGCATAGCTGCAGAAGCAGAGAGTGCAGGCACTGGATTGGCTGGTGAGGAGCTCAGATTTGTCCCCGATTCAGAACTTATGGTGCACTATGATGCCAAAATATATCATTTTATATGATATATATATGGAGGAATGGAGGAAAATTCTGCTCACTAGACTTGTCCAAGCGGTGCCTTAAATGCCCAATTGCTTAATGAATGCGATTAAAAGACATTCATTGCATTATTTATTTTCAATAGGCGTTGAAATTCACATTAGAATGTCACATGATGTATTGTACTGTTTTCAATATAGTGGAAGGTCAATGGAATTTTTAAATCAGTGCTTTTTGACTCTATTCTCATTTTTCATGGCAACTTCATCAGAATTGGGTCTGTGTAATTTCTTGTTTTTCTTCTTTCAAGCAATGCAATTTTTTTTTTTTTTTCAGATAAAATTACGACTGCCCCAACCAACATAAAATGTGCATTAAAAATAAATCATGCTCATGAATTTTAAATATCTAAATGAATAATTTCTTTGCCACAGCACAGTTCTGGCACATTGCAAATTTATAATAACTGAAATTCCATCTTAAAGGTCACCATAATAAAACATCAAGTTAAATTATATACTGCTCCTCTCAAATGGGCTTCGAAATGTCTGTGTTGTAATGAACAGCACAGAACTCCTCATTGAATTCTGGAAGTGTGACAAAGCAATGAGACTAGTTATAAAAGTCGACATTTAATTTCTGACTTGGTGTTTATTGCTGTTTGGGGCATTTGATCTAGTACCTTCACTGCCTCCTTTATAACTATGTCTGCTGCTTTCGATAATATGATGGAACCTCTTCATTAATTTATACCATAAAAACTTACCACCAGAACTTACCATTATTAACTTACCTTCAGGACAGTTGTATGGATGGGTATATTTATGCAGAGGGTTTATGTATTATTGTTTGAGAAGAGACGTGTAGATATACTTCCGATTTTTTGACACCGTATTAATTTGCTGGAATCTCTGTTTTGAAATATCCAGTGAAGCACTGGTGTTTTGGAGAGGTTTGTCGCTCCTCAGTAATGTTATAAAATGGTTCAAAATATTGTATACATGAGCTGTATTTTGGTTTTATGCTGTACACGATTGGCTGTGCCCATGCAATACAAAGAAATGGTAATTGTTTACACACCATATTACTGACACCATTCTAAGTGTGCCCTCAAATTCTCCTCTTGATGCAAGTCACACAAAACGTGCACACGTTATGCCAAGTCTGTACATTTGTTCAGCAGAAAATAAAAAATGCATGCAGAATAATGAGAACAAGATTCTTTCAGATAAGTTTCAAAGGTTGGGTTTTGCTGCATTAATTACAAGCAAAGTAATTAAATTTACATTGTAAAAGGGCCTTTGTTGGATGAAGTTCAGAGCTTGAAAGTGCTCCAATAACTAGCCCTGAGCATTCAATCAAACATTCAGCCATGAATTTCTCAGGAAGCACATCTCTTGCCAGTGCCATCATGTGCAACTTTCAGAAATTCCGTCATTACGGACACTTGTGGCCATTAAGTGAAATTAAACGTCCACAACGTTAACCTGATACCATTGCTCTAATCGCTTCAGAATTGGTTTTATGAACGGATGCAAAATACCCAAACTCGTATGAATCAGAGCAAAATACCCAAACTTTTTCTTTTTCCTTGACTGCCTGCAGTAACCAAGCTGCGCCATGGCAATACTGAAACTAGAGCTTGTCCAATCACGCATTACTGTGAAAATTCTTTTGTAAGTTCCTTCAGTCCATTTTGTGACTCCACTAGGGGATGCTATTGGGTAGATAAATGAGGCTACCACATACATAATTACCTCAGTAATATGTTTAGAATGTAAGCTGCGCTACAATGTTCTGCAACATTTCCATGAAAACAACTGCAAACAAAACATAATCCATCGCAGTTAAATGGACTGGAAAATAAGAAAATAAACTGGAAGATATAAACTAGCAAATAAACAGAAAAACATACAAAAAGTAAATTCAGAGTCAGCACAAATACTTCAGTAAATATGATATAGTAGCATACTGTAATATATTGCATGTTCGCAGCCAAGCCTTAGTAAACAGAATAACGCCCCAGGCATCAGCATGGAAATAAGATATTTATGGTATCTTCATTGACATGGTAAACAGGCCAAATTATGTGGAGTGATTTGTTATCTTATTTGCCCTCTTATATAACATGGAGCTTTATTGCATCATCCCACATTCATTAACATTTATTGCAGTTTTCTTTCAGAAGTTCATCCCTATGTGACTTGATGTGTGCAATAAACCACAGTATGGATACCGTCAGATTGAGTCATTACTGTGCGTGGGCGCAAGGCAGGTTACTGAGACTGAGGTCATATTTGACACAAAATGATGCAGGAACTTCACTAACGAATGGGACTGGAAGCGAGGGGATCTGAAACAAGATTTGGTTTCCCAAAAAAAATGAACGTTTTCTGAACACTCAAAGTAGGTTTAATGTGGTTGTTAATGAACTCTGGACCACTTCCAAAGTGGAGGAGAGTATTTGGTGGAACGATGGACTGGAGATCGGGGCGAAGGCGATGTTGTATGGACTTGGTCTGTGATTGTGAGAAAATTGGGAGCCCTGGTGGCGAGACTCAGGGTGGGGCTCGCGTCTCTCGTCGGAGTTCGTGTGGCTCCCAAGCCCCCCGGGGTCCCAGTTGGTGGCTGTTTCTTGCTTCCTTCTTGGAGAGGGGAAGGGAGGGAGGGATGTAAAATTGAGACGAGAGGGGATTGTTGTGGGAATGAAGGCGGTGTATATACAGGCGTGTGGACGAATAGGAAGGCGCATTGGGAGTGGTCTCGTTCATTAAACTTTGTTATCAGGAACACCCTATAAAAATGTAGTGTCCTGGAAACAGCTTTGAGTTATGCCAAATTTGGATGGTATAGCTTTGAAATATTTTACAAGTGATAGCCTCTTATTGTTGAAGACCATTTATATATTCACTGCGCATTAATGCACTGGTGAGAATAATCAATGAATCCTGGTGAGAAAAAAATTTCTTATTCTCTTGCAAAAACTTTTTTGCAATTTTTTTTTTCTTGACAAAAACTTTTGACAGTAGCCCTGTTGATATGTGTATGTGCCCTCTTGGTTCCAGAATAGAATGTAAATGTTTATTTTTTTTTTTTTTAAAATCCATTTTAACTGTGACTTCTCCTTTTCAAAATCTCTCTTCCTAATCACATTATATTAAGTTTGAATCTGCTATTTATCCAGGGAAATTAAAAAATCCACCCCCACTTGTGCCAGCTTCACCCTGAAACTTGCATCAGACAGGGCTGCTTTATTAATATGCCAATCCACGGAAGAATTGAACGTGAGCATTACTTGCAAGTGCACTGAGCTGCATGAAAGTGCGTAGCCTGCAGCTACCATCAGGTTACAGTGCTGGAGCTTCTGTTCCCTGACAGAATTAGGCTGTATCAAGATATTTGCATATGTGTCTCTATCAATGTGGATGCTCTGAACAATCGCCCAAAACCAGATTTTATCATTTTGTGGATATACTCAAAGAATAATGCTGTATTTTGTTTTACATAGTGGAGTTTGTAACAATGCTGATTTTATCAAAGCAGTAATATTTTCACCTTTTTTGAAAGAATGGAGTGGGTATCTACTGAAGCTTGTGCACAACTATCAACAGAATAAAGGTTGAGCTGGAAGATCCCCAAACCACTTTAAATCTGCTGCACGTGAAATATCCTATTTTTATGTTTGAGAGTAACAGGCAGCAAAATACCCTCATCACTTTCGCTAGCTACTGAACTTGTTTTCACTTATTGTCAAGTTTTTCAACATCAATGTCCAGATATTGAAAACCAGGGTTGGGTTCAATTACTTTTTTCAATTACAATTACAGTATTGTAATCATTTACTTTTGTAATTGTAATTTAATTTACATTTTTTATCGAAAAGTAGTTGTAATTGTAATTGAACATTCTGTCCAGAAAGTAATTGTAATCAATTGTAATTGAAAAAAATAATTGAACCCAACCCTGTTGCAAACTAATTGGTAAGACCATTTTAAACCCAAAATTGAATCCACTCCTGAACAAAATATCAACCTTCTGCCTGCACTCATAAGCCAAATATTATGAACACAATAAACCTCTGTGGCTCCACCTTCCGTGAGTAGCTTTAGAGCACTATTGACTACTCGACTATTCAACTTGAGAGTAATTGAGCAAAAGCCTTATTGTGATTATTATAATGATGTTGATAATGCTTTCTATCATTTCCATTGTTATTGTTTATTGAAAGGAGTTGCCTTTTTTAGATATGGATAGACGTAGACTTTGTTTTTCAGATTATGCTCAAGACAAGTGCAAAGTAGAAGGAAATTACATTGCGTCAATCCCGCAAATTTGATTGAGAATTGATGATTTAAGTTCCCAGGATCTTTTATTGAAATGTTATGGCAGCAATGTCAAACCACTATTTGACAAAACAACTGTGACTTGTGAAATGTGACTTTCACCCTTGTGAAATAGGAAATATTCTGACCCTAGGCTGACAGACAGTTCCATAATGAGAGATGAAGTCATTTGCATAGCAGGTGATGTGATGATTTGAAAGCAATTTGCTTGATATTTTGGGCTTTTGTTTTCTTGATACATGCCAAGTATTCCATGAAGTTTTACCTGCTACTTTATGAAGTATGACATTTCTGACATTTTCTGTGAAGTACGTGAGCAACTGATTTAGAACTGGGCCACATTTGAATATTTATAACTATACTGTTGCCCAGGGAGACCTGCATTCAGCTTCCTTATTATTTGAGCCCTGCAGGTTAGGTTGAAATGAGCTTTCAGTACGTAAAAAATACACATTTAGGGTCGCATACTCTGAAAGGGTCAGTTTTTTTTCTTTTTTTTCCTATGAGGGACAGTCTAAAGCATTCAAACTCTATTAAAGAACAACTGAATCTGTTCATGAGTTTCATTCTGCCTCAGCCATGAGCCAACACAGACATTAAGTAAATTGCAAGCAGTAATAATTCAATTTAGTGGTAAATCAATTCATGTAACAAAATCAAGCGCTAAAATATTCCTGATTTCACCATAATCTTTGCTCCACCCTTTGCTAAAGGACCTGCAGTGACAGTGTAGGTCTTTATACATGTAAGTACACATAACAAAGGAGAATAGCTTAATTTGTGTACACATCTTTTCTCCATCGGATGGTTTGGAGCATGTTCCATCTTTTACCGCTTACTTCAAGGAGATTTCAAATTATTATATTGTGTGTTTTGCCTTTGTTTTTTTTACTTGTTTAAGGAATGGGACATTTTTAGTCCCACAAGGACACATATGAAGCTTGAAAGACAGTGGCAGCAATAAGGTGGGACATAGGTTTCATAATGTTACCTCGTCAAGCTACTGGCTCTGAAAAATTATTTTTGATACACACCAGTAGTTTCTGATCCAGCTGGTTATTGAATTGGTATTCCTCAGCCAAGCATATTTGTTAACATTTTGATGATATTAGTCATTAGGTCTAATAATGGAAAATCGTATTACAACGCTTTAAGGCAAAAAATACAGGTCCTAATAGGGACGTGGGCATTGTATCACCCCACAGGATGTATAATTCATATGAAATACACCAGCAGGGTGTTGGTTGGGCGTCTCCCTGTAGAATACACGGCGGGTGGGGGAAGGGGTGGCGTGTGGAGTTGAGAGGAGGTGATTAGGCAAGCTGCTCTCGTGTTTAGTATTTTCTTAAGTTGTAATAGTTTGCCTGATTGTCTGTCAGTTGCAGGATGGCACTGATTAGGGGGATATGTATGGTAGTGTGAAGTGATGATTATATGCCCCCACTTTCGTCTAAATGGAGTCCTACTTTTACTTCTCTAAAATTTTTTTGGTGAAAATGTATTAAAAAACACTATTGTAAGCAATGAGAACATTAAAAAAAATCATTCCATCATACTGTAGTTATGGGCTTTAGGCGATTAAAGCTGGGATGTTGCCATAAAAAAAGCCGTGGGTGGAGACATACAGATGAGGGGTGGAAATATTTTCACAAACCTGCATGTGACGTAGAGAGACGAGCCAAATCTGAATGCTCTGTTTTATCTAAAAGACAGTCCACAACAAAATGACTGGGTTGCTGTATTTCATAGTGGTCTGGTAAGCACTCCAGATACCAAACCTTATGTTCACAAGAACTGAAAAAGTGAGTTTTTCTTAATGTTTCGTCTTTCATTGGTATGTGTCAGCATTCTGTAATCTGTGTATTTTTATTTTTTAGTTTGAGCTTTCTGTGGGCCTATTTATTTATCACTGTCGTTATTATTTCTGTATTGTTTTGCTTTCTCCGCCCCAGTCTCTGTTTTGGCTCCTCTTGTCTTTGTTTTCATCTCTCTTCCACACTAACCCTCCCCTTTCTGTTTGTTAATCAGTGTCATTATTCCCTTGTGTGTAACCACACCCCTTGTCTTGCTTCCTTGTTCAATCTGCACCTGATTTGAGTTTCCCTTTCGATTTGCTAGCTGTATAGTTCCCTGTTTCCCCACTCAGTTTGCGAGTCTGTTTTTTTTCCCGTGTAAGTTGTGACGCCTCAGTATTCTGGGCCCATTTTCCCGTTCTGACTTCTTTTTGTCCATAGTTTACGTGTTTGCCAAGTCCCTACTGCAGGCTATAGTGTATATTCTTCACAATATTGACTGGTTCACGACTTCTGTTTCGGTCAACCCCCTGGTTTTGCAATCTCACCATTTGGCTTTCGACCCCCCGCATGTCTGCTGACCCTGATTTGGATATTCGTCTTTGTGCTGCATTCCACCTGATTGTTAACGAACCAGACTGTATGACCTCGCCTTCAATCTCGAAAGAGCCGGTGAAATTGATTCTCTGTCTGCACTTGAGTCCTGGGTCCCATGTCTGTCAGCTTTGGTTGAACCCAGTAAGCAGTGCATGTCTTTAAAGTTGACTCATCAATTGAGATTGGGGAGTTGGACACATTCTTATAGCTGGACACCACTTGCTTCAGCTTAGATGCCACCATGTGGATATCTTAATTGACAGCTATCTGACAGGGAGAAAATTATCTTAGTCTCCACTATGGAACCATAAATTAGGTTGATCAGCTTTGTCAGAATAGTCAATGAAGCACTTTAGGAATGTACAGCACCGCAGGCCCGCTGATGCCTGAACTTTGTTCCAATCCAAAACTGTCTTAGCTATTTTGAAGGAAGAACACCATTCTTGGCCCTCTCACACCTTCCCTCACTATTCAATTATTCAACCTGATTTTAGAGGGAAGGTGTGAGAGGTAATTATATTTTGAGAAATGAATTGATGAACGTTTGCGGTTCTTTGGCAGCTGCTAAAAGTTATTTCTCATTAAAGCCCAAATCAGCATGATATATGGAGTTGTGCAACCAAATTTGAGTTAAAAAAATCCACAATGCCAAAATAATAGAACTAACTGAGAATAGAATTTCTCATTGCGCTACTGAGGCGCTTGAAGAAGCTGAAAAGGGTGAATATTCAATGCGTTATTCAACTGAATTAGCTCTGATGCCACTGTGTTCTCCAAAATACACAGGCACGCGTAAGAAAAGCTTGTTTCACGCTTTCTCTCTCTATGCTTCGAAATATAAGCGTGTTTAATATGTTTAAGACATCTAAGGGCATATTAAATTGATGTATGCTAAATTTGCAATAGATATTCATTGATATTCATTTGCAGTTTCTCTGTATATCAAAGCATCGCAAATAAGCATGCTCCTATCAGATTTCCCCCAGCAGTCTACACTATAGGAGATTTGCATTTACCCTCTTCCTGATTGGATCAAGGCTGCTTCGCAGGCTGGGGAATTATTTAAATTTATTTGCAAGGGGGGTGGGGGCATCTCTACCCCCACCTTTGTTTTAGTACAATAAACATGAAAGAATGAGTCGGCAATAAGATGATTTCCACCCATTGTATTCCACATGTTCTCATGATGGCTACTCCTCTGCCATCAAAAGGCTCTTCCAGAAGGGAAATGTCTGCAGAAATGGTCTGATGTTTATCCTAGACACACGAAAGCAGGGGTTTGCTCAGTATATAATGCCTGTCAGAGCCGTCCGTAATGCAAATGATTGAGGGCTGTCTGTTAAAGGTAGATAAAAGACTCACTGTATTTTGCGTTGAACAGCATTAATTTGTTGTTTACTCTGCTAATACCCTGGTAAGTCCTCCCCATAGTCTTGCATCATGTGTGATGGAATCAGTGTCGACAGGTACGTTGTTTTGATGCTCCATGTGGTAAAATATGTTTTTTGTTCTTACATCAAAGGTTTACTTCAGTTTATATAGCCCAGAATAACTGGGTATGTAATCCAACATCAATAGAACACATTGGCGCAGTCTACATTGACAGACAAGAATAACAAGGCAGGTCAGTCGCTTGCAACCAATAGGCGTAGCCCCCAATCGCCCACATTTTTCATTTTGGCTTATTTTTGAAACAATATTCTCGATTATTTAGTGAGTAATGTTACCATGGTCACCAAAATCGAAAGGCTCCGTCTCTTAACCACTGCCCACACACAGACCAAATATAAAAGAAATTGCTTTAAATTTGTAGCCTGTCGAGCGTCCACAAGGAAATCTCTACGGCGGCGGAGGATGCAAACCTGTGAAGAGGCCAAATCCATAGTACATAATAATATATATTTTTTATGAACTATGTAATTATATGTATTATAATTAGAATAATAAACAAGATAAACGGTTGTCCACTTGAAAGCAGTGGCATAGCCAGAGGGTGGGCCAAGACACGTAACTTTAAGAACTAGTCCTGGCTAGTTCTCAATCATTTTCCTTTATTGACGCGTTTTCCAATTATCGTAATTTGCAACTGATGACACGGTTTCTCTCCATATGCGATCTAACAGCGATTAAATCATGGGCTAAATTCAAGACCGCTGCGGACCAAGAACAGAGAATTGGGTTGCACAAAACATCCGTTTAAAACAATTATTAGTCCTGACCTATTCTCAGTCATTTTCATAACAGAAGGTTCACTCTAAGAGTACTCCGCACTTAATGGGTTGTGCTTGTTCGCCCCGATTAGGCAAGACGACAATCATTCATCTGGACGCGTATTTGCTGTATTTTAATCTACGTTATTCTAAATTGCATACCTGTTGACTCACGCAAATAGCTGGAACCTCACGCATATTATAGCCTAGCCTATTGAACTGTTTAGTGGCACTTTTTTTATCAACCCCACACAATACCGAGAGTGATAGTCCGTGTATCATTCACAGCCCACTTAAATCAACTTCAAGCATTTGCTTATTAATTAGTAAATTATTTAGCTGTACTGAATTTAGCCCATGATCTCAACGTCGTTAGATTGCTTGTGGAGAGAAACCGCGTCTTTAGTGGCTAATTCCGATAATTGGAAATTTAATTAATATATAATTAATATATATATAATATATTTTATATGTATAATAATTGATAATTGGCATCAATAAAGGAAAATGATTGAGAACTAGCCAGGACCTGCTGTCATAAAGGTGCGTGTCTTTTCCCACTCTCTGGCTGCGCCACTGCTTGAAAGATATACATATATGGCAACCTCCCATCCTTATCGCTCACAATACGTGTCATTAGCAAACTTTGTGTCTATGGAACTGGCTGTGACTGATAACTGCTCTTATAAGTGTGATTCAAATAAAAAATATGGAAAGGTGAAGGAAAAATGCTACTGCAATATTGAAGTCCACAGAGTGAGAATGTATGGTTGGGTTTGCTCAGAACCAACTATTATGATGAAAAAACCTTGACCTTCATCTTGCTCTGTGCGGGTGTTTGAGTGTTTGCGCGTGCGTGCGCGTGTGTGTCCGTGTAATGTATAGATTTTTGCAGAAGATATTTGGCACCACTTTAAATAAGAAAATGAACCTTGCTTTGCTGATGATTTGTTGATTTTTGAGTCTAAGAAATGCATCATTTGGCATAGGTCTCATCCAGTAATATCAAAACTAATTTTTAATAATGAGAAAAAACCACCTTTACTGCACTGATTCGTATTTTACTTAACACTGGCAAAATCTCTTATTCTATTATTTGAACAAATCTATAGGACAGTTGTGTTCGGACTATTGTCAACCATGCAGATTCAGAGATTGTCTGAAGTCCATGTTGTGATGTTCAGTGCAAAAGCATGACGGTTCTTAAGACGGTAATGCCTGCGGGATCGGCGGTCACATGCTCTCTGAAGCGTTCTTCGATCTTGGCCCTTTGCACACAGGGATTCAACAACATTCCTTCTATCCTTTAATCATATAACACACTATAGAGGGTGAAATTCCCAAAATCCTCCCGATTTGTCTTTGGGGAATATTGCTCTCAAAGTGATGGATTACAAGCTCACGCATCTGTCGGCAAATTGGCGAGCCTTGACCCATCTCTGCTCTTGAGAGACTAGGCTTTTTTTGGATTCTCCTTTCATGGAAAAAAAGAAAAAAAAAAAAAACAATAAGCTCGCCTGTTTCACGTCACCTTATTATTACGTCATGTCATTAGTGGTTCTAAATTGCTCCCATACCCACATTTTTGGAATCTTTTGCAATCCTCATGATTTGAAACATGAATTCACATTTAAAAGCATCAAATAGTATCTCACTGTTGCACTGTCGATATGGTAGAGGGTGATTGGACTTTCCAAATCAATTATTTTTGATTTTACTCGCATTTTCAGCAAATTGCCAATTTGTTTGGAATTGGGCTTGTTTTTAGGGGCAAAAAAGCTTTTCTGCAATACACAGCACAATTACATATTTTAGTGATTTCTCATTTAAGTATCCCTTAAGTGATTTAATCACTGCTTGACAAATTTTTGGCATTCAGGATATCAATTTTACTAAGGTATAATTTCCTATTGATTTTAATGCGGAGTGCAATATTTCTCATAGTTGTTTCTTCCCAGACTTTATGATCTAGGTATTCCCACATCAAATTGGGTTTAATTCAGGTGACTGAGTTGGCCACTCCTCCTTTGTTCATTTCCTTTCTAGAAAGTTATGTTTGAACTTGCGCCATTTGTCTTGCATTGACACAAAGTTTCCTCCATTTAATCTGTGAGAAAATCAATAGTAATTCCAAACTGTTTCACTGGTAATGTATCTCATGTTAAAGATGTAATTCCCAAACATTAAAGCATTTTAATCCACTATAACAGGATTGCACCAAAGTTCTTGATAAATATAGAAGTGACCAGCCGAAAGGGAGCCGGAGAGTTTTGTGTGGACAGTGCAATCCACTCGACTTTTACTATCTTCATTTATACATTATTAAAGTGATTGTTCCAGGTGTGAGTAATCCATTACACTCAGATTGTTGCTGAGAAATTAGATGAACTCCTGCGCTAAGCTTTTAGCCGCGGTTAGATTGTTGTAGAGGTGGCCTTTTGTTACATGTTTGGTCTTCGGACTGTTGCGTTTAGTAAAGATACTGTATATTTGGCCCCTACACTTCTGAAATGATTCTGGCATCCCTGCTCTGATGGTAGTTTTGGAGAACTTCTGGCCCAAGGACTCAGCTAAGCTCTCCAATTTCCCCAGCTGGGAAGAGATATCTTTGGAGATTCTTACGCCTGACAGGTGCGTATGGTCAATATGGTGCATGTCCTCTTGCAGGTTGATTCTTCATAGCTCCTGTCTCTTTAAACATCTTAATTATTGCCTGATAGTGCAAATGCGTATTTTCAAATGTTTAGAGATTTTTTTGTATTCGTTTTCTGATCTGCACAGCTCAACAACTTTTCATCAGGCATCGCCATTGTGTTCCCGAGTCTCTCTCATGATAATGAATGACTGAGGGAGTTTGGTGTGTGTCCCCTCGCATTTACACCTCATTCAAACATGAAGTCATAGTTGGCTACTTAAGAGTGATTTTTAAAATGCTAAATATAACTGAAAATTTACCTCAGTTAGATTTTAATCTTAGGATTGTCTAGGGGTGCCAATAATTTGGCATTTGTGTTTTGGAGAAAAATAATTTGAATTTCTTAATTTCACTCCATTGAAAAGGTAAGATTTTTGTGAATATCTTATTGAAAGACCAAGAGGATGAATAGCAAAGTCCTTTTTCACAAGCTGTTTTGCTCATATTCACTAACAACGCCAATAATTCTGGAGGACACTGTGAACTTTGCCTTCGCTCTTATTACCTCCGCCAAACGAAGTTGGCAGGAGGTTATGTGATCGCCAGCATTTGTTTGCATGATAACTCAAAAAGTAATGCACAGGTTTTGATGAAAGGTGGGTATTAGGACAAGGAACGGGTGATTAAATTTTGGCATAACTGGACCAAAGTACAGCTGAGATATACGCCAAAGTTCAAGATTTCAAGTCTTTCCAATGGGCCGAAGTTCCAATCGCCTTGCTTTTGGGTTTTACTGCTACCTGCTGGAGGTCTGCGCTCTCTGAGTGCTTTTCTAGTTTTCATATAAATTAGCCGAATAAACTCTATTATTCAAATACTGTGGTCATTCAAAGTATCAGAAGACGTGATCAAGGCCAATCATCACATCAACTCTGAGACAGAGCTGGCACTGGGGGAGGCTCATCTCCACCATAGTTCCTTTGGACAGTGCAGACACACACACACACACACATTGCAGCTATATCCACTGAGAGGTATTAAAGTGGCAAGCTTTGCTAGAAAATACCGGGAAAACCTGTGTGACTCAATGGCCTGTAGCTCGAGCATGAAAAAGTGGTCACTGGGTGAGTGCATGAGCTGTTGTGCTCTTTTCACAGGTGTGGGCAGGACAGAGGTAACCCAAGAGGCAGTGTTACAGATTGAGCGTAAACATGGAAACTTTTTTAGCCATCGGTCTGAAGACTTAAGTCCTCTGAGGGTGAAGTAATTCCTCATTATGTTTTGGATGGAAACGACTAAAGATCAGCTAAAAACGGCAGAAGTCTAGTCTGTGGTGCGCAGAATTTTAGTGTGGATTGATTACTCAAGATAATCACAACCAAATAAGGCTTTTATGCATTCATCTTCTCGTTTGAATTATTGATTTCTACAGTGATTCCTTACTCTAACTATTGCTCAAACTAAGTTTTAATCCAGAGGGGGTAAAAAATACCATGGGTGAACTGATTAATATTTAACTTTATACTGGCAAAATCCTGAAATATGTCTGCTGAACAAAACCAGAGGTGAAAGTGACTGAATTAACTGTTTTCAACCGAGCAGATTCTGAGATTGTCCTTTAGATAATATATCTGGTCTGACAATAAGAGGTTTATTTATTGTTACAGTTTGTGAAAAATAAATGGATGAACATGAGAAGTATGCAAATTTTTATACATGGAATTCTAATAGCATCGCAATACTCGATTTATTGCCCGACAGTAATTCAGAACTGACCCACTATGCATGCATTATACATTTACAAAGCAATTAGAAGTACCGACAGTGATTCATGGCCACTTTTTCTTGATGTTTGTCCTAGAATATATTGCAGAGTTGGTTGAGTATAATTTGTGAGTGGACTTTTATTTATTTTAAAGTCTTGACACGATTCTGCCGCAATAATGACTGAGTGGCCAGTACTGATGCTTATTAGGCATTGGCTATCACAAAGCACAATGCTAAATGACAATGTCGTTTATACATAGGAATGAAATGCACAATTTGTGAAGATCCCTGTCAGACTGCAGTCTCACTTAATTCATTCATCAATGTAATTCAAATGCTCATCCTCTATTCACGGCCAAACTGTGTAATGCCACACACAGTAGGATCAGAGGAAGAAAGCCTTCCTTTTCCCTTCACCAGTTTAAGGTTTATTTTTAAAAGAGTCAGAAGTGCCTCTTTAATTGAAAATCATTCTTTATAGAGTGCCACAGACTTATTATTACTTCCTGTAAATGTGTTTCATTGGAGCAGCTCTGTCCTTTATAGCAGTGCTATGAATCATCCTAAATG
Organism: Gymnothorax reevesii; assembly: GCA_029721435.1. NCBI lineage: Eukaryota > Metazoa > Chordata > Actinopteri > Anguilliformes > Muraenidae > Gymnothorax > Gymnothorax reevesii. The sequence goes on from CM056592.1 coordinate 10,290,473, forward strand.
AAAAAGAAATGGGACATATTGCACACTGATTCAAAATTGTATTTGCTAAATTGAATTGAGTTGAACTTGAGGCAGCTTTTCAGATTGTCTACCACAACCCAGAAGATTACCTATTATACACTTTTTATTATTTCAGGCAGTTCTTACAGGGCTAGAGTAAAGACTATGCGGAGAGGGGCTTGACACGCAAGCTTTTTTTTTATGACTTCCTGTTTTGTCTTTCAGTAGAGGGCGCTAAAAAACAGCTAAGAGGTGTACTGTGCTCGTACTACGTGTATCCACTGTAGGGCTGATAAAAGAACAACTGCGAAATGTAATTCCTCTGAATTTGAAAGCTATTACCATTGTGTCCGAAATATTGAATTTGAAACAATAATTTAAATAACAAATATAACTAATTAAAGAAGAATAATGTAATCAAAAATGTTCAACATATGTTTCCAATGATTTGACATTCATGTGACTGTAGCATCAAAAGAAACACTGGTTTAAAAAAAAATAAAAATAAAATATCAAACCGACTAAACACAGAAATCAGATTACTCAAATGGGAAATTAAGGTGGGTGAGATTTGGATGACTTTGTGAGTGAAGTGGGAGCCTTTAAGCGCGCATGTGCAAGTGTCCTTTAACAGGGAGACCAGGGGAAAAGGATGTAGCGCACTAGATGGTTCGTCAGAGAGTTACTTAGCAGCAAAAAAAAAAAAAACATTTGGGCAGCATACAGCCCAGACTAAGGCAAACTGATCTAAGCAACTAACATGAATCATTCAAACCGTAAGGGAAAACTAATGCAATCAGAAATGCAGATTCACATCAAACTCAGTTAATTCTAAGTAGAGCTAAAGCTACTGCCTGGAATGTTCAGTTAGTCTTACTGAAGCGTGTTGACAGAAGTTGTCGTCTCTTCTGCTTGTCCGGGGCTTTCCTGGGAGGAGTGATTGTGGAGCTGAGAATGGCGTCCTGGAAGCTTCACGCGCGAGTCTCATGTACAGCTTGAGTCCGAGTATTTTCCCGTGGGCTGCGTGAAGTCTGAACTCCTTTAAAGATATCTCTTCCGCAGGCTTTATGGGTTGTCTTTTGAAGAAAATTCTTTTCGGAAAAGTTTGTCTGCGGTTTCATCACCAGCTAGCGAAGAAGCTTGCGCGCGCTGAGAGTACTGTTCAAATAGACTAGGACTCTGAGGCCTCGGGGCATGCAAAGTCTACACCATTCCTTGGTGTTAGCCAGGCCTCGCGTGGAGGCTGCACAGCCAGTATGAGCTCCGCATGAGAGGTCAAGAGAATGCCGTTCCCATAGATTTGACACAGAGCCAAAGGAGTCAAGAGCCAAGAGAGTGAAGCTGAGTCGTGTCCTAAGTTTTATTTTACTTTTTATTTCCCTCAGCATGTTTTCTGGGGCACTGTGTCGGCTGACAGTAAAGTATATGTTGGGGGCAGAATGGTAAACGTTACTGCAGTGTTTCTTGTGGACTGCGTGGAAATGTAGCTCCATTACACCGGCAATAAAGGACTCAGCAGTATGACAAACCCTTTAACATATATATATCAGTGAAGGTCATACAATACATTTCAAGACTTGGCAAGCAACTCCTGTTTTACCCCAGTCCTCAAATGAAAAAGATATACACTACAGGCCAAAATATTAAGAACACCCCGCATTTTCCAGAATTAGGCTGCCTTTTCTTAACTTAAAGTACATTTCTGCCGCAAAAAGAAACAGACGAACATAGAAACACATATCTTAACAAGAAATGTGCAAAATTATATGCAAAGCGATATACATATTCAAATTTGACTGTCTACAAAGTACCCTCCCTTAGACTTGATTACAGCCTGACATATTCGAGGCATTCTTTCCTGTGGTTTAAGGAGAACTCAGGAAGAGTTTCAAGAGTTTCTTCATGCGCTTTTTTTCGAACTTGATGGGCGCATCACTCTGACTATTTGTTCAAGTTCATCCCACAGCAGCACAATGGGTGACTGATCTAGTGACTCTCTTCTAAAGCACTCCTGCTTCTTCCATTTTGTTAAGATATCTTCAGCACAGCTTGGAGGAGTGCTTGCTGCCATGGTCCTACTGAAGCGCTAAGTTCTGACCAATCAGTCTTTGCCCAGAGGGAACAGTATGGCATTGGACGATGGAATGGTATATCCGTCCTCCATGGATATCCATCCATTCACCCATTACTTTTATAAAGCTATTAACCCATGTCTGTGGGGCTCTAATCCAGTCTAAAGAGGAATACCTCTTGAAAGAAGAATTTCAAGATGTGCAGGTGTTGGCAAGCAACAGCTTCAGTCAATATAAGTGTCCCTTAGGCTTTTTTCCTGCCTTTCTCGCTCAAAATATCTGCCGCTGAAAATACGCACTGCTTTAAGAACCACAAAATAGGACAATGAAGACCTTTGACATCCAAGCAGCTGAGCACATCTATCACAGAAGAATGGAATGGACATCAGTGAAGAATTGAGGCTGGAACAATCGCTGTCATTGGCTCCTCGAACAATTACTTGAGAGGCTGTGGGAAGGAAAGTGAAGACCTACATAACATCACCTCATTCAAATAAAATTAAGAAATTAACAATAAATTGCATTATTCAAGCGAGCTGCGAGCTGGAATGTTCACCTCTTAAACAACGACTAAAGCACTGGGTTCTGAAACCTGTGACTAGGAAAGTAGAGAGGATGGAACACCCAGGCGGAGGGAATGACGGCCAGTTTAATGATTGCTTTACCTGAATATGCCTGCAACATGCGGTTACAGGTTGCAATTGTGATTTCTCTGTGCAATTACTTCCCCTCATAGGAAAAAAGCACATATATTGTACAGTATATACGTTTTGCATTTATCGCGCTGAATTCAAGATTTAGCGCTAATTGTAGAAGTTGTTTTGTATCTTATAATAATTCTGCCTCACAGAACTGAAATGTATTTATTCATTTCTTTTACATGTAGAGTGCTGTGCATCCATTCACAAATCCATCGAGCCCTGTGTGGTAGTAAACCTGTGTGAGCTTACTCTATTAAAGGCAACAGTTAGTGTGTCAAGTGTTCTGCCACTGTTATATCATTACACTTCTAGTATTTTCTTATTTTGGTAAAGAGTAATGTTGCATTTCATTAGTGTTAGTGTTAGTCGGATCGAGGACAACCAACATTCTTAAAAAATTCTCCTGCGGAAAAGCAATATCCTCTGAGTATCAGCTTTGACAATTTCATCATACAAAAATGAAAAACAGTAGAGTGGGAACTTAGCTATGACTCCTGTTCTGCCCATGAAGTGATTTGGTTCAAAAATTATTTCCAAGAATCTGACTTCAAGACAAAACCCGGCTCATTAAGATTGTGTTTGAAGCCACTGGGAACCCTAATGTTATTAACGCCACTCAGAAGGCTGGGATTCATAGTAATTAAGCGGTGATAAAGTGTCTGCACCTCTTTTCATTCCTCCGAAACGCATTATTAGCAATTTTATTCTTTGAGAAAACCTGGGCCTATGACAATCCAGACTTGAAACTATAATTTGTTTACCATTTAATGCATATGTGACATAAGTGGTGGGAAGAGGATGTTATTGTGGTAGAAGCCGGCATGGGGTTATGTTAGAATACCAGCTCCTGACGGGATTCTTTGTTTGGCCTATTATATCTAGATTTACACCAGTGCTTCCCACGTCTTAAAGGAGGCAAATCTACCCCTATCAGAGACTCTTATATTTTGATCCTGCCTGCTGCATGGTGTTCATGAATTGAAAACATGTTTCTCCTTCTAAATATTCAGTTTCCTTAAAATTTAATCTCTTATTGGCACAAGGAGCTAAATTTTGATTTCCAATTTTTGCACCAACAAATGCTTTTGCTGAATTACCACTGAATGGCCTGTGAAATTATTTTTAGGATTGGAGAGGTAGTTTATATTTACAAAAACCCAAAAACACAAAAATTCTTATTGTGTACTGCATTTTTTCTTGTAAAATATGAGATGGGCTTTTGTCAAAAGTAATTGTATGAACCAAGGAAAAGTTACAACCATTTTATACACAGCCCCAAGATTTCAGGGCCTAAAAAAGTCATTTGATTAACTAACAAATATCAAGTCATTCTGGCTGATTGTTTCAGAGAAGAAGATTTTCGATTAGACATTTCAAGGTCACTTGGGATCAAAGTTCATGATCATCACACTGCAGAGGACTCAATTGTACAATAACTTTTGGAAACTTATAAAGGAGGACCACACATATAGTAAAATTGTGCCGCCCCAACATCATTCACCCAATATTAATGTAAACACGCTCAAATTAATGCTGAAAGTCAACACTTTGAATTAACATTTATTATTTAATTTCAACTCCAATATGCTGTGGGATACAACAAGAAAGAAAAAAAATGATGACATCACATAATTATGACCCTGACTATGGACTACAATGAAATTTTTTTTTCTCTCCGGACCCTTTATTTTTGCTCCATGTCACAGCAGAGGTATCCCTATATTTTTTGTGACAAGGTGTTAAGTTGTCTGAGGGCACCTAGCTGTGAAATGCACTGGGAAGGCAAGTTAAATGTAATAAATTCAATTTAATGACCTGCCATTGTTTATGCTCTCCAGTGGTCCAATGACACAGCCTGAGCCCAGCACATTAGCTTTGTTCCCAAACAAAAACAGCCATTAGATGAAACGGAAGGTACATCATTAATGGAGAGGGATAATGGTAGACGGCTTTTTAGACATCAGTATGCATATTATCCTTTTGGGGTTTACCTAATAGCCTGAACTGATCAATTCTGATGACTGTGCAAACACTCTACGCCCATTATGATGGTTACTTTGTCTCCTTTGCATCCCGTATAACACCTCTGTACCATGACTTTGTAATCTATAAAGCACACTGGAAATGATTTATTGTTGCCTTTAATGCATTAACACTGACATTACTTTTCACGTTCCGCGCAGAGTCATCACAAATCTACGCAGCAGACCGAGCTTCAGTGTGTATTTACACGAGCTGTATTTGTATGTGAGCTTCAAATAATTCTGCTCTTTATATGATTTCATTTCAATTATTGACTCATTTTCCGTGCAGCTGAAACTAAAATTAGCTTTAGTATTTATATCACATAAAGTTATTAAAGGGAGTTCCCGATAACGTAGGATAATGAACAGGGCCACTCCCAATGCGTCTATCTATTCGTCCTCACGCCTATATAAACCTCCTTCATTCCCACAATCCCCGCTTGTCTCATTTCTACATCCCGCCCACCCTTCCCGTCTCCGAGAAGGAAGCAAGAAACAGCCACCAACTGGGACCCCGGGGGGCTTGGGAGCCACATGGACTTCGACAAGAGACGCGAGCCCCACCCTGAGTCTCGCCACCCGGGGGGCGCCCAACGTCCCCACAATCAGAGAACAAGTCCAACATCACTTTCGCCCCGATTTCCTTTCTGCAGTTCCACCCAATATACAGGTATATAATATATATATTATTCTCCTCCTCTTTGGGAGTGGTCCAGAGTTAATTAATTACAGTATATAAATGCTCTGTTTACAAATGGCAGATATGCATGGGGCAATTTTGCCACCAAACATCAACACGAGAAGAAAAACATGCATATACACATATTAAAATATTGCAGATGAACTGTATCACCTAAGGTATGAGGACACTCCTTGTCTTGGGCCTGTTGTCATTGATTGGGCTTGGGCATACAGTACCACTGAAGGGAAATCTTGATGCCGTGAGTCACAGTGATGTTTCAGATGATGCTGTGCTTCAAACGGTTTCGGACAGGCCCTCTATTGCTTCTGTATGATGCCTCCCCCATGTGCAGAGCGAGGCCCATGCATGTTTTGTTGAGACAAAACAAGAGCATCATTGGCCTGCTCGGGGACCACGCCTCAAGCCCACCAACTACATCGGGGATCAACTGGAAGGCCAACTTCTGGTGAAAAAGGCTTCAGGAAGCTTGAATTATGCTTCACAAGCTGAGTGGAGTAATTTCATTGTCATTTTTGTTTGTTAATTGGACACCAAGAACAGTAATGACCAAATCTCCATTGACCTCAGTAATTTTGGAGAAGACTGCAGCAGCTTTGTGCTAGTGTACTTCAAATTTGTTGTGTAAATTAGCAAACTTCACCTGCAGAGATGAGTAGATCATGACAGAATTTTCATTTTTGGGTGAACTGTTCCTTTCGATATTTGCTCAATTAAATTCATACTGTGTTTTTTTGGCCAAGCAGTGGATCTTTTGCTAATATACAAACCACCCCTGGCTACGCATTCCTTATAGCATTTTACCCATAATATACAACATATTCATTTTCAGTACATGTAATATTGCGAACTATGTGCCCCTTCCTTGTTGGAACCTTAGCCCAATGGCAGTGCAAGCACCTGCAGTGTTGTTAATATGTTACAGTGCTGATATTACCGGTAAAGGGAGAAAGACAAAGATCATAGCAGGCCATGTGCTGTAGAGCATGCTTTAGCAAGTTACTAATGAAAATCTGACAGCACAGTAAATGCAACTTGCATTCCCTCTTGTTATTTAAACAAGCTAATGGGCATGTAAGCGACAATGATATGAAAGCAGCAATTGGCTGTCAGTATTTTAGATCCTTATAATCTTTTGTACTGTATATTCTTAGGTTTATTAGTGTTATTTTGGTTGTTGTGTTTATTCTCTCATCTGTATTCACATTCACATTCAGTTCTCATGTGCCTCTGCAGTCATTCCCTCTGCACTTGTCTTTGCTGTTCTGTTAATTACTCCTCACTCATTCCCTTGTTTATAATGTAATGTGGGGGCAGTATCAACATTTTTTGTTTAGCCCAGTCTGGAGCTAGGTTTTGGGCATGTCCTGGGCATGCCTCAGAGGGGAAAGTCCCAGAGAATTGAAAAAAAAGTCTGGAAGGTGGGAGGGGTCTGAAACAGAGTATATAAGGAGAAAAAATGAGAGTAAAGTAGTCGGAGAAATTGCAAGGAGAAATAGTGGAAGGATTCATTAGACCAGAACCGTCACTCTTTTCAAGACCTGTGAAGCTTTTTGTTGATTTTTGCTTATGTTGGAGTATTTTCCTCACCCGGAACATCACCAAGCAACCCCATCTCAAGGGACTGTTACTATCTCATTTTTTTTATATGTCAATCTTGGTCAGAGTTTGTTTAATTAAATCTGTCCTGAATTCTGAGTCCGTCCTTTTCAGTTGGCATTTATAATAACAGGCATTATCCATTTTCCATTGATCATTAACAATACTAAGCCTGAGCAGCGCCAATGTCTACCACCGCATTTCAAAAGCCAACCAAGGAGTAGACTCGTTCAAGTGAACAGGAGTTGACCTTCAGCGATGGAAAGCCATGATGTAAATGACAAATGATGTCATTAGCTTAGAGTAGCAAGGTGGATTGCAACCAGAACAGGAGTTATATGCCAATAACTCAAAGTATATGACTAATGGAAACGAGGAGGTAATGAGGTACATGGAAGCCCCTTTCTGTTCTTCGCAAATAAAAAAATGCCAATTGATTACAATAAAAACAAAAATGATTTCATAAGAAGAACCAAGCAGTTAAGAATGCCCAACTCCGCTGAAAAAATGTTGTAAAATATCCTAAACTTGAACATCCTAAACTTGACAACTCAGTGGTAACAAATACAGAACCTTTCTTAGTAGATTATAACTTAATCTCTGCACTACAAAAGCAAGATCTTGCCAAGCATTTTAATCTTGAATTTCGACTTAAACATATTTTCACTAACTTTTTCTCAGGAAAAGAAATTCTGCCGCTGATTTGAAATAATTTTGACCCATTTCTAGATTTGTCCATCGGGAAGTTGAAATTATAACAAAAATATTTTAAAATGGAAATACGCATTTAAGTAGAGGCAGAGCAAGTGAGTCGCTTAAATCGCCCATTTTCCAGCAGGGCAGAACTGAGGGAGAAGATCTGCTCACGAGATGAGGTGGTAAAACGGCAGAAAGCTTTGCAGGAGAAACTCGTCCAAAAAAATGTTTTCCTTTAATTGGTAAGGATTGTTGTATTGGAATTCATGCGACTAGGTGTCTTCACCGACAGAGCAGGAACAATAAAGGTATGATGGGAATCGCACTAAATATTTCTTTCCTTAGTGTGTTTGGATGTAGCTATAGTTCAATTGGCTCAATTCGTTTTCATTTAAGAAAAACATTTTTATTGTATTACTGCTATTTAAACCCCCTCAGCCTTAGCTATGTTCAACCTGGCATGATGACCAAATAATTCTGGGGAGAAAGTGGATCATTGTTATGTGCATTTTTCACACAATCCCATGTTTCTCTGAGTTGGGGTTGTGTTTTCCAAATATTAGCGAATGAATGTACAGGTTTAAGGGTAAGATGAGACCTGTGTCCTGTATTCAAGCTGCCACCTGGAGCAGGATTTCTTAAATCCCCCAGTGTCCCTCACTGAAGGAAGGGAATTTGTGTTAGATGTGGTTTGTGAATGAGTCAAGGGCACATTCAGAGATGGGAAAAAGAACCAATTTGATGACACGCTTTAGCACATTTTTTATCTTCCACAGTGTAAATTATTGATCTCCGCAAATTTGTCATCCTACAAGCAGCTACCTAATTCATAAATAAATAAATAAAAATCTGTGTTTAAATGAGCAAAGCTCCCAAGGCCAACATACGAGAGCAGTCCTCTCCCCTGCCAGACAGGCAATAATCTGTCAAAATGAAAAATTAAAAGCGGCTTCCTTAATTCATCATCCGGCAACTTGTTCCTATTAATGGCTTTTTTAGCTTGTGCCGTGGCTGCACCTTTGAGCATTAGCTGGAAAGGAGGGAGATAAACAGATCAGCTGACGTTTAGACGAGTGAGAATTCTGTATATATTACGTCAAGATAGATGATTCATTATATTTACATACCTGCGTTCTGTACTTGTACTTGAGAAAAATGGTACTTGCCTGCCATATATGTTGCCTAGAATGCACTAATGCCTTTCTATTTGGTAAACTGTCCGTCGGTTACTTATAGTGCAAAACTTTGGGGTTGCAGCTTGCAGGTTTGCACATTGTCACTGACAATGTTTCATCTGTAGTTTCAGATCATCATGCAAAATGTATCAGAATGAGAATATGAGGTGACAAAAATAAATCTAAATTATATTTAATTTCTTGATGGGAAAAGGTTTTCCAACCCCGACATTACTCTATAAAAATGCACAACTAATTGTCCACCTAAGCTTAATAACTTCTTTTGCCAGCAGCAAAATCTGCAGTTAAACACTTGATAACTGTGAGGATCAATCCCTCATATCGCTGTGTTGGAATTGTGGCCCTCTGTTCTTTGAAGAACTGATTTAATTTAGCCTCATTAACAGGTTTTTGAGGTCTTTTTTTCTCTCTCGCTTTAGCCGTTCAGAGTGGCCCTTGTGATTTGGACAGTTGTCTTGCTGCATACCCCAGGACTGCTTCAGTTTTAGATCGTAGACTGCTGAGCAGTCTGGGGTCCATCAGTCAGGGATCTTTCCTTGCCTTCTGTCAATTATGGCAGGTCTCCAAGGTTCTGAAGCATAACTTAAAGCATAAATAATTCAAATTTCGCGTTTTCCATAATGCCATAACTTTTTCGTAGTTGGGGATGTTGTCACCTGAAGATAAATATCATGTGAGCTCTGCCTTTTCGCAATACAATCTTCAAGTGTTTAGACAGTGATGCAATTTAGTTGCTTTTTGGTTATGTACTCCACCAAGTTGGATTTAAAATTCGATGTTTATTTGAGGGTATGTCCATACAGGGCCACTATATTATGAAATTCTCTTGCCACATGAACAAGTCCCCCAATACCACAGCTATCAAATTCTCTGTTCCTTCTGCTTATGATTTTAACTCTCACATTGGATTTGCCTGTTATCTTTGTTTGCCACATGCAGTAATAAGAAATCTGACAAAGGTCCGCGACTGCTGCTTTAAGATAGACTATTCCATGATCCGATTAACCTCCCAGTTTTCACCAATTTCTTTGAGAAGTTACTGTATTACAACATGAGCTGCGGATTCTATCTAGGCCAGCATCATTCAAAATCCAGAGAAATTATATTACATTTGACTTTGAGATGAAAAAAACCTTCGACCAGTAGGAAGCTGCCTTTCCAACCTCTTAGATCCAGCGTTGCTTTAGGATCATGCACAACCACCTTGGCGCTGAAACTGCTTATATTTATATTGACAGCAATGTGTAGATTATTTTTTCCTGAAAAATACATTTGGCACAGAAACCTATCTCAGCATAAATCTGTCTGGTCCATAAAAGAAAAGCCAAATTCATACCTCCTCAGCCTTGTAGATTTTTAGTTGTGGCTACATTCTATATTTCTCAATGAAGTTTTGTTTCTCCAAATTAACAATTAAAAATGCAATTGTAATGAATGCAATGGTTTTTCATAGGTTGTTTACAAAAGGCAATAATCACATGATGAAATTCAGAAATGATTTTCCCACTATGAAGTGACAGAAAAAACACTCTTGCGAGGTACAACAGTGGCTGCTTATTGCGTATAACTGCAGGCAATGAAACTGCCATGTTTGTTTAAGACTGAACTCCCTCACATTTAATCAAAAACTAAAAACAGATTGCAAAACAAAGTGTCGGAGAAAGAATATCTGTAGTCAATCAAAAACCCAAAAATGGAATTGAATTTAGTCAAGTGGAAATTATGCAATTTCTCTGAGAATAAAAATGTTGAATTCACCAGCACTTCATCGACACTGCTGAAAGTCAAACACACATTGCTAATTTATTTATGCAGATGAGATGTAAATGCAAAGGGAAATGGAACTTAATTGGCTCAATTAAATCTTATCATTTCAGAAACTAGTGTTTGGGCAAACTGAAGCTGGAAACAAATGTTTTGGACCGTGTATTCGACCAACAGAATTCAGAGGATATTGGGGCTATCGAACATGACCTATACCTGCATTATACCCGCATGATCTTTTGCATTGCACTGCTGCAACGTAATTGGATAATTGCATAAATAAGCTGATCAACCTTTGTCCCAATAAATGTTCTTGGTGAGTGAATTGTTAAGGCAGTATCAAGGATATTCTTGTTTTTCATTTGTGGTGAAACAATAATGTTGGAGATACAAAATGAGAATCACTTGACGCGTGTTGGAGATAAGGTTTATTGAAGTATGTGAGTCTGAGAAGTGGTTGTGAGGCTTTAAAGTTTTGTGAGAGATTGGTCTTTCAGAATGGCAGTCCAGTTGGACTGGGGTACCGACTCAGTGAAAAAAGCATTCCATGACTTAGAGGGAAACTGTCACGACACTTGCGTGTGAGAACTTTAACAATGGGCAAAGATTCGTACAGGTCACAAACTCGAGGATGTACCCGAGAAAATCTTGTGGATATTTTGAACTTTGTGTTTGAAAGGATTTTGAAAGTGTTCTGCTGTCCACCTTCTGCTAACTGTATTTAAGTTCTTCGTCTTCATCTTGCCTTTTCTGGAGTGCTTTATTCCCTCCTCGGTGTTATCTAAAGAAAACTAGTAACATATTAATCAGGGATACTCTTTTCTGAGTTTACAGTCCTGGCGGGTGACTTCTCTCATGTCTCCTTCTCCTCTATTCGAAGGTGTGTACCTACCAGAGTGTGCACCGTTTCATTCAGCAAGCCATCCTGGTTACTGACTTGACCTGTCCCTTTGACGACACCTAGCTTTGCTTTTCATATTCCTTTTTGTCCCTGAACCCCACCTCGCTACAGACCGTTATGGAAATTCTCCAGCAAAGCCTTCAGAGTTTGTCTATTTCTGTTCTGTCAAGGCTGAATTCTGCATTATCAGGGATGTGTTCCTGCTTTGAAACTCGTAACAGAAATAGCGATGTGCCACATGCCATTGAATAAGTAAAATTTTCATGAATATGCTGTTTCCTGCGTTACTGCAGAAAATTGGAACAGGAGAAACACGCAGTATCAAGCTCAAAACTTTATTGGGTAATGTCCTTGCATTGTGCATCTTAATATTTCTAAATATACTTGCATATTACAGTGGAGTTTCAACTGCTAATCAGTCGGGTATCATTGATTTTGCCTCTCTGCTAGTGAAAAATGAAGTTTTCGTTTCAACTGGCATGTGCGACACCTTTACTCTAACATGGGGAAGATTACATGAACAGAAGCATAATAATTGGTCATAGCTACGTTTTATAATCAATGTGTGGTCTTACTTATCTTGTCTTGGTGGTATTATGCAGAAAACCCCTTCTCCTGAGGGAAAAAAAGACTTGCCTCCGAGCCTCAAATATGTCACACTGCCCTTTAAATTAGAAGTATCTGAAGCTGAACAAAAGGCTGGATGAGATTCCCACTGCAGTTGGAGGCACCAGTGAGTATCTTAAAGGTTCTACATGTTTCATTAGTTAAAAGGTCACGCAGCATTTCAAAAGATATATTGAGCTGAATCAGAATCTGATGTTTTTTTCTTCATCTAGCTCTCAGAGGAATGGGTAGATGTCTCATTCCTAGAGCACACATGGCTTGCTCTTAGTAGTTAAGTCAATTTCTTGACACTGTCATAATGTTACACATGACCCTTTTCTTCTCGATGATGAATTCAGTTGCTTACTGTGCAGGTTGCCAATGTGTAGGCTGTAAATATTCTGTAACACTAGTAAAAAAATAATTTTGAAGAACTTGAGCGCAAGAACTTGATTTATTTTAACACCACGCACCCTGAAACTCACCATAACTTTACAAATTTCTTCTAAAATGCTATTAAAATCTCATTTTGTTACTCAGTCAGCATGAATATCATATAGCGTGAGCACAGCTTACTAAATTATGATATTCTTTGCCTCTTGGAATTGCACATATTCAGGTCGGCCAAACTATCATTTTTCAGAATTCTACATTATGCGCTCACATTGCAGCTAATCTACTCTGACTGTATGTGCATTTTGGTGATTCAAATCATGAAGTGAGTGAACTAATGAATTGGCTCCCATTATCTCAGCAGCTCAGAGGATCCTGATAAGGGAAAGAAAAACCAAACCGGACCGTATTCTTATGACCTTCGCACGCAAAAACTGAACTGAAACTGGCCAACAGAAAATTAGCATCGCTGGCTAACTCTGGTGAACACCTTGTGCGCTAAAACCAATCTCCGCTCAAGGAACCTCAGAAACAACATCACTTTACAATTGATTAATAAATTTTCCCGAAAGGTCGGGCAACTTTGTTTACCATGATGGTGCAAAAACTATGGACTACAATAATAGTATAGGCTAACAAAAGTAAAGTAATCCCGCAATTAGGTAGTTGCCAACTTTCATCATCTTCTCACCATGGCTAAAGGCAGTTGGTGACGACATAGAGGACCACTGAGCGCAGCGCAGTAGCGAGCCTGTGGAAATACGGAGTCTTCACCTTCAGTAATTCTGTGTTTGCTATAAAACATGACGAAACAACTCCCTTTGTATCAATGAGTGGCAGACTGATTGACAACACCAAGCGAGAAAAAAAGTGTTTTTTTTATAGTGGGTCCAAAGAGCTGAAAGAAATAAATAATTTTTATCAATAAAAAAGTACTGAAGTTTAGGATTTAAAAAGTTTGTTGAACTGTCATGTTGTTTGGCCTATATACTTATTTTAATAAAAACAAAATCAATAATTTAGTTGAAAATAATACACAAACACCCATGCAAACAATCTGTCAAGTAAACATGTCAGTCATGATTGAAGATTGCGAGGAAAGTGATGAGATCATTTTGTTATCTTAGATTATTAGATTTTCATAATGTCAATGAAATAAAAAATTGTATCATGACTGTTGAAGCAATCCTGCAGCTAAACCTCAAGATAAACTGAATTGTCTTTTTTTCTCAGTAATGTTGCGATGTTTCCTGTCAGCATCGATAACCCCAAGGGTGAGCGCTCTCCGTAACGCTCTTTTCTTTGCGTATGAATGACTGTACCTTGGGTGTATGCAAGATGCAAAGTGGTTTGGTCAAAGCATGGGTCAGATATGGGTCATAACCTCCGCAGGTTTTATTGATGGAATGCAGAGAAATAAAGTCACATAAAAAATATTATGACTGTTAAAGTGGGATATGCATGATTGGAACAAGTTGGAAAACCTCAGCAATATAACCGAAAATAATGAATGAGGTTATTTATGATCAGTCTCAATATGCAAATTATGTATGCGTTATGGACAGAATCAGAGAAAAAATAAATCAATTCGCACCTGCCTCTTTTGCGATTTACTGCTACAATGAAGCAGTCCGTCTTAATTAAGAAACATACAAGTTTATTTAATGTTTGTTAACAAAACAAATAGTTTTGTTCCAAAGAATAACTATCAAAACTGATAAATATGATTATCTAAGTTTAAGCCTGATAGTTGACAGGTTTTGGATTGGACCCATAGACAAATCAAGACCACAAAGAAAAAATGATCCAAGTTTTGAATATTTTACATATTATCAAAATATTTATAGTAAACAATATTATATATTATAATAATATTTTATGCATTTTATTTGCATATTTTTTCAGTGCTTTATTTCTAACATCGTTTTGAATTTTTAATTCATCATTTCTCCACATGAAAATCTGACTCTGATCATTTTTTCATTGTGGTCTTGAAATATTGGTTCATATGACACTTCCAGGCAAAAAAAAATTAAACTGCTGAAGCAAGACTTTGACCCCAATCGTGAGAATAAAAATATTCTCCCAGACCTCATTGTGATCAGGAAAACGGGGCCATTAGTCCTAAATTATCGCTGCTGCAGTAAGTGGGGATGTGAAGACCTTCACAACCAGAGAGTTTTTTTTAACTCTCTGTGTAGTATCTGCTGTGATGTATCATACTGGTGTCTAACTTGTGTATTGTGTCATCATTTTTGTGGTCCTTTTCATCATTACCTTAGGGGAGTGACAAAAAAAAAAAAAAAGCTTTGAAAGCATCTTTACATCTCTACAGAATCCTCTTAAGACTCTTAATTCATCTTGGCAATCATCAACGCATAGAGAATCTTTTCAAGTCTAAAAGAAATTCGGCAAAATCCACAAAACATCATCTTTGAAAAATGACAGTAAGTCCTGGTGCAGATAGGATATGCGTTTCTATACCTGGAAAGGATTTATTAAATGATTATAAGTATGCAACCCTCTATTTTCGCCATTACCTCATATGTTATGGGACAGTGACTTCCTTGAAGATCGCCTCAGGCCGGTCCATAATCAAAAGCCACATGACAGTTACCTAATCATCAAGAATGTCGTGCTTACTTGTGATGTCTGCCTAAGATGTTAGCGTGCCCTCTTTTTCTTAAATTTAATCATCTCAAGGTAATGCAGTGTGTTCAGACTGTGTTAACTCTTAAAGCGCCAAAGGTGGCATTTGCCGCTTGCTGATACAATGAAATAAAATCAAAGCTTTTGAAAACCTATCATGTGGCAACTTGTTGAAAAGAGCTCCCGCAGGGGAGCTCTTTTCAACAAGTTGCCACATGATAGGTTTTCAAAAGCTCAGGATATTTAAATTTTTTGAGTTTTTAAACATTTATTTCGGCACCCTAAGGGTTTATGAAGCAAAAATGTAAACAATTTCTCATTTTGATGTATTCATTGAATTAAAGTCTTTTTTTATGAGTTCACTGCGTGCTCCTAGAGCCTTTTCCCCATTGCATTTTTTTCTGTGATCTATCTGAAGAAAATACCAATGTCAGTGGTAGAATGCACTATTAGGTGGCTGAAAGGTCGGTGGCACTAGTTTTGGCGTGCTCCTTTGCCATGCACAGAATGTATGCCACACTGTAATGGCATGCAGTGTACTACGCAATGTAGCACATAAATGTGGCATGCCTGCGGTGCAGAAGCTGCTGGTTGATGAACTGGGTCCTGGCCCACCAAATGTGGAACCTCTTGCAGCAGCCATACAACAATGTTATAATGCTATCCAATGAATGACACACACATTGGTAAGCTCAGACTGTACTTTTAAAAAAAAAAAGTTATTAGTCTTGTGCTTCACACAAGACTAATAACGTTAAGTTATTATCAGTGGGTCCTGCAAATATGACCCTCCAACTTAGCTGCAATCATCATGCATCTTGATAATGAATGCTGATAGTCTGTTGTTGTTATGTCGTCTAAGTAGACCAAAGGAGGGTTTTAAATGTATTGCTACTTCAGGTATGTGGGAATTAATTGTGTTTTTTGACGTGCAAATCTATGTATCATAACTATGGGGGGAAAGTAACAAAGTAAGAAGTTGTTTTTAGTTTTCATTTTACCCTCCTTGCTTTGGGTAGCTATCCAGGATGCCCATGAACTGAACTATAAAAAAGTATGGACTGACTGCTCGAATTACTTCTCCAGAGGACGGCACTATCAGACCAGTCTTTACTTCCATTGCTGCCTCTAAATTATTGGTCTTCCAGTTCTGAGTCTTTTTAATGGCCTGGCTATTCAATACAAAGCCAGCATAATGGCAGCAGATATATATATCATCCCAAACGCTTCAGCATTGTTTTGAAATATTGTCCTTGGATCAGCAATACTGCTCGCTTTGAAGAAAAGCTTGCCTCAGCAACTTATAATCCAAAAGCTATACATTTTCCAAAAAAAAAACTGTAATTATCTGCCAACTGATATGAGTTCATACTACCCAGTATGTATAATATTAATTTAATATGTGCCGAGTGTCCACTCAATGTGAAACTCACCATAAATGTAAATTTTGTTTATACTGTATATTCTACAGAAGTAAACTTACAATGTCATAGCAACTGCCGAGATAGTTGTATTTATGAACCCCGTTTCATCTTAAATCCATCATTTATGCTCACTTGTTTGCTCATTGGCTCGAGGTGTCATTTTGAATCTAGTGCAGTACTGGATATACCTTGGACATTTAAAAATGGCGCAGAGAGGCTTGAACTGTAAATAGTAGATTTCTGCTTATTCATCCATCAGTAAATCTGTCATACTATCATCACTGGAGCATAGAAAAAATTGTTATTTTGAAAACATGCTTTATCTTTCATTGTGAAGAGACTGTGGCAATAAAACCATCAAGGACTTTCCAGGAAAGTAGAATATACAGTCTTTTAAGCCAGAGATATTGATATTCTTCAGCAGTCAGCAAATACAGGAGATCCAAAAATTCTACAACCTGATTGCAAGCAGCCGTTCTTAAACAACAGCTAGAACACTGGATTCATTTGGAATTTTGAAAAGTAGTATGACATTGTAACGTTAGCCTGAAAGACGAAGTTTAAATACCAAACTGACTTCCGCTATTCCACATTAATATTAGCTCCAAACATCTGGCTGATCCCATTGCCTGGAGAAAAGCAGTCCTGATAGACAGCACTTGGACTCAGCCTTCTTCAGAGATCAACACCGGGCCAGCACAGCGTCTGAAGCACCAGAGGCAAGACCCTAGAGTCCACTGGGCCTTGTGAAGAGATCTCAAGGGTTGACCAACTCTTCAGAAGTGAGTGACAAGACCATGGGACCTGATAGTCAATACCATTGCAGCCAAAGCATAAAATAACAAAAACACTTCTTCGCTTTAATATGGCCGCTGCACAGAGTGAAGATTATATTGAATAGGATTTTAACAATTCTCTCATTTTAGTTAAGCCCCAAATGAGTTCTTTATTCATTTCGGTCGGCGAAATGGCCTCTAAGCACTAATGGAAGTATGACGGTGAAACCGCACCTCTCTCTTTGGCAAGTTTGTGGTTGCCAGTTTGCCAGCTGGTTAGTGAGGGAGTATTTGATATGGCCCCATTGTATGTCCTGCAGAGTGGGAATGTCTTGCAAACCATCTTGCTTGTTACCTAATCCATTACTATTTCTGATTTATGTGTGAATCGACTAGAAATCCTGAGGTTTCAAATTCACATTCCTTCTTGGACGTGTCTGCAGACCTCCAAAATCAAATACAGCATACATAGAATGTGTGAAAGCATCCATCTGGTTCAGAATGAAAGGAGAAAATCAATTATGTTTGAGGATTATAATGTTGACAGAAAAAGCAGTGGGAACATGACTAAGTTTGCTTGATATATATACACTAAAACAGGCTCAGAACAAAATATGTAGAGCCCATGTAAATGCTGCTGGAAAAGTTTGATGTGTTCTCCCCGAATTATTGTTCAAAACAATATCTGTGAGTAATCTGACTGCAGATACCTTATGCGTTATAAGTGCTTGTGGCAGCCTGGTTTACAGATGCCACACCTACCCTCTGTCGCCGTATTAATTAATCTGTTTGTTGTGCCGGCTAAAAAAAAAACTGAGAGTGATATTGAAGTCAGCACAGATGTTTTTCATATTCATTTTACCTGTCATTTTTTTCAGTCTAAACAGGTGATGGTTTGTGCTCAGTCCACCTCTAGCTGTGGAGAAAACCAACTGTGTGCCCAAATGACAGTGTGTGTGCTGGGGGAATTGGAGGTCTTGTTTTTCATGTGTTCCATGTTTTATTCACCGAGGGAAGAATGGCCCCAGAGCTGGTTCTCATTGAAGAGATGAATGGTGAACACCGATGTTTCTAAGAACACAGAGGAATGAATAACACCCCTCAAAAAAGAACCATTACTAAGATACATCAGTCCAGGACGCCAACATTTAAACACCAGGGAAAGAGAAGCATGCAGTGTTTCACACAGAATAATATATACACTGTGTTTTCAGAAATCTATACGCTTCAGTGTGTTCTTTCTGCGTGGGAAGGTTAAAAGCAATGTAAAATTACAAATGAATGCAAAAGCAAGATGGGTGAATATAGCTGTTAAAATGCTCTCCATTTCAGTTCTACCATCCAGTTAAAATACAAATTCAAACAATGTATTTTTTGTGATTAATTTAAAGAATGTCTCTTTTTGGTAAAATGCCACGTATTTGTATTGTTCGTGAAATAAGCGCTTGCCTCAGTGCCTCAGTGATAAATCACCTGCCTTGATACATGAGAATGAAATGCTGGAGGACTAAACCATTTCGCCAAAACTGAAAAAGAAGAAGAAGGTAAAAAGTTAATATTAAAAATACTTTTAAGTGAACTTTACATTGGTCCCTTTAAGTTTTTTCAAGAAGTAATTGAATGAATACAATATCCTTTGTGATGTGAGACCAAAAGATTCCAAAATTAGGTATGTTGAGTGGAATTTTACCCTTTTTTTTTTTAGTTATTCTTGATAATGATGTCCAAGTACTGAGGGCCTCATCAAATTTTCCACACTCATGACGGCCGTAACATTTATAATGATATTATTAACAATGTTGCGCTTATGAAGTGTGAGGTAGTTCACGAAATATCCCCATTAACCACTGTAGCCAGCTCTTATGAAGGCACTATAGCAAGCCCTAAAGTACCCATTTTGCTCTGCGCAGCAGTTCCTGTGCATGGCTCTGACACAGCAGGGGTGGCAACCACGAAAATGAAGAATGAGCTGCAAAAAGGAGTCACTTGCATTTCCTCGTGTTTCCTTTACCATACGCAATTTGGAGGGTGCAAAACTGCTTAAAGCTTGAACACATGCAGAAATAAACTGGCTGCTGGTTGTTTAGCACTGGTATCTTTGGAAAGTCACTTCCACCTGAAGCTTGCACTGAGTACTTATTCAATGCTTGAATCTGTGATAAGTGACTGAAGCGCCATTTACTGTATGATATTTTGTAATGGTAGTGTCTCTGATGACACATTATGTCTTGTCTGAAGGCACAGCCGCAGATACGGTGAGCACCATAATTCATCGAGTAGATTTTTTTGGTCATTTTGGTTCTGTTGGCCGAGTCAAATACCAGATCTGAATCCAATTGTTCATGCGTCTTACATTCTAAAGGCAAAAAGTCCCTGAACAAACCAGCAAGAAAAGAAGATGGCTGCATTACAAGCCTGGCAAAGCATCACTAGGGAAAATACCCAGGGCCTGGTGATATCTACAGGCTTCATGCAGACATTGCATGAAGTGAACGTCCAAAAAAAAAAAGAAAAGAAAAAAAAAAAAAAACATACTCGCACACAAATAAGCAATATTGTTCTTGCGAGGTTGTCTCTTTGTTTATTTCTCTAAATTTGAATATATTATGCAGTTTTTCCTCTCACTCCTGCATGTCAATACTCTCATATTTCCTCCGTGAACTCGACTTGTGGAAAAAAAGCAACTCGACGGAGTTGAAGAATTACTGCCATCTTTTGATTTTCCGCATCACAATGACTCACTTAACTTCTGGCAGTTCTCATATGATAATATGACGATCTTTTCATGCGCGCTCCCCACCCAGAAGACAGCTTTATTTCAGAGCATTAAAAAAATAGTAGAATTATTGGGAAGATAAATCACATTGATGCATGTCACAGTCGCCCTTCCACCCTTCTCCGTCCTTTAACGCCCCGGCTTACTTCCTTCGTTCTTCTTTTCCCACGAGCTCGCATTCTTTCTCCATCTGATTATTATTATTGCAGTATTACTATTATCATTGTTGTTATTCTTGTTTTTGTTACTGTTATTCATTAAAAATTGCATATGACACGAAACTACCCCAGGTCATATCATTTCTTTATCCTAGAGAGGCAAAATTATGATTTGGAACAGACGCAGTGTGAACAATAGTAACAGAAAGCTAGGGGAACGGAGAGGCTGTTTAGAAGCAACAACAGTCTACCCGGGGTTTGGTCACCCCTTCATCATATCCCCTGATAGCGACAGGCTGTACCTGATATCCCAGGGAATATCCTTCGAGCAATGCAGATTGCTGGAGCGTAGCCTTGTATGATGAAGATGCCTGTCAAAATGATCCAATATATGTCCTATTGTGTCCACAGCCTGTGTCGGCCAGGGCAACGGTTAAGTCTATTCATTGCATCATAACTCTTGGGCAGTAGGGGGATAGGGGGGAGGCTGTGTGCGATATTTCTCACGCTGCACAGTAAGCCTGGTGTTCCATAATGAATGCAGCAACCACATCATAAACATAACAGGGTAAAGAAAAAGCATTTCATGTTTTTTTCCCCTCTCGGACTTCCCTGCACTCTCTGGGTCAGTTTCTGCATTGTCATCATTTCATTTTATCTTTTTCTTTCATTGCTTGAACATCCATGTGAAGTTATCTAAACAGTTTCATTCTCCCTTCTTTGTGTGTTCACTGCAGTTATTCATGTTAAATCTCCAGTTGAAAACATTGTTTTGTAGCTTTGGTGTTAAAAAAATGCATTTAGTGGTGATCTATACTTTTTACCCCTCAGCTCTGACTAAGGGGCAGAGGGGTATTGTCGTCACGTGCCATGTAAGTCAATCTGTCTGTCCGTCTGTCCTATAAAGTTTTATATTTCGCACGATAACTTGAAAAAGCCTTAGTCAATCGACGCCATTTTTGCTGCATTGCTTGGTCTTGTGTACCTACAGAAGCCTATCGATTTTGACAGCGTTTGGATGTTCATTATGGCCGCCGCAGCCGCCATCTTCAATTTTGGTAGTCTGCACGATAACTTGAGAACTTGAAAATGCTTTCGTCAACCTACATCATTTTTGCTCCGTTGCTTGGTCTCGTGAACCTACGGAAAACTATCAATTTTGACGGCGCTTGGGTGTTCAACATGGCCGTCGCAGCTGCTATGTTGAATTTTGTATTCCGCAGGACAACTTGAAAACGCCTTCGTCAATTTATATTCATGCCAAACAATCAAGGGGCTAAGTGGTACCACCCACTTTGTGGGGCCATTTATGTGTTAATATAAGAGCAGTGCAAACAGACTGGTCGTAGTGATTGTGAAGACTGAAATTAGGAAGAGGAGCAATGAGCACTCGAGAGGTTAATTTCTCTGAAATGGATTGGAGTGTTTTGTTACAAAAAGGCTGTTACTAAAAGTGCCACAGAGCTCTCCAAACAACATCAAAAATGTTTTGTTATATGTAAAATGTAGTTTTTTTTTCCGCTTTAAAGGCAATAGTGAAGGAAAGGTTATGCTGACTTTCCGCCTCAGTGCATCAAATAATTTATCACAAAATGTGCTATTCATTGTATCTCTTTAATATCATGCCCTCTAGATGTCTAAACTTTTTACAAAGGGTCACAAAGATAAAAGAATAACACAAGGCTATCGCTAAATGTGTCGGATCATTATCAGTATTCTTCACATATGACAAAGTGGTGTTGTTTTCGGGTACAAAAGTGGAAAAAACTGCTGTTTATACCAGAGTGAAGACCAGCTTTACAAAGTGAAAGCACAGAAAATTGTATGAACTGTTTGTTTCTTTGGCAGCCGTCAGTCACAATTCTGGCTGTATTTTGAGAGCTAGTCAGAAAGTTATAAGCTTTAAACAAATGTGCCACTCATGTCATTCCATTACCTCATCCAAACTCCAAAGACCCACTTTTACCATTTTTGGGATAGTCTCATATCAATTCATATTTTGATATTCATCTATGGTCAAATCAGTCAAATCTGATGGTGACATTTACCAGTACACTATTTTGACAGACGGCCTATTGGTGCTCTTTGACAAATTTAGCTCCTGCTTTTTTTGTACTGAATGAGCTTTCAGAGAAATAAACAACAGAACATGGTAGAATAAGGGCTTTGAGAAACATGCTGCATCTCATTTCTGAAGCATTCCATTCATAATTTTTTTCAAATGACCTGAGTCCAGAACCAAATGCTGTAATAGTCTGTTCTATGCTGCGTACAAACTTGACCTAAACACCTCTATTTCATGTTTGGAAGAACTGTACCTTGTTTATAAGAATATTACAAATCAAACAAACTATTTCTACCTAATAAGGATTTAAATAACTGCAGCCCCCAACCATGGTATCAGTGAAGTCACCTTTATTTTCAAGCTGGTTTTAATCCCCGTGGTGTGCTGTGGTATCCAGAGAGTTCCGTCCTCAGACACGCCGGTGTAGAGTTAGCAGCATATCAAAGGCATTATGTTTATCAAGCATAGGAACAGCACATTTAATGGTATCATGATGGATGCAGCTGTAGAGGAAACAGAGCACTTTGATGTACATGGCCCGCTTTGATTAATGAGAGGCCCTGCTGAGAGCCTGCACACTGAGTAAATTACTCTTTTCAAAATGGCTGATTTGCACTATTGTACTAATTATTTCACATGCCCAGGGTCAGTGTAAACCAGGGCAGCGCCTCATATCCATCCCACGAATAATGAATTAAGAAGGGTACTATAGCTCAGTAAAGTTCTTTAATCTTTAGCCATCTGTGTTAAGCTCAGAGTGAGGACACCATTAGTGGAATTCCAAGCTAAGTCCATTCTTAAACAATGTATGCCGCTATTCTGGCAATGACTATGGAAACTTTCATAGTCACTGCCACTTTCATAAAGAAATTAACATTACTTAGCTATCATGCATCCTGTACTTTTCGATAACCATTATGTAACATTCGTTTGTTAGCTAGCCATTCAGTTAACTGAATTTATGCACCATTGCTAGTTCAGCTGTGAATGTCTGCGAGACAATGACTGGCTATGTTAGCAGAGCGATAGAGTTAGCACAATGCTAAAGTACAATGTGCATTAACGGAAGTTACGTTAGTTTTCTATTAAATTAGGCAATTCATTTATGTGATAAACAAAATCTTATACTCTTGATTTTGTCATATGAAAGTTATGAAACAAGTTGAGTTAATTTTGCCCTCATTCCTCGCTAAAGCTCACAACAAATACAAAATTTCCACACCTCCTTTCATAACTTTCATATGACACACCCACTTGTATAAGATCCTCTATATCTTTGAAATGTATCAGAAGAACCGAAGTTGAAAAATGTTTATTTTGAAAAAGAAAAATCTATATAATATATGTGATAAAACTGCAAATGAAATGCTGCTGTATTTTTCTACAAAATACAGATCGAAGATAATTTATAAATCATTGCTGCCTGTTTTATTTTTAATCGAACATACTGTGCCAACTTTTTGTGTTTTGGGGTTGTACAGTGCTTAAAGTTGAAGAGAATAAACAAATGGATGTGACTCAACAGTGCTGTTATTTATTACAGAGCATTATTGAATTCCCTTACATGGTTTTTACTCAGTACCAAGCCAGTCACCCCTGCTAGTTTATATAGCATGATTGATGTTTCTCATAAAACTTGCATTCAAAACAATAAACAATATGAAGAATTATCAAACATGTTGGTTCTCTCTATACTTTCAAATAAGCTTTGCAGCATAAATAACTTAAATTAAACTCTCAACCTCTAGAAACACATCAGACAGCACTGTTCAAATTTCAGATTTTTTTCCCCCTCAATTGCTGACTGAATTGATCCCAAAGGAGGGGATGTATTTTCTGATCTAAGAATGGGCTTTAACCTATACAAATCCTCTTTTCCTTTTATTTTTTCATATCACTGCAAATTTTAACTGAAAAGTCCTATTTAGCGGGGACTGCATATTTTTCCCGATTCTGAATTGTATTCAATTGTCTCTTTGAAACTAGTCGGCTCTTATATCTTCCAAATTGTAGGTTCATATCACTGAAGCCATTTGGTTCTTTTGTTGCATCTCCTCAAATGCTCAAAAGGATTCTCCTCTGTTCTGATATGCTGATCAAATGCTTCCTGAAAGACTGATGTTCCTTTTAACTTTCCCTCTGTTTCGACTGTGAGAGTCTCCTGTAATTCCCAAGTGAATCCCACCAGTGTGTGCATAAAGGTCGAATGAAAGTTTACCTGTCAGTTGGCCTACAGGGTGGTTCCCTCATCGTTTACATTAAGCAAATCCTCACCATTTACAAAATTTTTGCAAAAGTGGTAAATGTGTATTTGTACTAGTTGCTTGGCCACATTTAAACTGAAACTGGTTTCCCTAGTCAGTTACTTGTACAATCTCTGGCCCAGGCTATTGTTAGAAGGTTCCATTAAAGACTGGAAAAGTTTCACATTCATGTGTTATTTCTGGCTTTACATTTACAAAGTGTGCAATTTCATCAAGACTACATTTATTTTTATCCTCTGTAGATTGAACTTCATTGCCTCCTTTACCACCTTTTAAAGAAAGCGAGAATCAGGGAAAAAAATAGAAGTAATTGGGTTTATCCTGAGGTTACAAAGTGTAAAAACAAACGGTACTTTCCACCTCCATAACAACAAGTATTTTGACGAGTTGCATATAGAAAGCCCTTACTGAGCACAAAAAAAGCATCTGGAGTTCGCCAAAAAATTTACTACAACTATGAATGGACTGATTGGTATGGTGAGCCAAGAACAAACATGACAATTTAGCCATATATACCATCAGCATGTTCAGTGGCTAAAGAACAATGCACTTTAAGTCCTTGAAAAGGAAAACTAAACATGTTTTATGAGTTTATGATACCACAGAAAAACATGTTATTAATCACTCTGTCAAATATGAAGAACTAAAAAAGTCGCTAAGTACATAAAATTAGGCCTCAAAGTTGTTAAGCAATAAGCAGTATTCTCTGCCCCAGGATGGTGGGGGCGTGTCCCCTGGAGGCATGGAAACCCGCCTCTCCCTAGTCCAAATGTCTGTACCTCCTAGGCATGCGCAGTTGCCACATCACGCTTGCGTATTGGAAAGCTCCCCAACCTACCAGGTATAGCTTCTGTACGACTGTACAATAATTTCCGAATGTAATGCCTTATTTTTTAGATAGCGTGAACTCTATACGTGAAGTAAAAACGTTAACTTGCTTGTCATTCTTGCGTCATTACATAAAATTACGTAGATCTACAATTTAATTGACCATATCATGATTTCGGCTGGGCTAGCGGGAGCTATCTGATTTCAATGATAAATCTACCTGGTCCGCCATCTTGGATTTACTTCACTGGAGGTCTCCATTGAGTCATTGTTACCAGGGCCTCACTTTGAGCGCAAGTGCAACGAGGCACGGGCACCAGGCTGGATAACCACCGATTCCAGCATGCCTGAAGTATTTGTAATGGCGGGTGGGAGGAGTTATGCAAGTAGGGGCAGCAGTACGTGGTGTGGTCCCCTCTTTCACCCCACCCAAAAAAACCTTAAACCACGAAAGCAAAGTCAAACCATTAAATCGAGATAAAACTCTAACTACGAAATTGAGCAACATATAGACATTATTCTTTTTGCATGTTGTTAACAATTCGTTTCCAACATTTATTTTATATTTTGAAACAAATCTCAGATTTTTCTTGTCAGGGTCTTCATGGAGAGGCACATAATAATTGTGGACTTATATGAGGTGGGACATAGATGTGAGTATGATTGAGTGCAAGTGGTGCACAGGGCACATTGAATATCAGTTGCAGTAAAAATTATTTTGGTTTACTAGTAAGGCACCCTACAAGAAATGCTTTCTCCAGTCACATCAACAAAAGTCTGTCCAACCTAATTTACTAACACAAGTAAGTCTGCTAACTTAATCATTCAATTAATTGCTGAATTCAATCATTTAAATTAGGGGAAATGAGGCTGATAGAAATAGACAAGAAAAGTATAGAAAACTAAGACATTCTGCTAACTACTTCCACCCAAACTCCCCCTGGAGGTAATGCCGTCATTACAAGAATTTCAATGGCATGCCATTAGAGGTATAGAAGCCTCTCATCTTTTTAACGCATGCTTTCAGAATCTTCAAAAGACAATTCGATGTATTCTGTCATCATTAACGTGGATAGGAGAATGCCTAATAACTTTGTGATGAAATGAACAATAATGTAGTATAAAAGCAAATTGGCTCATCACTCTGGCGATTAGTCTTTGCAACTGAGTGAATAAATGTTTGTAGGTCATCAGAAAAAGTAAATGGCTGCTGGTTTGGGGAAATGCAAAATAAGATGAAATTACAAAAGGGCTTTTATACCTCTGATGGCCTGTTACTAACTATCCTGGGTTGAAGAGGTTAATAAAAACAAATATGTTTTATTTGAAAGTCTTGACATTGCATATCTTGTTCATAAATTCCTCCAAAGGTCTGAAATCAAAACACCTCCAAAAATGGCATGTACGAATTGTGCCGATGTCTTCAATATACAATATACAGTATACACAAGCAAAATGAAATCAAATAAAGGCAAAACTGAATTGGTAATCTTTCCTATTTTATAAAGTGGGTTATCATTTTGGCACTTTACATAGTCAATTTGCGTTTATTATTATTTCATGCACTTTTTATTTCAATGCATGTTGTCGTTTGTGGAAAATTAGTGAGAGGTAAAGGGTAGATTTTCTTAATTAGTTCGTGCTCCATCATAAATGGTAATTTCAAACAAATAAATCCTTCACTCAAGCTTCCAGCAAAATATCTTTTCAGTGGTGGAACACAACATTATGGAATCATATTATTGGAAATTATGGAGGATTTCAATCAAATTAAAGGAGTAACAAAGTTTAAAAACCCGAATAGGCTAGAATTGCTTCTCAAACTTTTAAATCCTTTCTAATCTCTTCATGTGTTTCTCTCACAAAAGAATCTATGTCAGGAGCTATACTATATTTTACACCTATCTCTCAACAGAAATCCAAGAAAAGACCTTGAAGAACCACCTGAAATGGGAAGCAATGAATTATCTTTTCTCTTTGTAGTCAAGGGAAACATGGCCGATTTTAGCCTTTCATCCAACAGGGAGGCCCAGCCTTATTAAACATTAAATATAAAACAGAGACCGGAGGCGAGGCCTTAAGCCCTCTGTGACCACCATCTCTGAGCAATCAGGTTCATTTTCAAAGACTGAACAACTTACAGCCAAGAGAAAGATAAGTAAATGATAACCTGCTGCAGGATCACAGAATAGCCCCCTTACTCATTAGAGGATGACCTGATTTGCCTCAGGAAACACAATTACATTTAGCGTGAACATTTCCTGTTTCCTCTTCGAAACAACTACAATGTTACAACATTGAAAAATTACTTTTGTGCAACTTTGACTTTTTTGCCACGTGACGATATTGGAGCAGAGTTACAGAAGTGCTGTCAATGAACACGGGTTCGTTTTGGCTCTGACTTCATTTTCAATATATTAAAAATAAGATTTGATTCATTTCATATATTTAATTTTATTTCCAGTTCTGCAATGTCCAATCTTTATTAGAAGAAAACCACAGCCAGGTTTATTAAATAAAACATAGTCTATGCATTGGAATGTGTTTTAATTTAGTCACATGAATGCATCTGCCAAACATGTGGTCATACCTCAACTTCACAAGTGCAAAGGCAGAATCTGTAAAGGCTGCTTGAAGAGAGTGTTCCCAACACAGTTTAAAAATTTCGACCAATTGGAAAAAAATTGCCAACTGTTGGTTGATCATGATTCGCTTTAGCTTTTCTATATGCAGCACAGTGCACTCAATATCTGCCTGAACAGAGAAAAGAAAAAGCATCAGAGATTCTACAACCTTTTTACACTGCGCTGACAAAAGCACAGTCAGAAAGTGAATTTGAGCAAACGGATGGCCACTCCTTTCTATTCGGACGGTGCTCAGCAATTTACTCCCTAATTCTGCCAGCAGTAAAGCCCCATTTTGCACATGTTCCCAATTCACCAGACAATCAGCAGTGCTGCAAAGCAAAGTCACAGTGGATTCACAAATATGCTGAGACAGCAACCGAGTCCTGGCCACTGCATTGTTCGCTGCAGTGCTCTCTGACGCCTTTTTTCGGACATCCTAAAATGATAAGGATGACACCTTGATGACTGGAAATGGCATCATTTGACTCTTGAAAGGGCAGGAGACCATCCTTTCTGCTGTTATTAATCATGTAATTTCTGTCCAATCACACTATAGCATTTTTCAGCTCAAGAGAATTTGGGTACTGAGAAATTGTAAAGTAAAACGATAACAAGCATGATCTATAGGGCATTTATTTTCTCTTTTCATCCATGACAACAGACTGACTTTGCCTCAGAAAAAAATTTTGCTGTGAACAAAAAAATAAGTACATATCTGCTGTGAACATGACATTGTGTTTCCTTTGGGATACTACTGCGGTCACATTGTGGGGGGGGGGCACTTGCCTATACCAGTGAATAATGCTTGATATTGTTCATGGCAACAACTACACTTCATATCAGTGGCTTCCAATCTTTGCTTCAAGCAGCAGCAGTGGAGGTTCACCACATACTGATGACCAAATATAATCCACCGTATCAGATATTGAAGTTTTGCTTGGTTTACAGTTAAATGTGAGTTCTCACGATGAAGATGCAATAAGACCAAATATGATTTGCCAACAACCAGAAAGATGAAGCGTCTTGATCCCTCCAACACATCTTATCAGGAGCCAGGTTGAAATATCATGACACTGTTACCAACCTACCTGTAGTCGGAAAAGCAGTAAATTTTGTCCATTGATTCTTTTTTTCTTGGCGTTAAAGTCATTATTTCTGTTAGCACTGTTGTCACAGAAAATGCATTGCACATCAGTAGTCAATACCATATACAATCAAAGAAACCTGAAAAATGAAATGAAACAAGTTTTAGGGCTGTTGATGCTTGATGAGCATCTTTATGGCAGATGTTGCCAAATCCTTGCAGACAGAATGAAAAATGACTTTTGTTCCTCTGCTGTCAGTTGTTCCCTCCCCAAGGAGCCTGAGAGCCTGGCTCTTTTTAGCATGATTTTTTTTTTTTTTTAGATTTAAAAAAATATATATTTGTTTTCAATTTAAGGGAGTTCCTCTGTGATGTTGCACTGGGCTTTGATGACCATGTAATCCATTCTGTCAAAAAAATTAGTGGGAACCCAGGAACTATACTTTGGAAAAACTTCAGCTTGTGTGAAAAGTGAAAATGCAAAGGTCATATTTTGAGCAAAACTACATCCAAAAAGGAGAAATAGATATCTCAGGGTTCCCAACTTGTTCGCTTTAGTCTATTATTTCGGCAAAATTAATGATTATCGAGGCAGCAAAATGCAATTAATTTTAATCAATGTTAGGATGAATATACTGTAAACCTTGCAAGCTGCTTGATCTTTGCTCTAGCTGAGAGGAATATGAAATCTCAAGTTCATTGCTATAAAATCTTACAAGAAAACTATAAAACTATAAAATCTTGTTGGAAAACTGTAGTTGAAGTATAGGCCCAATATCAGGTTAGGGTTTAAGACATCAGACGGCCAGAAGATATCCCTTAAAAAAAATCACACAAATTTCATGCGTAAAAATACGAGATCACATGTCCACATGTGCTAAGTTCATCTGGTTTTTTTTTTGTGAGGTGTGATACTTTTTTTACAAAGACATTTTATTTGACTGTATATTCCATAATTTAGTGAGCACGGTGGACTGGCTATCAAATCCATATTGGATAGATTGATGCATTATGGCTGCTTAACACTGAGAGTATATTTAATATTGCTATGACTTCTGTAATATGCATCCCATTACAGAGGCACTATCTCTGAATAACAGATTCCCAGCCCACATGCTCTAACAGCATATGAGTTATTGCTTTGGTCAATAGACTTCTTTTCCGAAGTAGCCAGTCTGTGTAGGTGATCAATCTTACAGCCTTATGGGAACTGGGTCACCATTACACCACTCAGCCCCATTATTTTCCTTCTGCATCATTTCGAAATCTGTTGGAATGTTCTTTATTCATTTCATCCAAACCTTTGTCACTCCTTTTTACAATTGCGACAGCATGAATATGTACCAAAAGATGTATTTCATTTGTGGTCATACGATATGACTGTTCTTACGCCTAGGGCACTGAGAACAAAGATTTTTTTTTTTTTTTGTCGTCATACATCAGAAACTAACCTTTGAAATGAACATCAAAAATATTACTGCCTTTCCAAGTCCTCCTTCTTGTAAATACCAGGGGTTTATGTCTAATTGCCAATGCCATGCAAATCAAGACAAAGTGAAAAAGAAAGTAAGATGGAAAGCGCTGTTGGAATAGGTTATACCAGGGGTGTCAAAATGACCCGTAAACGGGCCAAGAGGCTGCAGGTCTTCAATCCTACCAGGCAGAAGCTCACCTGAAAGGACTGATTTAATCATCTGATCTAGGCCTGCACAACTGATTAGTTGTATCAGGTGCGCTTCTGCATTGTTGGAGTGAAAACCTGCAGCCTCTTGGCCCGTTTACGGGTGAGTTTGACACCCCTGGGTGATACTTTGTTTTTAGCATGACTGTTATGCAGCCATATTTACAGTAATAAATATTTTGTTGTGAAAACATCCTCATTGAGGATATACAGGTACTCTCAAACTGGGCTCTGGGCCTCTTCGGCCTGTAATTATGAGGTCCATAGCAAAAATAATTATTACCTGTTATTATACTGACAGATACTTTATTCATGAATGTATATATTTTTATGCTTTCAGTATTGCTAGAAGTATGCCATTAATTTTGTGAGATTTTTATGTTATGTATACATTATTATGTATTGCTTGTGCAAATGGTGGCAGTTTCATCAAACATGTAGGTGCAATGGAACTAAATTTCCATGCAGTCCTCTGGAAATACAAGTGACATCCCCCCAGTGTGAAGAGCAATTACTGTAAACTAGTGCTGATACCCACGAGCAATAAAAGATGCAATAAAATGTATTAAACTGCGGACATAATGCAATTACCCCTGCACAATTTTTTGTAACTATTGGCTTGTTCAGGGTATGAAAGGGTAAGTGGGCAATGGGCTATGCAGCTCTCACACAGGT
Organism: Gymnothorax reevesii; assembly: GCA_029721435.1. NCBI lineage: Eukaryota > Metazoa > Chordata > Actinopteri > Anguilliformes > Muraenidae > Gymnothorax > Gymnothorax reevesii. The sequence goes on from CM056592.1 coordinate 10,322,132, forward strand.
AGTGTTCACCCAGCAGCTGGTGCAGACTTTGCATGCCTCATTGCAACTGAGTCTTGGCTTATTTGAACAATGAATGCAAATATCAGTCCAACATATTTTTCTCAGTTAGATAAATGTATTTATTTCCTGTGTTTAATAAATGATTTAGAAAATTATTTTGTTGAAACTGGTTTATTTTGATGTCACAGTAACACAAGGGCCTAGTCAAACAGTCTCCTGAGGACCTCCTATTACCTTCAAATTATCAATAACATTTTTTATTGTATTACATATTTATTAATACCCTAATACTGATCATTTTTATTATTAAAGAAAATCTGTATTTTACCCATAATTGTAATTTTGTGAAGCTGGTTTGTAAAGTTGTAGGTTTTTTCAATGCCAAATTAGAACCTTATAGTGTAATTATTAGGACAAACAGGTCTGCCATCCAATCTCAAATTTTCATATAGAGGAATTTCCCCAACACATAGAAGAAAACTTAGAGGTATTCCCAAAGCGGTGAACCTCAACCCCTTGTGGGTTGTTAGCAGCTGAGCCTTTTGTGGATGCACCATTATTACCCAAGCACGATAGCGTCATCTGTACACCCCTTTTCTTTTTCGTATCATAATAGTTTGAACCTATGCGAGGCTACTGCTCTGTCATTAGCTCAGCAGCAGTTTAGACTCAGACGAGTTTAATTCTGCGTTGTTCCATAAACATTACGTGATCTTTTAATGTCAAAGAAATCTTCATCGTCAAAGCAAAGGTGAGTGCTACTTGGCTAGCTACCAAACATTGATTGTGTCAGTCATTAGTTAACGGTTACCACCCATTCTATGGTAGTAACCTAAGCAACAATTCTGCAATTGCCTCCTCTCTGGGTTCCCTTTCTCAGATGGGATTCTGTAAAAGCACAACCCAGGCTTTCCTCCTTGTTGGTCACTGCATCCAATTGAACGACTACTAACAGGCATTTTTACCAAACAAAGAGGTAAAAATGACTGGAGGGAGCAGAGTAATCCCTCTTTCCCTCCAGGTCGGTGTTCCCATTACAAGACACGTGAAAACTATGAATTGGCTTCCATTATTCAATTGTTGTCTTGTTACCTCGACCCTCTTTCTGAACATTCCTCATGCCTTTTCCCTCATGCCTTTTCCTCATTGTGACTCATTGTCTATCTGTGTTTAAGTTCCTGTCTTTGTCTACTCCAGTGCCGGATTGTTCCATGTGCTTCTTCATATTGCTCTACTTTCCTGCGGTCTAGTTCCTTTTCCCTTGATACTCCCGATTCCATCCCAGTCCAGTGCTTGTGTTATGGTCACCCTGGTCCTCTGTCCTCTCCTGCCCTAGTCCCTAGTATTTCTCGCCTGCGTGCTCCTTGATTTCTTGACTCTGACTTTGGACTGGACAACTGATCACGACTTGCCTGCCCTCCAAGATTCTGATGCCCACTGCCTGACTTATTCCTGTCGCTCAACTACTGTATTCCTCAGCCACCCTGTATTGCTCTTTCGCTGGTTTTTGACCATGGATTGTGAATTCTTCCAAAGAAGCTTAGTTTTAACTAATTCCTGGTTGAGGAGTTGACTCTGTCCTTATTAAAAAGCATCTTTAAGATTGTACATGTACAACATTACAAGTCAGATGACATTGCTGAATGTCTGTTACCAGTTCTAATTTTTTTGTAGAAAAATAAAACCTTAAATGCTCCTTTTGAATAGTTAAAAGCTTCAAATGGAACTTGGGCAATTCAATTGTGGAAAAACTTATGGCTGATTGCATTGGTAAACGCATCAAATCATTTAAAAAATATTGACAGACACTTTCAATGTGCATGACCAGCATTGAATTTCTGGTGGCATCCCCCCTGACCAAATAGGGAGCCGAGGGCCCTGAAAGATTTTTCCCTAGATAAATAAGTGTAACTAGTTCAGGCAGGAAACTCGCGGAGAGCTACTTCAGCTGACAGCTGCCTGGTAAGCTACCAGCACAGACATGTATAGATAGACTGGACGCCTTACGGTGGAATCCCAGTAGACTGACGTCTGACGGCGGCGACCATCTTGCCGCGGTCGACCCCGCGATTCACTGTGCATTATTGTATGACCAATACAAGCTTTCGGAAATAAATATCTATTCCCCTTGAAAATTTTGAAGTTGTAGTGGTATAGTTGTTATCACAAAAGATTGATTATTTATAGACCCGGGTTAAGTTCTCGCTAGAAGCATGTTTTTTCCTCTCAGACGCCCATCAGAAAGTATACTTTATCATTAGACATGACAATTTTTAAGATGCCTGTCAGTCCGTTTGTTATCAATTTTGGTTTCTCATGGCCATATATTAAAAGATTAGGCCTATGGAAGAAATTAAATTAAATTAAATTAAACTAAACATGTGTCTGACCTGTGAAAGGTAATTCCCTGTTGACTGGATTGTGCAGTACGCCGGTTTTTACAGCCGTAGGCTGCACAATGTTGAGGCATTTTGCAACGACAGTGATTTATTATTGTCACCAAGTCCCACTCTGCGTTTGGCTGGTCGACCGCTTTAAGATGGCTGCCAAGTCTGCCGTGAAAAAAGGGGGAGGGGCCAATCAAGCCTCTCTTAATGTCTATGGCTGCCAGCACGTCGGCATCAGCAGACACACAACAATTGGAGGATGCACATCACAGGTAATACAGCGGTCTATTTAAAAGACGTCAGGCTCAGTCACTTCTGTTGCTGTTTGCAATGACTTTTCATGGTATGCAACACACTCTCTGGTTTTTGCTTGCCTCCTCCACCCCAGCCTCCACCTGTTTGGTTCTGCTCACGTCAGGGGGATTTTGATTTCTGTTCATGACTAACTATGTTTGTATGTTGGCTGTGCCTTGGTAGGACATACCTCCAGAGCAGAACTGCTGCCAAATACAATGTAATGCTTATACCCATAAATAAATTCTTCTATTTTATTGAAGCGTGAGTTTTCCTGACTGAACTGCATTTCTGTCACTCATCTCCATTTAAGCCACAATGTTTTCTAAACCCAAATCTCAGTGCTGATTCCATACCTGGGTACTGGCTTTAGACCTTTTCCCTCCTTCAGGATACACCACCCATTCCTTCATTTGTAATTAGTGGGTAAATCAACCTCAAAAAGTAAAACTACCTCCATAACTTAGGTTTATATGCATTTGTAATTATATTCATTTATTCGAATAACACAAAGTTATCACATGGAATTGTTAAAGTGATGAGACAGTTTTATCCTAATGTTACTTGGAACAGCGATAAGGCACCGAGATTAGGATTAAAATGATGGCTATAATGAAACTATGTGTCAACTGAAATTGACATCTAGGGATTATTTTGCATTCCTATGGGTATTAAGTTTCTAAGGCTTCATATCTAAGCATTTGTCTGAATTTACCTCAAAATTTGAGCAATCACTGCATCTACATGCAGCACATAGTGTCGAGACTGTGTTTTATTTCTCAAGTTTGCACCACGCCAGTTATTTTGTCTCCTGATAACTTCAGGCACCTGGGATAAGCAATTAAATTGTGCAGCTGAAATACAATCACCTGCTGAGGACATATCAGCACATAACCTCAGGGGTCAAACTGAAAAGAAATAAAAAAGGTTATGTGCTCAGACCCAATAGATGAGAGGGTCTCAGCTGAGATTTACTGATGGCTGGGTCAAAGCCTAAGGTTACCAAACACCCAGACTAATGCATCCCTGTCACAAGGAAACAATGCGAGGGTAGAGCAGACCTTCAGTTATTGTTTTAAAATTTCCACTTTCAACTCACATGCCTGCATTCTATCAGCCAGACTGCGCCAACCCAAATATCACACAGCATAGCCTGGATGCAAGCAAACCCTGATCCTTATTACGAGAGAAACAACATATTCCTTGGTTGAAGTAGATTACAAAAATAGAGTAAAATGAGAGAATTCAATCAATTCACCGTTCTAAGTTGGAATGAGAGATTTCAGAATTTAGAGAAGTCAGAATTTTTAAATACATATCCTCTCTTTCTCTCTCACACACACATGCACGCACAAACATTCTGCATTAACAGTGCAATGAACTATTCAGTGGAACAGACAATAATATTTTTTACAGCTGCTGTAGGAGTAGCAGATGTTTAACATGCCATTTCCAGCTGTGCATCTTTGTGTAGAACCTTTATTCATTTGCCATCCACCTCACTTCTCCTCCTTTTCACAAACGTAGTGTTTTAGTGAAGAGATAATTGGTAAGCAGACAATTTTGGTTTATGTGCAAACAAAACAAATGACAACAAAAAATTTCAAACTCCATAATTAAAGGAGTGAAAATAACAAGGAAATATTGCCGCAAGCAGCCATTCCCGGGTGAAGGCCTGTACGGATTGTGAGGGCGCAAAATCTATGAGCGGTCAAGCAAATAAGTACTGTATGTCTGTGAATTGTGTTTTGGCAGTTTTGGCATTTAATGATCATTAATTGAATTTAGAGTTTTTGCAAAAACATTGACCATCCCCTTCAGTTCTCAATCTTCTTTAACCAGCATAAACAGCAAGTGATACTAGTACTTGAGTGCAGTCATTCATAATGAGTCTTCAGTTTTATTAAACATGAAATTTCAACCATGATAAATAGAAAATAAGGTATAATAAAGAAGCACAAAATGAGCCAATTTCCACTAATTTACATTTTCATTGGCAAATCACAGAAAACAAATGCAGCTTTGATTTAATAGCGTAATAAGAATAAACAAAGCATGAAACACAATTAATGAAATCAGCTGCAGTGCACTGTTGAAAATACCTCTAGCACAGATGCTACACTCTTCTCCCAGTGCAATCCATGCCTTATGTCCACCATGGGAGCCATTTGCCAACAGTTGGTGTAGGGAACCTCCTGTGCTTTCATTTCACTGGAAGCAATAGCAGGGGAACCTGACAATTTATGGTGGAGCCATCTTTTTTTTTTTTTTGCTTCAGTTTCGCTGAAAGATTTGATTATTGCTGTTATATTGTCAAATCAAAAAACCCAAATGAATTTTAATTTCCCGTTACTAAAAGGATTTTTTTTTTCAGTTCGAGCTCGCAATATAAAATGACAATTGTCCAGTTGCTACATTTTAATGCTATGAACTGAAATCGACAGGTATCCACAATGAGACATTTAGTTCTTCTCTTGATGGTCCTTGCAGTCTGACTGCAACATTACAATGGCAACAATTTTATCAAGGCTAATAGGCAAATTAATGAATTTAATCGAAATGATGGAAAGTCACTGTTTGGCCACTCTCCGTATGTAATGAAAATCTTGTTTGCCTCTGTGCCAAGTTAACGGATTAACAGGTTGGGTTGCATTAGATAAAACAGCAAACCATGCTGAACATGATCCGTGAAGCGAGGACATTTTCTGTCACCATTGCACAACTTTGCATCGCCACCTCACCAAGAACAGGTTTTATCAAGACAAATGTGGCGTCCAACAGGAGGATATTAATAAATTATGGGGTAATGAAAAATGTGAGAGGAGCCTCACTCTTTGCATTAAGCCCTCAATGATTGTCTTGATAGATGTGACTGAGAGGCACTTTTGACAGGGAGGCAATGAAAAAACATGACAGGCCGTCCTGCAAGGGTGACCTGAGGGATGCCAGAACAAGCTGCTGAAACAGAACGGTAAACAGAAGCTTCAAGGTAAGCCACGTTAGCCAGGAGACGGGGGGGGGGTGACGCTCGGCTGCACAGCTACCAATCATCTGAGCTACAACCCCAACAGTGGCCATGACACACCATATTTGTCAAAGTGCCCGATGCCCCAAACTGCACAGTGAAAAATTTAATAAAAACACCAATAATGCTGGTGCTCTGGAGCGTTGCAATTGAAGAGCCTATAGTGCTAAAGGTACTTAGGTTTTCACACATAGTGCGGTAAGGGTGGGAAAATGTCTCATCGTCACCAAAGTCAAATTTCTCAATTTTCTCAAAATGGAAATTTTGTGACTTAAGTACTTTTAGCACTGGAGTCTTCAATTTCTTTGCACTTTTCACCACAATGTTTTCCATTGACCAAACCACAGTGAAGTGTTTACTTATCTGATATTTCTCCAATTATTGATCATAAAATAGAATTCAAGGATTAAACAAATTACTGCTTTGCTCTGCAGTGCTGTTGAGGCGTCGTTCATTCATTCAGTACATCTCATAATGATGGAAATTAACAGCGAAATGGTATCTGTACTGGACTCTGAGGAGGCGTTTGACTCAAACAGTAGTTCAAAAGAACAGCAGTCAAAAGGCATCATGAAAACAGGCTGAAGATAGCCTTTAGAATTTTTGTTCTCATGTAGGCCATTCGGGAAAGAGTTGAGTCACGTCTTAAAACTCATTATATTAGACATGCTATTAATTAACTTTATTATTTTACGGTTTTGTCGTATTTCTTCATGACTTTTTTTGAAAAGTGCAACATAAATTAAGGTATTATTATCATTATCATTATTATTATGAAAAGAATTCACACGGCTTTTTGATCTTAACAGGCACCCTATAAGGCCACTTCCTGCAGCTTTAGACGGAGACTCATTGAATATTGATCAACAGTCTGAAACTCTCTCCAGTATTCTACTGGTTCAGGAAAAAAACTGCTTTCGGTAGCCAGCCATATTCACCCGGCAGTCCAATTTTTTCCGCCTACTGGATATAACTGGATATTTTGACCTGAACAATGACTTGGTTATCAAGAATGGATGTTTCAAAATGAATCTGAATCATAATATTGATGTGTTTTGCTAATTATATGGAGGTAAATGATTAAATTTATCGACTTATGTATATCCCCACTACCGCTAGAGGGCATTAGGGTTGCAGAGGTTAATTAGCGGAGCAGTAATAAGCACAGCAATGTGAGTGAGGTGCTGGTGCTAATTCAATAATAGGGCCAGTGATTAGAAAAGCAGTGATGCTGAACAATGGTAGCCGGAGCAGAGGGGGTGGAGCTGTGGGCGTTGCTCCACCCAGTCTATTTAAAAAAAATTTTTTTTTTTTAACAGGAGTATTTTCATGAAATCGATGGCTGATTTATTCATGTTTAGATGCTGCAGTGTCAGTCGAAGAAACAAACATTCTCAGGGATCATTAATGTTTGGCCACTTTTTCTTCATCCACATCTCGCCCGTAGCGATGTCCGCCAGCATGACTTTCTGCACCATGCTTCTGCAGAGTCTAGCACGTATGGGGGTTGACTATTCTTGGGCATAATGTACATAAAATTCTTTCTATGTGATTTAATTATTTGACAGTAAACATTATATACGTAGATTGTCTATTAAAGACAGCCATGATCTGCTTATCTCGAACTGAAGAGCGCAGAGAGAGGTAATACAGGTAGTATAATCTTGTTTGTGTGCCTTTGTGATGATAATATGCAATTTCTTGACAATTCATTGAGTTATGCATCAGTACATTTGTTGGTGAAGGCAAAAAAAAAAAAAGCCTGGAAAATATATCTACATTAAATTACATTTTCAATGTAAACTGATTTATTGTACAGTTGATTGGATAATTAAATCAAGAGCAAGTGGTTGAGAGTAAATGTATTTTATCATCCTAGTAAATTAAAAGTTCCGCACCATAAAAAATCACGACCATCTTGAAAATGATTATTCAAGTGCATTTTATAGGTTCACAGAATTTATTGTCAATGAATGTACTGAACTGTGTCATCAGTACATCCTGGCTTGCAGAAAAAGAGAAGTGTGCATGCATGCAGTACCGTTCAGAAGTTTGGAATCACCAAAAAAGTTTTATTTCACTGAAAGAAATTGATACTTTTATTCATCAAGGTTGCATTATTTTTATGCAAAAAAAGTAGTGCAATCCATGCTGATTTCACAAATGAGGATTGCTGTATGAATTTATTGCCTTTTACTGTAATTCAGTCTTTAGATGTGTTTAAAACACTCCAATTTTAGAAGCCATCACTCCAGCAAACTAATTACACTGTCAGTCAATCCTATTGTAACTGTATTATTGTTTGCTCGTCATTGTTAAGGGCTGGAGATGGTAAATGTAGCTATCGCTCAGTTGCTAAATCTACAAACTATCAAAGGCTCTTTCTAAGATTAATTGTGGCTTAAATGGGCAACAAAAAAAAAATGCAGTTTTACATTGAAACTTGTCTGTTGTTGTTTTACGTGATTCCATGCTAGAGCAGCTGAATATTTCATACGAAACTGTGAACTGCCATCCTGAAAAAATATCACAAACTGGGTGCAACCAGGATTGAGAAAGGTGTGATGCTGAGATACGCAAGTGCATAAAAGGACAAGTAAAAAGGTATTTTAGTTGAGAAAGAGTTTTCCCACAGGTTCTGAGCTGGCAGCATCACTGAATAGTAACTTTTTCCTGGAAAACTCTACCAATAATGTCAGCCTCTTGACGGCAGTGAAGTTATACACCGATCAGCCAAAACGTAGAAAAACCACCTGCTTACATTGTGGAAGTTCCCCTCTTGCTGCAAAAGCAGCTCCGTCAAACTGACATCCACTTGAATTTCCAGAAACGGGGTTTCCCAGCAGAACTATTTCCCAGAGCATCACACTCCTTCCACCAGCTGGTCGTCTTCCCACACCTGGTGCATCCCAGCGCCGTCTCGCCCCTCGGTAAATGGCGTATACTTACCCCACTGATGCAATTAATGTGAAAGAAAACCGGACCAAACAACCTTTGCTAATTGCTCTGATGTTCCGCTCCAATGCTCATGGGCCCACTGTATGCACTTTCAGGGGCGGACCAGAGTTAGTATGGGTACTCTGAATGCTCTGCAGATACAAAGCAGGGTCCAGTGCACCGCGTTTGTGACACAGTCCTTGCTAAAGTATCATTAAAAGTGCCCGTGACCTGTGCCAGAGTAACCATTTTATAAATAACAGGACATTGAGGATGTCAAATCTCTTAGTAGAGGTGGGAATAGAAAAAAAATCTCTCCTTCAGAACAAAGATTTTTGGATCCACACCTTACAAACGGAGAATCCTAAATTACTGAATGAGGAACTACTGTTGGGATGTTTCCTTTGATCCATATTAGTATTTACTGTTTGTGTTTCACTACTAACAAGCTTTATTATTTATAGCCTCATTGTTAGCGTACTTTATACAGTTTTTGTCAATGTGCAGTCCGTCGCATTATCAGCTCTTTTTTACCTCCGTCAACTAAGTTGGGGCGGAGGTTATGTTTTCGCCCGTTTGTTTGTCTGATTGTGAACAACATAACTCAAAAAGTTATGCACGGATCTGTCTGAAATTTTGTGGGTGGATTGCTATTATATCAAGGATAGACCCTATTGATTTTCACCGCGATCACTAAAACAATATGGTCGCCGAGGCAGCCATGTTGAAATCCTATCACACGGGATAACTCAAAAAGTAATGCATGGATTTGTTTGAAATTTTGTCGGTGGATTGCTATTTCATCAAGGATGGGTCCTATTGATTTAGACCACGATCAGTGAAACAATATGGCCACCACAGCAGCCATCTTGAAATCCTATCACGAGATAACTCAACTTTGCTCCCACTCATGCACATTTGGATTGTGCTGCCTTGGCGGAGGTTTGCACTCTATGAGTGCCTCTAGTATGAATAGCATTTTCTCTCCATATGGGCTCTTGGTAGTTCGAAACACCTTTTACATCTAGAGTTTATACAAACAATTCGAGATTTGACGTTTTTGCTATGGTGCTGCTATTATTACTGTTTATTACAGTTTGTTTATATATTACCGTTCAGATGATTTTTTTTCATTGTTTGACCGAGCATCCCCGTTTCTTGTTGTAGATTACTTCAGTCTAATAAACTTCCTGCTGATAAGGCAGGCCTACCAAAGAAAATGGCCAAGCTGGAACAAAAGTTTGTCTGATGGCTACATTTTTCAAATAACCAGCAACATGATATCGAAAACATGCCACATTCCTGCAAAACTTCTCATCACAACACATTTAAGTCAATACATTTTCACCAGAACCGAGCTCACGAATCGCAAAGCCTGTAATAAGAGATGAACCAACTGCGCACATGCATTCATGCGCAAGTGCGCATACGCGGTTGATTCGTCTTCTGCGTTTGTAACAGGCCCTGCAATTTATAGGAGTTTGGTTCTAGTGAAAATGTATCGACTTTAAAGTGTTATGGTGCGAAGTTTTGCGGAAACATGTTATGTTTGTATGTACATGTTAAACATGGTATGTTTTCAATTTCCTGTTATTTTTTGATTAATTTTTTTTTTTTTAAATCTTTTTTTTTTTTTTAAATAAATTTGGCATCTCCAATCCCATCCGAATCTGGAATGCCCAATTAGTGAACTATGTACATATCTTGCTCGTATGCGACCCCTTGCTGCCAACTCAGGATAGTGAGGACAGTTCACGGCTCTCCTCCGAAGCATGTGTCCGTCAGCCACTGATTCTTATATACTCATTGGTTGAATCCTCATAAGTTCCGAACGAGGGCGGAGGATACCCGGACGTGAACAAACCCAGAGTCTAATTTCCTGTTACTTGAAAAAAGGTAGACATCAGACAAACTTGTTACAGCTCGGCCATTTTCTTTGGTAGGCCTGTAAGGGGCAAATTTGCGCATTGTTCGCAAAGCTGAGAAGGGCTTTGTCCGAAATTCGCCGTTGCTGCCATTTGGCCTTGTTAAAAGGACATTCAAAGCGCTTACTTTTTTGGTTTCATGTAAGTGTTTTCCTTGGTCGTGCGCCTCACAGTTATTGAGAGTGCTCTTTTTTGGCTTATTATAGCTCACATTCACAAATTTATGTAGCTATAATACTGTAGATTCACTATTGCATTTCTTTTATCGATAATAGATTCACTATTGCATTTCTTGTAGGCTTTAAATGCTGATGATTTGCTCTAGATGTGGTTTTAAGGAGTCTATACAGAACACGCAAGCAGCAGAACTGTTGTGGATTATTGCTGGCCAAATACTATATTAAAGAAATTTGCGGCATATCGGAGCATGTCCTGATATGGAGCCTCACAACATATTGCAACATTTCAAAGGTGCATAGCAGCTCACCTGATCATTAAACATTGTCTCCTAGGAGGGGAAAGTCAAAAAGGTGTAAACCGTGAAAGAGCCAAACCAGAGTCCCTAATGTGAACATCTGACTTGATTTCTTCAGCCAGTTAATCCTTTGCCAGCTTATAAAAGCTCCTTCCAGATTCCTTTAAAGCTGGTCCATTGCTCTGGCAGAGCATTATTGCTGTGAATTACCTAATTATTTGCTAAATTATAAAAGTCAAAGCTGCAGCACCAACTGTTCCCCAAACTGCCAGGATGTGCAGCGTTGCAAAACTAGTAGTAAAAATGTAAACAAAGCAGCGGTATTAATGGGAGCTCCAGTCTGTCCACACATGCTGTTCCCACTGGCCTCAATCACGGAGAGCGCTTCGCGCGTAAATGCAGCCGCGGCCGCTAATAAACTCCCCCTCTAATTACTGGCTGCAGATGCATCAACTGAAGCAAATGAGATGCAGGCAGCCATTAATTATCTAATGAAGCCAGCAATGCTGCAGACAAGGTGGAGCTGGTTAAATATTAAACAGGAGCATATGTGGTGCGCAGGGCTGTGGTAGCGTGAGCACGGCAGAGAAAGACGGAGAGGAATGGCGATGTGTAAAATTGAAGACACCTGACATGAGAGACATGGACGAGAAGCATCATTAGGAATTGATGGCTGTGACTGAAGTTTGCCTATAGGAGCCGTGGAGAAAGCAATTGTGAGACAAGTAAATTCCGCAAACACAGGCTAAAGGAATAGAAAAAGGACATCTTCAGAATTTAATTCTGCTGAGGGTTGTATTGCTGTTTAGGAGACACAATATACCCATGTGGGTTTATGACGCTACATTTAAGTTCCTCTCTCTAGGCAAGGCCATCCAATGTCAGGTTTTATGAATGTTCCTTATCAGTAGGAAACTTTCAGTGTTGCACTGACAAAAAAAAAGGTTTCATCAAAGCACCTTGAAACCTATTTCTAATCATTGCCTTTGCATTTCTGACTCATTTTCAAGATTAATCTTATTTGGTGCATAATTGCACAGAGACCCAGTGTAAATTTCCATGGACCACAAATACTTCTTTTTTTTTTCGCTCTTTGTGACAGCCGAATGCAAGACTAAGCCAAAGGATTTATAAATGTTTAAATGTAATTGTTTTCCTTCCTCTAAGATTATGAGCTCAAATAATGTAGCATTAATAATGCAAAACTAATTCATCTAATAATAGTTTCCTTGGCTTTCATTGGCATAATATTGGCGCTCACGTTTGCAAGCAGCAAAAAACACACTGAATTCAGACTAGATACTCAATGCTCTGATTTACTTTCATTAGGAAACAACAGAAGTGATGCATCAGAACCAGTTATGATGTGTATGTCCCGGCCATTACTGCGTCCTCAAGTGGTCAACTGTGTAAAACTAACTACACGGGGAAAAAAATTGTACACAAATTCACCTTAATAAAAACTGTCAGTCCGCACATTGCCACGTGAATTGTCTCAATCATGATGGAACTCTTTGTAAAGGATCACATTTCACGATATGGCACCTGTACATCTGCCAAGAAATAGGATTCCTTCATTTGCCAAATTGAAAGCGGGACATCAAATGTTCTTGCGCAGCAGATGGCAGCAGTGGTTCAAAAAAAAGTACTGTCCAATGGCCCAAAGTTATTGGGAAGCAGCATTACTAGGGCACTACTTAGAACAAGAGCTCTTCGGGAGCGCACACCTAAGTCAGGGCCCAACAGTTCCTCACAAGTCTGGGATACATATGAGTGCCGTTACTATGTTCCACCGTACAAGTAAATAAAAAAAACCCCGTATCCAGAATCTGATCTGGATCATTCCCAAAAAGAAATGACTTCTAAGTTGGCCCAAGTCACACCTCTGATAACAATTTATAAAAATCTGTCCATAACTATTTCAGTAATCTGGACAAACCAAGCGTAAAATGTAACCTCCCTGGCAGAGTAAATAAATGGAATAGGACGCTAAGCATTATTGAACATGTTTGGAAAATCGGTGAGCTCAACCTTAGGGGTCAGGATTGGATCTAGAATTCATCATTAACTCCTGGTCACACTTCAGCAGTCTGAATCCACTTAGCATGCTCTATATGTACAAAATGAGCCTAGATTCGTCTTGTGATGGAGGAGAGTTTATCCACTTTCGTCCGCGATGTCAGTGTGAGCTGGCAGGAGACATGCAAAGACAGACCGTGGAGGTCAAAGGCATGCCTTGCCAATGCTAAGGCAAAAAGCAGTGACGTCTTGTATATAGTTGCGCGAGCCAAAGTAATGTATTACCGGCTGTTCAAACGACGTCAGCATTGCATCCAGACAAGCCCATAGGAGACACAGAATCATCTGGATAGGCTATTCTGACTTGGTCTAGCATGTCTGACAGAGTGAACCAGAGGTGTCGTTCGGCTACAAAGGTGGACGCCATCCCTCTTCTGAGTGCTGCACGGCGTGGCATCTGAAGAAAATTATCTGAAGCAATCCAAATTTCCTACAGGCGCGCATTTTTGCCATATCCTGCCAACACCCCATGTAGCTTCGCTATGCACAGTACAAGGGTAGTTCATAGGAGCGTACCTAAACTCGGAGCACTTGATGTAGTCGATACCTGTGCGTGATTTTTTTTCTTTTTCCAGGTGTGTTGAAGAGCACTGGCAGGGCTTCCAGGGGAAAACAGCTGGTCCTGCAACACCTTGGTTCTAGGTTGGCTGCCAACAACAGGTCCTTAGGAGGTGGGCTGACAGCCCTGAGTTCTCATTCCCGTTGAGATCTAAGAACTGTGAATAACCTGGCACCGCAATGTGGGCTGACAGCGTCTTGTCCCATGACGACATCACCTCGGAAGCAGTTCCCGAACTCTGTGTAGACTTTGCTTCCCTGTAGCTAGTCTTTGAGGGAAGTGAAACCCGGCAAACCTCATAGTTTATAGCATGAGGTTGGGTGTATTCATCATGCAACTTGAGCTTGTTTGGCGATCGCACGACAGGGGGGTACTCCTTGTTTCTTTCAAAGCTGATAACTCTTTTTTTGTACATGAATGTTAGCAAACAATTTTAACAATAGCCAAGTCAAGACTCGCGGAATGCAGGCAAACCAAACTATGATAATGTTGCAAAAAATGTTGCATTGTCTCTTCGTGCGCTCTTTTCTGCAAGAAAAGATATATTCCATATATCTTTCAAATATCAATCATGTAGTATACATATTCACCTCTGTATAGCCTATGGTACAAGTAAAGTGTGAAACCAAGCCAAGGGGCCCAAGAATAGGTTAAGTCACTGCAGTAGGAATTTTCTAGATAATACTGGAAATGCCCACGATTTACAAGACACACAGAGTTAGCCTGAAATGGTGGGTGCGTGTAAGTGTTTTGTGTAGAAATGACCAGGCCTGACACTACATCAAGTCATATGATGAGAACCATTTTTAGAAATTTTATATCAGTTTTACCCATGACATTACAAATTCAAATACATCCACTTTGGTATGTATATATAACAAATCATTAGCCTTCATAGCAAAGGCCATTCACAGGAATAACTAGGGTTACCAAATGTTAAAATGGTATTTCATAAAGATTATATGATATCACTATGTAAGAGTATCTTAGAAAAATTTTGCATCAAACAGTAAAACAATGTTTTTTTCCATTATGAAGCTTTGAATAAACAAGTACATTCTTTCATTGCATTCAATAAAAAGACCACCACATTGTGCCCTTATCTTGTGAAACTTTATTGATGGTTATTGTTCAGCGGGTCAAACTGCATGCACGTACGATGACAAGGGAAACGCCTGGTCACAACACTTTTTAAAGCAGAATTTTATAGTAGAATCACAGCGGTGGGTAGGATATTTTACTGGGTTGTGCGATGAGACGCACACAGTACACAAGGATATAACTAAGATCTGCAGCAAGATAGCTTGGAGCAGCTGCATTTTTTGCCTTCTTTTTTGAACATTTTTATTATAAATACCTGTGACAAACACCTTAACTTAGGTTTACTTGTAAACAGGACAACATGAACAGAATCTTAGCGTATGCACAGACAAGCTGCAATTCTTCAAAGATGCTAAAATTAGCCTTTCTTACAGCTTGCTTGTGTAGTTCTTCCAGAGACTGATTTAACATTTTAATCATAATTTACTATTACTATGTCGATATAAATATATATGTATTAGTTAAGTCATAGATTCTCTATATTGTATATTTCAGAAACTGCTTCAAAACGGAACAATCTTGTTCTTAAGAAAAAAACAATATAAAGTACATGGAGTCAAAAATAATGACAAAATGCAAAAGTGTCATATGAATGATGTCTCACAAGCTGAGAAGAGAAGAAAAATTGCAGGTCGTGTGTGCAGCACAATAAAGTTTAAAAAGTACCAAGCTGACTAAAAAATATCATGATTATCTCCAGACAATGATCGCAGTTCCTGTAAAATGTGTATATAAATCCCAAAATGATCATGTATCATGAACTCGACTAAATCTAAAACATCATATTTTTGCGCATTTTCTATACCAGAACATTTCCACAGGACGGTTCAAATTTTATACACGGCTGTTTTCTTTTTTTTTTTTCTTTTGAACTTGTACAAACATTTCTTGTTTTATTACTTTCCTTCAGGAAAAAAAAAAAAAAACAAAAAGAAAAATATAAACAGTGCTTTTTGCGCCTTATTTATTAACGTCATTTTCTCTCCCATAATACAAAAGTTAATGGTATCAATATTTATATACTGGAAGTAATATAAAAAGAACACTTTTAAATGGCCTAAAATAGTACATACTGACTATATAATGGTTAAACAGTGAAATACTGCCTTGGTGGACATCTTTTTTTAATGTTACGAGACAACTCAGACATAAAATCTGCGTGTATCAGTGTCTGTAACACTCTAGGAACTTAACCTTTGGCTTTGATTATTGAATGATGTAAGACAGTTAGAAGAATCAATACAGTGGTGTCATCTTTTTTGTGTGTATTTATTGTCCCTCAGGATCAGCAAACATCCTCTTTGCAGTAGCCTGCCTGTGCCCTGTGCCCTCAACCCCATCCAGCCCCGTCCCTTTTTTTCTGATCAATGACAAACCAAACATTTTTGAAGGAATACAAGTATAATGTAAAAAAAAAAAAGGCGGGAAAACGAAATGACTACTGTGGTCACTTACACTTGAAACATAATAACCCCAAAATGTTTAATATTTACCGTATATACCTAATTTACATGATAAAGCACTCTTGATTGTGGCCCTAATAATTCATTTTTTTTTGTTTGTTTGTTTTCTTGTTTAACTAGCAGCTTTCTAGGTCACCACAGTTACATCTACAGCCAACAATCTATGTATCCTTTTGAAATTAATGACACAATATTAAAATACACAGAACAAAATATCTGAGGTATAAGATAAAAAACTTCTTTCTCCCCCTCTGTTCAGAGATGCTAAAATTATGCACTACTGCATGTATTGCAATACCCAGGCCTTGGAAAGCTTCTCTTTTTTCCCCCACTGGAAGGTTTTTATATGGTTTTTGTCATTTAGTATGGAGCAAAACGGCTGTATCCCCCTCTGTATATACTAGCCTGTAATGAAGAAAGAACGAGACCGACATCATCAGCATGGCTCCTAGTCTTGGCATCAGTCAAGGGTGCAAAAGCATTCTGAAACAAAGTGACGCATTTACAGGTTTTTAATTTATTCAGTTTCGATGAACACATTTGCCTCTCTAATTCAGCAGTACATACCCCTAGCAACAAGACCCATGATCCTTCAAGCAGCAAGCACACCAAGACTTTGCAAGCCGGGAAAACAGGATTTAAGAATTATTCAATGTTTGAGAAAAACGTACATGACTATGTCAAATGATACAAAAAATAAATAAATAAATAATATAAGTAAGAGCATTGTCGCCTGGATTTTGAAATATTTTGCTAGATGTTTATGTTTTCTGAATTGGTGCAAAAGACCTCAAATCTGGGACCGAGAAGGGCGATTGCTGCTTCTTGTCCAAGCTGTGAGCAGATTTAAGCAATCACAACATACATTTCCTTTCGATAAATGGTATGAATCCAAGTAAGTGCCCCTGACTTTTCAGTGCAAATAATAAAAGGCACATGCATGGAGATGAGGTGTTCGGGCAAACCTCATCCTGTTCAGAGCCATACATCCAAACAAGCGATTAGTTTAAAGAACCCTTCTCATGTATTACTGATACTTCCTTCATTTTTTCCTCCTCCCTTTTGAGCTCCTTCCGTCTCACCATTTGGGTGATGGATTTAATTATCAAAATGACTAATTATTTCATTAAAGAGAATGCCAAGCTTGGTGATACACACAAAATTAAAAGTATAATAACTTACATGCACAACAATTCCAAGAAATTAAGACATTTATCAAGTTTACTGGGAGGATTAATGTGACACTTTAGCTGTCGTTAGCGCGGGAGACAAATTCGATTAAATTAAAGCGAGGAGATGAGAGGTTTGATAAAATCCATGCAGTAGAACATGGGAAGAACGCAAATTGGAAAATAAAAAATGACAAAAGAATGTAAGAGACAGAAAAAAAGAGATGTGTAGCTTACCACGGCACCAACGCTGTATGTGGCTGCTGGAGCAAGTGCGTGGTGGTAGGGGTCGGCAGCATAAACTCTTCCGTAACTACAGAAAAGACAAAAAACACAGATTTGCACACTTAATTTATTTGAAATTACAAAACTAAAGACACTGTATTTCCTCAATGCTGCTTTGCAAATGGCAAAACGATTAAAAACGAAGAAGAACAAAGAAAAAAGAAAAAACAACCACAGCATATCGTATTGCGAATACCAAAGAAATTTAACAACCCAGCTAGCAGCAATGCAAAGCATCCTGTACAGAGGAAAAACAAAAAAATAAAAAAATGCAAATATGGCCTCTCTTGTCATGCAGTTGCGAGCAGAGTCTGAAGATCTTTTTACCATTAGAAACAGAATAGCTGCTTTAGCAAAACATTTCCAGGTTTGTTTGCTAAATATTATCAATAGTATGCCATCTCTCAATACCTGACGAAAAACCATCATTGTTTTCAAAGCAATAGACATAAAGTTAATTCCAGACTGTTCTCCGGGGAAATACAACCCATTATGTCATAACTGCAAGCCCATGAACAGATGCCCTCAAGCAGCCGTAGTAATTATGACCATAGAAAAGAATAAAATCAGATGTTGACTTTATATCGCAAGGAAAACGGAGTTGGAGGAGGTTGGGATGGTTGCGGATCACCATAGTGCCAGACTTCGCCACAGGATACCGCTATCCATTTCCAATCACACCTCGCCATTCCAACTGCGAATTGGTAGTGTTACATGACGACAAATTAACCTAATCATATGAAAGTTAAATATTCAACCCAAACCGCAATGTTTTCCTAACCCAAACCAAGAGTTTTTCGTGCCAAAACATAATCTGATCGTAACCATAGCATTGACAAATCATTATTTTTTGTTTTGGAAGGTGCAGAAGCATCATTTACAGTGCATTTCCATACACTTTTCTAATTTGAATAGTGGCTATATCTACCACAATATTTTCTGAAGGTCGGCGATATGCCGAACCTGCTTGACATTGCCAATAAGCAATTGAACCAGAGCTTTCTCTATATTTTTATGTTTGAATGAATGAACTGGCCAAATAGTTCCCTTATGCGGATGCATAGCTAATGTCTGCAGTGCGGGGACCACAGTATCATCTTTTTAGTTTCTTTTCATGGCATCTGCATCCTTAACCTCCCTGTGAATTTCTCTGTGGTGACAACTTAGATGTGTTTAACTGACATCAACTACACACTGGCTGTTACCACCGTTTGCGTCTTGACCCAGTTTGCGACATTTTGCTTGCCTTCAATAGCTAATGTATTTTCCTCCTGTAGAAGCAGGTGCGGTTTTATCAATTCATATCTGATCCGCCTTCAAAATAGAACAAGATCATCATCATTTTTCAAAGCTTTTGAGAAAAGGGATGGCTGTTTGATAAAGACAGGATTTGAGCTAGATTTTGAATGGTTTCATTTTAATTTTTGTGTCTCACTTTTCACTTAGTGTTTTAGCTTCATCACATTCATTTATAACATTATCATCATCATTTCTTTCTTTATTCATTTATTGCAGAATGCTTTTGATATTGTTTTAATTCAGTTTTTTTTGTTAACTACTACAACCTCGGTCTGTCTGCTCCAGCTGAAGAGTGCTGATCTGCAACCACGGGGCTACTTTGCTGTCGCTTGTTTTTTTGAGTTTGGCATCCCATGCAGAGTCATTATTTTTGACAAAGTTGTCTTTGCCACGTTCAGCAATTTCGCCCATTGTGACCAACACTCTTGCCATTCAGGCACCAACTAGTTAGCCATTTTGGAAATATTTCCTTATCCTCATCTTGCCTTAGAGAGTTACTCAGCGAACAGCTGCTGGTTTGACCTCTTTTAAATAGGAACAGGTTGTAAACAATAATAAGATAAAAGGTAAGGTTACTGAAGGGATTTTCCTCGTACCACTGAAAATCCCGAAAGACCCACATTACGTTTTGAGTGAGAGGGGGTTGAAGACATTAAAACAGAAGAATTCAACTACTCGAAATAGTCCCATTTGATAAGAATTGTTTGGGTTTTGCTTTGAGAGCAAAGCCTGTTGTAGAGCCTGCCGAGCAGTTGCCGACTTCAAGTGAAAGACAACTCATTGTAAAGTTGAACAATGCATCAAATAACAAGAATGTGACCCAAAGGTCACCATCTTTCCATCCCTCTAGAAGGTTTTGTCACTCATTTTGAGCTCTTCACAAGCTAGTACTCTCCTTCAGGGTCTGTGTTAGTTGTCCAGCAATGGGTAATTCATCTATGTTCTGCTTTTTTTTCTCTAATTCTTAGTTTCTTTTCAACAAAGTATGCGTGAGTTGCATATCATATTTCATATTCAGATTACTATGAAATGTGTAATAGTGTACTCATAAATACCTTCCCAACTTCTTTCCTCCAGATAACCATACATACTTACCATCTACATCCATTCATACGCGTTATGGTGTATCCCTATCAAAGTGCTATATAAAGGAATGAACTGTCGCCTGTCTCTTCGCTTCTTACTGCCGGTGTGGCATACGGTGTACGGGCATTTCATCAAGCCCCTAAACTCCAGGAACGACTTTACACTTTATTATATTTCACTATCAGCTGTACCATGTTGACTTATTCCCACAGTATCAATAAAGAGTTGTTTTTCTAGCATCCTGTTTGTTTGGTTATATAGCGGAGCATTTACAGTATTGGTGGATAAAATTCTTCACAGATCATTAAATTGCTGGTGTGTTTGGCTGTTGGATGTCAGAACACTCACAAGAAAGCAGACACTTCTCGTTTTCAGCAAGAACTTTTTTCAACTTCTTGCTATTAAAGAGCTATAAGAAATTTAACATCAAGGTCAATGTTAATGCTAAAATGGCGGATTCCGTAAAAATTTTGATCTGGATATTCATCATCCAGTTCAGCTTTGCCTTAAAATGACCAAAAATATTCTGTAATACCTAATGGGCAGTGTTTTTTTTCACTAGCTGTCCAATTCAGGTGAAAGTTTCACAGCAAATGTGCCTCTGGAAATCATAACCCAAACTATGTCATGTTAGCTAGATGTGCTTTTTTGACAATCATATCAAATCGAAAAAGAAATATAAAAAAAGAAATGGAGAATATATATCCAAGATTTGTGCAAAAATATACAAATATGTGCGTCAATAATTTCATTTTTATCAAAACATGATTTATGGCCATTGTACAATCAGTAAGCCTACATGAAATTAATGATTAATGCAGTAGCTTGTCACCTAATGTGAACTTCAAAATCAATTTTATCCATTAACCATTGGATTTAATGAAAGAGGATTTTCCTCTTTCATTTTCTTAATTTGCAAACAAATAACTTGCATACTTCACAAAAGATCAATCCACTCTCTTCTGAAAACTCATTCAGGAAGGCTTATAAACTGCAGGTGAACATTGTGATGATTACAGATTTTAGCTTGTGTTTTGTACATACAGTATATGGAATCAACGGGAAGAAAGACAAATGAAAGGAAGAGACCAAACAATTTTTTGACACATTAAAACCAAGCACCTTGCCAGAATTTTCTATGCTATTAATTTTTTCAGCAACACGTCCGGTGGGCTGCTGGAGGCGCTGGCCCTAATTATCTCGCAGGTTTGAGAGGTAAAGCGAGATTTCCACGCTCCTTTGAATGCGTGGCTGACAAGGAGGTTCCTGGTCCCAGCAGGTCATGTGATTAAATACCTGGTTATCTGTTCCTCTTGGCCTGACAGGACCTGCACAGGGTTTGGGGCTGATAAGAGCCAATCAGAAAGCTGAACACTGCCTGTCAATTATCTAATTTACATATTTACTCACTCCGTGTGATTAAGAAACTAATCCTCAGCAGATTAAGGTGGGCATTGTTATTCACTGTAGAAACTGTCTGTCGACATATTTCACTGCCCGGCCCAGCCTTCTCTGCTTGACCTGTATTATCTATGTTTACAGGGGCGAATTCCAATTAATTTGCATTAAGTCTGTTGAGTGATCATACTAGTAAACAGCTGTGTCCCAAATCTTGAACTGGTGATTATAAAGCCACACTTGGAGACACACAGGGTAATATAGGTAAATGAAAAAATGTCATGAATTACAAATAATGCATCTTTCAAAAAAAAAAAGAAAGAAAGAAAAAGGACATTTAATTAGTCACAATGCAAAATGGACAGAAAAGGTAAAACATTAAGTACCAAGTATTTGCAACTATGTCACTGTGCAGTATTATGGAGGCATTGGGATGTAAGCAATAGAGTGGATTGCAAGCTGAATGTTAAATTTAAGTAGATTTTTTTTAGATGCATGAACCTATGCTGGCGGCTAAAACTTACAGAGTCTAATGCTGCGTTCGAAATGTCCTGCATTTGAAAGTCCCCAAAAGAAAAGTGCTCCTGAATGCATCTCCAATTGGAAATTCCCACTGGTGTGTCCAGTCTGATTTCTCGACACCCCAGTTTGCATAGATTGTACGCGGCAACAAAGCATGATGGCTGACAAAATCATAAAACTGGCTTTTCACTAACCCCTTAATGCAGAAGCCAAACCTGCCTATTTACCCTATTTTAGGTTGGGGGGGTAGTTAGATGAAACAAGACGCTTCTAGAATTTAGAATTCCATTGTATTTCAATTAATTTTCATATTGTTAATAGATAAAAAAGGCCACAAACACAAAAAAACCTCTGAAAATTCAGCAATGAAATTGTAAAAAAATACTGAGAATTGACAAATGGCTGAGAGTAATATTATTTTTTATGCAAGTATACTTTTGATTTATGAAGGTCAATATGCATTAATGATTTTCTTTATCTTTTTTTTTTCTTATCAATAGGTATGGATGGACATCAATGTTGACCAGTAACCTCTCCAAACCAAGAAACATGCATTATAAAGTTTGGAACTTTGTCCATTTTTCAATTTGCGTTTATACACACAAAAGGTACGCTTGTATAAACGCTTTTCATGCCCTATTGGGCGCAAGCATAACTCAGTAACACAGTAATATCTGAAATATACCTTATTTTTACAATACAGACATTCCACTATCATGAAATAGTAGACACTATGCTACCCTGATTGAACAGAGTCAGTGGTGCAAACATAGCAGGGGGGTCTATTGAAGTGCTTGAGCTGTTCACATTTTAGACAAGCAAAAACCCAGGCAATCTATTTCATTGAATGAGGTATAAATTCCAAAACAAATTGCCACACTGAGCAAAATGCCACCACATGCAGTGTTATTACCAAAAGCAAAATGGTTATTCTTATTAACTAATGTGGCAACAAGCTCTGTGGTCATCATGGCTATCGTAAACTAAAAAAAAAAAAAAAAAAACACCTAGCTAGCTAGCAATAAGTAATAGATACTCCATAGTACTTACACTCCATCATTGAATTCTTCCTTCAGACAAATAAAGCAATCAGGCACAAGGAACCATCCAATCCTTTTCCATTGTTTCCTTTTCTCATTGTTCATGTCTGTATCACATTTCCATCTTGTAAATATAACCTGAGCACTTCAGGGTTGGTTTTGGAAGTCATTTTTTTCTAGGCATTCACCCAACTTGTAGTTATGCAAGGGTTTAAAAACTTTTCTGAGGGTCCAATGAAGGTCTTTCAATTACTGTGGAAAGTTTATACAGACTGGAATTGGATACAAAAAAAGAACTATAAACTATAAGAACTATAACCAAGCTTTAAGCAGATAAGCCTGAGCAAGCATTAAAGCGACTGGATTTCTTTGAGAAATCCTATGAGGATTTAAGTGACCACTGTATTCTTCAAAGGATGAATCTACTCATAAATCACTGGTTAGATATCACGCGTTTTTAATATCTGATGACTATAACTGATAGTAGAGTGACACAGTATCAATACCATGTTGAATTTTTTCTTCAAAAGGCAGATTTTTTTCACTACTTAACTGGGATACCTTTGGCTTATTAAAGCTTAAATGGCTGCAATAAAGGAGAACAATTTATTCTGTCACAAGAGATCATTTTTATGAACTTAGGATAGATACTATGTGCAAGTATATTTGGCTGTTTGACAAGTTGAATGTTCTTCCCCCCAAATTTCCCAGCTGAAAATTGTAACAAATATTAGCTAGTATTCTAAGGTGGCTGTTTGCAGCAGCATGCTTCAATTTAAGTATTCTAGTAGATTTATCCCGGTGTATATTGCTAAGATTTACAGGGTCCTCTAGGTATTCAGTCAGCAGTAAACATGCAAAAAATTATTGTCCTACCCTCATTTGGCCTTTATTTTGATTTATAGGTTAATACAGAATTGAATTCTGATTGATCATTCCGGTGTAAGTTATCCGAAAATACACAATCGAGGACTATTAACAGCACCAGTCGTGTCATCTTCACTTGCTGGGATGCAGTGGTGGTAGAGCGCTCACTGCCATCCATCTGAACTCCCTTTTTGCACGGCCACTTCCACCAGCCCTTTGCAGCTGGTGCCCTTTACGTCTGCTTCTGGCATTTGCACATATCTTCCAGGTGTCCAGAAAATCGATTAATCTAAAGCCTGATACTCTGGGTTCATCTGTTCTAACACACATGGGATCAATGGTAGTTTAATATAAAACCTGATCTAAAAATGGCGGAGCCTCTGGGACGGCCCTCCGTGCTCCAGAAAATAAGAACTTAATTTGATTCTGCAGTATTTGGCAAGGAAAAAAAAAAAAGTATTTCAGGTTGTTGAAAATCAGAAGTTTTTCACACAATGCCATGATTTCAAAATGACAAACAAATGGACTCTCTCTTCTAAAACACAGGAATAGATCGACACCATCCAGAATCTACAGCTTGCTTTCTGATTTTCTTGAAAGAAGAGGCCAATTTAATGACTGAATAGCTGTTGAGAGACACATTTGATGGCTTGTATGCTCATTGCGTGAAATATTCAGACCACAAAAGTAATTTAGAATGCATGAGAGTATTTTTAGCTCATGATTTCAGGCTTGGGTGTCATGTCCACCTAAACCTATACTCCAGTTTTCAGTTAGATTTTGACCAGCACAATGAATGAATGAATGAATCGATGTCTGGCAGTTTTCTTCTTTCTTTTGACACTGCGCTGAAATTTACAATCACTATATCTGATTATGTGATTTTCATCTTGTGTTCATTTTTCTCCTTCTAGATGTGTCGTGGGTAGTTGTCTTTGACTGTGAATGTGGCTGATGTAACAATGTAATTTCTGGTAAGGATGAATGGTGTGTGAGTGTGCGTGTGTGTGTGTGTGTGTGTGTGTATAATCTCCAATTAGATCAAAACTAATCAAAATATGGTTGCAACTTAAATTCTTTCAGAACAAAAGCAAGAGGAGTTTGTTATAAATTGTTTATAGCAATCCAAACATTAGAATAAAACATGTCCAGACATGAGGCAAAATCTTTTTTTTTTTCTTAGACATGTTTTATTCCTTCTTTAATTTACTTGAAAAACTCACTCCCCCTCAATGCATAGGAAGTGAGGGTAAAAACAGCAGGATTTGATGAATGCACAAGCTGCCAGCTTTTCATGCATGCTCCAAAAAGCTTGAACTTGTTGGAAAAAAGAAATAAGACAAAAATTAACATTTTGTTGTTAAGGGCCATAGATAAACGGACAGCTGTCAACTGCCAGGCCCCAAAGGTCAATGCCGTTAGATGCATAAATCACATTAACCAGAAGAGAGAAGGAAAGAAATATATCTACTCCCTCATGGATGCATTAAGAAAGAGTCAGTGATTTATTTATTTGTTTTATTTTTATTTTTTTCTTTTACCTGAAGAGGTGTTACAAGAAATTTCATCTGCTGCAACGAAGACGAATTGATTTCTGCAAGAGAAGATAAAATTCACAATACCGCTTGCTGACTGGGCAATGTGCTGCCTGCCGAACTGAATGGATGTGTGGAGATGGGGGAGAGGAGAGGTGCTGACGGCAAATGGATCTCATTTCACAAGCAAAATGGTCTGAGTTTGTAGCACAGCCGCACACGCAAGGAGACCTGAAGGGAGTATGAAGCACAGACATGCTGGATGGCAAGGTGAAAGAAATAATAAATTAACAAAACAATTATGCACGATACATATGATTATGCCTCTTTATCTCGTCAATTTCTCCACAAATTATGCAGTGGTTCTCGGCAGTCTCGAACTGGACAACTCCATGTACTACACGGATGAAATGAAACGAATGATCATTTTAATGCACGCATGCATTTTATGGTGCAAACTACGAAAAGAGTCTATGTGCACAATC
The DNA here is from genome assembly GCA_029721435.1 of Gymnothorax reevesii. Lineage (NCBI taxonomy): Eukaryota > Metazoa > Chordata > Actinopteri > Anguilliformes > Muraenidae > Gymnothorax > Gymnothorax reevesii. The sequence goes on from CM056592.1 coordinate 10,348,063, forward strand.
CATGCATCATAAAAGACTGCATGCTGATTTCAGCTGATTAAGAGAATAAAACTTTAGAGATCGAAGCTTTACTGCTAGAGATTCACAGCCCTGAGTGCTACTCATTTTCGCAGAGGACAGGTAAACTGCTCATTTTTGCACACCTAATTTTTAAAAACTGCACAAGTTTTTAGGCCTCGAGGCCCACTAGTTCAAGGATTTTACTCAAACTACACATTTACACAGCTGGGCAAAAAAACAAACAAAACAAAATAAATAAATAAACAAATAATAATGGGCCAAGACCAAAATGGCAAAATGTTAAATTTGTAATGATCTAATAATTCATCTTTGCTTAGGAAATTAGCAAGAATTTGACAAATATATAAAGAAAAGACATCAGCAAGGGATGCCTTTTCCCTTTGATTTTTAAAGACTTTATCCTATTCCACCTGGGATTTTCAGTGCTGCGCCTTCAGCAATACTGAAGTTCTTCAGTGAATCAGTGAACCTCATCTTGAAACATGATTTTTTATCCCAAACCATACAGCTATGGGAGAAATTTAACTTCTCTGATTGACTGAAAATGATGTACGCCAGGCCAAATACGTATGGTCTATGATAAGCTGACAGAGCGAGTTTATACAGAAAGATTTGCTGTATTGTAGTACAGTTTTGTGAAGTGCCCACCACACATTCAGAGACAGGTTTCATAATTAGCATGTCAGCCAATCAGCTTCTCGGGAGGGCATTCAGACTGTAGGGGGAGGCACTAGCCCTTACTGATTGGTCACTTTCACTGCCATCACACACAACAAATATTACATTGTTGTTAGATATTTGTTTATCCTGCTCTCAAACAAGCTGAACTCAGCCTAGGACGAAAGGCACATGGACTTTGCGCCGATCCATTTCCTCTGCAGAGAAGCCTTCTCGGCATCTATGCGGCATATCTGCGACGGAGCAAGTGTGTCTGGCTTTGAAAGGGAATGGGTGAAGACACTCTGATTGGTATATTTCATGTTACGTCCAAAACACACTTTTGATTAATTACTAAGTGCAACCCGTTTTTTACTTTGCACCTGACTTCGCGCTCAAAGTATGCGTTGCTAAACTAGCAAATGTGGATTTGGACACATTCTAAATGTATTTGTGCCATACGCTTTGGACTGTGGGCATAAATTGTTAAAATATAGTCTCAAATGTACTCTATAGAGTTGAAATATGGACACTGAAACTTCTTCCATCATGCTTACCTGTGACTGAGATGCCTATTTGACCCATTTTATTTACACTGTATATATTTTTTGCCCAGGAGTGTACAGTGCGATCCAGCAGAATGTTTTGGACATTTTTTTTTTTTTGATTTGGCTCTGTACACCAATTTCGATTAAAAGAAGAAAATCTTGCATAATAAGACATAGCTGAAACTTGCAAAACATACTCAACAGTCTGCAACCTCGCAGGAAGATCGAGATTCATTTTAGTTGAGCTATTGCAAAGACCCTTTTTGGCCAGGGAGGATACCAAAAGTTGTTGAGAAAACCATTTAAATCATAAGGAAGAAAATCCCCAAAAGACTGACACTTCAGAATCGCTCTTGAAAAGGCAGGAATGAATGTGTCAGCGATTACTTTCAGCAGAGGAGTACATGAACAGGACTAAAGATGCTATACTGCATGATGCAAACCATGAGTAGCCGGGATTAAAAAAAAAAAAAAAACAGGATGGCCGCGCAATCGTTTGCAAACAACCTGCCACATTCTGGAGACAGATCTTGTGGACAGATGCAATCAAAAGGTACTTGTATCAGATCTGTAGCAAGAGTGGAATGGCCAAATCAGACTGTTCAAGAACATCCCACCTCATGGAGATCCAGGATCCGGAGATTGTGCGCATGAAATGCATGAGAATTGCTTTATTACGAAAACAAAACTGGGGTACAGAGCCAGAGGAAAGAAAATATTACCGAAAAATTATGTTATTATATTCTATTAAGAACAATATTTTGAATGCAGTCCCTTTCTCCTGCACTGCACACACAGCACCCAAGCAAAATCAGAATAGTTTGCCAAATATCTATAAACTGTATGTAATATTTTAAATGTAATAATAATGGTCTATACTGCTGCTCCACAGAAGCTGAACTTTAGCCATTTTCTGCGATCTCCACAATCCTCACTAACAAACAAAATCGCACAAGGTGCACAGCCTTGCGATCATGGAAACGAACTTTCTATTGACCGTCACATGGATAGTATAATTGTACGCTAGATAAGAGTAATGAATAGCCAATGAAAACAGGCAATCATAAGCTGAGTAGTTATGAAGTGCATCATTGACATGCTGTATTATAAATTGCAGACAGATTTAATGGAATATACAATGTATATTCAAGCCTACACCCATAGTAAATATTTTACCAACTGTGGTTCTGCAAATCGATGAGTTTGTTAAAGAATTACAGACACATACTCCTCATCCAATATTACACATAATTCACTACATCATTACCGTGGAATAAACTCAAGAACTGGTCCTAGCTTTCTGCACCGAATGCCATGCAAGAGGTCAATTTTAATATATAAGTGCAATTACAATACATCCTCTAACTACATTAATCTTCATCTCAGTATCTTAAAAACTGTGGATATTGATCTAACTGCAGTGATTTCGGTGATATGAGCCATGATATTCAGTTGGCTGTTTATGTCGCTTGAATTTATGTCAGCAGTATGGAATATTTCTGTCGGCACACATTTATCCCTGATCTAGAAGACCTCACATTTACAAATACTATTCTTATTTACAGTTTAATCTCCAACTAATCATGGAATTTACATAATAAAAACAAAAAATCTCCGATAACTTTTCCAGAATTCAACTCCAATTGGGTATATAGCGTTATGTAAGTGAATAGCTGAATATGTCTCAAGAACAAATCCCTGCTCTACAGAACAACTTACCTGAACTCTGCACAATTGAAATGAAATTATAATCCTCTATTGTTTGCAACACCACGCAAACAATACAGTATAAAAATAGAAACCTTAATACAATAATGAGCTAAAGCAAGGACACCGAGAATTTATCACAGGTAATTTCTGAACAATCTGAAAGTTCTCGCCTCCCCAAAATCCAATGTGAGTAAATTCCATTGCATCTGCACTTTATTTATGATTTCTAATAATAAATCTATACATATTTATCTATGTGTAGAACTACTGTTCTCAGCTATACTAGACAATAATTTGACAGAGATTTTTTTGATACTGAATGCTTTTGAAGACCTTTCCGCATATGCTACCATGCAAAAGAACAGTATGCCACAGATCAGCAGAACAATAACCAGGGTGGTCTTCAAAAAGCTATTTTCACCAAATGACGATTTTGCAAGCATATCACAAGCGTCTTGATGCCACACTTTTGTTTCTTTGAACATGACCAACATCGGTGAACATCTAGCTCTACTAAAATATGTGTAAAATCTCACTAAAAATACAAACACACACACAAAGGAAAAAAATAAATAAAACAAGGAAAACAAGATGGAGGAACCAAACAATAAAAGCACATTATCCATAATATCCAACAAGAATGTATTTTTGGCAACATTATAATGACAGCATGGCAATGACTATATTAACATATTTCTTTTCCTAATATTGGACTCAAATTAATTTTAAATGTATCTTAAAACACAGAAACCATTTTAGAATGTAATTTTTACACCAGTGTAGATTTTGAGTGAATAATGTGCCTCTATTTTGAATAATTCCACATTTTTCAAATAGGCACTATGACTACATATCCCATGATGACAGATACATAACACATTTGCATGTATATTTGATGGATCATAAACAACTGTTTGCTAACACCGCCATAACTCCTCAAAAACTTGCATGCAAGATACTTATTTGGCATGCAAGATTACAGCCAATGAAATCCAAGGATCAACTACAGTCTTGCATGCAAGGGGCAGTAAAATGATAACTAGAGAAACTATAAATCAAATAAATTCACTACACAAGCTTCTGGCTGAATTCTTGCAAACAAACAAAGATTTGGAGAACAGCAGCTGCCCATGCAAGATGACAACAAATTGGCAGGACATTTACCCTTGCATGCAATATTGGAACTAGTTTTTTCAGGCCTCTTTAAATCTTGCATGCGAGCCAATCTGCAGGTTTTCTGGTTTTGTAGACAGCTGTCTGAGCAACACGACCAATCTTCAGCCTTCTAGGCAATTCAACTAAAATTGCTAATTTCTGTTCGCATATTCTGAAATATACATATTATCAAAGCTCATGGTAAATTCAAATTCTAAATTTAATTAGCTCAACTACGGAAGACTTAAAAACTAATTCAAAACATAGTTATTTTCGGACGGTAACATAGTCTTCATGATCCGCAAGGTGATATTTGGCGCATTTTTTCCACGTTTTGTATTGCAATCAAAACAAACGGTGCAATGCTTTAAGTCCGGAGATAAATCCTTCCTAGAAAATACATTTCAGCTGCACATACAGCTTCCTTCTCACCCAGTGCCAGGACACTGCAGCCACAAAAGTCAAATTCTCACTGAGTACACAGTACTTATTTTGGATGCAGGACAAAATGCAATATAATATTTTGAGAGCTCCTGAGATTGGCTGTCTTTGTTCCATGCAAGATTGTATCCAACCCTGAGATTTCATTGGCTGCAAACTCCTGCATGCAAGGCTTATCTGACTTACAGCAGTGCTGGCCCCTCATACACAAGTGTATATGCGTGTTCGAACCACTCCTCCAAAGTGATGACATTGACACCATTTAAACAACACAAAGTTCAATTACAAGTTACAAGGTACAGATTCAATTTAATGCCTGCCCATAAGCAAAAGCTAAATTGTATTTAGATACTTAGAATAGTTGCACCATGTAGAGTGAGTGAGTGTTGAGTTAGTACCACTCAAATAATGTAATGGGGTTGTAAATAACATGATAATGTAAATAACAATAATAATAAAGTCTCCACAATCCCCCCTTTGTCTACCAAATACTCTGACTCCTGTCAAGCTTATCACACTTAATTAGACTGTTAAATTTGCTGCACTGTTCCACAATAGCACATTCAGCAATTGCATTTACAGTGACATCTCAGTTGTTTTCATCCGCCAATTACAGCGCTGTGTATTATAATAACTTTCGTCCAAATTAGGGGAAAAAAGGAATTAACACCATAAATCAGTCTCGGCATCCATTTTGGTTACTTCCTGGGAATGGCAAAGGTAGTGCACCAAGGAGAAATCGCTCCAGATGCATAAGATTCTTCAGGAAAGTAAGCTCAACTCTCGAGAGCTGTTTAAGGTCATACTGCATATCAGGGACTAAAATGTTGTATAACTGTTTCTGACCGGTTTATCAATTCTGAGTCATAACATAATGTCTTACCTGTCACTGTAGGCAGCAGCAGTGGCTGTGGTAGGTTGAGCATATCTGTATGCAGCATAACCACCCTAAAACACAACAGACATGAAAAGATGCTTAGTTTGGTCTCCATTTTTTCCCAAGACAGCATTTGTCATTAATACCCATCACATTAAATGCCTTTATGTAATATGTCATAAAAATAGTGCATCTGTAGTCATTGCTGTATGATTTCAATGGAGCTGGAAACATTCTTATGAGATTTTTTTTCCTTTTTTTTTGTCCATGCAGTCCACAACTTAACACCACCAATAACTGCCTGCACAATTAATCACCAAACTCGTGCTATTTATGGCATATTCAAACCCAGACTTCTACACACACAGAGGAGACAGTGGAGAGCGTCTAGTTTTGATGTTTATGTACTCGTGGTTCAAGTCTAGCTAAGTGAGATAGCAAAATAATGGATCATTTTTATTCAATTATCTTCTATTCACTTCCGTCCACCAAATTTAATGGTTAGCTAGCTAGGCAAGCGAACTAACTAGTCAAGCCAGCGAATTAACGTTGGATAGCCAGCAAGCTAGAGAGCCTTTTTGCTGACTTAGCTTAGCTCAGGTGAAAAGTAAAAGCTGTTCTAGTTGGCGCTCTACATAGCGACTGGGAGCATTTCTGTTGTGTTGATGCGGATCGTTTTTCTCTTGCATTTGCTTTAGTGCTTTGCATGTTTTTGAGTTTGCATCGTTTCTGTTTTTGCAGCACGTTTTTCCTGTTGGACATTTTCTGGGCCGTTGCAGTGCATTTGCCTCTGTCAGCCACCATAGTTGTGCAACACGTTGAAGAAATATACAGAGTCTTGAATGCATTTTGAACTTTTTTATACAAACCACAGGTGTGAAAATGGTTGGCATCCCTGGTTAGTACTTCATGCAAACTCCCCTGGCAAAGATAATAGCCATGAATCTTTTGCCAGAATTACTGGGCGCAAGTTTTTAAGGGATTTTCAATAATGCCAATATTTGATATCCATTGACTTATACTTATTTACCCCTCTCTCCAGTGGAGATCACTGTTTTTTTCCCCTCAGGGATTAAGGTCTTCAGAATGATATGGTCATAGCGTAACATGGATGTTGTTTAGATTGAATCATCTCTGTGTGGATTTTGTTATGTTTGTTGCCATAGTCCTGCTGGAGAATCCATCTACAACCAAGCAAATATGACTAGTTTTTCTTCCAAAATTGTGCAGTATTCAATCATTACACCATTGATCTCAAGTTGTGCCCCAGGGCCACTGGCATGCCCAAAACTGGCATGGCCCACATCAATATTTCACTTTAGGAATGAAGTACATCTTCGCCTCTTTTTGTTGCCAAGAATACTATTTGAATTTATTTTTTTATTTTTATTTATTTGTAGTCTTTTCTGGCTACAGTACTCTGTTCTGCTCATAAGTTATCGCCCCTTCAATGTCTTCCTCACTTTTCACTAGTGAAACCTTTTAATTTGCTTTACATTTCTGGATTATTCACCTTCACATTGGCACGGTTTTTTTTTTTTTTTTTTGGGAGGGGGGCGGGGGAGGAGGAAGTGGGAGGTACCCTGCTCTTTTCCCCCACACTTGACACACCCAAGTTGTTTAAGTCCACTGTATCAATTAGCTCCAATCAGTGCAGACAGAGGAACCAGCAGCACGTGACTCCTCCAACTCACGTGACAACTGGCCCTCATTTTACACTCTGCAAGCATTCTGCCAATTACTACCTATGCCTCAGGGGGATAGTCACCATATACTGTATGTCACTCGTAGGTCCACGACCATCTGGCCGACCAGTAGTGGCCGCTGGAGAGCAATCAGACAAACAAATTTTTTAAACTGGGTTAACCGCTATTATCCCCAGCGAGGCTGTGCCAGCTATTTCCCCACCTACGCAGATCTCCATTGCTGGTAATAACGTGGCTGGGACCCGAACACCCCCTACAAGGCTCCCAGACAAAAGGCTCATCCACTTGGAGGCTTAGTGGTATGTTTATTTCGGAACCAGTTACCTCAACAGTGAAAGTCAATTAGTGTCTGTTGAATTACAGTTTTTCTTTCCAATAGTGATGGATAGCAAAAACATTCTGTATATGGTTATCTCATTTTTGAAGCCTTGTGAAACGGGATGTGATGGAATGGAACAATATAGTTCACTTAGATTGACGTAAACTGAAATAAAAAAATAAAAAAAATCCCGTTTGATTGTGATTTGTAAACAGGAGAGTAATTCCACTTAAACCTGAAGAAGACCACATGGCTCGAAACATAACTTGGTGGATGTGCTAAATAAATGCACTGAAAAGGGAGCTGAAGTGTGCAGATTTTCTTCTGTTTATTTTGGGAATGTGTCTTAAGTCCAGCACCGGCCTTATATGGATGAGCGCGGCTGCTCTGCCTCTAAACAGGAGAGTAAACATTTTTAAATTAAAGCGAATAAGTGTGCCAACAATTCTACACCTGATGGTTTGTTTATTGCTGGATGATAATTGCTAATTTAGACTGCATTTTGATTTAGGGCTGCTTAGCAACAAAAAAGAAGCTCTAATTAGATCATTTTCAGCTAACAAATACCAGTACATGATCAGATGTTGCTAATAAACTCAATTCATTTCTCTGTTTGTTTAGATAAGCATTCTGCAGATGACTGCATTAAGGTATTTCCAAAGTTTACTGTAGAAAAATAGCTCAGGGAAAGGGACAGGTCGCCTCCCAAAGAAGAATCACTTCCTAAACTCTTCATGACAGACCCAGGAACAGGAAATAGGACCAAACAGAGCTGTTATGCAATGGTGAACTTGCATGAGGAATAGCTGAGATAATGTTAGAAGACAGCAGGCGCATCAGTGAATACTTACATAAATATCTGCCCCATAAAATCCATCCTGGTACACCACACTGGAAAGATGCACACGAACACATGCATGCGCGCATGCATGCACACATACATACGCACACGCACGCACGCACACAGACACACACACACACACAAGAACGCCCATTTTAGTACATGTTCACATGCAAGCACAGTCAACTCCTACTCTACCAAGGTTAGTCCTGCTGAGGATAAAGAAAAAGAAAGATAACATAAAAAAAGGAATACAGAGAGCTAAGGAGACTGAGGATTCATCAGAGCAAAACAAAATGGAGTTCAAGGCATTTGGTTTGATGATATTCATCATCTACATTAGAAACGTCCGCCTATTTACTGTCAGGTGCCATAAGTATGTGGAGAGAGACACAATTCTCATTCATTTGGCTCAGTATGCCACAACAATGGTGTTAAAATTAACAAATCAACATGTGGTAGAAGCGTAGACTTTCAGCTTTGATTGAACAGTTTTGTCAGAAATATTGCACAAACTGAGTAGGAATTTCAAGTATTATTGTTCCAAGAATAACTGGACAATTTAAGAATCATAAATAAAATCGTCATTTGAAACACTTGGCTGCAAATCCTTTGCAGTCCAAAACTTCCTGAAGTGCGGAACCCATATATCCCTCCAGACACTGGGTTCCTTCTCTGGTAGAGCTCTGCCAAGCACTGACGACAGACACGCCTACCTCCTGGATGGCGTTATTGATCTGGCCAGCTGTTGTGCTGGGCTTATTTCACTGGGGAAATAATTCTTCTGTGATCAACCACAGTTGCTATCCTTGGTCTTCTGGGCCTTTTGGAGTTCCTCAGCTCACCACTGCATTTATTTATTTTTAACAACGTGTCAAATAGTTGATTTGGCAGCGCCTGATGTTTTTGCTATCCCTTTGATGGCTTTGTTTTGATTTTTTAAACTAATGATGGCATCCTTCACTATAGTGACAGCTTTTTAAATTTCATATTGAGAGTAAGTAGTGATAAATTTAACATGGACAGACCACAGATGAATTAACTCAGTCCTTATATTTGCTTACTTGTAAATAAAGCAACAATAAGGGAGTAACACTCACCAGGACATGAAGCAGCTGTAAAGCCTACTGTCCCATCCACATATAAGAAGTGTTGTAATTTTTATACTTTTCTCCCAATTCGGATATAAATACCCAAATATTAAAGCTGATTGTCTACACTTTCAGCACGTATTTGTTACTTTATTTCAGCTCCAATATGCTGTGGTAGAAAGTGATGACGATAACCTTGAGAATGTCCAAATACAAACAAAGAAGACAGAATATGGAATATTTTTAGTGTTTTTTTTTCAATGTACTCCAGCCTAATTCTTTTCTAAACAAGAGCCATCAGAAGATAACATCTCCCCCCGGCCCCTGATTATTTGCAAAAGTCATGTCAGTCCTACACCTTCAAAGAAATTCAAACAAGAATGTTGAGGTGATTTTCCTCTGGAATGATCTGAAAGTATGTCCTGGCAACATCTAGCAAAGACTATAAAGCACACGTTGGCAAAGGCAATCAAAATACAAGGGTCATTAATGAACAGTGTTTTGTTTTAGTCCTGCTCCAGAAACAAACCCAGGCCTGCGACTGAGTCCAAATCCATGTCGCTTCCATGGAAAGAAAAAAAAAAATTCAGAAATTTGAAAATATGAAAAGGCACCACTTCAGTACTTGGGTAATGCACGTACAAAGTTTCAGAAAGACATAATGAACGGTTTTTGAGTTGTGCTCCCTAAACAAACCTACGTCTGCACAGATTCCAAATCCAACTTGTGTCCATGGAAATGAAAAAAAAAAATGAAAATTTTCATAAATCTGAAAATATGAAAAGGCAGCACTTCAGTATGTGGGTAATACACATGCCAAGTTTCAGAAACATAGAATAAACGGTTTTTAAGTTGTGCTCCGGAAATGAACCTATCTCTGTACGAAGTCCAAATGCAAATGGTTTCCATGGAAATGAAAAATATAAGATTTTCAGAAATCTGAAAATATCAAAAGGCACCACTTCAGTATGTGAGTAATAGACATGCAAATTTTCAGTAAGATATATTGAACGGTTTTTGAGTTCTGCTCCGGAAACGAAGTAGGCCTGATGTGCACTTAGTCCGGATTTGTTTCCATGTAAACGACAAATATAGGAATCCCGAAATTTCCAAAGTAGCAAAAGGCACTTTAGACTATACATGGAATACATGTACCGAGTTTGGTGTTGATATCGTGCATAGTTTCCGAGTTCTGCTCTGGAAACAAAATGATTACGGAAGGATGGACGGACAGACGAACGAGGCGATGCCTATGTATGCCGGGGGGATAAAAAGAGTACATAAATAATCAAAATATTTAGAATTAATTGCTGCTCAGTGAAGAACTGCTTTTTTGAAGCTTGATCATTTTTTGGATTCTGCTTTTTCCCTAGACTGTAATGAAATAACTGCTCAAGAGTAACTTGCTTTTATTTTATATACATATTTATATTTGTGCCATGAAATTGGGAATGCTTGCTGAAATTAGCTTAATTCATCGTCCACTGTTCATTTGTTTCTCATCCTGAAAAGAGTTCAATAATTTCATTTTTACATTCACATTTTGAATGAACATTAAATATATTTAAATAAGACAACACAAATCATTGATGCGCACAACAATGTCTGCACCTCAAATGGCATATTGTTTCCCGCATACTGCATAAACATATTAAATGCGTACAGTATGTGTACACTACGTACTATAAAGTCAATTTAACATGATGAAGTTGTAATATGGTAATTCCGGCAAGAAAATTGAAATATTGGAGTTTAAATGGAAAGATATAAATCAGCATCACCTGGGTACAGGTATGACAAGATTAAGCAAACAATGTGGGGTGTCAATTAAAAAAAAAAAAAAAAAAATTTTGCTGTAAATCAATGACTGGCGCATTCTAATAATGTCTACCTTCGTGGAGAATTCCAGTAAAAATGCGCTCCCCTCTTATACCAGTTGAGGGAAATTTAAAAGGGGTGTTTTACAGCAGTTAACTCCACCCAGCCTCTTTAGGCGCTCAGTGCTTATAGCCTTAAACTTAAAAAATGAGCTAAAAAAAATGACTGAAAAACAAATGAAAAACAGTAATAATAAAACAATAATGAGCTGTGACTGTTCGCAGCTCTGTCCTCTCCTCAGCATTCAATCGGTGATGGAGTTTACATACTATAACAACATATGACACCGAAAATGCTTAAAGCCACCGACCATGACAGAACAAATGACAGTCATTTCTCATTACTCTGTGCAAGGTACGTGTCTCCAGGCTTCCAGAGTGGTCGCATGCTGTGTCGCTTTCCGTGGTGAGGCAAGACCAGCATGCATTGCACCATGTTGAGATCACTAAAGCATTAAGTTGTGGCGGAGGCTGTATGTATGCTAAAATAGAGCGCTCGCCACTCACCCTCCGTAGGCGGGGATGGGCGGAGGAGGAACTGCGGCCCGAAATGTGTTGTACACCGTGCGTCCTCTGCCTCTTAAATGCGCCCCTCTGTAAGCCGCCGCCGCAGTTGCAGCTGGGTACGGGAAGCCTGGCACTGTGGGGAAAAAATCGGAGTTAAAAATACTCAATTTGATGCTTTTCTAGCAGTCGACGAAGCCTCACCTTTTCCCAGGACCTCTACTCTGCTCGCCATGCTCCAGAAACCACTGACACAGTATTATTTTCCCTTTAGCCGCTAATTGTGGCATAACTCAACAGACTGCAGCTTTCAAACACTTCTCTGGTGACCGAAGATTACGAGTCCGCAACAATCACTGTTCTGTTAACTTTTTAATCGGACCCAGGTGTTACATTTCTTAAGAGCTCAATAATGTAAACTATGGTTTTTCATTTCCCTGTTCATTAGAATTTAGGGATTGAGATTGTGTACAGTATCTCACTGAAACAGAGCTGCGGCCGGAATTAGAACTGAGCACGAACGTCACGAAATATCAAAGCCACGGAAAGGCACTCTATGGTAATTAGGGGAAATCCATCTTTATTTAGGTGAGCATGAGCTAGTGTCATGCTGAAGGTGTCGGGTTCAGTCAAATGTAACATTGATAAGGTCATAATTGAACTACAAGTGAAATGGCCCTCAAATTGGCTGTGTTCACTGTATCAGGTAAATATGTCAGCAAATGGATGAATATATGTAAAAAATATAACTCTAAAGCAGGTTAATCATTCACCATCACTCTACAATACAACACTCAGATAAAATTTCAGTCATTACCGGGATTTTAGTCATGCATTTAAAATACCAAGCATAAAATATTACAATAACATCAATTCCATGGCTTCTCTTCCAGTAAATTGGATCCTGAAGTCTACCTCAATATTTCTGCTTGAAGACTATTTCTGATCGGTAGGACATACATTTTTTGCTGCTCTTTTCATCATTATGGTGAGATGACTCGGTGAGATGGCTTCATCATTATGGTGAGATGTCAAATTTAACTCTTTTTAGTGCACTAAACCCTTCATGATTATTGAAGTAGCTGGTGCTCTTAATCAAGAGCAGAGCAGTCAAGAGTGTAAGGTTTTAACTATTCATATAACTGTTTCTCGCATTTGCTAGCCTCATGATAGCTGATATTGTCAACAGTCAGATCTCCATATTGAAAAGCGCCTCTACCAGGCCCATAAGCCCACAAGCTGTACTGATTGAAATGGTCATATTTACAGCACTGCATAAAATAAATTTGAACCAACTGTCAGCCAGGACATGGAAACATTTAGAATCCAGGTATCTCGTCATTTGAAATAACAACAATTTTGAGATACTACCAAGAAGAAGATATCCCCAGAGTTCTCAACATGATATTTAGGTATTAATAAATTTTATACATTTCACATTAAACATCGTTTACATACACGAGCTGGACTGAGCAGGAAATTTTACAAGACAACGATACAGATGTAAAAATGGTAATGTGGATGGATGAATAGAGGGGGAATAAAAGGAGAGTGAAATTTCAATGTTTTAGGAGAAATTAAAGAAGGACAGATGCAGAGCCCGACAGGAGGCACATTCAACATCAAAGCTATAAAAATACACAACTACTTTATAGGGCAATTATTTTCCTAATTTGTTTTGTGTTTACAGTTTTAATTTAGATGGCTCATAAGTCTTTGAGAAGATTTTCTATCAGTCTAGACAAGGCACTTCCCTCTTTGATCAGCAGTTCTGTTTTGGCCTGCCGTCCTTCTGATGCAATTACTCTGACAACAGTAAATCTGAGAGCGTACTTTTTCCTCTATCATACATGCCTAATTTCAAATGCATGGGGTTTTCCTCTTAAAGACTCCAAACAAGCATACAACAGAACTGAAAGCTCCCGGCAAAATGTTTTTTATTCGTTACTGAACGATTCTCTCCACTGAAAGGGATATAGAAGGTCATATTGAAATTATTGGGCCCTATTTTAAAGATCTAAGCGCTAAGTCTGAGAAACGTGTGGCGCAAATGAATTTAGGGCGTGTCCAAATCCATTTTTGCTACAGTTGAACGGCGGGTTCGTGAGTTGTGCAGCCAGAACTGCAGCCCATATGACACGTGAAGTGCAACTTTGTGTGGAGTTCAGCAGCCAGACTCTTGCATGACCTGCCATGTGTGGCTTGTTGCCTGGTATGAATGTGTTCCCTTTTGACCCTGGAATTCGGAGTAATATTTCTAAATTTTGTAACTACTTTTTAAGTGTTTTTATATATGTTCAAAATGTGTTTTTTTTTTATCCTGATACATAACACTGTTCAACTGAAACAGGGTGTAGTATCTTTTTCTCATGACTGTAGATATAACTCACAGAAAATAAAAAAAAAACATTCTTCTGAAGAGTCTGAAACTTCTACACTCTTAACTCAAACCAAATACATCATCAGAGCTTGAAGTTCTACTGACAATACAAAAAAATTACAATAAATGATTCCATCTAATTACCTTTAAATTTTTACTTTTATTTTTTTTGTACCAGGTTTGTTCACTTATTTTCAGACATTTGAGCATTTGAGATTTGTAACAGAAAAACACGACACTTTGTCTTTCACCATCATCATCCCAACTTCTTCCTCCATCAAACAGCTCGCTGGCACTGACATTTTCCCTAAAAGACCAAACATGAATCTTGAATTGTCATTAGGCAATTTGTGATTAATTACCACTCTGCGAAATGACATTGTGGAGGGAAATTGAGGTAGCCTTGATTAATTAACTTTATATGCAGGGTAGTTTATTTCAAAATGGAGAGTGTGGTAATTGAATTCCTGTGCAATTCCTCATTTAAGGTAATTAGGATGATAGCTCAGAGGTCTAAAACATAGAAGGGTCCAACTTCACAACACTTTTTTCCCAAAGCTGAATTTACAAAGCTGAATTTTATTTTTAAAATAAGATTTATACCTTGAAGGGGCGATATGCCAATACTGAAACCATACACTGTTTTAAAATGTATACTTTTTATAAATAAGTTGCACGCAAACCAGACACATTTTCCCTCCAAAATTCAAGATATTTGCGTATTTATCATCCCTACCCAATGCATTTGCTGTAAAAATAACGCAATCACAATCATCACCTCACAACTCTAGACACACCTTCAATCCCGTGCGGATCGGTCATACGTAGCATAGCATAGGACTACTGTCACTTCACTACAAAAAGGATTGGTTGTGAAGATAATGCTGACTGTTAGTTTTGAGGACAGGTGCACAGGCTACAAAGAAGCCAATGCTTGAGGCATAATATTTCACTCTTCACCTGCAAATACAGTATGGGCGATAGAATAGCAAATAGCAATAGCAAACATGACATATAAAGCAGACATGCTCGCATTCTGATCTGGCCAAACTATTTCTGACCCAAGCAAATAATATCGATCAAAACTCACTTTTGCCCCAAAATCCCCCGCCGTAGAAGAGAGGACAATCAATGGAGTTGCAGGTGAGAACTCTAGCTAGGTGGCTGTTTTCTTATTTCAACACATTGATCTGCCAAAAATTTCATAAATGTTGAAATTTTCCACTTGCTAGCTTGCTCCAGCCATCTCACTTTATAACCGTAACCTAACATTAAGGTTACTGAAAGAAAGTTGACCAATATAAAACAGATTACCAAAATGGCTGGCGAAATTTTCCACCTGCAGGCTTGTTCCCGTCCACCACCACCACAAGCTAATGAAAAACTGCAAGCTGATTGAAAGAAAATGTTTCAGAAGGTGCAATATCCAGCAAGGTTTCTGAAACATATTCTAGTTCATAGCATTCTCAGCACTATTGTTACGAACTCTTGGAGGGTTCAACACTGTTCTATGCTGTCTCTATTTGTAGGTAATGGGTCACATCAGTGCTTGCTGGGGTCCCAGTGCCTTAGAAATTACCTTGCAACCCTTTCCATACCACTTTAGCCTCTTTCACATTGTAAGAGAGTTTCTATGTCAGTGACGTTCAGATGAGCCTGTACTCCAACAAAATACGCCGGAAAGGTCATTTGTCAAGCAGCTTATTTCGACCTAAAGTTACGTTTGGGAGTTAAGCGACCTCTAGCGGTTGTTTAAATAACTACAATCTGGTTTAGATCGTCAGCGTCGCTGTCAGTAAATCCCTAACCTAAACCTAATCTTAACCCTAATCCTAATACTAAACCTAACCCTAACCCCAACCCTAATCCTGACCCAAACCGTAATTTAAAGGGTAAATATGACTGAAACTGTATCTGGAACTGAAACTTTAATTAACAGTACCCCCCTGCTGCCAGTAGGGGCACAATTTTAGGAAAAGCACCTATGGGTCATAAATCAGAAAAAATGAGAATAATCGACTTATTTGAGCGTATAGTTGGAGGACAGATTGGTTCAGGTTGAACAGGAATGGCAGTAATCATGCCTAAATGTGACTAGTGAAATTGAACCCAATTATCTGTGAAATTCCTTGATTTACTAAATAAGGGGGGAATTACTTTTTCACATAGGGCTAGGGACTATAACATGGCCTTTTTCCATCAATAAATTTTTATTTTATTTTATTTTTTATTTATTATTTATTTTATTTTTGTCCAATGTAAAAATTACTTTGATCAACTCAAACATTTATGTGTGACAAATTTGCATAAATGTAAGAAATCAGGAAAGGAGAATCACTTTTTCACAGCACTGCACACCAAAATGTGTGTCAAATGAAGACACTGGAGGAGGATGTAGGCAGATTTCGCCACTGATTTCCAGAGATTTACAAAAAATTTGCAAAAAGTGCATGCATTTCTCTCAATAGCTCTCTATTTGGATAGATGGACATAAGGTTGAAAATTGGCAAAGGGGCCCTTTAAAGCACAAGTATCACTGTGGTGCATTCAAATTCTTGGTACAGTCATGCAAAAAAAGGTTACTAGTGATAGGATTATGTACTGGTCAATTGAGAAAAATGATTGCCAGCTTGTAATAATAATTGTCCCTGGTGCAGAAGGTAGCCCTTTTGCCACTTACAAAGTGACTGCTCTTCAAATACTTCTGAATAGTTATATTCTAATTCTCAACAGTGTTTGAATACACCCACATTGGCCATTTTTCGTTTCAGTCGCATACAATTTTTTTTCAGCTTACTGTGTGTTTTTGGCCTCAGCTGGGTGCCAAATTGTGTTGATGTGTCCAAACATACATCCTGCGCATCCCTCACAGGTTTTACTGCCACGCCATCCAACAAAATAAGGCCGCGATCTTTTCACGAAAATGTGCGGCTCACGTCGCATATTGTGGACAGCTGAGTACTGAGTGAATTTCGCTAGTTGCAGTAAAAGATACTTTCTAAGTTTTTGTTACTGACACTCCAGCATCTGTGAACACCCTGGGATGCACTCTACAAGAATAACATGTTTCTCACCTTTCAGACAGTATCCTGTCTGCATATTACCGTTGGCTGGAAATGTCCCAGGGCACTGTAGTTTATTGTTTTAATATCTGTTGAGTTCTAAAGTGCTAGCTCTCAGGTGAATCTGTGTCTGTTATCTGCAATCTTTGAAAATAATACTTCAAGCCATTACCAACTGAGACATAAAGGTGGCTCAGAAAAAGCATTACACACACACACACACACACACACACACATATGCGCGCACACACATTTTATGGGAAAAACATGGAGGAAACGTGTCAATTATGGTCTGTGAGGCCACGCTGTGCATTTTCCATTTACTCCCACTTCCTTCAGGTACAATCAAGAGCACTTCATGTAATGGCAGATAATTTGCTCATCTTCAAAGAGGCTTCCTCCAGCACACGGCCAACAGTTTAAAAGAGAGATGTCAGTGTTTCTTTTGTATTTATATAGCACAGTGAGCACCACTCACCGGAGCATGTTAAGATTACTCAACCGATTAAAATGCCAGGGCAGAGCGGACATAAATGCAGGGTCGCACCCTAACGGTAAAACAAAATAAACACGAGCAGAGGGATGGGAGAAAGAATTTTTCATTACTAACAGTGGAAAAAATGAACATAACTCAATTACAGTCAGCTCAAAACTGCAAAAACCCGCTCACATCAAGGCTCTGTTGAATAAAGCTTAAGTATAAATTGGTACATAGATGAAGTGCCTATATCCTGGAGTACTAAAATCTGCACCTTCCAAGGTAACATCAATTGAGCATTAGGAAGTGGACTCGCAAAGCTTGAAATAAGCAGAGAAATCATTCTTCTGTGAAAATAAACTTAAGAAATAAATAGCACAGGCATATTAACTGTATTCAACCAAATGCACTTTGAGAGACAGCAAAGCAGTCAAGGATTGTTTCCCTTTCAGGAGTATGATCGAATATGATTCGAATTTTCTTCACAGAACATGCTAATGCTAGCGCAGCAAAAATTTACCACTGGTAAGTCAACGCAATTGAGGTCAAGAGTACTGAATTAAGAATGTTGAAACAATGCTAAACTTTCTGAAAAATCAGCTCTGCAGAGCTTAAGATTAGAGAAGGATTTTGGAGAGAGAGAGAGAAAAAAAAGGGTGACTTCCCGTCAGCGGTTTTTGGATTTTCTTATTGAGACATCAGAACAATGTTAGCCTGCTGTGCAAACATACACCAATCAGCCACAACATTAAAACCATATTGAGAAGGTCCCTCACATGCCACCAAAACAGCTCCACCAGAACAGAAGTCCATTTAAAATCCCAGACCCAAGAACTCCCAGCAGAACAATTCCCAGAGTATCACCCTCTCTCCACCACCTCATTTTCTTCGCACAGTGCATCCTGATGCTATCCCTTCCCCAGGTAAATCGTACACATTTACTCAACTGATGCACACAACGAGAAAGAAAACAGGACAAACCGGACCAGGCAACCTTCTTCAGTTGCTCAAAGGAAGGGCTCCAAGTTCCAATTCAATTCCAAGTGCCCATTGAAGGTGCTTTTGTTGTTGGACCAGGGTTAGGATGGACTGGTCTGCACCAACAAAGCACTGTATGCAGCAGAGTGCGATGCACTGTGTACTGTGACACATTCTTCACCTAAGTTTCATAAAAATTCTCTGTGATTTGTGCCATCGTAGCACTTCTGGAGTGGTTCACGATTTGTTCCTCCTTGGACCACTGTTGGTAGGTGCCTAGTACTGCTGACTGGGAACACCCCAGACGCCTTGCCAGTTTGGATACGCTCTTACCCATTCATCCGACCATCATATTTTGGCTGTGAAAAAATCACTCTGAAACCATTTCTTCCACAACTGATATGTTGATGACAAGAACCGACTGCTCATTCACTGTCTGAGGTCTGTTTACAGACATGCGCCATTGTTACGAGATGGGGAGACGCGGTAGCGCAGTGGTCAAGTAGGCTTGACTGAGTTCAAGCCCCGGCCACGACCTTTGCGGTGTGCTCTTAGACAAAACACTTCACTCCCACACTACACGCCTCACTCCACCCAGGTGTATAAATGGTACCACCAAATAGTCAAAGAAACCTGACTGAGAGCTGAGTACCTGCGATGGACTGGCTTCCCATCCAGGGGGAGTAGTAATACTCCTAGTCGCTTCATGCCACAGAAACCGGGCCGATGGGCCATGAGGCTCAAAACAAGCTTACATTGGTACGAGATGAAGTTATTTGCTTGATCTGTGAGTGGTTCAATGTTTTGTTTAATCAGTGCACTGTAAAAGCTGGGGTAGAGATGGGTAGATTACTGTGTAACTGTGGAGGAAAGGTGTTCTATGAAAGTCGGCGTCTTTGACGAATACAATCCCAGGGCACTGAATGCTTATTCACACTCCACTGCGAGTAGTAATGCCCTTTCTTTTAAGCGTTCTAACTTTTAAAAGCATAGCCAAGATTTCTTTCTGGCTAATTAATATGATGTGGGCTGCTGCAATTTTTTTTTAGAAGGATTAATAACTACTGATCTGGAACCTCATTTAAACAATTAGTTTAATTAAAGAAGCTGATGGAAATGTTATCAGAAAATTACGCATTGAGGGAAAATATATAGGGGTGATTAATAAGCCTATGAAGCAACTTAATTCTGCATTAGCAATGGTAACTGGTCTTTATTGCCAGTTTGAATATCATACTTTACATGGCTAAATACACTGAAACAGAACACTCATCCGTGCTCACTGGGGTGACTGCTGATTGAATTTTATAAATAATAAGTAAATTAATGGGTTTTTATTCAGCCGTAATTCCTTTGAGTGAAGGGACAAATTGCTAACAAAGACGAGATTCCAATAAAGCTGCTGTCGGGTACACCCCCTTAGTTGTTTCTTTGAATCATCTTTACCAAAAGACATAGACAGGTATGAAAAGTAATATTTACTGTAGCCAAAGATAAATAACTATTTTGGCACGTTCAAGAGGTCAGTATTGTGTGACAAGCATCAACGAATGGGCGAAGGATCCCATCTTCAGAACCAAAATGAATGGTCCACTTGTGCACTGAGAGATAAGAAAAGCCTTTTCTGTTTTCGTCTGATATTCTCTGTGTACCCAATGAAGTGTCAAGAGTGCTACTCAGCTCAATAATGAGTGCATTCCGCGCTTTCCGCTCACAAGTTAAGAATATGGACGATGGCCATTTCGCAGCATCACTGCAGTACCCGTGCGCACAAGAGAAAATAAATGGATCAATAAAAGATACAAAGTGTCTTTTCCAAAATGACTCAATGTCTGCAGAGACTGGATCTCAAACAATGACCGAGTGCAATATATCTCTGCCTCTTGAACAAAGATGCAATGTATCAAGTTAATTGTGGGAAAATCAAAATCACATGCAGCTGCTGGAGCCTGCGTAACGAGCTCCAGTGTTCCTGAGATTAGCTATAATGAGGGCAGTAGAAGGACAGAGTATCTCATTTAAAGCCATAAAAATACCATAGATCTAGATGCATCCTCTGACTAAAATCAACCGTTGCCAGAGAACCTGTCAAAACAAGCTCCTGGAAAGCCCCGTGCCACAATCTAGCACAATCCATTGGGACCAATAATCACACGATGCCTGTCTCTTCATAATTCAGCAAAAATAGCCCGGCAAAGAGGACGTTACCCCTCAGCCCCTGGATTATTTTGAATGAAAATACAACCCCAATTCCAAAATAGTTGGGACAAAGCGTAAATTGTGAATAAAATCAAAACGCAATGACTTTCAAATGACACCAGCCAGTATTTTATTCACAACAGAACAGAGATGACATAGCAAATGTTGAAACAGAAATTTTACGATTTTATCCACAAAATGAGTTCATTTCAAATTTGATGGCTGCTACAGGTCTAAAAAAAGTTGGGACAGGTGCCTGTTTACCATGGTGTAGCATCCCCTCTTCTGATTAACACAGAGTGGAGCCGTCTGGGCATTGAGGAGACAAGTTTCTTGAGTTTAGCCTTTGGAATTTGATCCCACTCTTGTTTAATACAGAGTGCAGGCAGGCAAGTTCAGCACATGGACTCCTCTACTACGAAGCCATGCTGTTGTAATAGCTGCAGTGTGTGGTTTTGCACTGTCCTGCTGAGATACACAAGGCCTACCCTGGAATAGATGTCATCTGGAGGGGAGCACATGTTGCTCTAAAACCTTTATATACCTTTCAGCACTCATGGTGCTTTTTAAAACATGCAAGTGTCCCACACCATATGCACTAATGCATCCCCATACCATCAGAGATGCTGGCTTTTGAACTGAACGCTGATAACAGGAGGGGTGGTCTTTCTCCTCTTTAGCCCTGAGGATATGATGCCCATGATTTCCAACAAGAATGTGAAATTTGGACTCGTCTAAGCACAGGACACTTTGCCACTTTGCTACAGTCCATTTTAAATGAGCCCTGGCCCACAGAACACGGTGGTGCTCCTGGATCATGCTCAACAATGGCTTCCTTTTTGCATGATAGAGTTTTAGGTGGCATCTGTGGATGGCATGGCGGGCTGTGTTTACAGACAGTGGTTTCTTCAAGTATTCCCGGGCCCATTTAGTAATGTCAATGACAGAATCATGCTGGTGAGTGATGTAGTGGCATCTGAGGATCATGGGCATCCAGTAAAGGTCGTCGGCCTTGTCCCTCACAGAGATTTTTCCAGTTTCTCTGAATCTTTTGATGATGTTATGCACTGTCGATGATGAGACCTTCGAAGCCTTTGCAGTTTGAAGTTGAGGAACATAAGTTTTAAGTTTTAAAGTATTCCACAATTTTTTACGCAAGCCTTCACAGGTTGGAGAGCCTCTGGCCATCTTTACTTCTGAGAGACTCAGCCTCTCTAAGACATCCCTTTTATAGCCAATCATGTTACACACCTGAGGCCAATTCACTTAATTACTTAATAAATGTTCTTTCAGCTGATTCTCTTATATTTTAATGGCTTTTTCAGTCCTTTTTTGCTTGTGTCCCAACTTTTTTGGGACCTGGTGCAGCCAGAAAATTGGAAATAAGCTCATTTTGTGGATAAAAATGTAAAATGTCCCAGTTTTGAAATGGTATCTATGTTCTGTTGTAAATAACATATTGGCTCATGTGATCTAAAGTCATTGCATTTTGATTTTATTCACAATTTACATTTCGCCCCAATTATTTCAGAATTGGGGTTGTAAATCGACAAAGGCTTTTGCAAGTTATCCTATGGAATACAAAATACAAGATGGCAGCTGTGGCAGTCATACTAGTCATCTGAGTGCTGTGAAATTCAAAAGGCTTCTGTAAGTACACAAGACCAAGCCACACAGCAATAATGGCTTTGATTGAGGCATTTTTGAGTTCTCATGAACAATGGAAATTGAAGATGGCGGATGTGGCAGCCATATTTGATATCAGACCGCAGCCGAAATCGATAGGCTAGTGTAGTGACTGTATCCCGATGTCTTAACCTAAAATCCTGAGGATTGGTGATGGCATTTTTGAGTTATCGCAGGGAATGGAAATTAAAGATAGCGGCTATAGCAGCCATATTTGGTTTCTGATTGCGGCCGAAATTGATAGGCTTGTGTAGTAACTGTACCCCGCAGTCCTCACCAAAAAAAAAATTGTGATGATCGGCGATGGCCTTTTTCAGTTATCGCACGGAATGAAATGTGGACGGACAGACACGCGGATGCCCTTAGTCCGGGCTGAGGGGTTGAAAAAAAACAGCTTCATGCAAACCCTGGTTTTAGAAGGAAAACAATGCACAAACGCCATGTTTTCTGATCTTGTTTTATGCTACAGCACCACAATGAGCTCTTCTTGCAGAGGTGTGAGATCAACCCTGGACTGATAATCTCAACAGGACTTCCCTGTTTAAATAAAGGATAAATAAAAAAAAAAAACAAACAAAAAAAAAACTGAGATCATATACTTCCATGAACTGCCAGGTGTCCAGGTCATCCTATTCATAGACTGTGTTTTGATTTGGCATATTTTCTACATACTCCGCACCGCTAAAGTACGGCATGTCAATTCAGTGCACATGACATGACTATCTTGCCCAGTTGCACATATATCAGCTAAATATAGGCCCATCCCACGACAGGCATGTAAATATTCTCAATAATCGCATCAGTATGTGTATGCGAGCAGGATTTACTTACCTTAAGGACAGCTCCACATTGTCAGTCAGGCAAACTTTCGCTTATTGGCATTCGCTTCGTCATATGGTAATTTAATTGTGACCAAAGGGCATTCTCTCGGCTCAACTTTTATTTTTGTTAGCTCGGTAGGTTTTCAAGAAGAATGATATGCAACAGGTCTCTTCAGGCCCGGTGGGCTACTAACCATACGGTTAAACCGCGCTTTAATAGTAAAACCTCCACTAGAAGATAAGTGATCAATGAACAGAAAGGCGTTCCCCGAGATTACAATGAGTCAGGGCCGAAAACTATTCATCCCCATAACTGCCACACAAATCAACTCAAGACCACATCAGTATGTACATACACAACATTTTCTATCCTAAATAACTGGACCACAAGATCAACTGCCATTTTACACTTGGTTTTAGACCCTTACCTAGTCCTGTTCCATCAGCAAACTTGTTTAAATAGCATTTTAGTAAGCTACCAAGTTAGCAAGAAACAACTATAAAGTTTGCCCAGAAATGCGTCAATTTTGTCATCTCCTCTGTATTGATTTAGACTCTCAGACTAATTTTGCTGAATTCTACCATTCCATCACTCTCCCAATCTCTCCAAAGCTCCACGCAAGGAAAACTGAGTTATGCAAATTTGAATGGTGCATCATATGAATCTTGTTAAGCTCCACAGGGTTATAGCCCCCTCCAATGAAATATTTAATCACAAAGATGAGCTGGCAGACATGATGTATAATGCGATTCAGCCTTACGGCGAGTGTCTTCACCGGCAATTGAGAACTTGCGCTTTAATTTGCCATTCATCAGTGCCATTCTGACAGCTTTGAATAACCCCATGTTTTTTACTTATTTATGAAGATTAAATATGCCTTAAATCAACAGTTTCTCCTCAGATATATCATCTTTACATTTAAGGTGGCTAAATTTTCATCATTCAGGCAGCAGGAGAGAGATTTAAATGATCTTTCTGTCTCCACACCATTTACCCAGGGAAACCAAATTTCTCCTTTGCGCAAACGGCAGTTAAATATCAGTTCCATCGGCTACAAGTCCTAAAATACCAATTTCTGTCATTGCATAAGAATCATCCTATTAATTGAGGAAAACCACCTGTACTTTCTCGCCATTAGAGTGTGTCAATAGTGCTTTGCAGCCCAAATCCTTGCTTCCAAAGCAGCACGAATTAAAACTTCATGTGAACCGTCCTATACAAGTAGGAGGGGTAAAATAATACATTTATATGCAAGCTGGTTTGGTGGTGGGATATTAATGAAAGGGAATAGCAGCTTTAGGGGTGAGACAAAATAGATCAATGATACCCCTTTTTAAACCCTTTGTTGCATTGTGTTTACTAAAGTAATCAAACACACCAATCGCCCTTAATAGGCAAAGAGGAAAAGTGTCATGTAAAAAGGGTTAAATTATTTGCTTTCAACTTTTTTTTTTTTTGGTCCATCAAAAAAAATAACCTAATGGGCGGTTGAGGCTTTTCATATAGTGCCCCACAACTGTGAAACACCTTGGCATCAGAATCAATCTCAAAATGTAAATTTAGATTAAAAAAAAAAAAAAACGTTGTATGATCAGGACTTATGAGACATAACCTGGTAACAGGGGGTTGAGAATCCTGTTGTCAGGTTTCGAGCCAAATCCACGATGGCTCCACCTTTCTGGACTGTTCCTTGATAGGTGGGTTGGGTTGCATCCCTCCCATAACTGCATGACCCCCTATCTCTGTTCTCCTGGCTATGCGGCCATAGTTTACTCCTGATGGAGTAAATTTTTTTACATCCTTCCATTCCTCAACTGGCCCTGTTGGCTTTCACCACTGCTGTCCGGCCGCCCATTTGTGGTCACCTACACCCTCTTGTGCTCCTAATCATCACCGCACCCGCCATCTAAGCCACCCAACTCAGGACTTCTACTTTACTGCAGCTTAACTTCAGTTCCATCTACATAAACACTCACTGACCGTGACCATCATTTCATTATATGCCCAGAGCCAGCCAATGGAGGAAGGAGTCCTGCCCCTCAACTGTTGCCTCAGGCTTTCTCTTGGGGTGGTTAGGCAGGGGTTTTCAGGGAAGTGTGCAGTGACTTATTTAAACGCACCAAATAAAAATGTTTTGAGTGCTGAGTTGTTTCGCATATCAGTACTAAAATAGTTCTTCTTTGTATTACTATCCCCCGCCACGAAGTGTGAGGGGGGTATAGGTTTGAGCTCCGTCCGTCCGTCTGTCCGAGATAAAGGGGACAGCTTTTCTCAGAAACTGTTAGAGATAGAAGAACCAAATTTGGTGTGTAGCTTCAGACCATAAAGGCCTTGATGGAGTTCGAAAATGAGATGCACACGATAATTTTTCCCAGAGTTACTGCCCTTGATTTGTATTTTTGGACTCTGTCCACGGTATCTCTAAAGGGGACAGCTTTTCTCAGAAACTATTTGAGATAGGATAACCAAATTTGGTGTGTAGCTTAAGACCATAAAGACCCTGATGGAGTTCGAAAATAAGAAGCACACAATTGACGGGGGATGTTGTAGACCATGTCACGATTATTTTTCCCACAGTTATTGCCCTTGTGGCATTTTCGGGAGCCTCTGTTTAAATGTCTTTGAAGAAGACATGGCTGGGCATGTTATTGACCATGTCTACTTGTTATTATTATTATTATTATTATTATTATTATCCACCGCCAACATAAAATGGGAGGGGGATATAGGTTTGACCTCCGTCCATCCGTCCGTGTGTGTGTGCGTGCGTCCATCCGTCCGTCCGAGAGAAAGGGGACAACTTTTCTCAGAAACTATTACAGATAGGACAACCAAATTTGGTGTGTAGCTTCAGACCATAAAGGCCTTGATTGAGTTCGAAAATAAGAAGCACACAATTGACAGGGGATGTTGTAGACCATGTCGACTTGTTATTATCCCCCGCCAACACGAAGTGGGAGGGGGATATAGGTTTGACCTCCGTCCGTCCGTCCGTCCGTCCGTCCGTGTGTGCGTCCGTCCGTCCGACAGCTTTACTCAGAAACTACTACAGATACAGTAACCAAATTTGGTGTGTAGCTTCAGACCATAAAGGCCTTGATTGAGTTCGAAAATGAGAAGCGCACGATTGGCGGGGGATGTTGTAGACCACGTCGACTTGTTATTATTATTGTTATTATTGTTCTGTAGAACGGCTGTATATTATTAGCTTTTTTCAGCCTTTCCTTTATTGAGGAAAAATTATATATCTCTAATAATCTAATATCATGATTATTATTATTATTATTATTACTACTACTACTACTACTACTTCTATGACTAATATGTTCCACCACTAATTTATTTTGACCTCATATTGGAAAGATTTTGGATCAGAGTGTAGAGAAACGGAGTACTGCACTCTTTTTTCCATTTTTGAAACAGGTGGCGGAGTCTGAGCAGTTAAGGCCTTTGAGAGTCTTGCTTTATTGCTGAAAATGTTTTATAGATGTGTATTTATGTGCATTTCAGTCAATGGGCCTTGTGCCATCCACACATCCAAACACAGTATGAGAGGATCCATTGACTAATTGGAATAAACACTAGCCACCTGCCAGACCTTGGAGCCAATAGCAGAGCTAGCCCAGGAGAACAACAAAAATCCAGGCCAGGTCTTAAATGATATGAGGCAGCAACACCGTATTCTTCACATGGGAGCCATCTATGACACCCCCTGCTCTCCCCATATCTCTAAAATTCTTATTATAAAAACTTAATTAGATTGAAACCTGCAAAAATTCTTCTCCACTATCTATTTTTATCATGTGTACATGTTGTTATCCCCAAAAGCAATTTCTTCTAAAACATATCTTATCTTCAGATATTTTTTATGGCATTGAACTAATAACCATATCCTAAATTCTAAGTTGGAGTTGCACGTGGAAGTTCTTGAAGCGGCAAAAACTTTTCCATTTTTACCGTTTTCAATGGAATGCTCCATACAACTCTACTTTCTGTACACTTTCATATGCTGACTGTATGATGGAAGGGAGGGCAAACAAAAAAGCAACAATGCAAACAATATATCAAGCAATCAATCATATATAGTATGAATTGATATTTAGTTCATTTTTGTTTACCTGCATAGAATTCTGGACTGTAGACTGCACCTACAACAGGATTCAGTTTCCAGCCTGTAGATGGAAATGCATTTAATTAGTTCACAATTAATTTAAGCCACATTCAGGGAACCACAGGTTCTATGAGTAACACAAATAAACAAGAAATTGACCAAACTGACCATCCCTCGATGGTGGTGTCAAAGACTAGGAAATGATAAAAAAAAGACCAATCACGGATGATCCAGGCAATATGAGCTCCGCATTGGTGTTTTGATATTCGTAGGGAAGGTGACTACAATTGCACCACATCCTCTGGCCATAGTAAACAGCTGCAGCATTTGCTTGAGAATAATCCACTGTAATACTGGTTGAAGTTTTTAGCTGAAAGGTCGTCTCATTTTCCATCTACACTCCCACTGCTGTTACTCTTTCTGCTACTTGTATATGCCTAGCTTTATCCAAGCTGTTGAAGCCCAAACTTCCATTTATCATGGAAATCATTTTTAATAAAATCAAAGTTTACTTTGTCTGATTAGCAAGCTGCATGTGAGCCCATGACATAGGGTGCTATTCTGGAGTCATTGGAACCCCAACGAAAGATTAGATCAGGCAACAAAAACAGATTTCTGAAGCTGATTGGTTGTAAACAGTCATAGCGCTTCTTTGACTCTCAGATTATAGATCCAATCATAATATTTGGTCAAATCAATTGTACTGACCGGCTGCTGAATTCGCCAAGGTCTCTAGTTTTGTGTCTTTGCAAATGGAATCACATGTTGCAGTAACGTTATCCGCAGTTTCATCCATGAAAAACAGGTGATTTGTTGCTTAAGCCCAGTTTGATAGTTTTGTGGTCTGCAATTAAGGTGTTTCTATTACAATGGGCTGAACAACACATTACGGGGGTGTGTCAATGAAAACAGCTGGCACTGTGCAAGCTTCAAAAAACTTGATGTCAAAAAACTGGTTTTTCATTTTGACTCGTGCAGACTGCCAATGAATGCAAACGCAATGGTAGTTTCATGAGAATGCATCTCAGCCAGCAGAGCTGTTCGAAAATAAATGCACACAGTGCTGTGAAAAAATCATTACCCGTTCCCGATTTCTTATATTTTTGCAAATTTGTCTTACTTAAACTTTTCAGATCATCAAACTAATTTTAATATTAGAAAAAGATAGTCCAAGTTTGCATGTCTGCTGTTTTTTTTTTTAACGGTCAATGTCTTTTCTTAAAAACGCATTGCCTAATGCATTGATCACTATATTCCACAGCCCCTCCATGCTTTGCGTGGCTTCTTCGTTGGTGTTTGTTCTTTACATGACATAATCACATTTCCAGTTTGCTATGTTGTTAACACATTGAATTCCAAGGTAATAACAGCGGCTGATCTGATTTGCCTGAATAGAACCAAACCCCACTGCAACCGCAGGTAATTTATTCATCTTAGAACAACCCTGTTGACAACAGTGCCACAGTTGCACAATCGCCTGGTGTCATGAAATTACCGGAATTGACTTGGATACAGACAGTTTATGATCTTGGATATCATTAGAACTTGCATTTTATAAATTTTGGAATTTATACTGCATTAAATGCCCCAAAACCATCCTGGTAATGTAAAGCATTAACAAAAGATTAGTGAGATTCCAGGGTTATGGTTCATGCTGATATCAGAAAGTGATGATTATGAGAATGAGAGGTTAAAGCAAGACAGTTGATTTAAATACTAGGCTCATGCAATAGAAGAACCAACTAAAGGCAATTACTCCGAGACCCGTTCGATCTCTCCCTCGGTTAAACAATGAGATCAGAGAAATTGCAGAGGAAGGGGTCGTATGAAACAAACCTACTAGGCCATTTGCGTTTTTCTCTCAACAGTCTACAGAAACGCATGGGCATGTGATGTGACCGATCAACACTTAATTTATCAGTGTCAGTGGCTAGCATGCGGTTAATTTATTGGTGTTATTCCTGGTATTGGTTTATCCATTCAAATTTAAAAGCACCTGCCCCGCTTGCTTAAAAATGTATTTGTTCAAGTCATGGTCAGCAAACAATACAAAATACACCAAAGACACACAAGTAAATTTAAACAAACTGATCTGAACAATGAAGGTCCTATAAAAGTGGTGACAGAGCATCAAGTTTTGTTTTATTATAAATAGCGTCCTGACCCACTCATGATTTCAATTTGCAGCTTTGTAATACACCTCGCCAGAGTGAGGAGGGACCTCAAAATGTATTAAGTGTCAGTTCCTCGTTTATGCCAGCGAGGAAAAAAAAAATAGAGGCTGGAACTGATAGTGCTTAAATTGGAGTTTTCCAGGTCACAATGACTGGTTCAATAATTGGAAGGCGCAGGGAAAGTGAACTACTTCCTCAGCACTGTAATCTGGCAATTTATTAAAGGTCTGGCAACCCCGTTTCTGCTTTCTCGGCACTTTCACAACCAAACTAATGAGCTCTCTTAGATGGGGGAAGAGGTGATGTTTCCCCTCAAGACAGCCTCTTCTCCATTTATTGCGTTGAAAATTTCCATCCCTCAGTGCAGGTTAAGTTGAGCTAGTCGTATCATGAAACCAAATATATATTTCATAAATACTGATGTGGTGAACTTCAACACAAGGAAAAAAAAAAACACTACAAAGAGAAGATACATTTAAAGTTATTTCAATAGAATGGCGAGACTGTAATAGAAAGCCTCAGGGTTCAATGAGTCCCCTGTCTAGCTAAAGTGATTAGATACATCAATATTATGCCTCCTGTCAAACCTTAATTGTGCAGGTAATGTATTTGAGCAATGTAATACAATGCAATATTTGCACTACCACTTACTATTTATTTTATTTCATGGAAAAGTGCCATTATCTTAAAAATAGTATTTAAACATTCATCCAGTTCCATAAATTTTGTGCAATGAAATCTTGATGAGAATAATATTGAACTGAATCTTGACAATTATTTCTTTTTTTTTTGTTTTACATCAAAACATTGAGAGGCTACATGGCATATAGAAAATATGCAGCTGAGATACAGTTGGCAAATATTAGAGCAGGAATGAGAATCTAAATTTGTTGCCATGACAACATACCTATACAAGTTTCACTTTGATTTGTGAAAGTAATATTTACACATTTCCCACTCTCTCCAGCTTTATAAAATATGTCAGAATGACAAATGCTGATTTAATCCTTGCCATAACCTCGGTTGTCCAAAAAATACCCTTATTCTTTTTCTATCGCCATTTTCTCCTCATTTGGAATGATCAAGCTGTATGTGTTTTCTGCAAGACTCTTCAGTCAGTTCGGGAGCAGGCTGACAGGTGGATGCTTTCCTCTGAAATCTTACGCCAGTTTCTGGTTTTACTCTAAGGTCCACGAGTTAAACTCGCACAGACTTTGAGCCAGGATACAACATACAGACGAGCGGGGAATTAAAGGAAAAAACCTGAACAAATATGTGAAAAAATCATAACACACGCTGATGCCTCCGCTTGTTTTCCTGGCATAGGTCCACAGGCTGCAGGTATTACTTTTGTGGGACAGTTAGGTTCAAAATTGATTTTGAGATAATTGTGGGTAACAGGTTGATCCCTGCCGGATGTGCCCAAACGTCTGAAGTGCTCCAAACATGCTTTCATACTGAGCGACAAAGGAAACAAAAATCAATACAAGACTGACCAGAAACTAAGTATTTGTGGAATTATTACAAATCTTTTTTTTTTTTAAATTTGGCATCTCCAATCCCATTCGAATCTGGAATGCCCAATTGGTGAACTATGTACAAGCCTTGCTCGTATGCGACCCCTTGTTGCCAATTCAGGAGAGAGGGATGGTTCATGGTTCTCCTCTGAAGCACGTGCCCGTCAACTACTGCTTGTTTTACACTCATTGGTTGAACCCTTGCAAGTTCATAAAGAGGGCAGAGGATACTCGAACATGAACGAGCTTAGAATCTTCCGAATAAATGCCCGGCTGGCCAACAGGAGGCGCTTGAGCAACGTACAAAGCAACCATTTTTTTATATTTCCTTTCCTGGCAGTCCCATCCCAATTGGCATCCCTGTAGCACAATGGCCTATTGTGCGCTACTCTGAAAAAGCTGCCAACCACTGCCAGTGGGTATGACCGGCCCGGGCCCAAACTAGCGCTGTGATAGTCACTTCTGCTCCGCAATGCGGTGCTTTAACCGAGTGAGCTATCCGGCAGCTCAATCTAATTTATTTTAAACAAATTCTCATTCACACTCATTTCCTTAAACCTTTCCTTTGTTTATTTTGTTTTGCACTCACTTCTACTCAGTGACCATGCAAATATATTAAGCCAAAATTCACACAGTTTTAGGCATGATATGCAATGGTCTCTGAACAGCCATCCCTCCAAGGAGGATCACCAAGTGGACCATAAGAAAAGTTGCTAGTATAAACTAGGCTTATACCGTCGGAGGCGACGGCTTGGGGTATATCCCCGAACACCCCCAATCCTCCAATTCCCAAATTCTTGAATAGACCTTGAATAGACTTTCATTTGAACTTAATTTCAGGTCTATTGGACAAATGGTTCTGAAGATATGGCCAAAATGGTAATTTTCCATCACAAAGCGCCACCTGGTGGCAAAATATTGAACCATACAGGTATGATGTCATCATGTGACACGTTGTGAGGTCATGACCTCGCAGTTGCACATAGTTTCATGTCAATTGGACAAATGGTTCCAAAGATATGGCAAAAATGGTGAATTTTATGTGAAAAAGCTCCACCATGTGTCAAAATTTTGGACCAAACAGGTAAAATGTCATCGTGGAACAGGAGGTCATGACCTTTCATTTGCACTTGATTTGAGGTAAATCAGACCAATATTTCCAGAGATATGATCAAAACAGTGATTTTTTTCTGTTTTTGGCCCCTGGTGGCCAATCTACTCATTGAAAATTGTCCAAAATCGACTCAGGTCTTCCTCTTTATGATACTTACTTATATGCAAAACATGAAATTTCTAATTGAAATATTACTGAAGTTATCGCGTTAACACGTAGGGCGGCGCAGCGGCGGCGGTCGGACCAAAAACATAATATAGTCATGGCTTTACTGAATAATTTGCGAATACCTACCTAAGTAATCTTGCCCAGTGAATTGCAAATCTCCTGGATGTTGATGGACTAGGTTTCCTCATGTTATAACTAAATCAGAGCATTCAATGATCAGACACACAGTTGCACGGGCGTGCAAAAGATTGCACTCGTCATAATGACATTGATGTTATAAATATTTCGATTTACATGATAAAAATCTTTCACATTCTAGTTTTTAAATTGTTTGCAAGTCTGTGTGCTGCTGCTCGTCCCTGTGTGTGTAACAAGCTTATCTTCATAATGCGCCCTTAAAACAGCAGGTAAAAACTGACTATTGACTTCAGACTAGGTTTTTGTTGGTCAATCACTCAAGACCTTTATTGCTACTTCAAGATAGCAACATGACAGCAGAGTGCCAGACCACACCTCATTTTAAGACCAAGATGCCAATGGGCACTCAATTTGGCGCATATGCATTAGCTATTCATGCAGCGTACATGCTGGACGGGAAAATGGTATCTGCGTCGGTCATAAAGCAAAGACACTTGCATTATGCTTTCCGCTGGGTGTAAGATAGAGGCTGAAAAAACCTAACATGCCTGACATGGCAGTTCAGGCGTCTTCAAAATTTCTGACTTCTTGGACTTAACAGACAAAAGTCTTGAAAGTGTTCCAAAGAGCAAAACTTCTACTCTTCAAAGTAAGAGTTCAGAGGAGATTTGCACACTTGTGAACTGAAAAACCACAAATGTATCTCCCTCTTTGAGAGCATTCTTGATCTGGCTAACTGTTCTGCAGGGGTTTTTCTTTACCAGACAAAAAATTTTTCCTTTATCAACTCCAGTTGTCATCTCTGATCACCCAAGCTTTGTTTGGTGTTTCTGGGCTCACCAATGTGTTCTTTCTTTTGTAGAATCTACCAAAATGTGAGTTGGCCAGACAGAAGTAAAACTAGGCAGGAAACTCAAGTCAGAGTCTATATCAGCTGACAGCTGCCAGGTCTGCTACCAGCCGCATCAATATCAGAGAGAATACGCATATTACAAAACAAAAACATCACATCGTTTTAAGGGCTTGGCTGTCTATTTAACAGACAGCCAAGCTCACTCACCTCTGCTGTTCATTTTGCCGTATATTACATTATACGCAATACTAAATTCTTTTCTGTGTTTGATACAGTCTCCACCTGCTCGGATATGCTCGTTCTCCAACATTGGGGATTCTGAAATTCTCCTGTCTGTCTATTGCTGTTTACACTGCCTTTCCAAAAAAAAAAAAAGTTGCACATTAATGCAGAGGCAGATCAGGGAATTGCTGAAAGGGGGGACCTCCCCCAGAAAAATTTCAAAAATTAATGTGCTGAAAACTCGTTTTCCTGGTATCTGGGGGAAAAATCTGGCTTATCTGTTCAATGTTTTTCCCCCCCAAGGTTCCAAAAATTAAGCTAAAAAAACTTTCAAACCGTTGTTATAACGCAGGTTTACATTAATTGACAACTTTTACCTTTACCTAAGACTTTCACTTTACTGTCAAAGTTTGTGACCTTAACCCTTTCACTGCTGTTGGTGACTTGGTCAAAATTTCAAAGAAGAAAAATCTTTCGAAATCGTCTAAACCCTACAGTGTTGGTATTCATTGGAATTTGCTTGATGAGAGCTTTCCAGTGAATACCTATGTGCTATGGTTCCAGCAATTTTCAAAGGTTCTGATGTTTGAGAAATGTTGAAAAAATCACCACTAGCAGTGAAAGGGTTTGACCATATTTCCCACAAAACATTGATATTATTAGCTTTTGAGTTTATATCACCAAATAGCCTCTAACAAAATAACTGTAGTGTATATCTAACATGCAAACCCAGTGGTTATATGCATCTGTGATTTTAACAGATGTTAACAGATCACCAAGTCAAATGTCGGTTTACTTTATTCTCTAAGATTTTCCGCCTTTCCATTGCTTTCTGACATTTTCGTCTGAAGTCGTAGTAGTTGAAAAGCGTTTTACCTCAACAGGGGACAAGCAAGGCCATTGGTCGAATAAATTTCCCAGCAAGCATGCCTTCTTAAACTTAAGTAAGAAAACAACAAAATTAAATCAATTGTACATATCTTAAGTCCATGTATCTTCCTTTATTCGTAAGAAAAAAGTTTCTCTGTCATTCTTATCGCATAAAGCAAATATATACAATTGAATCCAAATAAATTTGCCATGAAGCAATACAACCGGAATAGTTAAGTTGAACCACTTTATATGTGAGGACTGCTAAAAAAATTATTGTTATAAACTAGGAGACTATCAAAGATGCTTACTGATTCAAACATGTGCGTGTATGAATTTAGCCTGGGCTCTTTTAAATAGTAAAACGTGCTTAATTCTTCTCGCGCCCCTGCGCGCCCCCCCTTGGATCTGCCAATGTAATGTCTTGATGCTTTGCTGGACTGCATGAAAGCTTTGATTACAGTGCACATTTGTTGTGGCATTATTTTAACAGTCTTATACAATATATGTTTCTGACCAGAGTTGTATTCATTTTTGGCTGAGATCTTGTATGAACGATTAGAATTAAATCACGTCAAAAAGCCTTCTCCAGCACATCCAAAAGACTTTCAATTGATTAAGGTCTGGGCTCTGTGGTGGTCAATTCATACATGAAAATGATTCCTCAAGCTCCGTCAACCACTCTATCACAGCATTCAGGTAGTTTGTTGACTTCATTTTATTGCTGCATAATGTTGCTGACCCTAACCCTGACTATCCTGAGGCAACCCGAGATCATAACACTGCTTTCAGAGATTTGCAGAGCAGGCGTTATGCATGATGGGTGAATTGCTTCATGGGCATCCTTTCTTACCCTAACAACCCATAAGAGTAGAATAACATAAGTCTGGACTCATAAGACCAGATGACCTTTTTACATTGCCCCTCAGACCCATCTTTTTTCTCCTTGCAAAGTGAAATTGTGCTGTGGTCAACAAACTGATTATTTAGGCTGTCTGCAAGAGGTGACTAATTGATTACCCTTCACCTGTAATGTTATTATGAGATTAGGGCCATCATTTCAATTTGACTTCTGTCCGATCAAGTTTATACGCGCTGAGATCGCATCTTGCTTGCGTTGAGATCCGATCAGCCAGACCAAATGCTGAAGTGGCCTGGCTCGCATTGACCTCACGTGTGGACAGTATGTGGGCACAATTCGACAATTTACCAAACATAAGTATTGTGTCAACTTCCTGCAACACAAGAATTCTTCTCCCGATAGCAAAAAGCAAAATGAAGACTTGCTGCCCTCCTGTACTGCGGTCCGACACCACTGTGCGACCTACACTTGACGGCAGTTACAGAACTAAAGCAATATTTTGGAAAATCGCTGACATGTTAGGAGTTGAAAACAATAACTATGCTTCTCCCTCGTCTCCGCAGCTCTCCCCCTCAGGAAAGGGCATCTCGTACTCGTCCTGATACCGTTACAAAATTTACTAAATATATTAAGATCTTTCTAGCACCATGAGCCATTTTGGGCACATCTTTCACGGAGAAAATATATCCACGCGGGAATTTACAGTATCTGATCATAATCCGATCAGGCAGGTACACATTAAAGTGTCGAGAGTGGACACACATATACGAGCAAAGCTGGTTCCCGATCTGGCGAATCTGATCGCAAAAAGGCCCACTGAAAAGGCAAGTGTAACCACAGCGAAGGTTATTCATTTCAGCTGTGAGCTGTCATACGGTTTTGGCTCACTGATGTATATATAGTCTCAACAACTCCACCTATGATTAATCACTCACGAGCTTTTATTCAGGCTGAAACTCTTTTATGGAAATTCCCCAGTGGTCTGCTCATTGAAGAGGCCAGAAAATGAATCACTTCTCCTGTATTCCGCACAATTACAAAACAGCAGACTAAATAAGAATGAGTTGATCTGATGATGCAGGAAAAAGAAAAGAATGATGCAAAAGCTTCCAATATATGTGACATTTCTGACAAAGGATGGTGCACATTGATTTCCAATAAACCAGCCAGCAGAAAGGGTTCCCAACTTACCATTTGCATAAGGGTTGACTGTCTTTTTATTTGTCATTACCCGTGCTGTTGCATTATTAACCTATGCACAGAAATGCAGAGTTAGTATTGGAAATGAATTAGTGGATTTGCATTTCTATCGAATTTCAGTTGATCTTACGCAGGTATATCATTTACAGTGCTGTGAAAAGGCATTTCCTCTCTTCCAGAGTTCTAATTTTTCTTATCTTTCATATTTAAATGTTTCAAATCCTTAAACTAATTTTAAGGCAAAGGCAAGATGAGTTAACACAGCTTTTGAACGATCATTTCATTTATTGAAGAAAAAAAGCTACTTAAAACCTGTATCACCCATATGAAAAAGAAAAAAAATGGACCCCTCCGTCCGAATCTTACGACTGATTTTGTCACCAGAGTACTGTGGTGACTTAGTTAAGCTATTGGTGTTGGAGTGTTGGAAATAAAATCCCTATGGAATTTTATAATGGGGTTTGGACACTTTCCAGCATTACACAAACTTGAATTATTTTTTTTGATCACATCAAATTAGTAGTTTGTTGTCAAAAATGTATGCTTTTGCATTTGTAATCCAGTTTGTTGTCCACTTTTATGAAGTACATATCCACTAAACAAACGCGCAAGTGGCTTCTGTCTCACTTGACAGAAGCCAATCAGAAACATAAATTGCCATTAGCTATCACTAGGAAACTGATAAACCTGCTTCCACGTGAAGTTATTATACAGCAAGCTACTATTAGCTAGATACATGTGATGAATAGAAATCATGGATTACAGTGAATATCTCTCATTTTGCAATTTATCTATCTAGCGAGCATTTACATGCACCAAATATGACTGGCTGAACAAGCGAAGTAGCTGGCTAACAAGGTAGTTTGCTGGCGTAGCTCATTACAGTTGGCGCATATAAACTGACAGAGAACAGTAAATATTTAGTTTACTGCTACTTACTGTTATTCAGATAGGCAGCCAGCATTAATGTGCACCTAATATAACTAGTTAAGCCGGCGAACTAGCTAGCTGTTGTTTGCTGGCTTAGTTAGCCAGATAGCAATATTTGATGTATATAAGTGAATAAAAAACAGTGAAGAGCCATTATTTTGCTACTTAGCTAGCACTGAACTGTGAGCATTTAGCGAGCAGGCATTTATATGCAGCAAAAGTAATGTGAGCCTGCTGACTTCAAAAGCCAGAAAACTAGCTTGCTGGCTTAGCTAGCAAGCTAGCTAGCTAGTTTCCTGGTCCAGGTAGCTATAGGTGGTGCATATACATCAATATCAAACATTCAATAGCAATTATTTTGCTGCATTACAAGGGTTAGATGAGCAAGTCATAATTAATTAGCTCTGTAGCTTAGTCAGTTATGTATTGACAAGGCTAATTAGCTTTTTTGTAAACTACCAAATTTTTATACAAACAAACGTTGGCCAAAGATGCTTGGCTATTGATGTTAATTGGTGCTAGACGTGACACTTGATATCTAGTGAGGCAAGCATAACTAAGTAGATTTAGAGTTAGCTAGCTAACAAATAAGCATAGTTTCACCAGGGTAAGCTAGCAATTATAGCAAAGTGCTGGATAATTTATAATGCATAGCTATGAACTCATTCTGTCTGGGAATCAGGAGGATCATGAGATGTGTAGCTTTTGTAAGACTAAAAAAAAGGATTTGCATGTTGGCAAAAAAAAAAAGATTTCACTTACAGACTACAGGCTAGATAAACAACATTCGAAGTTACTCAGAAATATGGTGCAAAATCTCAAAATTGACGGAGGCTTGAAAACAACAGGAATCACTTAAGAAGTGAATAGATTAAAAAGTCTATGGGTAAAATCGATGGGAACTTTTACTTCCGCCACCAGCGTAATGTAGTCATCTCAGGGGCGTATTTTCTCGACCAGAACCAGAAACATGCTTATTCTTTGGGTATTGGATAAGCGTTCAGGCAATATTATTATAATATTTGGCAATAGTCTGTGTGAATGACATCTTTGTTTCAACCAAATGAGAAACAAAGGTTTAGACGGGTTCAATACCAATTCAAGAATCTGCAAAGGGAATGCACCCATATTTCAACGCTTAACATTGCTCTGTGCCATGCTAATCGGCATTAGATAACATAAGGAGAAGTACATGTCCACAAACAATTTTTTGTCGGTCGTATTTGCGGGCATGTGTAAACATGTTTCTCGTCATCCATTTGATGTAACACACTTGTTTCTAGTTCTGGTTGCAAAAACAAGCACTTGTGCTTTATTGGCTCCAACAACTGCCATCAAAACTTTGCAATAAGTAGGGAGGAGCAGTTCCAATAAATATGAAGAAATGTTGGCCCAAAAATCTTTGCAGGCTTGTCTTAATTCAGCCATATCGGCAAACTTTTCAGGCATGACCTGCCTGTATGAGGTCATGCCACAATATCTCAATCAATTTCGAGTCAGGATTAGGGCATTCCAAAACCTTCACTTTGTTTATTTTCAGCCATAAACAAACTTGCTGGTTGACTTGCTTCTGTGCTTTAAATCGTTGCCCTCCTGTATTACCCAACTGCACCTGAGCTCTAGGTCAACTGATGGCCAGACATTCTCCTTCAGGCTTCTCTGGTGGAGAGTAGAATCAGTAATGGAAAGTTGGCCAGGTCCTAAACCAGCACAGCAGGTCCAGACAACTGCCTTGCCACCATAGTGTTTGACTGTTGGTGAGACATTCTTATTATGGAATAATGTGTTAGTTTCACTATGGATGCAAGGAGACCCACGTTTCCAATAAAATTCCACTTTTGACTCATCAGTCCATATTATCCCAAAAGGTTTTGGAGGGTCATCAATATTTTTTTTTTTTTTGGCAAATATGGGACGAACCATTGTTTTCTTTCTGGACGAGTCATTGATGTGATCTTGGAGAAAGTATTGTGGGTTGACCACTCCTCGGAAGGTTCTCCACTTGCACTCTCCACTCTCACCATGACTTGCTAGAGTCTCAAAGCCTTAGAAATGGATTTATAACTCTTCAAAGACTGATAGATGCCAATAACTTTGTTTCTCAGCAGCTCTTGAAGTTCTGGAGATTGCGGCATCACGCGTCTTTTGCCTACTTCATATTTCCGCACAGATTCTATTTAAAGGATGTTTACAATCTACAGGACTAGCAATTTTTATGCTGGGGTGTGTCAAGTGAAATTGACTGAAATATCAATAAAATCTGTTTGATTGGTTGATTTAAAAACCATGCAGGCAATTTTTTTTTCATAGGGCCAGGTAGGACTGGATAGCTTTTTTCCATCAATAAATGAAATCAGCATTGAACAACTGTTTACTTGGGTTATCTTTGTCTAATATTACAATTATTAGTAAGTATTATATTATTGCATTAGTAAGTATTATTAGTTCTGTAACACTGTGTCACAAACTGTAAAATGGAGGATGGGGGACAAATACTCTTTCACAGCACTGTATGCCAGTTCTTTTTAAATAACATACAATAATTTAGCAGTAGTAATTACAATATTGACCTTACCAGTCAAAGGTTTTGTTCACTTTAGTCATGTTTCTGTTCCATAAAAAGGATCCTAATTTTCAAAGGATAGTTGAGGAAAAATTGCCAAGTTACTAGAGAAGCTATAAAATTCATGATCGCCATTGTGCAGTGAAATTTATCTCATTTGAGACACATTGGCTGGAATAATCAAGACGAAGCAACTCAGAAGTGTTGCAAGCTTACACCAGAGTTAAGTGTAAACTAGCAGAGCCACATCATGGTCCTATACTATATGCGTGCGTGTGTGTGTGTGTGTGTGTGTGTGTGTGCTTGTCTGGTGTGTGTGTATGTGTGTGCGTGTGTTTCCACAATACTGGAGAGATTTCAGGGATAGTTGTTCATTGTATTATTATCAACAGATAAAGATTGATGCATTTAATTCATTTTCAGTTTGTTTAGCACACATAAGTGATATAGTGAGGTTAGAACTACAACTTGAACCTAAGTATATATTTTTTTAATTGAATTAATTAAAATGATTTTTGGCTCAAACAAGGACACCAAAATGTGACATCAAAAATATGTTAACAGTTAGGATGTGGGACATTAAGATTAGTAAGTATCATGTAGATTTGCCCGGAAGTTATTTTCTTTCAGTCCAGTGAATAAATTCCACTTTGTTGCAAAACTTTCCTAGACTTATATTAACCTAAGCTATCTACATACATCTTTTATTAAATCTCTACCTTCTGACTGTGTGTGTGTGTTCAAAAAAAACCTTTGACTGGTAGTGTATATTAAAAAAAAAACATTCAATGTAAAA
The DNA here is from genome assembly GCA_029721435.1 of Gymnothorax reevesii. Classification (NCBI taxonomy): domain Eukaryota; kingdom Metazoa; phylum Chordata; class Actinopteri; order Anguilliformes; family Muraenidae; genus Gymnothorax; species Gymnothorax reevesii. Next base: position 10,388,933 of record CM056592.1, read on the forward strand.
ATCAAAAATATTTCAGCATTATTATCATCATTAAAAACAGCTGATTTGCATCAACTGCATTTAAAAATATCTAAAGCATTATGTAAGACACTGTTCAGGCAAAAAAAGCATCAACAAAGTAATTACATGTTGCACTTTTACAAAATTTCACAGCATGCATTATGATAAATACAAAAGGAAATCTGGAAAAATCAACAATTATATATTTATGAAGGAGCATGCAGTGAAAAAGGGAAGAGAGACAAGGTGCTGGAACAAAAATAAAATGTCAAAAAGGGACAAACAAGTTTAGCCGTGAGCAGCATAACCCTTGAGAAGTACCACTGGGAAAGCAACATCGAGCATTCAGTCACTTGGAACAAGAACCTTTTGTTTCATCGCAGTAATACAAAATAAAACAAACCAAAACAACAAAAAGAAACATTCCAGCTTAAACCACAGCTAAAAAAGGATAAAAAGAGGGTGCATTATTTAACACAGTAATGGAGTTAACAATCTGAGTAAGATGTGCACGAGTCAGTCCCATCCAATCAAAACCTCTCAGGCTGCTAAATGTACAGTCAAGTACAGGAGTACCAATAATAGCATCAAAAAACGTAATAACAAGTCAAAAAAATTCACGTGGTATCAGTTTAATACGTGAAACGGCAGATGGACTTCTCCACTTACCATTCGGCACCATCGCCAGCATGTGTATGTATACAGTTACCATGGTTACTGAGAGTTTCGTGAGGGCCCTACGTGCTATCGTTGAAAAGGAGGAAAATGAAAAGGCAAAATATGCAACATCTTACTCAAAGACTACACCACTTAATATCGGAATTACTCTAGAAAATAGCTTTTTTTAAAGGTATAGACAGTGTTGAGCGGGAATCAGTGGTTAAAATATTTAGGACTTCAAATTTCGTTCGCATCCTTGCGGACTTTAAAAGGCGCAGGATGAAGTCAAATTTTAGCTCAAGCTGCGAAGCTCAAATTTGGATTCGTGTCTGCTCTCATGTACTGCATTTTGAAGATTTTGAAGGCAATCCAGCGACCCCAATTGACATCTTTTTCTTAGTTTCAAGCCACTGCATATCCCTTGTCAACCCTGCAGAAAACTGACCATAATTACACAATTTGTAATGTCTGACGTTTCCTGGTAAGTTACTGCACCCATTTAAAAATGCCTAACATTGAACATATAAAATCATAACCTTGTCTGCGTTAACTGTACTAGCCAAACAAAATAACTGTGTATAGCCACAATGGCTCCAAGAAATAAATGAAACAAATCGAACGCAAAAGTATGCAAAAGTACCTAGTATATACAGTACTGAGCAAATGTTTTAAGGCACCCTAGATTTTCTTTTTTGATCGGAACTGCGGTCATAGAGGTTAATTTGAAGTTTTCCTCAATGTTTTCGTGGACAGAAAAAACCACATTAGAAATACCAAACATTAATGTTAAATGTTAATATTTGTAATGTTAAAAAAAAAGAAACTTCCAAAAAGTGTTTGTACTTCACTAAAGACAGTTGATATAGATAACATAGCCCTGACAGAATCCTATTCTCAACATCATCAAGGCTGTGTGGGTTTGCTTTACAGCCAAAGTTACCAAAATTCAGAAATATTTCTTTTTAAATGATTTTTGGAAACATCTTCGCCTTACAAAATAGTTCAAAATGTGCCTAAAACTTGCGCAGAGTACAAATATATACATGTATTTATATGAAAGTAAAATAGAAAATTTGAAAATAATTAAAAGTACACAGATGTGGGGAGGAAGGGAGGGCATGAAGAGAAAAGATGATGCATCTGAAGTGACACAATGAGGGTGAAGCAGACATCTATACGCAGATTTAAAGGAAGATGAGAAGGGAAATATTTGTAACATGCACCTCTATTTTACGGCCTTCTACGACCGTGCCGTGTAATTTCTCCCTCGCCCTGTCCGCATCAGCACTATTTTCGAAAGTTACGAAACCAAATCCCTACATGCAGGCGGGAGAGGGGGAGAACAACATGCACATTATTATTAATTCCATCACTGACCAAAATTGACTGTCACTTATATTGCTTTTATATTACAGAGAAGGTTCACTGTGCTGTAACATGTCTTGCTCTGTTCATGCAATTTCAAGAAAAGAAAAAAAAAAAACACAAATCAGCATTAAGATGCACAATTAATGAGCAACCAAGGTGGACAATATCATCTATTAAAGTTACAGACCTCTAAGAGATATGTAAATAAATCAAAAGTCCTAGATGTAAAATAAAGAAAACGCTTTAACCAGGCCATAACAGTAGAAAACAATGAGACCAGAATTATAAAAACAGAAAGCCAACAAAACATTTTTCATGCATAGTCTAATTAATAACAAAAGAACAACATAACCTGTGTCAAATTCAGGCATACAGGAAATAGTTTGTGCTCAAGACTAATCACCGCAACACTAGTAAAGAACAAGTTGTTCCATAGTGATATCGCTGTTCTTCATGCAACAACAGGGGCACATTAAAAGTTGATCACATTCTAAGGACCTGCTTATTTGGTTCAAAATTGTTTATTGCTGATAAAGTTAGCAAAGAGCGCTAACATGAACATTTACTTGCTGTTGTAGTTTTATTTCATTATTATTTGGTCTAAATATACTGTTTCCCATAAAGTTGGAATAATTTTGTACTCAGACACGATCCGTCAAGAATGAATCACATTGTCAAAATTATTTTATGAAAAGAGGTGAAAAATATTTTATTCAAAATTTATGAGCAACAGTGTAGATGGAAATAATAACATTTAATTTTCTCTCACTATCATCCTGAAGAAAATTTAAGTAGGTAATGCTTACATATGAGAAGAGGCTGTTAAAAGTATAACGAGACCCTTACAATGTGTCCAAAAAAACTTTCAAAGCTTCACCATTAACACGTAACAACAAAACAATCAAAATAATATTTCAAATTCAAAACTTTGTTAAATTTACTGAACGTGTAATGGAATATAGAGATGATAATGGCAATTAACTCATTAGAATGCACAGATCTAAAAACGACATAAAAACAAACAAACAACCAAAAATATTGCATGCATCTGATAGCATCTGCTTCATGTCAGATCAATAAAATAGCAAGTGTGTTATGTTCCGTATTCATATATTAATCAGTTTATTACCCTTAATTGATAAGGTTTGTAATGGACAATTTGAATAGTCAGACATACATACAATCGCAGATTAATTGTGCACCTGACTTTAACATTGTGAGAGCTTCTTCATAAAAAAAGTTATCGATCAACATACATGTACATATTTATTTTCCACAACAGCAAGATTGAAGCTCAGACTGGAACACAGCATAAAAAATAAGATATCTAAAATAGCATATGTATGAACATGAGCTGATTACAAATACATGAATGCCATTCTGAATGCTATACTAAAGTCACTCTGAGAGGGCCTAAATTAATCTGAAGCTTAATCTTGCACCTGATGATATTGATTACAACCCTAATTCTGGAAAAGTTTGCACATAATGGAAAATGCAACGAAAATCAAAAATGAGCGATTTGAAAAGTCCATTCACCCTATAACCAGTGACAGCTGCTCAGCTGAAATGAGAGGAGGACAGAAAATCTATTTTAGCTAAAAAGAAAGGTCTTGACCTTTTTTCAATCATTTCCTTGATTTATAGGTTTTTCAATGAATAGAATAATTCATTGTCAGTTAAACATACAGCTTCCTTCTGAATTCGATGCTTGTCTTTAGCAAATACTGAACGCAGGTTCTCTTACCTGCAATCCACGATTGTTTCAATTACAGGAAGAACAAAGATTAGCAACAAATATCCACAAATGAATAACGTTAACTTTGATTAAAATGCAATTTTGAGACAATATGGTGTTTTATTCCTTGTCTCACACTGAGGAGAACTGGCCAAGCATAATAAACCTGAGTGTTTTCCGAGTTCACGTTATTTAGATTTAAATAAATGATTAAAAGGGAGGTCAAGATCAATCATTCCGTTAATGCTATGTTCTCCTCTTCCCAAAATTGCAGCTCACCAGCCCCCACTGCCTACGACAACACATTAAGCAACTCAACTGTTTTTTTGGAAATACATGCCTATTCCAAAACTGATGACTGCAGCAGACTCCAAAAAAGTTGGCAAGATTCTCACTAATAATACTGTGACAATTTGCAATAATAAGGTGGTATGAATCAGGTGTTAACTAGATGAGATAATTGTGTCATAGTATAAAATTGGCCTCCACAAAAGGCCTAGTCCCTCAAGACCAAAGATGAGTCTCACCAATTTGCCAAAAAGATGCGTGAGCTTATAGTCTGTCACTTTGAAAACAGCATTCGCCAAAGGCAAATTGGTAGGATTTTGGACATTACACCCTCCACAAAGCTCAATATAATTGAAAAATGGAAGGAATCCAGCCAAATCCTGAAGAGTGTAGGCAAAAAACCATTTGATCCTCAGACATCAATGTCCTTAGATCTGTCCTGTCACTGTAATGGATATCTTGGGCTCTGAAATGCTTTGGAAACCCTTTGACATCATCACCATTTGCTGTTGCATTCACAGATGCAAGTTAAAGCTTTACCATACGAAACTCGGGCCGTTTGTCAACACAGCCTGAAAGCGCTGCTAACTTCTCTGGGTTTGGTGGTATCAGAGCTGGACAATAGCACAGCCAAAGCATTTTTTTTTTTTGGCCTGATGACTCGCAATATCAAAATTTCAAGTGTTTTGGATTTTTAACAAAAAAAGAAAAGAAAAAAAGCTATTGTTTCAAAGAGGATAACTTGTGTTATCCGCATCAGGTCCAAAAGCCACCATCGGTCATGGTATGGCGGTGTGTCAGTGAACATCACATGGGTGACACTCATTTGCAGTAGATAAATTTACATTAATGCAGTAAGACATGTAGAAGTTCTGGAACAGCATATCCGACCATCTAGATGTCCCTCCATTTTTCAGCAAGGAAACACCAAACCACATTCTGTACGGATTACAGCAAGAGTACGGCTGCAGAAGTATAGAGTCTGAGTGGTAAAGTGGCCCTGATCTGTCTCCTTTTTAGAGCGTGCAGCGCTTTGCGAAGTGAAATATTTGGAAATGAAGATCCCATTCAACTGCGCAGCTGAGGTTCTGCATAATGCAAGAATAGGGGGATATTCCACTTGCTAGAATTGACCAGCTGGTGCCTTCATTGTCCAAGTGCTTAATGAGTTTCATTAACCCCATAAAACCAAAGAACCCATGTATGGGTCTGTCGAATGCAGCTGCTGTATTCAAACCTCTGAAACTTCAGGGCTATTTCAAATGAGAGTGGAGATCCTAAAGTTTCCAACGATCCCAAATATGTCCAGCTGAATTACACGGAAATGTGTATACAATGATGTACAAGATCTAGATATTTTCCATTCGATGCAACGGTGTGGCCGTAAAACATGGCGTCCTAGGTTTAAATATTTCTCCCGATATAAGTGTGCTGTAGTTTCAGTGAAGCGCTACGACCAGAATACAGAATATGAGTGTGACATTGTTGTGCCGTATGAAAGAATTTTTTTACTGATGTTGATCCAACTTATGGGAAAACTTAAGTACTGTTAAGTAAGTAGGTTAAGCAAGTTAAGAGATTAATGGTTTAAAAAACATGGCGACGTTACACAGTGGAAAACTGTCAACTGTGCCAACGCCTTTGAACTCTATTGCAGTCATGACATCATAAATTTTCATTAAGCAATTAAACTCACAAGTTTGGACATCAAACAATGTGCTCTATTGTGTTGAATATGGCAGAGGGTAAATGGACTATTAAAATCTGTTTTTTTTTTTCTGTGACGTGCCAACTTGTTCAGATTTGGGGTTGTAAGAAAAAGTGAATGAATGATTTCATTTGGACCTCCATCTGATGTTACCGGAAATGTCTTGCAGTCAGTTATGTTAAAATGTGTTACTTGTCAACACCAGACAGCAACAATGCAAACACTAACTTCGCACAATAGAACAAATGTGCATGTTCCATATTCACAATGGGAAAATTCAGTCTTTCTTTTAACATTATTATTCATTTTTCAATAACTCCTGACTGGAAAGAGAGCATGCAGGAGATAAAGAGATACAACACGTACCTTAGATCCCCGTTCATTAAATATGATTTCAACATCTAAGATTTTACCAAATTGCTGTGGAGGAAATAAAGCAGGAAGTTTTATCTCAGAAAAAAAAGTTAGTCTCATTGATGAAAAAGAATTGATGTTTAAAAATATCACATTTGACTCTTCAATTTTTTTTTTTTTTTGGTGCAAGGAAAAAAGGAAATATGAGATACTTACACCAAACATTTGCCTGAGGTCTGGATCTCGAAACCTGAAAGGAATATTGGAGACGTGGAGTCTTTTGGGCTGTGTTTTGTTTTCTGAGTTTTCGGAGGACTGTGTTTGTTGCTGGCCGTCAGTCTGTGCAGCATCTTCTGTCTGCTGGAGAATGGAGAATAGAGGCATGGCATGAGAGGCAGGAATGCCCACTAGCTTGGACAAAAACCAGGACCCGCTGCCACGTCCAGGTGGCAAATGGGTTTTCAGGCATTTTTTTCTTTCTGTTCTCTGTATGGTAGTAAGTCACTGTGATGGCAAAGCCATTCAAACTACTATGTATCTGCATTATAACTAACTTACTAAACTATTTTCATTCTGATGAGCACAATGACCTATTCTTTTGAGCACAATGACCTCTGTGACAAGTGATAAGGCTAAATTCAGAGCAATACATTTAATGAAAACTCTGACATCATCAATCTGGGTTAACTTTGCAAAGCAGTGACTTGCGTCAGTGTTTAACCAATGTAGTGCCATGAATACCACTGTACAACAACCAATATGTCTGTTCCAAACCATAATGACAAGGTAGCAAATTGGCACAACTAAGGTTTGCCCAACAATAATTTCCAGAATGTTCAGAATAATGGGGCTGCATTGTGCATACAAATAAAGTGAATTACACAGTATTGTTTGTAAAGATGGAGGCTAACATTTATTAAAAAAAAATTCAAAAATCAAAATTATTCATATTTCTATCAAATAACTGAATCAAAATTAAACCGAACTTTAAAAAAAAAAAAAAAAAAAGTTCAGCGTTGCATAACTTTCTGTTATATCACTTGATTTTATTTATGCTAATTCATGCCAGGAGATCCAAGTGAGAAGTAAATGTTACATTTTTTAATATCACCAAAATTGCAGTTTTTAATGTTTCCAGGAACCAGAGGGATGGCATTATGTCAAATAATCTTGCAAGCTACACTGCAAGAAAATAGCCTAGGTTTGCCTGTAGCGCTGATATTCTTTCTAATAGTATTTGCAAGAAATATAGAGGGAGGAGATTGGTGGTAATTCGAGATTTCCTCAAAAAAGTAAAGCACTTTCTTTGTTTCCCTACTCCCTCCGTGAATAAATATTTATAACTTTCATTTGGGCAGAGAGGGTACTCTCAACCTCTCCAGTAAATTAGATCAGAACGGCAACAAAAATGGGCTGATTTCTCCCAGTCCCAAGAAGTAGTTCAACTTGAAATAGCTAAATGCCCAGGCACCCTCAGCAATGATCCTTAAGCTCAATTTACACCATGATCAAGAGCTCCCTGCCTGCCTCTTCATCTCTTCCCACTTATTCTGACTGTTTTTCTAACTTATCACTCTAGTGATTCAAAGTCTACACAATGGGGGGGGGGGAAACACGGCCAAAAAAAAAAAAAAAACCTCAGAAAAATCCATTCTGTCTGTACTTCGAGGGAGTGATCGTGCTCATAAAAACAGGAGAATGACTTGTTTTTTTAAAGCTTGAGATATGAGTCAGTATTGTGAAGTGCTACATCCATATTTTTTGGTGGTGAATTGCAGAAATATCCTTTTTGACTCTGGACCAGTTTGGCTGAACTTGGCCAGCAGCCCAGGAGTAGGCCTGTCAGCCGCAGAGCGTAACGAGTTATGGGACACAATACTGTCAAATCTCTCCTGCAGATGATTACCATGTCCAGAGTGGGATTTTGTGTCCTTTTACTACAAAAGTAGTTCTCTTGAGGTCAGTCGCTTACTCAACAGGAAAATTAATTTTGTTAAAGAAAAGCACTCCGAAGTTCCTCAAAACCCACTCTTTCTTTAACAAAAATGTATTATTTATTTATTCAAAACACATATATATTTTTTGGAAATGAATTTACCTTTTATCCTTCACCACAGCAGCAGGTAGAACATGATTATAATTTGCAAGTCAAAACTAGTGTTTGCAATAATAATCAACCCCACCATGGCCAATTATGCAAATCCGCAGAACAATTTAATTAAAGGTTAATAATATTAACCTCGAGGCAGCATTATTTTATAACTATGCATGTAATTCACATTTACTTGACATGATAACTCACAACAAAAGTCGCCATAAAGATGAGATCTACTTCCAATGAAACCGCTATTGAGAAAGTCACCTCTTTGTTCTGAGCAAATGAAGCTAGCCAACAGTTTACTTTAGATATAGTTAGCCAGGATGAATGAATGAATGAATGAATGAATGAATGAATGAATGAAACTAGCAATGGTATTATGAAGAATATGCCTATGCACTGTCATTATTTCTGCTGATGAGCTCACAGGTCTGGCACCATTCAAATCATATTTCATGCAAACTATATTGATTAGAATCCCAAACAGAAGTTTAACAATAGTAAAAAGGTAGTAAAATGAGCTGAGCATTTTCAGATATAATTTATTATTTAGCAGTGGTAATTCTGCGGTTATAAGAAGCTAACCTCCGAAGTGACAAGGAAGGGTCAAATGCTGAGGACAAATTACCCCACGGGGTTCAATACTTTGGGTTTTACCTTTCTTTTGGAGAGTTATATAGTTTTGTAGGCATGCAAAATGTCAACAGAGTTACAAAGTCCACGCCAAAGGCAGGTATTCTCTTTGACAGAAAATACGGCTCCCGAACTGCCTGAAAAGCCAAGTTTGGAGTCCAACCTTTTCTTCAAGAACATGTCCACATAGCGATGCAACAAATTAGCATAATGTCCACATAATGGCCAGTTTGGCAAGCCTTCAAGCGAAATTAGCTAGAGTGGAGACCAGTAAGAGTTTGATTTGTGTGTATTGCCATATCGATAAAATGGCATTTCTTTTTTCAGTGCGAAGGCAAAGTCCCATTGCATGGATATCCAAAGCAAGACAAAGGGAATAATCAGTTTAGATTTCTTTTAAACCAACTCATTAGCAATCAAAGTCATATAAATCACCAGCGTAGGTGCATTTGTAATTGTAATTTTGATACCTCAGAGTTAAAGCCATTTTTTCAGATGTTCCGTCCACCCCCTGCACATTTGAAAGCACTGTTTATAGAATTCGATGTATTACAGCACTTCCTGTTTCAAGAACACAGATAGCACTTAATTGTTTTATGATGGCTGAGCCTTCTTTCAGTAACTGAAACATAAAAATTGATGCCAGTCAAGTCATGGGTAAATAAGACAACTTTAAAACAACTATCTCTATATATTTATATATATCAAGAATGCCGCACACATATTGAGTTTACATGGCATGATTATATTTTGTCTTTATTGCTATGCCAAACCTCTCGTATCCCAATGTCTCCAGTAGTGAGATGACTTCCCATCCAAAGGAGATAACAGAAGCAACATAATTGAAAATATGTGTTTTCTTCTTGTAATGGACAGTTGCCACAAAAGACTGGGAGAGTGAGTTTAAATTAAACTAATAATTCAGACATTTAGAGTACCCAGTGTAGGACCTTAAAGATTTCACTTCACTTTCCATACATAAGGTCAGAGCGATGGATCAATTAATTGATTACGATCAGTTACCAACCCCTCTGCTTGCTTTCAGACCCTGTCGTCTGAACTGATCGATAGGCTATGAGACATGCCAAAAAAGAAGAGTTAATCTTGAAGTGGTTCACCCAATAGCCTTTACTTTTGAGGCGGACGCTCTTCTTTGCGGCTTTCATCAGTTTCTTCAAAGCTGCTTTTATATCACATCAGATGAAATTACACATGACCTGCAAGCCTATGGCTTATTAGAGAATCGACATAAAAACTAACACATTAAAATGAATTAACTCCACAAGCTGTAATTTATTTCAGGCCATCGTAATTGCTACTTATGTAAAAATAATTGTAAAAGTTGCGTACCATGGAAAAACCCTGAAATTTCAGAAATGAGAAATACTAAATGCTCCTCAGAAATGCACAAGAGAACGGAAAAAAATCAAAACCTAGAGGGCATTGTCCATGAAATTAAGAGAATAAAAAAGTAAGGTGGGGCAAACAACTCAACAACAACTGGTGTTATTGAGATTAGTCTCTTCATCCAAATCAATGTCCCACTAGCTGCAGGCACCACAATTATCAGTGCCAACATTTCATTGATCTCACTCTTCGTCTAACAGGCAAATAATATAATGATGGCCATCCACCTTCTAGCATGGGGTTTTAGTATGTATTCTATCAAAGGTTTTTGATAGAAAATGGTTTTTGAGGTAGGTCCACAGCAGAGGTAGGTCCAAAGGTATATCCAGACATGTCAAACTCACTCAACTGTTATTTGTTCGGATAAAACCAATCCCTTTGAGTATATATCGACTGCTTGGAGCACAAAAAGGTTAAGTGCATTTTATAAGTTTTGAGAAAAAGCAATGAAAAACTTTGAAACAATGTGAAAAATATGATTTGCATCCAACTTACTAGTTACAGCAAAAAAAATGTGCTTAACAGTTTTGTGCACCAAGCATTCGATACGATTTTTACTTACAGGTTTGCCATATTATGAGTATAGTAATTGAGCCCCTGAGAACCACACCAGGCCAACCCATGTTGGGGAACTTTTGAGAAAATGGGACTCGAAGTTGCCAGCCTCCTGTGTCATCTAGAGTAATTGGCAACAAAAAAAAACAATGCATATAATACAAATGCAAGATATGCAATGTTATGTACATGCACTTCTTATGCAGGTTTTGGATGCCCCTCTGTTTCATTTAAAGTGAAAAGTACCTCCTTCTGACGCGGGACCCACACGAAAAGAACCTTTGTAAACATATCGGTTTTAATGTAGGGCCACATATAGGTTTTGCATATATGCGACACACATAAAATTGGCCATTTTCACATATTATAAGTACATTTATGTACCTATATGTACATATATGCACCTATAATAAATGAAAATGGCCAATTTAATATGTCACATATATGCAAAAACTATATGTGGCCCTACATAAAAACTATTATTCATTTATTTTTTTAAATTTATTTGAAATTTCCCTTTCCACCCAAATTTTGGATTTCCATTTAAGGAACCACGTCCACATACTTCGGCTTTTTCGCACATGTGGTCCCTGTTGACAATTCAGGAGAGTGCATGCAGCTCGCGGCTCTCCTCCGAAGCCCGCGCCAACCAGAATTTCTCACAGTCTACTTCGCAAGCTTAGAACGAAGGTGAAGCATACTCAGATGTGGGCCAGGTCGGAATCTTCTTTATGAGTGCCCGTCTCGCCAACAGAACGCACCTAGGGGAACTCTAATCTACATATCCCCTCCCAGCAGGCCCTTTGTAATTTGTATCCCTGAAGCGCATTGGCCAATTGTGCGCTACTTCTGAAAAGAGCTGCCGACCACTGCTGGTTGATACAAGGCGGGGATTAAAACCTATATGTTTATATAGGTCCTTTCCGTGTGGAAATTTAAAATCCTTCTTATTTCATCCCTGAAGGAAAAAGGCTGGGACCTTTAGTTGCTATACAATCATCTCAGATAAAAGACAAGTGTCTGTTCATTAAAACTGTGAACAGACATGTAGACTTTGTCTTCAAATCCATTGACAACAGTGAAAGCCATGTTTACTTGAAAGTATGTCCTTCTGTGTACTTTTATTTTTGTTTTATTTTGCTACATTTAGACTAAGGACCTCTGAGCCATATTCATCTAGAAACTGCATTACAGACAAGATAGAAAACATTGCATTTGGTGGATGTAACAGTGTAGTAACCTTTCAGTGGATGCGTATGAGTTGTAATTTTATCTAATGTGGTGAATCTGGCAGTGACTTAAACTTGAAAAAGTGCTTAATTGATGAAATAAACAATCAAACCATTTTGCTTTTATACATTTCCTTCTCTTCCACAATACTCAACTCAATCTTCATAGAATGGAAAAAAGTATGGTCAAGAAAGAACTGATGACCTTGTTATTGTTAATGTTTCAGGAAAAAAAAAATGTAACAAATAGTATTACATATTTGTTTTGATTTCATAGCTTTTTGTCTCTTCTCACTTGCCATAGTCAATAATGACTGGTTTACACATAACATGCCGTTGTCACATGTCAACATGTATTTAGGATAAAATGTGATGCCAATTTCGCGATTAATAAGTTTGTGTGAAATTCTTGTTATTTCTGTACGGGACTTTGGACTAATATGCGGATATTACCTTGAGAATAAAAATATGAGCTAGTCATCATGTATGACAGTTGCAAAAGTGAGATATGAGCTATATAATAGGTATGACAAACAGAACCTGCCACTGGGTATATGAGCTATATAGGAGACATATATCTTACATGTACATATAGGGCCTATATGTGGAAATAAAGAAGCGATATAAGGGACCTATATGCCCTCTATAAGCACATATATGTACCTGAATTTGGCCTATATGCGGCATATATGCTGCTTATATGCGGCATATAGGTTGCATATATGCACATGTATGTTCATATAGATTCTTTCCATGTGAGAACCATCATCATCTGATTCATTTGGGTCAAACTCTAGGTCTCTGTCATCTTCCACTTCACTAGCATCATCAATCATACCAAGCAATTCCTCATTAGTGAGATACCTAGCCACCATGCTAACAATGAATTATGGGAAGTTGTGGGATGGCCCACTATGGCTAAGTCAGTGCAGTTCATATGCACAGGGGCAGAGAAGACGTTTGCTTGTATGAACAATCCATGTGGGTAGATAAGGCTGGCTCATTTAGGAAATGTTGATGTCGGTTTTCTGCACGTTGACTGCTTCAACTCAATTTTGCCCAAAGTGTGGGATGACCGGGTATGCTTCTTAGGGGCTCAATTAATTTATGCCATTTCTTGCATGGAAATCACACACCTAGAGAAAAAACCATGACACCAATGTTATAAGGGGGATAAAATATAGCTTCAAGCAGCAATGTATGGGGTCCAAGTTTTGAGCAAAGAAGATATGTTTTCAAAGAGTGTTAGGACTATAAGTAGCTGTTAATGAGACGCACCTCGGTACATGGTAGGACAACTACTCAGTACATACAGTTATTGTTATTGATGACTGTACAGCTCATCACCTCAAATAAACGGTTTATCAAGATCCAAAATATACACTTCATATTGTTACTTACAATGGAGTCAAGCTACTTGAAGCTCACTGTCTGCATTACTGCCGACCCGCTCCTGCCCTTGATGGTACTGTTCTCTTAAAGACCATATATGGAGTCTTCACATGTGACTTCACAGTGACTACTGAAAAGCTGTAGACTTAGGATGCCTATACCTTCACTCTGATCAGAGAGGTCAATTTTGGCGGTGGGATGATATGAGAGGTCACATTCACAGGTGATCGACTGGGTCTCACCAGTTGGAGGTCCTGAAAGCTCAGGTTACCCTCCACGGTTGTGAGTTATGAGCAATTATTATTAGTTATTTGAGAGACAACTTTTGTTCAATGTAACTAGACAGTCTTCGCCTCAGATGTCCTTGCACAATAGAATGAACAGAAATAAATGAACTCAGTACTCTTGTAGAGTGCATTTGAGTCCACTCTTGAGCAGGATCAAATAAATTCTCCAAGAGCTGGTTCACTCAGACATTTTTTGTGCGCGGTTCACACGACCACCAACCACTTCCCCACAAGCGTATCCGTCAAGATAAATTACCGGTTATTTGCCATATCAAAGGTATCAGTTCCCTGCTGGCAGTTCTATCAGCTTGTTTTACACCACAACAAACACATTGCAGTTTTTTTTTCTTTTTAATTCCAGGAGGACAACCATGGTAAAAAAGCTGATTGTACATTTAAGCCAACTTTAATGGTGGGTTTAGAAAGGCCAGATAGAGTAGAAGTAGAATGACTCCAGCTTAGTAAATGTACTTTCCTCCTCGCTTAAATTTTCCAAAATATTATTTTTTTTTAATTATAAAAAACATCTCACTGAGGAAATATAGGCAATTCGTAACATTTTTTCCCCTATAAACCTTGCTAGAAAATCGGCAACAGGTGCTGGTGCCTGTGTGAGTGCACACCTCACATGTCCCACGACATTCGACAACTGATAGGCTGATGCTTTAATAAGTGCAAAATCAGGAGCTACTGAAATAGATTTTGTGCATATAATCACATAAGGAGTTCAACTGAATGACGAAGAAAATAGAGAGTATAGCCCCGCAACCTTTCTGTGGAAAAGAAAAGCTTTCCTCTGTGCAAAGGGGTCCCCAACCTAAGCCAGGAATATAAGAACAGAATTCCAGGGTTGGGTTTGATTACTTTTTTCAATTACATTTGATAGTACAAGTACAATTACTTTCTGGACAGAATGTTCAATTACAATCACTTTTCGATTAAAAAATTCAACTAAAATTAAATTACAACTACAAAAGTAATTGATTACAATTACTGTAATTGTAATTGAAAAAAAAATTGAATCCAACTCTGCAGAATTCTGTCATTAACGACCTTATTTTCCATACAATCTGGGTCTGGCCTCTGAATAGATGAACCTCAATGTAGCAACGACTGCCTCACGAGGTGAATGGAACAATCCAGCATGCCAGAGCACTTCCGAATCATTCACTTTAACAACCCACATTGGTGAGTGTTTGAGAAATTGCGTGAAGAGAAACTAGCTATTTATTTTAAACACAGTTCAGTATGAACGATATGTTTTATATAGGAGATGGTGGGCGAAAACCTCTTCCATCGTTAAGATTTATTTTGCGGCCATACTGGGATGCTGCGTTGGGCGGGGAAAAAGGTCAAATAACTCAGTTTCGGTTGGTTGGGGCTTCATGAGAGGCAACCTCTGACTGTGGCCAGTAGCTAAGCCGCTGGGTACTTCTTGAGGTTAAATCTGATCCTGGGGGCTGCTGTGTCTGTGCCTTTTAAGCCACTTTACCGGGGTGGAACTCAATCTGCTGTCCCTTAAAGCAGGTCTGCTCCGAGCATTGACCACGACTGAGCAACGTTAGAAAGCCTCAGGCTTAATCACTTCACCCCTGATGTCTTAGCTTTGTGCTGACATGTTAGCGTTAAAGTCAGGCCAACCCACCCTTTGCTCCAAAAGTCATTGTGGCTACTGACTGTTGTTCCCCTGTGAAGCAAATGGCTTTTCATCCCCTTCCGTTCGCTTGTCTGGAAGATTATAGGCTCAACACACTCTGCCCTTTGCTGGCACTGAAGGTGTATGAGGAGTTGAGGATAGAACTAAAATATTCAGGAAGAACAATCAACCATTTGCATCAAGGGCATCTACTTACTAGGTTCCATCAGCAGGGTCTATGAATCCAAGGGGTCGTGGGCCTCAAGAGTTCAGGGCACATGATGCCAAGGGAATGGATTTGTCTTAAGCCCTTCTCAGAGGCAACTCAGTCCATGGTATTTGTACCACAGCAGGCTAATCCACCCCTTACGCATTAGCCTGCCCTCTGAGTTAGCTGCTCATGAGGGTATGTGGTATTTGTGCCGTCTAGCAACATCTCGCAGGGGGAGGACACTGGGACAAAAAGCAATATGGGAGTGGGTGACATTCTGAAATAAGTTTGAAAGGTAATGCAGGGTTATCATGTAAACCCTGTTCTCTGAGAATTGAGCGAGGTGTCTAACAGCAATACCTCTTGTTAGTTAGCATTCAAAAGCAAGATACATGAGAGTGTTGTGAGCAGGAGATGCGGCGAAGTCCCTTGCCGATCACTGCATGTTTGGTGCGTCTGGACAAGACAGGATGATCTGAGTCAGTAACCCCAGAATGCACTCCTATTCCTCCCTACACACTCAGATATTAGATTTCAACAGTAACAGTAACTTAAAAATTTAAGTTGATTAGAACGCTGCGAAACTTCAAATATTCTGTAACGAGATCATGATTTGTTTAATGGATAGATGCAACTTGACTGGCCGGACAATTTGGCTGAGGGAGACGGTTCTCTACTTTTCATCACAGCCAAGGATGGTGTGGCAATAACTTTTGCCAAGCTGCTCAAAGAGGCTAGCTAATTGGAATTCTTCAGATATTCCCATGTGAATAAATTGGCAAGCTTTGTTTTCATAAAAAATGCTCCCCCTCCCTCGCTAATGTACCATTAGTGGAAGTTCAATGTAAAGAGCTATTGTAGTTCCAAGCTGTAAGAGGTTGTACCGCCATCAATTATTTCAAGAGGAAGCCAATAAAGAAAATGCCTCAAATAAGCCAAGGGCAATATTACTGCTATTGCAAAGAAAAGGAATCATCGTGTTTACATTTTGACTTGTTGCTTCATTAATTTACATCCAATTATCATAAAAAGCGACTAATTACAATTTTTTTTTATTGAAATAAGTTATTACTCATAATATTATTCCCAGACTATGCTAGGAATTAATACATTTTTCCACAAACTATCACTTTTACATACTCTTGTGATACCTAGAATCAGACTCCATCTCATCCAAGCCACTTCAACCCAATCTACAATCAGAATTTTCCTCAGGCGTTGTACTATGTATGCTCTCGGTATGTTGAGATGAAACATCACCAATTTATTGTGTCCAGTGATTTTTTTGGGGAAGTATTTCACATGGTTACACAAGAGTTGGCTTCATTATTTAAACACTAGTTGAAACCGTGTGTTTCATACTCAGACACTCCCTGAGCACCGCTTACAAAAAACTGCACAACCGCTGCAGCAAAATTTAACTAGGGCAAATTAGTAATCGTGAGCATCTAAACCAACCAATAAGCAAGAAAAAGGTATTAGATTGCTATCTAGAGTATGTCCAATACATACAATGGGGAGTAGAATCATACTCTGCATTACCTCAGTGCTTTTATAAATTTATTTTTGCTGAAAACAAACCATAATGACCACCTGGGCTGACATACATGCATTCACCCAATCCACTGCATGTCATAGGCAATGACGAAGTTATACGGAATATCGTTTGCATTAACAGTCACCAGTCCACTTCATACAGTCATTTTCTGCAGTGGCTAGCTACTCACAACACAACAGAACCTCAATAGCCATCAGCTACTGCTTTGCACCATCTAATGCACAGGCCAGACCTGGTCCCAGCACCGCAGCAGAAAGCAAGAGCACATGCTGTGGCAGCAGCACAAGCCCAGAGGCACTGGAAAAGTGTGGATGCCTGCCCTCATCAGCTGCAAATCAAAATATAATTAGTCTAATTAGTCTATCAGACCCCTGTTCATTTAGAGGAGCCGAGTGAATCAATGTTCAATGTACGAAGGAGTGGATTTTATTTCTCACATGGAGACACTGAGTAAAAAATCTGATTAGCATACACTGTTATGATAACACTGATATTTTTCTCCTGATCTGGGCCACTGAGAATGCAATGGAAGATAATAATGGATTGACCAGACTAAAAAAAAAAAACTTTAATTCTTTTAATATCGATTACATTAATAGTTATGTTACATTTTATTCCATCCCTGCATGTTTAAAATCATCACTGAAGGCTTTGAAGGCATAGATGGTTTGCCTGTGGTGTACATGCTGTATGAACCCAGGGCTAAGATACATCACACCATTAACAAGTCTGTCATATAAAACAAAGGTAGGTATGCATTGCCAACTATGACACTAATTAATGAGTGTTGTGTGTATATACTGTTTAATGTACACATGAATTCAGGACCTGCCGATACTAAATCTGCTCTCTGTCTTCTCCATCCTTCCTTCCCCAACTCTCTCTCTCTCTCTCTCTCTCTCGCAAAGTTCATTTAGGTTCCCCTTGCTCAATGTAAGCCTGAACTGAAGATCCACACTCAGTCCATATAAGTAAGCATGAGAGGTATCGTACCGCCATCAACATCATCCACTCCTCTCTCAAATGATATCAAAGCTCATGATCAGAGCACTTGGCCAGGCAACACCTGACACAATGCAGGAACTCTGACCAATTTGCAAACTCAATTGCACAGATATTTTCTAAGTGCTCGGTGTTCGTAAGGAAGAAAACTACTCCCAGTGAATGCCTATTGAAAACCTGCTTGTCCTTCAACCAATCATTTTTAATATTTGAACATTATTATTATTATTTTTCTAACATTTCTGGTAATAGACTCGCCCTCAAATGCACACAAATGCGAATGCACACACACACACACACACACGAACGCATATACACAAACACACACGCGCGCACGCCCACATACGAACGTGCGCATACACATACACAAATGCACTGCGGCTTAACAGCAACAATGGCGACTCAGGATGAAAAACAGGGACCCCCTGATCTGGAGGAGATGATAGTGAAGTGCCTGGATATGGTATAAAGGACGTAAGTTGTGACTGGAGTGCTATTGACACAACCTACTGCTGATTGAGGTTTGAAATGGATTAAGCTCATGCTGGGAGAGAGCATTTCGCTGCAGTTAATGGGTAAAATGAGAGGTGGCACGCAGTGAAATGCTGCTCCAGGCTCCAGTCTCGAATTCATCATGTTCATCCCTCTTTTCATTTCACTGCTTCAAAGGTCTAGTCTTTAATACAACATCAGATTATGCATGAACAAAAGTACAGATAACATCCTCCCAACAGAAGATATCGGCTCCCTGTACATGGTAAGATGGAGAAAAATACTGCTTTGAGTTCAATTTGAGAGCTGCTCAAAGCTTTTTTTCAATTTATGGAAATATAAAGTATCCTTGATAACCATTAGATTTCAAAGAGACAGGTTTCAAATGCTTGGGAATACATCACGTTTTTAAATAGAGGTAATATTAATGTGACAGCTTTTTTATAAGAAAATCTACTGTGGCAAAGCTCAGAAGACGTTATGAGAAACTTAACACCTGAAGGAACGAGGAGAACTTGCATAATTGCGACCAATTTTTCCACTTGTTGACAAAGAAGACACGTCCAGATGAAAAGGGTGATCAGTCATCTTTCATCATTGGTGTACCAAATCAACCCGTGAAAACTTGTGAAATTATGCCGCCTTACAACGCTGAGTCTCATGCAAAAAACCCATATTTACATACGCAGACTCACCGTTGCTTTTAGATCACAGGTAGGATACATTATTGTACTTGATTGATATATCATACGTGTGCATACTCAGTTCAAGTTGGAACGGCTTGGAAGGGGAAGCTGCCTAATATAATGATTAGAACTGGCCACTAGGGGGTAACATAAAATTCATAAAACCGATTTTGAATTCACTGTGGTCACAGAACGAACAGCATGACACGGCGAATGACAGGCCATTCATTGATCAAGCGATTAAAATGGCTCGAACGAACTGAGGGCGTCACATACCCTCCAGTGTAGTAGGTACTACAGCCTCTTCCTCGTAACCAATCATCATCTAATATGGCGTCCACTGCGGTGTGATGTATTGTTGCAGGAATTGTGAAGTGCAAGACATGGCAATGGAGCTCAATTTAGACCACCATTCAGGCAATAATTGTGTTATTCTGCCGTTTGCACCGTGGACACTGTTGGTAGCATACATGCCTTAAAGGAGACAGAAAATTCGATCTTCGGTTGCCGAACTGCAAATGTGATCATGCTGGATAAACAAAATGAACACCAGTATGTACTTCTGTAAGTCATAGTTTACCGGCTGGTTTTATTTGTTTGTTGTTTGACGAGAGGCAGGTTTCAATATTGTTCATTTCCAAAGGAGATTTTTGTCCGTGTTTTTCCTTTTCAGAGGATGCATGGACTGGATGTTGTAGGCAAAGTATTATTTACGAAACTCGGCATTTTCTTTTAGAGAGCTGGCCCTATAAATCAAGGTGGATTTAATGGACCTTTAAAATCTCATATGCAGCTAAGGTAGCGGATGTCGAAAGAAATTTGCAGAGGAATAAAAATACGGCAATCTCTACCCTCGCAGATTTCAGGTGACCTAAATACTAAAAGGACCTGAGTAAATCCATGCTTCCTGCTTTGCCACTGCATTCAACCTATATTTTACTTGGAGCTTTAGATATTTTTTTTCACACAGCCATGAAAATAGGAATGATTTTTTCCCCTACTCACAAACAGGAGCATACACAGTGAGAAGTTTGAAGTGGATCTTTGACTAGAAACACAAGTAAACACAACATACCATAATAGAAAATAAAGTTTAGAAAATAAGCTCAGGCTATTTTGGATGAAAGCATCAACTCAGGTTCATGACACTAGCGGCAATTTATACAATCATTATTAACACACCTTCATATGTAAATCAATCAACTCAGTGGAATGTCACATAACCACATCACCTGGTGGTCATAATCCTGAGTGTAAGTTATTGATTTTTGTCGAATTTACTAACGGTTCGCACAGTGAACTTGCATGTATTATAACTGTATGATGCAATGCAGCATAAAATATATTCCGGCTGCCTATTTGCATTTTCATACACAGTCAATAAACAAAAAAGAGTAAATCTTCAAGATGCGCATAGTCCATATCATCATTTTAAAGTAAATAGTTTTATTATATTTAAGGATATCATAAACAAAGCATACATGTTCCATGCTTATTAATGCCATTCATTAGAAAGCATTTAAGCTTTATGACAGCATCGAAAAGCCCCTTTCAGACAAGGACAGGCTAATGTATCATTATGATGTAGTAGGTGAGTGGCTAAGTCCCTCAGTCTTTCACACTACATTAACCTTTGTAGCCTTTTTATTTATGATCCGCTCAGTATGTTTTCTCATATTCAAAGTTTGGCTGCAGAGCGATGGACAAAATGACACTGTTGCTTAACTCAGTATAGGCTAAATGTTTGTTATTTTAAGTCACATTTAAAATATTAATAATTAACCAATAAAAATGAATCTTTTTGGTTATAAGACATATTTTCATGGAAAAGTAAATGTTATTATGAATGGTTGATTCCTTTTTTTAGCATCTACGTGGATGATCTTAGCATTACTGCACTGCTAACTTGATCAGTCGCATCTTTATGTTTTTGCAACATACCCCCACCAAGAAACTCAGTGTTACTTCTGTGTCTTTGATTTGCATGATCTTGTGTGAGTTCAGGCCAAATTTGGTTCTTACTGACAAACAATATGCTTTCTCCTGCTAACTTGTAAAAATGTTGCATTTTGCCTGTACAACTGGGAGTGTAACTAGTGCAGGAGTTTTAATTTATACAGTGACAGATGATGACAGCACTTTGCTCTTTAATCTTTTTACTGTATTACTTATTCCATATGCATCAGGAAAACTGTATATGAGATGCAACGTTACATTTATGTTTGCAATTAACTCTTGGAGCGCTAAATGTAAACAGTGAACCTCAATGGTGTAAGATATCAAATTCAAAGCTGTTGAAAACCTTTAATGTGGCGACTTGTTTAAAAAAGATCCTGCAGGGAAGCTCTTTTAAACAAGTCACCATACGATTTTTTGAATTTAGTTATTTATTTTATGATTTATATATTTTTTTGGAAAATTTATTTCAGCGCTCTTAAGGTTAAAGTCTGATGGAACTTCAGTGTCAAAATGCATTTAAATTTATGAGAGTACTGTGATTAAAGTACAAGAAGCATGTTTGGCTCCAAATGACCAACCAAACGAGGTGTCTTGTGCCAGGATTCATTGAATTTAAATTGCTTATGGAATTAACTTAGAAACTGAGCAATCAACAGAGTGGAGAGACAGTTATATACTGAGCCATGGCTTGGCTGTATCATTAGTTTTAACGAACAGCTTATGTCTTTTGCTGACTTCGAAATATTCTCTGCTGAGTCCTTTTCATTCTTCTGTAAGAGAAGAATATGGCAGCATGCGTCAAAGGAAACAAAACTCAGTTACTTTAGTATATCTGCTGGTGGTCCGGTTCTTTGAGCCAGAGTCCTGACCTTCCTAATACACTGTTCCTGCCTTCTATACTCAAAGGTACTTTAGAGTTTGAACAGTATTTCATACAGTGGGTCTTTCATGTGCTTGTTGAGTTGTTGTCCCCCTACTGCCTGATTACGGCGGAGAGGGGCGGAGCCTCTTAGTCGACCTACTGTTCATTACAACAGTGAATCTGAATGTTCCTGTTGTAGAAATTGAAAGCTTAGATTTTTTTTTTTCTTCAAAGAATAAGAAGAGCAATGGTAAACGTACACTGGCAACAGAAGTGCACAATGTCTACTGTACAAAGGATAAGCCTTTAGTATTATTATTATTATTTTATTATTTTTTTTTACTTTTGACACTGTCTCACCTGCGTTAAAATATCACATAACCCCAGAAACTTTAGAATCTGTTATCAACGCCATAAAAAACAAGAGCTATCAGGAGATGGCGTACCCCCCCAGCCCCAAATATTGAAAGAATGAAAGTGCCACCTGGTCTGTAAACAAGGCATACCCCCTAAAATTCTAGTTCAAAATGTTTCCATGGAAACAAGAAAAAAGATAAAATTCATCAACTTTGGATTAGCAAAAGGCACCACCTCAAGTCGTGATGAATGTGCACACCAAGTTTTGTTAAAAAATATTGAACGGTTTTCTAGTTATGCTCCGGAAACGAAATGTTCACAGATATTCGGACGGACAGACAAACAGCCGCACCCATGACTACATCCCCCGCGTTATATGCCAGTCAAGCAATTGGAAATATTTTCCCCAGACTGACACGCGACGTCATGAGGACTGGACACGTCATCTGAGTGTATGGAGTCATAATTGTCCTCTTGTCCCCGCAGCTCAAACTGGCAAGACTGTAATCGAATTTCATGTTCTTCAACATTGTTAATAATCGATTCATTGGATGAATAACTTTCACTTTTATTAGTGTCTGCCATTTTGTTGAATTTACTGAGCAATAACAGCACGTGTTGCTTTTTAACCGCACGATTTTACCTTTAACACAAAAGGGAAACCAGCCCGCAGTTTGCACAGAGCAAAAAAAATATAAATAAATAAAATAAAAAATAGAGCTTATGTACTTTATTTGGCAATGTAACTTTACTATAGTTTTTCATATCCTTCAAGTTTGCAAAAACAAAGTGCAGTTAATGGCCAATTTAGTTTACTTAAAATATTTTCAGTTGCTTGATAAAGTCATCCTGGATTAATGCAATGTCAAGATAAAAGTTCAAAATCATTAATCCTATCTGGTTATGAACTAAACAATGTCCATCCTTCATTTCTTTGGTATAGATATTGAATCATCATGTTTTTCTTTTAAAGTATTTTCAGAACCCTGAGACACAAAAGACTGGATTCTGTCTCTGCCACACTCTTATTAGGGCTTCGAGGCCCACAGGAAAACTTATTTTTAAGTAGGAACTGTCAACAACAGTAAGGAAATTATGGGTCTGTTGTATTTTTCATTAGATTCTGGGGTAACAGAGGACAAGAAATTTCCAAAGGGGAAGCACACAGGCATAATAATCCTCTCCTTTTTTTCCTGAGGCTACCGAAATGTTATATTCTAAAATTGCACATTGTCTAGTTCGTGTTCAAGGACAAGTGAACAGAGGAAAATGCACAATTTAATTCGAGGAGGAATAAACCACTTTTAACTGTTGAAACTGGTGGAAAAAAAAGACATTTCTGCAGCCTGTATGAACATACAGTAGCCGTATTGGCAGTTCAGTATTGACAGACCCAGTATCATGCGAGCAATACGCTCGCAGTGTTGGCAGATCAGTAAAGTGCTTGAATAACCCCGGGATATCAGGATGACACATGAGACAAATGACTCCGAGTGACAATGGAGTCAAGTAGTCAGAGGAGATCAGATCAGCAGCTGTGCTTCTGAAGTAGATTTGAGCTGCTCGACTCGCGGCTCTCAAAATCCCTCCAGCTCGATACAGGAGAGCTTATCCACCGTCACCTCTGACTCTGGCGCCGCATCAAACGCAAATCAGTTCCTTTCTAAGGCCCATTTGTCTTGATTACGAGACTCATAAACAGGGCAAAACTGCCTCCACAGGCCTGCTGGGTGGCACCACAGACTCACATCCTGGTCTGAAAATATTTGAATATTTTTTTTTATGATGCAACTTAAGGGCAGGAATTTGAGTTCTTATGTCAGTTCGAAGCTTTTGGCTGGCATCAAACCAGGGACCATAAAAACAATTCACTAGGAAAAAAAAAAAAAAAACATTATTTCCCAGCAATTTTCACCAATATTCACGCCTTAAATTGTTTACTGTGCTCTGAATCCTAGCCATTGGTCATCCATGCATGTGCATCCCCTGTCAAACAATGTGGAGTTCATCCATCCATCAATCCATCCATCCATCCATCCATTATTAATATCGCTTCTTCCTCGCTAGGGTCACTGGGAGGCTGGAGGCTATCACAGCTGACTATGAGCAAAAGGCAGGGACTCACCCCGGACAGCTCACCAATCCATTGCAGGGTGTACACACCGTTCACACACACATGCATACCTAGTGGCAGGTCTTTGGACTGCGAGAGGGAAACAGGAACACCAAGAGGAAATCCACACACACTCGAGGGAAACATGAAGTGACCACGCCCACTGCACCGCCGGGCCACCCATTGTGGAATTAATACTCACACAAAATAAATGAATTTGTCTACACCCACTCAAAAGCTTCAACAGAACAAACAAAAAAATGCTGCATCCCAACTTTCACTCAGTACAGAGGTGACATCAGATTCATACGATGCACACAAAAGGGTGGCTCCAATTATAGCCCAGTAAAATCTCACTTTGACACGATACACGCCCGGGTAAACATTCCCACATTTTAGAAA
Organism: Gymnothorax reevesii; assembly: GCA_029721435.1. NCBI lineage: Eukaryota > Metazoa > Chordata > Actinopteri > Anguilliformes > Muraenidae > Gymnothorax > Gymnothorax reevesii. The sequence continues at coordinate 10,413,928 of CM056592.1, forward strand.
CGTACTGCAGAAGTTATGCTTTTTCCCCGGGAATTAAGGAAAAAAAACGTTTGTTTGGTTTGTTTTTCTTCAGAGGCTTTATTGAAAGCTTCATCAGTTAATACTCCCATCATGTTGTGTCCTGTGCAGTAGTGCTCCCTAAGCTCTAGCAATAGTATGTAATGGAGTCGATATTCTCACTACAAACCTATGGATGACTCCAGCTCCAGTATGCACTGAGACAGGGCCAATCAAATGACAATCAAATCAGGCCAGAACTGTCTCGACTAACCCTGTAATTAACTATGGCCAGCACAGAATAAGATGTCTACTGACTGATGCAGAGGACCGTGTTTTTATCAACAGGAAGAGCACTCCCCATGGCCCTTCTACTGTGTTCTGTTCAGCTGGGCTCAAGAGCAGTTTTTTCTGCGAAGCTTGTTCAGTTATAAGTTCCGTCAGCCAACTAACGTGTAAACTGTCAAAAGCAGAAACAAATCAATATAATGATCGTTTGGTGTCTAAGCTGGGATCCTGACACGGCCAGCGGCTGGTTAAGCTCAAGGACAAGAGAGCTGTGTCAGGATATTTCCCCCCTGTGGGGATGTTGGGGTGGAGGTGAGATGTTAACTTGCAGCAGGCAAGTGCGATGCAGCAGCAGTGCAATGCAGCACAGTAGCAGGCAGAGGTATGTTATGCTGCAAAGGTAGAGCAAGAAGGTAATTGATGTAGCCCACCTGTTGTGCAACATGGAACAGCATCTGACCGAATAAAAACCTTGGGCCGAAGTTCCATAAAGGGCTACGTTCGTATACACATTAATCTTTCATGAGAGTGAAGTTTAGCCTGAATTCACCCTCGGACTTAGTATTGAAAGACACAAAACTGCGTGATATCCAGTTTCTTAGAGGCAACAAAAAGCCAATATGATATAAATAAGATACGACCAAACTAGTCAGCAAAGCAATAATGCTGAGTCTATGAAGATGCGAAAGACTTTATCGATCATTCACAACAGGATGCATTTTATCATGAAAACATCATATTTTATAACTATAAAGCGTAATTTTTTTCTGATTTACTATTACTGTTTTATAAACATGACGTAAAATACCAAACATCTATAACAAATTAAGCTGTAGCGTCATTTTGTCCGTTGCACTGGGGACAAATGAGTATGGGCCAATTAAGATGCTATGCCGATAACACCATCTTCATGCAACTGTCACTGCAATCAATATAAATGTTGGTATGACTGCTTTCAGATTCTAGTAATTCCCAGATCACAATAAAAACAGAAGATAGCAACTTGTTTTGTAAACTGCAGCCTCGAGGCAGTCAAAACTGGAAGGTGCACGCTCAGCAGTGTGACATCCCTTTCATAGCTCAGGTGTAAATAACAATATAAGCAGAATAGTACGCTATGCAGGAGTTGTGGTACCAGACACCATTACCTCCATTCAATGCAACTATCCCATTCCATCCCATACAATATTAAAAATATTGATCTTTCATTTGTACTCTCAGGTAATATACTCCTGATATTACGTCAGTTAATCTGGTTCCCGCCAACAGACTGAACAAAAGCCATCAGGAGATGGCATATCCCCCCAGCCTCCCATCTTAGCATTAGCAAAAGGCACCACCTCAGGTCATGATTACAAATCATTACAAATCATTCAGTCAATTCATGATTACAGTGAACATATTTCTTTTGTTAAGAAATAATGAGCGGTTTTCAAGTTATGCTCCAAAATGATCAAAGATGGACGGATGGACGGACAAATGACCACGCCCGAGACTACATTCCCCCGCATTACAGTACGGGCCAAAAGTTTGGACACACCGTCTCATTCAATGCGTTCCCTTTATTTTCATGACTATTTACGCTGTAGATTCTCACTGAAGGCATCAAAACTATGAATGAACACGTGGAATTATGTGCGTATGCATCAAACAGTTGTCCAATAGGGCTGTCGGCTGTGTATCAACCTGACTTCTGCACAACACAACTGATGGCCCCAACCCCATTGATGAGGCAAGAAATTCCACGAATTAACCCTGACAAGGCACACCTGTGAAGTGAAAACCATTTCAGGTGACGACCTCTTGAAGCTCATCAAGAGAAGCCAAGAGTGTGCAAACCAGTAATCAGAGCAAAGGGGGCGGGGGCTACTTTGAAGAAACTAGAATATAAGACATGTTTTCAGTTACAGGTGTTTCACACTTTTTTGTTAAGTACATAATTCCACATGTGTTCATTCATAGTTTTGATGCCTTCAGTGAGAATCTACAATGTAAATAGCCATGAAAATAAAGGAAACGGATTGAATGAGAAGGTGTGTCCAAACTTTTGGCCTGTACTGTATATGCCGAGGGGATATAAAAGTATCTGGTGTGAGGTCATCATAATCTAGCAGTGTCAGACTTGGTTCGGTGTGTCAATTTATTATCGCTTTATTATGTTCTGTGGAAGGTTGAGTGAAAAAAAAGTATTCCATCATTTCTTTTTCTTTGTGTTTTAAGGCATTTCAGAGGTCAACACATTGAAAATGTTATAGAGCCCCAACAGATTACACAACTAAATAAGTGAGTGAAAGAAGGCCTGCTATGATTGGTCTCATTATAGGCACAGTCACAAGTGCTTGAGTTCCATTCCTATTACAAAACCAAGCAGCAGGCAGTAACGGATGACATTGTTTTTGTAATAGTCGCTGTCAGGTGGGGTCAGCATGATGTCTGGGTAATTTAGCCTTTTCCAACAGCAGAATGGCAATGAAGATGCTTCCACCTGAGCGAACATTTGCTCTTCTCCATTAACTTGAGTTTTGCTGCATTTTACCATAAAAAACCCTGGCAAATTTTGTTTAACATCTGCGAGTACATAAGACAGATGAAATTCTTCTTCATTTTGTAGAAAGCAGGCCAGAGCACTATCACTAGAACAGATGCATGCAACTGCAAGTTTACGGGAGTAAAGCTGTCACTGAACTCTGCCAAGACACAAAATTCTGAAACAAGCCAAAGCTTACATACGTGAAGCATATTCATATTTTTTATATAGGAAAACATAGCCAGAACCAAATTGTAATTTTTCCCCATCGAGCGCAGATGTTACTTGAATCTAGGATCATATACACTAGTGAGACAGTCGCCATAACGTCCGCGGAGATAAAGTGTAGGATGTCGGAGCACTGTTCTCTGTAACAGAAGTGTACTTACTGTGGCAGTGCCGGACACTGTTTGCGCACTGTTGTCTGGACCACTCTGTTCGCTGTGCGTCTGTGCGGGGGGGTACATGTTTAACGTGTGCTCTGGGACAGTGGTCTGGCCCGTGTAGTCTGGAGCGTGGTGGGGGTGGGGGGTCGTGAACTCGGCTGGGATGCCGTTCTGAGGGGGTGCGAACTGGGCCGAAGAGTAAGGCTGTGCCATCGTTTCAGGAGGTGCTGTGGCGTCCTGATTACCCTGGAGAGAACAGAAACAGAGTCAGTTCCCCAAAGGGAGACAAGGCAGGATCTCAAAGCAAAGACCCGTGCACAGTGATTCTCCAATCACACGGTACAATACCAGCAAGGTGCTAAAGAATTGCTCGTAGGAGTCAAATCAGAAGTGAAGCTCGCCTAGACAGCTTTGATTCCATTTTAAGTGTTCTCCGAAAAGAAAAAAATTTAACCGGCTAGGCAATTTATTCCATGCACAAGACATATAATCAGGACTTCATTTGTCAAAGAGCATTAGAATTCGTTCTGGATCAATTCATTCTTCGCCGAACCATGAGCATCGCCTACTTACTGAGCCTCAATTTCTCACAACACTGACCAGCGGCTTTCGAGTAAGTCACAAATCCAAAGAAACTGCCGTCTTTTTTATGCTGGACCTGAATTACTATAAACCAGTTGTCACCAGCCCTGTTCCTGGGGGTCTATCTTCCTGAAGGTTTTTACTGCAACCTTAATCTGGCAGACTTGAATCTACTAATTAGCAGCTTAACATGGTTTCTGGCTTCTATGTGAGGTTTGGGCGAAAACCCACGGTGTGGCAGATCTCCAAGAGCTGGGTTGGCCAATGCTGAGCTCATTCACTCTTGGCCACTTACTTGGTGTGATCTAATATTTCAGTTGAAATATTATTTTGGTTTCCTCGTCTTGCAACCAGGAATAAATCAACCACACATTTATTCCCGTCATGACACAGAAATCCAGTTGTGCCCTTATCCTCATTCCAGTGATGATGGCACTGCGTGCCTGTTCACTGCTCGACAGTCCTCCTCTGCCCACCACGGTGACCTGAGCTGACTCAGAGGATTGGTCTTCTATAATCCAGGTCACAACACAACTGCAACCCTCTTCACTCCTATTGCCCTCAATGACACATGACTTAACTCCAGCACAAAAGGCACCATTAGATGATGGAGCAATAAACCCAGTTTCTGGGCAAAGACAGCCATTGGAGTTCTTCTCATTTTAAGACGAGCCTTTGGTGGCAAGAATTAATCTGGAGCATCTAGGGCTCTGATAAAGCATTTTATTATCATAAGAAAATAGTTTTCACTTACATACAATTTAATCACATTTTTTCCAAGCTCTTTGCTGCTTTATTGTTGACAGTTAGCCTGAGCTGCTAGCCATAGCAGCATAAAACGTTCAATAGATGCAATATAACGCAATTGAAGCACCTATTACTAAAACCCCATAAGTCACACTCGACTTGACTTGACTTGTGGGGTTTTAGTAATCAGTGCTTCAATTCATATCTTGACAAAATAAAATGTAAAAAGACTTCTGATAAAAGTGAGATTATGAACATTACAAAGTTATTGTCTTTGTTTAGGCCGGACTCTGCGCAAAGTCAGCCATCATTCACACGGGCCAACAATTACGACAAATTACACGGAGTAAAAATGCATTTTGGGATATGTTGAGGAGTGAAAGAGATACAAGTGGAAGTAGCCAGGTCTTCAAGACTTCAAGACATTTTTTCTGTTAGTGAGCATGACCATTCATATTTTGAGATGCACTGTGTATATTAGTAAATAGGTTAAATTAGTACGGTATATTGTCAGTTGATCAATTTATTTTCCCTCCTTATGACATAGTCATAATCATCTCTCCAAAAGCTGCACACTTCACAAAAAAGGCTGACAAACTAATGTCTTTGCTCCGAAAACTGATCCTTATGAGATTCTCCAGTGGGGTTGATTCAAAACCAGATGTTCAACAGATCTTTCCTTTTCTCCATAATGGACTGAGAATTTTTAACCTCAGATGACATGAAAATGTACATCTCCAGCATTGTGCTAATTGAAGCTAATATTCAATTAAGAGTGCTAAAACCCCCTTTCCCTCTACGGAAAGTGTTAGAAAAGCAATACGGGAAAAAAAAGAGCAACAAAATGTGTCATTCCTAATTTGTAACAACAGCATGAAAGTGTGAATTTGCCGTAGCACCAAAGGAAGCTTACAAAAGTAATTAAATTACTTCAGCTTCAAAGAGGTTTCAGAGCTCCATGAAAAAGCAGTTGTCGGCAAACGGAAAAAGAAGAAAGGGTGCCTGACAAAGTCAGTTAAATGTTTTGGTCTGAAATTTAATGGAGCCGCACTTGCTATTCTAAAATATGCAGCATACAAACTCCTGCTCTTCAACTGCCATGAACTTCACGGAAAGCTCTTACTCACTCAGACAAACAAAAAGTATAGGAGGATGCAAAGTCTATAACTTCTGAATTCACCGGTTTACCGCCTGATAGAAAACCTCTCTCGGCCATAACGGTCTCTTCCTGAAGTTTTCAGGGCCACCATTCCCATACAGTCAAGCGCTGGGAGGGAAACACTGTAAAAACCTCAACAAGCACATGCAGAGAATTGCTAAAAAAAAATAAAAAAAAAACATATAATATTATAATAGAAATATAAACACAAGCTCTGTCTAATAATAATAATAATAATAATAATAGTTTTCAAAAGACGGAAAATGAAAGAAAGAACAGTCACGAGAAATGAACTCTGAATCTAACCCCATCGTACATCTTGCTTGTGAGACAAGCCCTAGAAACTCAAACTACTTGAACTTCAGCCTCAGTCTCTATTATGTCGGTCAGGACATAATCTGTAAGGCCTGCTGCTACATTCACGTTAAGCAGAGAGAAAACGCAGCGAGAAATGAATAAAGTGGGGGGTTGAAGAGCAGCTGCTCATTGTAAAGCTTGAAAAAGAGCAGCACAAGGGGCTCCTCTTACTCTTCCAGATACACTCCAGCCTTCCCTTCAGCTCCTCGGCCAAAACCGCAGAAGAAGACCAGAGAAAGGAGGGAAATAATGAGAGCGTGCTCTGCTCTCCGAATCACGGGATTAAATACCTGATGCATCATCTCACGCCCTTTTTCCTCCGTGCGGCTCGTCCCGCGGCCCTCAGCATCTGCCCAAAGCCAGCATCAACTGTGCACGAGGGCACGCGCTCGGTGTCTACAGTGGAAGGCGCGCGTATGCGAGTGCAAGCGGGGGGGTGGGGGAGGTGGGCGGGACGTACAGGAGGGAGGGGTAGAAGGGAACTAACGCATGCGGTTACTGACCTGGTGCTTTTCCTAATTCTCTCTGCCCCCAAAAACCTGATCCAGATGGGACCCTTCGCTCTCTTACTTCCGCGATCCCGTCTCACTCCCTCGCAATAACGACCCCTCACAGAGATGGTCTCTCTACCTCCTGACTGCATGCACTCTCTCTCTCTCTCTCTCTCTCTCTCTCTCTCTCTCTCACAGGGAGCCTCATCGCATTAACGACTGCCAGCCCCTCCTCTTCGTCTCTTTCCCCAATACTGCAGGCAGCAACATTTGCGGAGAAGAAGGAAATGGCATCTTTATTCCTTTAATGTACTCCGTTTAACGAGGAGGGATGTGCCGATGTGGGCGCCCTCGTTCTTTTGAGCGAGCGTCACAGAGTGCGGCATTTCAGAAATACACAGGTCTCGAGAATAAACTGCTCTTTGCATTTCTAATGAGTATGTTAGCGTTTATATACTTAGCAGCAGTGGTTTTTGTTTTGTTTTAGGAGGCTATGACTGCGGATGTTTTGGGAAATCATTCGATTTTGCGGTCAGATGTGATCCTTTGGGACGCATTCAGGTTCCTAGTCTGATAATGATAATGATCCAGTTGTGATCAGAATTTCAGTCTCATTGGCAGTTAAAAGGCGAGAGAAGCGGGATAACTCCACGCAGTGTATTAATAACACAAATATACAGTAAATATGCCACTGCAGTGTGAGAAGAGATTGTTTCTCACCAGATCAGATTGTAGCCATATTGCTGAGCATTAAAATTTTTTATTCAAATGCATAGATTCATTAAAATAAAGACGACTGTGCACTAATTATCACAGTCCTGGCATTTATTGATTTGCTCGATCAACACATTGATCATACAACACTTTCCTGCCAGGCTGGTGCTTCCGTCACTACGTTAGTGATTATTGGTAATTTGGATAAGAGAGGATGGCGGTAAGGTTGTGATACTGGCCAGGCTAGACGGCAGCCATGCAATGTCAACAGAGACTGACTCTCATTGTTTTTACAGGGGCTGCCGAGGAGGTAATCCTGGTCAATGAGTGGTGTCCAGCTGCTTGATCCTGTCACAATATCCTTTATTTACAAGCTTCATCTTCGGTCTGCCAGCGGCTGGAAGACTCCCAGGCCGCGCGGCCTTTCCCCGACAGCGCTGCTCGAACCCCGCCACCCACCGACCATTCAATCATTCGGGAAATTAAAACCAGAAGGAGTCTGCATTAGCTCCCTGACCCTCCGAAATCTCCGTTTGTTTCCCTTCTGAAGCGCGGCGGCGATGCTCAGATTTTGTAGATGCTTTCACATGAAAAAGAATAAGACATGAGGAGATTCCTCAGACAAGCCTGATCTGTGGGGAAAAAAGAAAAGCTTTTAAATAATTCAGAGCGTTCAAAGAGGAGTTATTGAGTTCCCAAATGGCTCCCCGTACAAAAGGAGATCTCCTTCCCACAATAGAAGCTATCTCACTCGCGCTAATGTGACAGCACCCTTGCATGGGTTCCGCACATAAGTACCTGACAAGATTGAGGTTGTGGGGGGTGGGGTGCGGGAGGGGGGGGGGGGGGGTGGTGTACCCATAAAATGGAAGCCACTGAAACCACAAAAACCACCAACCAAGTTCCAACCATTTTTTTCCCCTCCCTCCTACATTTGTTACAGTGCTACAATTGGGCTCATTGATTTATTCATTCAATTTCTCTCTTTCTGGTGCAGTGCAGTATATCTCCAGCTCACAGATGACTGCACGGTCCAATGAGAGCACTTTCCCAAGATGTACAAAGGCGCATATGAATGATGATAGTGCCGATTCTGAACCAATTCCATTGAACATCCAGGTAATAGCCAGTCAACAGTAATTAGGTCTGATAAGATGGAACAGCCAATGGCAGCCATTAACTTCAAAGAATGGAAGGCGGTGATATTTTAAATCTACAAAAACAAACACATATATTTCAATGAATGATATTTATCAGGACAAATGTAATCTTTTCGTCTTATTTATTGTCCACTCATACTAACCATCAGGGGTCAAATGTGGAATCTTTTTCACACAATACTTTTTACTATTTTTTGAAAACAAAATGCAAATTGGATCATCAACGAACCTGCAATTTAATCAACCAAAAATACTGAATAAGAAGTTGAATGAGGAATTACCAATGTCTTGCACCTCTATAACAAATTATGGCTTATTCAATATAATTGTCATAATTATAAGTTAAATGAATACAATGACTGCACGTTAGTGTGTCAAACAAATCAGGCGATTTTCTTAAAAAACATCTTTAAGAATGAAAAAATAATCCTCCAGGTATCTCCAATTCATTCACACGCATGAATGAACTGTAAGAGGAATTCATACTATGTGTGCTCGATAGAATTCGGACACAATAATTCTGTCCTACTGTTTGATGAAAGTATTACCCTATGGATGGACTGAATACGAAACAGAATGTAAATAGTTTTTACTGTGCATTTAGAGGGCCAGCGTAGAGGCGAGATTTATCTAGGCAGTTTTCTCATGTTTGCGTATTTTTATGCATGTTTAGGTCTAAGCAAAACAACAACAACCTTAAACAATGATTTGCCCCTTTGACCATTAGCAAGCGGTTCTTTAATACCCAAGAGAGTGAAAATAGCTCCGTATTTGATGAGGCCAGTGGCTTCTTAGCTCACTTATGGTACCCCATGAAACTTTGAAACAGTGAACCCATTTAGCACTGAGGCTCAAGGGGCAGTCTTAGTTTCCTCTTGATGTAGTTTGCAGTGAGTGACACGAACTTGAACAACTGGAAGCAGAGTTAAAGTGGGACTGGGCCTTGAACAATTCTTGTGGGGCCTTCTCTTGCATTTTCAATAAACTGAACAACAGAGCAAGCAGTGCCTCTTCATCCTTGTGTTAGGAAACCAATCTTTCCCTACACTAAGCTTACTCTGTGAACTGGGGACAAACCTATCAGTGGCTTCCGTTCAGAACATGCATTTTGAGCACAGAACTGGTTCAGCTGCCTTCTCTGAAGATCCTTCCTTATTTTCCTGGCCCCCCCACACAGAAACAAAGACACAACAAACAAAAAAACAAAACAAAATAAAACAAAAGCCATGCCGAGAGGTGAGCAATACTCTCTTGATTTCACAATGGACAAGATTGAATACGCCAAATTTGTCCACTTTTCTTTCCCCCAAAGTAGGAGTAAGCAACTCAGTCCCATCCTAGCATATAATAGGTCTCAAAATGTCCCAAACTTATCTGAATTTAACTCATTCCCTACAGCAAGCTGCTGCCAACGGCGCGGCAAATTCTACCATTCCCTTTGGTAAGCCAGTACCAGCGGCATGGATGACCATTCCCAGTCCCATGAAAACACGAAATCAGTTGATGATCGCGGTGATGGACCACCTGTGCTTCAATACTTTATATTGTGTAATTTTCGAGAGACGTATTCCATGCAAACGCGAGAATTTCATATAAAACTATTCCGTAGGGAATGAGTTAAAAAGCAGTGGCCACAAAATTATAGAATTATACTTGAATTCGCATCTCAAAGTAATTAAGCACAAAATGAAGGACATGATCAGCCGCATCAATGCATTTGTCTCTAAAATTATAAAAAGAAAAATGAAATAAATAATACAACCATTACACTAAGCCTTGATTTTATGAACTAATTGAGTTTGTCTTCATTCTCAGCTCATTGTTTGCACATTAAAAAAGGCGAGTGCTTCCGGAAGATACTCTCAAAGGCTCCCGGGTGGCACCTGGAGGGAGAGGAAGGGCCTTGAGTCAACGGGCGAGCCCAGTGGATGAGCCATACATCGCCTCACCTTGTCTGCTTTACTTTAGCATATTAGCCCGCATTAGCGGGGAGTTCTCATCTGGTGATACGCAGCCATTTAGCCTGCGGGTATTAGCGCGTGATGCAAATGAAGATGTAAGGAGGAATCAGTTCATCAATCACAATCACGCAGGGACATTGTGCAAAGCAAGAGGATTAGCTCTCTGGCCTTGCACGGGGCCCCTGCCTGTCACGGCGTATGTTTAATTAAACATTGTTTAAAAATGCACACAGAAGCAGCTTTCGGCGGCGCGCAAGATGTTGCGCTGCTTTCTAAACCTTCCCTCCCAGCCTACCCATCCCCCCAACAATCATCCCCCCTCTCCTGCACCCCTCCCCCAGCCGCCCCCCTCTCCCTGCAGCACCCCCCCCCCCCCCTTCTCTCAATGGCACAAATCAAAATCGTTCCAGCGCCGCAAACCCTGTCAAATGGCATCGCTGCCGGGGTTACATTAATGAGCTCAAACGCCACCAGTTGGGAAATGGGAAACTGCAGGTACTCGACTCTCCTGCTCTTTCTTTAAAAGGCAAACAAATCCCTTCGCATTATTTATCTGACAAAAATAAAAGACAAAAAAAAAACAGATTTTTATCAGCAGGTCAAGGGATTTGTGGGAAAAGCAAGCAGATGTGCCCCGTTTGTAACTTGCCAAATGGGCTGACTGTCCCTGAGCAGTTTAATTAGTATTAAAGGCTGATCTGGATTAAGCGGTGTGCTGTAACAGACACCAATCCTGTCAAGTCAATACCAATAACAGAGGAAATCGCTCGGCGAGATCACACACAGGCCGCACTTCAGCCTCCAGTTATTGGACGTCATAGTGCTGCGGCGGTGGGATTCCGAAAGCGTTTCCAGCGAGAAATGCCCACCTCAGACTCAAAAGCAGGGCTGACCACAGAGGGACAACCTGAACATCGCAAGCAGACATCATTGATGCAAGATTAAACACTCGAGAATACGACCAAAGCAACATGTTCTTGTGTCGACACTGAGAGCTCACACCGCTTAGTGCGTCTGTGGTTCAATTTAGCTTGAAGTAAAAGTCGAGAAGGAACGGGACGATCTATCACCTCAAGTGGATCATCCTCAAGAATACAAACGTGGATGTCATTTTCCCGATTAGGCCCCTCGCCTGGGGGTAGAGCTAAACGTGATGTATCCCGCTTATAATCTCCAGCACATCCACCGCTCCTGCAAGCCTTGCTAAAGAAGCATATGTATCGGTCCAGCTTTTCAGAAAACCACACAGTCAATTCAGAGGATACGTGTGTTTTCAGATCTATGGGTCCACAGCGTTTTCAGTATACTTGAAGCGGGGACAAATCTGCTTTCTATTTTGTTGCTCAAGCCAGACATTGTGGTGCAGTAAACTTGCAGATGTTCAGTAGGGCTGATATACCCAGCTCATTTTCTCCTGGTGAGCTTTCCTCAGCAATTAGAGGTTCTTCATTGGTGAAGTGAAACAACAAGCCCCTGAAATTTCGCTTTGCTGTTCACAATAGCTAGGCCGTTTGTGAGGAAGACTTCCGACTCATTTCTAAACAACGGGCAAGTGATTGGTCCCAGGAGTCAATAAATGAAGTTGATACAAGCTTGCGTGTAGCCCGTGTCATTTTGTTTTTTATAAGCTGAGAGTTACTTGCTGGCCCCAGACAGATAGCAGAACAGCCTCCATCATAAGGCTACAGGATGAATGCTGCCTAACTCCAAAACACATTCTTAAATCGGCCAGACTAAAGTAGAATGAACTGAACGAAGAAAAGTTCCCCAAGCAAAGACTGCTATGGATATAAAGCTTTTCCTCATTATTTTTCATCATTTTTAAACACTGAAATGCAGCTGTAGACATATACCAATGTGGGGAAAGTAAATAGCATGAAGCAAGCAGACCTTCCTCCATGATATATATAAGCCGCATGTTCAAAATACAGTAGACACCTCGCATACTGCAACTAAGTCCTGCAGAGAGTTCTTCTTGGGATTCTATCTTGGTAAAGATATTGTTTACTTTTGTCCCAAATTAGCTCCTTAGGAAATTATAGCATCCTGAAGCAAGGCATTGCGCATCTGTTCATATTTCATGTCTTCAGGTGAGAATATAATATTGGAGAGAATACCGCGATGCATTTGAGCGAAACGGTGCAAACTATTTATATGTCTGCATTTCCTTTCCTGGTTTGCCTTTGAATGAGTCGCATCATGATGTCACATGACAGTGGGGAATGCTTGTGGTTTCTCTGAGTCATCCATAGTGCTGGCACCAGAAACCCACGGAGGCTGTAACGAATCCTCTCTGAGTCATCAAATCCCCGCTCGTTTCGCTCAATTTGGCGGGGAGGGCGGCACGGCGGCGCTGCGGGTGGCACCGGTACCGGCCTCAAAGGCCGTGGGTTTGAATGCCTTCCGTGTGGGACCTGCTTACTCGTTGCTCACGGAGGCTCCCCTGCATATTCTAGTTTCCTCCAACAGCCCAAGCATATGCATGTTAGCCTAACTGGAGATGCCACAGGATTACCCACAGGATTTAGTGTTTGTATGTCCTGGGATAAACTGGAAAACTGTCCTAAGCGTTTTCTGGCCTCTCCTCTATTGTCAGCTAATAAAGGCTCCTCACCCTACAGACCTGACCTGGAATTTCCTGGCTAAAAAAAGGGATGAACGTATTTTGCAGAGGAGGACACACATCCTCCCAAAACGATGACTACCTTCTGTGTAAGAGGCCTAAATAAACTGCGCTCCTGATTATTCTCCATAAACGGGAGACAATTAAGCACAATAAATTATCAAACTTCATTAACCCAAATAATTTGCGTGCTCTTCAAGACACCTGCATGGGACTTTGAGTAGGCAATACTCCTATGCATGTTCGCGGTGATCTCTTTTGCCATTATATTTAATTTAAAGAAGTAACTTCGCCTACGCATACTTTAAAAAGATAGATAAATACAACAGCCATATGGCTTGTCTCAAGTGTGAATCTTTTGGCTGCAATATAATCACATTTTCCACCTCTTCTCCCTGGTTTAGAGGAAAAGAACATTCACACATTTCCTGTTTGACCTTGGAATCGTGTCATTTGCCCTAACCGCCCCGTCAGCACTATATCTTAAGAACAACAGAACGGACTAATATATATTACCTTTTTTTATAGTTCACTAGCTTTTAAGTAGAACCATCTTCAGCTTTGAAGTTGACTCTTAAATTCCTTCCAGCTCCTCTAAATAGCATGGACTATATATTATCTACAGATCAATAGCTGAGCCAGGCAGACAATAAAACTCTTTGATCACTGTGCAGTGCTATTTTTTTCACTGCACAATAAAAAAAAAAGAAAACATGGGAGAGAAAAAAAAATAGTGAGAAGGAAAGCGAAAAGCTTAAAAGTTCAAACAGATGTTGTCAGGCCTCAGATGACTACGTCATGGTAAATGGTATGGAGTGTATCCTGAAAAAAAGCATGACCAGGCATCGCAAGTCCTGAAGAGACCAAACAAGTACTGTGCAGACGGAACGAATTGCATTCAGATGGACAACCCTGGACCGGGCTGAACGAATATGGACCCACAACCGCTTCAGTCAGTCCACGTTTCAAAGTGGACGATGTGTTGTATTTCAAATTAATCATTTGTCCACTCAGTATCGAAGTAGTATTCTCTTTGCGGTCACACAGATGAAGGAAGGTTTTCAAAGCGCATAGCTGAACGTTACAACGTCATGCATCCACAGCTAATTTTATATTTCACTGAACTTACAACAGAATAGTTAAATTGCCTCCAGATCTAATACAAATAAATAAATAAATAACATCTTTAAGTACAGTTCACACCATGTTAAGTAATACATATCATATGCTTGTTACCATGGGCAACAATGACTTGATGCCAGAATAAAAGCCTATTCTGGGTAACGGTCCAGATTTTTACAGGGATAGTGCACGAATATGTTGAAGCACACCATCTTCTCAGCACTGAGGCTGCCTTTCATTACTGTTTGCCTGTACGAGTGTGTGGGAGTGTGTAGATATACGCCTGGGTGTTAATCTCCATTTCAAATTTCTGTTTAACAAAATATAAAAACCAGTCCTGGCTGTTGCATTTTACTGTGAAAAAATTTCCAGTTTTTTTTTTTTTTTTCTCAGCATATGGATTCAGATGCAAGTTTATTTGAACCAAATAAAAGCTTTTTGCTGTCTCCAGCAGACAAATCATTCAGCCACTGCATGCAGCAATTTACAGTATTTACTGCATTCGTATTGTTATTGTACCTGTTCCAGAGCAAGACTGTGCCTATACAAGCATGCTTCGGTGTGTGCGCAATATGCAGTGAATGTATGTGCGTAAGCACAAATAAAAGCAAACCGATATCCTCCTCGTTCCGCGTTTAGATCGCTGGCTCATGCTTTAAGTCCCCCAGGATATGCTCAACTGCAATGCAGAGGTGGGGAAGTGTTCAAAATTAAATGTGGTGCCGGGAATCCTGGGGGTTTACACTGGGTTATCAGGGGTTTTCACCTATCAGCTCCGCCATCATTCACTTCATGTTTTCACTGAAGCGCTATAAACTGCCAGACACATTTCCGACCTCGCCGGAGCTCTCCTCGGGGGTCCTGGGGGCAGGTAATTTCCCAGGCTATAAAGAAGTGCTTTTGCTGCCGTCCTCGGCTCCCTCTACCCTGATTTACTCAGGTGCTATCCGCCGACCGCCAGCCCGACCCCTGCTGACCCCCACGTATTGAACTCCAGACCCGCCTTGGGCCCTGTAATCTGCCTAAAGAGCAAGCCACAAAATCAGGGCACTGAGGTCTACCGAAAGTCGCAACCCCAAAATGAATGAATACTTGAATAAAATCAAATATCATCAGGAAATATTCTAACACACACTGTGATTCAGGTTGTTCACAGGCTTATAATAAATCTAGAGACACTGTAAATAAATAAACGCTGCACATCCATATTAATTTTTCCAATAGTGTAAAACCTCACAGTTATTGCCTTAGTTGAGCCAAGAATATAGGCTCACACGATGGGAAACAGTTTGTATGCTCGAGCTCATAGTGGTTTATGTGTTTTGAAAAGTGCGAAGGTGAGCGAACTAATTGCCATACACGCATTAGCCGAGATCCACAGGCCTGTTTTCCTTGATAGGGTGCTATAATGATTGCATATGCACATGTAAGCATTTCATCACACTGTAAATCATAGCGTAAACCTATAATTTGAGCGCACTGCATGTCATGAAGACTGATCATATCTTGCAGATGTGCTCAAAGTCACGCGTACTGAAGTACCGCACTGGTAGAAAGCCTCCCAAAATTGGACTGGAAAAAAAAATATGATCATGTTATACAGATTGAATAAGTACTATTGTCTTTGGCTTCACATGAAGAAACTCAAGAATCCATTCAGCATTTTCACGTATCATAGCGTACAATGCTAACCCACAGCTGGAATACCTACAGGAAGCATAAAAACTGAACCAGTCAAAGAGGGTGAGCCAGCAGCTATCCTTTGCAGTCCGATAACAATAGTGAGCTGATGTTCATTGCAATTCAGAGTCACAAAGCAAATTTCTGTAAATATTTGCGAAGGAGCACTTTCAGTCTCAATTGAGCTGTGTTGTGATGCCATGTTTACTTTGGAAACTTCAGTCAATGCGCAATATTTACCCAGGAGCTGGTCTGTGTGTAACAGCAAAGAGAGACGAAAAGGGTTCAGCATCCTAAGTTCAATAGCTCTACTTACATCATTTGTTATTATTTGTAAATCTCGTGCAGTCTTCTCTGATATGCATTATACACCGCACGTGGCTTTTTGCTATCGACTGCTTGCTTGACTGCATAATGGTGCAAGGAATATTCTTACGATAAACTAAAGGAGTCAATAGGATACAATTTAATGACAATAAGAATATGCTAAATCACCAGGAGTCTCGAATAAAAATAAAACAACCCAATTAACACTCTACTAAACATTAAACAGCTAATTCCAAGCACCGACTCACCGGCCCTATTTTTCTCACTTTGTGTGCAAACAGCAAAACATACCGTCCCTATATTGTTTCCAAGGCAACACACGTCTCGGCGAGCCCGAGGTACAGTAAAACACATTTGTGCTCATTTGCAGCACAATAAAACTGTTTAAAATTCACATTCAGGACTCATTATGGATAAAATGGCAGTGCATCACATTTCCCTTCTGTCAGCACTCCGCATCCCGCAAAGTTACGGGATCGCATGAGTGGGAGTCAATTTTCACAAACCCACACGTGAACTTGACATTTCAAGCCGGGCTTTTATTTATATACATATTTACTGTTGCCACCGTCTCGCAGCTGTGAAAAGATCAGTGTCGGGGCCCGTATACTCGAGGATCTCGCAGATATAAAGTACACCTCTCTCACTTTCATTATGGCCTGACATTTCAGTATAAATATGTCCACTGACAGCGCCTCAGCTTTTCCAATTGCTCTCTGCCCACTGTTGAGGTATACCGCTCTCAGTAATGGAATTCCTCCGTCGCTCTCTCCCTCTTTCCAACCCCCTCTCTCCCTTTCTCTCTCTCTCTCTCTCTCACACCTCCCTGCAGCGACACCAACTCCTTTTCTTCTCACCCAGATGGTACAGGTCGCTTCTGGCACATGTAACAATTACAGAGCAGCGTCTAACACTTAAATGAACCCTCTGCGACGCCCCACGGAGAAGTATTAGATTAGGGAATTGGGAGATGACTGATGAGGACGGCCAGTCGTCGCCCGCCGAGGTCTCCGGAATAAGCAGTCGGCACATCCTGCATATTACGGCCCCAGATTATGGCGCTACTGATGGAATAATGCCAGCCATACATAGTGCAATAATTGAACTGTCAGGAGTGGGGACTCCATTAAAACGAACCGTATGCGAAACCTCAGGCGCGAGGAACCTTCGTAGCTGATATAATCGCTGATAAACAACGACTGAATCCATATGTTGATGAGCCCAAAATATTTTGAATACACAGACGCTGCAGCCAATTTGGAAAGAATATTTTTTAGAAATATTTTTTTCTCGCTGGCTATGCATGGGCATAAAGTATGGAGGCACACGAGAGGATTTTTGCCGCAGTAAAATTTGTGTTGAGCCTCTGAAAATGTTCAACAGAATGGTTTCACTGATGAACTTACAATCCCTGCTATGAGGCAACATTATATAATTAAAAATATTTCATCTTCTCCAGAAAAAAAATGTCTTTGAATGCTCCTTAGAGAGTGTGGAACATGGACCGGAGAGCCACCTATCTGTAAAATTAATTTAACACTTAATGCACACGAGTTAATACTTTTTCACTACCCACATAATATGTTTTAACACAAGGCGACTTGTGTATAGGCAATATCGAATTAGGTAGTGGGCTATTGGACTGTGCAGCCAACTGTATCCAGCAGGGACTCATCAGAATATCACAGGATTGCATGATTCACTGGATTTAGCCATGCCAAATGCCCGTTTTAAGCCAGCCCAGTTCAGTGTTTTATATTCCAAATTCAAATAAGGAGCAAAAAGATGTAAAATCAGAATTTCAAAGTTACCAAAAGGTCAGGATAATTGAAGGAAGTCAGCGGTGTTCTTATTTTTATTGGCATTGCTCATTACCATGTATACCGCATTGCCTGACAAAAGCTGCATTTAAATGATCATTTTGCCTGTGAATCGACTTTGCAAACTGCATACGGTTAAACCCCCCTCTCTCTCGCCTTCTGGATTCATCTCCTGCAAAGATAAAAATCCCAGCTGCACAACACGACTATGTCAGATTAATTGCTTTATAATGTGTTTTTCTTTACAGTACTGTTGTACTGTTTTTTATTTTTTCAATAGGATAAAATATTGGTATCTGCAATAGGCTTAGTGCGCTTGTAACATTTCATTCCTTTCAATGCCTGAGCAATGAAAGCAGCGATAACGTGCATCTTCATACGTTTTAAAATGCAGGGACAAAAACATTCACAAATACACTGATACATTAAAATGTTATTCATCGTTATAGAAGAGTAACCCTTGGAGGTCAATGCTTATTTTATTCTTTTTAACCAATCATTTTTTTTTTTTTAACGCATTATACAGGTTTAACTAATCGCTAAACTGAAATAGGACCTCTCATTTTTTTTTTTTTTTTTTTACAAGAGCTGATATGGTTTCATTTGCAGGCTACATGAGAAAATAAAGAGATTGTTTACAAAAGAAAGACCAACACTCACATAATCTTGCTTTATAAGGACTGATTATATGGAGTAACTACATCATAAAGCCATATCAATGGGACGTGCTATCGCTTCATAATGCTTAGAAATATGAGCAATCTGGTGGGAAAAAAATGGACGGCAGTGCAATGCAAATCTCCCCTCTTTTGCCGCGCACCGCATGCGGGCTGGCCGGCAGTAAACTGGACCGCATGCGAAACTGCCAGTTTAGGGGTGGTGGAAATGGTGCATTGTGCTGCTTCTCCAAGCGCATATTTATTCTCATCCATTTCCTGTTTCTAACTTGTCTGCAAAAACCGGAAATACCTGTAAAAACTTGGTTGCCGGAGGGGACTGTATGCTACGCTGGGCCTGATGGAAACGAGGCGTCTGCACTGCACCTCCAAGGTTGAGGGCGTCACAAAGCACGGTCAGGTTGCGTAAAATTGATGAGCAGCGAGAATTCGGATCCTGCTTAGTACAGCATGTATGAGCAGCGGAGAGACAGCCGCCCCACGCACCTGGCAACCTTAGCTCCCTCTCGGCTGCCTGATGCGGCTTTTTCTCATACTGCTCCCGAGACACAAGCCTCCGCTGACACATTTCAGTCCGCTGCACCGCAGTCATTCCCTCAAAGCACCTGCACACCTTTAATTAACTTCATAACTCTTGACCGAAGGCAACAGGGTCAGACGGACAAGCGAGTGCTATAAGAGGGCGCCTCGCTAACAGCCTCTAAAATTAAAGTTTTTTATTTTATCATCACAAACCTAAGCAATAATTCATTCATATCCCCTTCTGTGGGTGTGTTTTTCGTTTTTGTTTTTTTTACCACAACAGCTGTGCTCCTCTCTAGCGAACAGCAGTGTCACATCATATGCGAAAGCCTTTTTATCACTTCGTCTCTTCCCCCGGAACATGAACGCTCCAATGCAGAACACAAGAACACAATTTGAACTTCTACAGGAGAGCAACGGTTTTAAAAAAATGCCAAATATTGCAAGTAGAAGGTATTGACAATGAAGAAAGAGATGTGATCCTGATTATCTCATTGCGGATTAAGGCCGCCGGTGAAAATGACTCCCTAAATCTGAAGGGTTTTATGAAAAAAAGGGTAAATAAAAATAAAAATCAGTCTCAGCAGCAGTAATGACCAAAAATGAAGCAATTAAATAAAAGGCGATGGAGGTGTAAAATCCAGGGGTCAGAAAGTAAAAGTCCTGCCAAGTTTTTTTCCCTCCCACAGAATGAGCTGATCACTCATATTGGCTCCATCTCCGGCCTGAATAAAATCCAGGTGGTTGGAATAAAGTTCTGGGGAGGATTTTTACTCTCTGAACCTGGACTTTAAAAACCCCTGTTGAGAACTGACAACTGCAATTATCGTTCACAATTAGTACACATACAATTTTTGAAAATCTATCAACACCAACATTCTAATAACTGTAATCCAGTGATTCTAGTCCAGAATGTTAACTTCAAGATCATTGCTGTCATTGCAACCAAAATTGTGTGGACAACCTCGTTATCACTCCCATCACCAAGCTCATCCAACGGTTTCACACATCAGTCATTTATATATGAAAAAACACTTACAGCCTGAAAAAAAACTGTTTCTCATGAAGCAGCTCAATCTAATATGTTTTAATGCATTCAAGCATATCACAAAATGCATCTAAACTCACATGTGCTTTTGAAGAAGCAATATCATAAAATATGATTTTAACATTGCATTCGCTCTTAACTCCTTAAACTCTTAACTTTTTAATTATATCTTTCCTAAAGTAGGTTCAAAATAAAAAATCATATTTTTCATATGGTAGGACAATGTCACATATATAGACATATATATTTTATATCTGCGGGTTACAGCGCTGCACTGAGATACATCACATTTATATCGAGAGAAATATTCAAACCCAGGACACCATGTTTTAATTGTCTCAGCATTATATCAATGGAATATATCAAGCATCTTGTACATTGTTTTATGTACATTTCCCAGTTATTCAGCAGGTTATATTTGGGATCATTGGAAACCTTGGATTCAGAATTTGTAGTAGGCCAGAAGTTCCACAGGTTTGAATACAGCAGCTGCATTTTACAGACCCATACATACACCACAGATTAAAAGTTTAGGAATACTTGGAAATTTTCTTATTTTCCATGGAAACACACATCAGATGAGTCTGAAATATAGGATAACTCTTTACTTGAAGGTATCGTCATAAGAGTGACGTGACACAGTCATGAAAGTGTCCTAAGCATTATGTAAATGTCATAACGTTGTCATTAAGTGTCATTCGGTTTTTGACATGACAAGTTGACATTGTTTCGGCTGTCTTGATTATGACAAGTTCATCATAAGAGTGACATGACACTTTCATAACTGTTACATGACACATGTAACAGTTATGACAGTGTCATGTCACTCTTAAGACGGTACCTTCAAGTAAAGTGTAACCAAATAGAGCAAATGAACAGAACAAACTGTCATTGTCTGAGTTAGAAAAGTTAGAAACTTTGCCTCCATCAAAAAAAAAAAAAAAACCCACCTTCACTGTTGATGCTGGTGTTTGACGGGAACTACTTAGCGCAGCTGCTAGTTGACAACCTGTGAGGCGTCTTTGTCTTAAACTACACACTCTCAGATATTTGTCTTCTTGCACAGTTGTGCATCGGGGCCTCCCACTCCTTTTTTCTGTCCTTGTTAGTGCCAGTTTGTGCTGCTCTCTGAAGGGAGTAGTTGACAGCATGGTAAGATATTTTAAGTTTTCAATTTCTCGCATTGAATAGCCGTCTTTTCTAAGCACAACTATAGACTGATGGGCCTCGAAAGGAAGTTCTTGCTTTCTGGCCATTTTGAGCTTGTAAACAAACAAACAACTGCTGATGCTTCAGGTACTAAACCAACCTCAAGAATGCCATGCTCCCTTTTGCGCTCCCTTATTAGCTCAACGGTTTTCAGCTGTGCAACACATTTGCAGAAGGGTTTTCTAATAATCAATTAGCCTTATAAAATACTTAACTTGGATTAGCAGCCATACCAGGAGATTGATGCAGAGGACTGACAGTTGCTGATAATAGACCTCAAAGCAAAAATATAGATCATCCTTTTAAAATCATCTGATTAATTTTAATCATTTGTGAAATGGATTTAAAAAAAGAAGAGGAAATTTGCAAGTGATCCCAAACGTTTGAGCGGTAGTGTAGGTCAGTAGGTTTTTACCGGATAAAAGAGAGAACAATATGTGGGTGTCGTATGGAAAAACCCAAGTACATTTTCTTACACAGCACACACTCAACATGATTTCTGAGCGCTGATGTGCACTGCCATGAAAGTCTGCTCACTCAACTGCATTATACAACCCTCCCTGTAACTTGTATCACTGCTGGAATGCATCAGATTACTATTATTGCTCATATATACAACATTCTTTCAAATATGAAATGATGGACGGCTACTATTGGTCAGTAAAAAATTCATGGCTTCAGCAATTTTCTCCCCCGAAACTCCTTTATTTTTTGCTATTTTACTGCATTCTGTTTTTCTGCAAGTGCTCCTTATTTTCGCATTTCGTCCCGTTCCCTCCACAAGCAGAGCAAATTCCATCAAAAATGTAGCAGGATCCCTGCCTCATCTGTTTAGGCCTGAAGCTAGTTGCAGGGACAACTCATTAGAGACCCCCTCATTAAAACCAGCCCTGAAGCAAAAGCACTTTTAGAAAGCTTCTCTCTCTCTCTCTCTCTCTCTCTCTCTCTCTCCTCTTCTCTTCATTCCCCCTCCTCTCACACACATCCCAGGCTTGCTGCCTCCGCATAGACATCTAATGATTTCATACATTGGAAACAACTTGATTCTCCAGCCAACACGCCCATACACCAATACACCCATCATATGCCGACACCGCCGAGCAGCTGGCAGGTCAAACAGAATTTATTCTATCTATATTCCCAGGGCCAGGTCAAATGCTGAATTATAATATTCTGTAAATAGTCATATGAAAACCAGTAAAAAAATAAATAAAATAAAACTGCGTAGGAGTTAGCTCGGCCACTTTTAATGGCTTGTCCCGATAAAATACCCTCTCAGAAGCCCATGGGCTGAACCGGCGTAGCATTATTTCCTGAAAATAAGTTGAACTGTCGCTTGGGAAAATGGCTGACCTGATATCGGTTGAAATAGAAAGGGCTGAACATGATTAAAAGGTAGTAAAACAAAGTATATAAAGGTAATATATTAAGACATGTAACCAAACAGGATATGCACTCTCTCCCAGGTATCTCAGGCAAACACAGCCCCACTGCAAGCACAAATCCTGTGAAAGGATCCTAAATTATGCACGACTGCGAGGAAGAGGAAAAAAACCCAGCTTTTTAGCACAAAGAAGAATTACTAAAAGCTTCTGGATTAAGCTTCCTTAAATGATGCAGCTAACTACAATTGTTATCTCTTGAAATGCTTGAGATGTTTGCAGAAAGTCTCAAAGCATTTTTCTCCACCTCTCTACTGGCAAGTGCTGTCACAACCCCCGCTCAAGTCCATGACATAATACGCATCCTCAAAGTATGACACTGCGGAAGGGTGATGTACCCTGCTAATGCCACACCGTAACAGGGTCAGTGACACACACACACATGCACGCACACACACACATCCTTGTACTTATATCTTTGTGAGGACATTATATTGACTTCCATTCATTCCTCTTGTGTCTCTACAGCCTTTCCCTAATCTTAACAATAAGCAATGTATGCCTAACCCAAACCCTTACCCTAACCTTAACCTATCCGTAATTATAACCTTACCCCTAACCTTAAACAATAAGTCACAATTAGCCTTTGTAGTTGTGAGGACCGGCCAAAATGTCCTCACTTCCCAAAAATGTCCCCACTCTGTAGGAAAAGAACGCTTTTTGGTTCTCACTTTGTAGCAAGTAGAAGAACACACATACACAGACACACACACAGACACACACACTCACACACACACACACACGCACGCACCCACAGACACAAAGAGACACACATCTGAAAGTCAGAGTGAATAAATGGACCATCTATCGCTGCATTTCTAGAGCAAAACCATAAAAAACCCCAAGCATATCCTGTCCAAACAGTAGTAAAGTCACTATAAATGGCCAAATAAATAAAATATAAAAATGGCCGAATAAGCACACGGGGAAAGAGATGCAAGCAGAACTCGGTTTTAGTGAAGATGTCTGTGCTTCCATAGCTTTTACCACCTTCTTCCATTAGACAGGCTAACAATGTCTCGTGCTAATTCAGGGCAAACAGTGGGGCCCATTGTGTGCTCCGCCAGAGTTAAAACTGAACACTTTACACAGCTTTTTACTGCACTTTCCGATAGAACACAAGAAAGTTGCTGACAGACTTCAAGTGACAGAAATCCCTGGTGCGCTGACAGGGCATCATACTCGGAGGAGTTGATCGCAGCTGTTCAAAGTCTTATCGAGGCCTTGGCCCATCAAGACCGATTCTATTGAATTATTGACAAGTTTTCGCGACGGTGAGATGAGAAGAGAGATGACAGCACTGCAGGTGTTCAATAAACATGAAATGGAGCCCATCTCAAAAGCTGACTTACCATGTCAATGACCTAGCAGGTTGAATTTTAAAGAGAATTCGTTTAAATTGATGAAATCGTCCAGAATAGTAACATGCTGCAAGCCATTGCTTTAACCTTCTCCAGCCCAATTTATTATTTTGAGATATGAAAAATCTTTCATTCATGGAGACTAGTTCTCATACACTAGTGGCAGCAGGTGGAAGTAACGGTGTATTTTTGCAATACTGAGCTGGAAGGGTAACTTTATCAAACCATTTCCCATCTGGCCTTTATATTTTATAATCAGTCATCAATTGATTTATTGTTGCAAATTTGCAACATGAGCCTGGAGAGGGTTAAAATGTGATATCATTGCCGCCGAAATTCCTGTTTTCCGAAGCTCAAATAACCGTTAATTCATCATGACGCCATGCTCACGTGAGTTGATAATGACTGTGATGCATTTTTGAGGGCAATATCATCATAGTCATTATGACGTAATGGGAAAAGGCTTAAGTCTAGTCGAGTCTTGCCAAACAAAAACGCAGGAACTTTATGTGACCACTTTACAGTGAAGTGTGCCTTTGTATAACATTATTAACCCATTAGCTTTTTCAATGAGTGGCATTCAAATTTACAGACCTTCATAATTGAGATGAAGAAAGATTTACTATGCGTTTGTGGACCATTTCATATATGCAAAAACATCCCCATGTGTATTGTGCTAGATGCTCTTCAATAAAATGGAGCACCTGCAGTGTGTACATATGAATTAGGGTGCTATGATTTCAAATATTGTTATAATGTACATATTTATAGGAGGTCTACTGTCATTCACACACACAGTATATGATCAAATATACTACATGTTCTGCATTCTGTACGCCATTTTACAACAAATATTTTAATTGGTTGAAAGCCTTAGAAGGCTATAAATTGAACTGATTTGCCCTTATCCAGAGCTGGTGTAATTCAAAGAATTTTGGTCAAGTCTATCCTTGTCTGAGCTTGAAATGATTGTTTTTGCGCTTATTTGTGGACAGCTATGAAATGATATAAATGATTTAGGCTATAATGTATTCTGCAATTTGTCCCAAAAGGGTAGGACTCCGGCTGATTACAGCATACCTGCAAAAACCATTGAAATACATTAAACTTCCATTAAAATATGAGACACTGACATCTGCTGAAGCCACAAAGTAATGATTTATTTTAACCCCTTTCTGCAGATGTAGACGCCGGCGTCCCTAAATTCCAAAATTTAATTCCTAAACAATTCTGTAATTGAATTTCCAAATTTCTAGCTTCACTTGAATAATTTTCAAAAATCTCTGTGTCACAAATCCTGAGTTCTAAGGCTTAAATAGGCTCATGCACAACAGGAAAAATTGGCAAAATTTTGTATTCCGCGCAAAGGGGTTAATGCCAGACACAAATGCAATGTCATCTATTCCTTTAGTATGACATGAGAGCTGTTTAGTAGTCAGACTTTTAGCAATGTTATCTTCATTCAAACCATTACAGCCCTGTTAGAATCGCAGTTAAAAAGAGGAAAAAGTTTGTCATTTTGATTTTTTTTGCCTCAGATTTATTTAGATATTGCAGTTCACTCCTTACATACCATCCCTGTCCCCATAATACCATGTTTTTGTTCCACAGCCTCTTTAAATTTGTACCAGATCAATGTTATCGCTCGATTAATATAGTGTACAAGTCAGATTAGAATTCAAGATTCAAGCTCTACCTAAATTCAAGTGCTCTACCTAAAAAAAAAATAGGATCTTACAAAATATTCTGTTTTTGTTTTTTTGAAATATAAAACGAACATCTCAGACATCAGATACCTTTTTGATGGATTCTAAACAGCAATTTATCAATAAGGATAATGCTTTGATTTCTAATCAAAAAACTATGAATGCGGGACAGAACCAGCGATTTGACAGTTGCAAACAGAGCCCATGCTGACTGTAGCCTAAAGTCCCACAGGGAACTGCCCTGCAAAGGCAGGTAGGGTTCCAGTGTGAAAAGATATCCCCCTATGCTTATTGTCAGCAAAAATTCCTTAGGTTTTTGAGCACCCAGAGTAGTCAGCCACTGCACACAGTAGGCCCCTTAGCATTTTGCCTGCGATTCTCAGCTGGTGGACTGCAGAGCAAAAAGAATCAGCAGCGTGCAAGATTTTAGATGGTCTACAATGACACTACTACTACCACCACTACTACTGCTACTAATAATAATAATAATGATGATGATGGTACATGTGTATGGCTCTTTAAGATTTTGTTTTGATAGCCTTCTGTGTATTATAGGTGTTAGTTAAAAGTTTTACAGGCATTCAGGCAAAACAGCTCATGCTCGCATGCAAGAAATAAGCTAGCAGTCGTATGCTTTGACAGAGTGACAATTGCCCACTCACTTTGAAAATGACCGTAACATAGGTCCCTCTAAAATGGCGGTTACACACACAGTGGAATACGTATGTAGTGAAATGGTTTTATACACAATGGAATATGCATGTGGTGGGTGAGGGCCTTAGTATGTTGACTTTAAAGTGAAGAGCTCCAACCTTTGAAATCCACCCACAGCATCCTTGTCATAAGCCTCAGATTTATTTGTCTTGGGTGGTCACCAACATCACCCTCTGCAAACCCACCCACACCGCTTTCAGCGGTGGCTTTTTTACACATGAGGACCGCCATACAAGTCCTAGTCAACCCCACATTGCCAACCCCTAATAACTAACCAACCCCAATTACTTCAGCTACTTTGAAAGAAATCGTACATGGTGTTGTGGACAGTTGACCTCTTCAGACCCCCAAAAAACGACTACTGTTGAAAAATATACCACAATATGGAACTAGCCTATGAGTGTGAGAGAAGAAAAATGGACACCTTTTATGAAGATACTTGCAGTTGGAACGCGTATATCTGCAGGGTAGGCTGAAATTCTGCAAAAATCCAAATATAAATTCCTCCCACCTGTCATTTCAGAACACCCTAATAGAAACCATTCTGACCCACTTACCTTCTGTCTTATAGGGCATATCAGCTGAAGGAAACACTACAGGCAAAGTCCCCTAATTAGCTGCCACCAGCTCTGCTACACAAGCCAATGGAGCTGATGGGGATAAAGTGGGGACACTATCTTAGGATCAGTGTTAGGCTGTAGAAGGAGTCAATTTGGGAGTAATCTGGTGGTGGTAATCGCTTTCTGGAGAGTTCAAGTGCCCCATAGATCAGATATTGGCAAACAAGCCACGATTCGGGCGTAATAAATAAACAGAAATTGCAAATCCTGTTTAGTGCATTAGAGGTGGAATCATAAAATATTTACGTTTAATTGAATGAGGTTTTATGCGGTCGGCAAAGGATACAGGCTATTGGCAA
Organism: Gymnothorax reevesii; assembly: GCA_029721435.1. Taxonomy (NCBI): domain Eukaryota; kingdom Metazoa; phylum Chordata; class Actinopteri; order Anguilliformes; family Muraenidae; genus Gymnothorax; species Gymnothorax reevesii. The sequence goes on from CM056592.1 coordinate 10,441,467, forward strand.
CTGATGTGCCAGCCGTGCAAGTGAGTCAGTAATAAATTATGCAGAATTTCCCCACTCAGTTTTTACCTATGTAGCAATAAGGACAAGTGAGTACAGCCCACGTTTTAACATGTGCATTTCAATTGCCTCCTCCTGAATAAAATATCAGCGGAGCTCTTACGAGATTATTTGCTTTGGTTTATATTGGAACTTGTCTTCAGAGTCTAGCAGTGAAATAATGATTTATGTTGTTTCTGCCTGTTCGGTTCATATCTATCGGCCAATGTAGATCATTCTAACGTAGGAAAGTATTCAAGATCCGCCCTAAGACTGCATTCAATAGCAGGCTTAAAACTTGAACAAACAGAATATCAAAGTCAAAACTTAACATTCAAAACATTTGGAATGAAAACCAGACACAGTTCTATCAATCAAAAATGAATTCAATTCCACTCCTAAACAAATTAGAAATACACTGTGAATAACCAATCACAAGAAGAGTTCAACATTTTAGTGTTACATGAATATGGTTTTTGCACGAGTATGTCTATGCGTGCATGTACAGTATATGAGTGTGTGCATGTGCATGCTTGTGTGTGTGTGCATCTGTTTCCACAGTAGAAGTCAGAATCAAATTTTGGCTGCAAAGTGCATACTGTAATAAGCTTGTAATCAAAGAAGAATGGACAATGTGATAATGATCACATATTGATATGATGCATTATCGTAATATATCAGAGGATCCCCAATAACTCAATAATAGTTTCAGCAAATTCATCTCTAGCTGGTCCACAGGTGAAGAGGTTTAATTTTGTCTTTGAAAGCATCATATAATAAAATGAATCAACAACAAAAACAACAACAACTGATTCTGGTCCAAACGATGTCTTATGTTTGGCAAACAAAACGAAAATTGCCACGTATCTGCTAGCTTCTTCAGACTCTATACATACTAACCATTGCATTCTAATTTGCAATTCATATGTACGGATGGCTCATCACATCTGCTGTAGGAATTCATTCTGCTTTCTTATTTTGATACTTGGCTTTGCATTTCATAATTACATGATTTGCATTTATTTCACCCTCGATAAATAATCCATGCTATACACAGAAACGCGGCCAACTTGGCCTCGGCATTGCTTTTTAATTATACGAAACAGCTGTATTATCATTTTGTTTAACCTGACGTGTGTCTTTCGAGTCCTGGATCCGTCCTTGTGATATGAGAGCTCTCACGATGAATCGAAATTTCCATTTTTGCCGACATTTTACAGCCTTTCTAAATGAGAAAATGGGGGAAAAAAGCACCTTGAATTAATGAAGGATTCATTCAATTAAAGCACGTGCGATTGTCGTTGCGCTTTCTCTCTGGCGTTGGAAAACCTTATATATTTCAGCTACTACCTTTGGGTGAGAGGCAGAGCCTGTGATCTATGTTTTTTTTATCCTCTATTGTGAAGATAGGAGGGCATAAGATATTACCGCTGCAGAACAAACTTCCATTTTGTACTGTCATTCACCTGCATCAATATACAGATAAGGTGTGCTAGGCAGCGAATGGGAAAATAGAATTTCGTCTTTTATGCAACTAACGTGCAGCGTACAAATCAAACCATAGAGTGGCATCTCATGATAATGCAGGCAAACGCTTATCTGCTAGAGTCTGCCTTATGTCAAGACACTCTGCTCCCATTTGTCACCGGTATTCCTATCTATGTTCTAAATGAATGGTTTGAATGCTGCATCGCCCGTTTAAGAAGCATAGAACCTTTTTTCTTTTTTTTTTTAAATCCAGGTATAATCTGGAAGACATTGAAAGACATTGAAAGCAAACACTGCCTTAATTTTGACCCACCTCCTGCATACCGATGATTCCGACACTATGTACAGTATTTAAAGTATTTTCACATAAACTGAGTGTGGATATTATTTGTGTAATTTCAGAAGAAGCTGCCTGAAAAAAAAAAAAATGAAAAATAATATTTGAGACAGTAATTGAAATTTATCTCGCACTTCTGTCAGGCAGAGCAAATTTACTGGTTTTATGCAAGTACATCTATTTAAAAAATTTTTTAAAAAGTGAATAATAAAAATAAAAAGGGAATAAATTAACACATTTTAGTGTTTACATTTCTTACTTATTTTGTGTGCATGTGAGTTTGTGCATGCGTGTGTGTGTGTGTGTGTGTGTGTGTGTGCGTGTGTGTGTGTGTGTGTGTGTGTGTGTGTGCGTGTGTTTGTATATGTGTGTAGTTGTGGGCACACATAAGTGTCTGAAAACTAAAAGAAAAAAGAGAGAGATAAATGAGTCAAAGATCTACTGAGCATGATTTTGAATACCATACTGTGTTATACAGAAATACTACTGTCTACGTATATTTAAGAATTTAAATAAATTCAGTCACTAAAACATATGTGTCTAAATAAATATGTTCTTTAAGTTAGTACACCAGCTTTTAATACTGTCATCTGAAAAAAGACCTCCATCATCAACAGTAGATAGACATGTGACCCCACCAACCAATAAGAACACAGGTAGGAGCTGATGCAAGCAGCAGGAGTTGAGTACAGGAAGTCACTAATATCAGACCTCAGCAGAAACACGTGTCTCCTTGTATAAACATTGAGAAATACATACATTTCCACTTTACATTTTTAAATATCCCTAATAGCCTTTGATTGTACTGATCCCATTTCAAGAGGCGATGAACAATTATTATTACAGCAATTTCTACATCACGAAACAGTCAGGTTTTATAATCAAGAGGAAAACCTGTAGAAAAGTGAGACACAATCCAAGCGCCATATGCAATTACATACCATCAATTCAAATTGCTGAGCTATTTATGCCCTATTTGGACAATCAAGAGCTTTTCCCTGGCCAATCTCAATTACTCAATTAGCTTTAATTAAATGAAGGCTGGTGTCACAAGCAAAGCAGCTCACTGGGTGATCACAGTGAGCTAACTCGCTACCTCTACCACAGAAAAGTCAGACACAGGCACACCAATGTAAATACATACACACACACACACACACACACATACACGCACACGTATGTGATCACCCTAACACACACCCACACACAAATGCACTGATATACACTGACTCTCAGATATTAATGGTTCAACAAACACGCTCACACACTCAATGCAGTGAGTACATCTCTTTTGCCTTGGATGTCACAATTAACAGTGGTACAGTAACATCTCCAGGCATAGCCTGGCAAAACATTTCATTTGAGCCGGTTTCAGTTCTTTTTTAACTTCGGGTCGCTTGGCGGAATTTCGATTTTGATACATACCAACCGGCTTGGGTACGAAGCGCACTCTTGCGAGGACGAAAACCCACCGAACGGTGTTAGTGTTAAGTAGAGAAGGACTCCATAGAACACACTCACACATTCAAACAGTGAGGAAAGAAAAAAAATGATAGAGGGAGGAGGGAATCAAACAGCAAGAATCAGGCGCAGGGGCAAGTAGAGAGAAGGAGAGATAGAAAGAGAGCGAGAGCGAGAAAAAAAAAGAGGGATAGGAAATTAATAATCCAACAGGCAGGTCTCCACTGCATTATTAATCATGCAGCTTTCACACAAGCTGCAGAGGAGCGAGATTTGCACATGGGAGGGGCTCCCGGCACACGCCATTGGCCAGCTCATCGCATTCCCATACATCGCAGCCAATCCTTTTTTTTTTCGCTTCGAGGTGCAAATATAGCTGCTCGTTTTGGCGACACAGTAAGAGAGGAGGAGAAACAGGGGACAGAGAGAGAGAGAGCAGAGTTTGAGAACAGAATAACTACAGGAAGAAAGAGTGAGAGAGAAAGAAAAGGAGAGAAAAAGAGAGGGAGAGAGTCTTGGCGCTTGGAAAATGAAAGTGCCTATGGTGCTGGCATCGCTGGATCCAGTTAATGCACTATAAACTTTATTTGAGATGACTTCTCATTTGATCCCCTCTCAATGGGGTCAGTGAACGGCGAGCAATTCCGCCCCAAATCACACCATAATCGAATCGCCGCCTATTTCCCAAACCTATAATGAAAAAGGCAACTGAAATAATGCAGGTGATGTCGACTCGCTCCCCTCGCTGTCGTACATTATTACTGGCAATTCCTTGGCCCTATTTTCCCCGCTACTCTCACAATGAATATATTTCACAGCTCACTTGCTTTACCGTGTGGGTGGCATGGCACCGACACCTACATGGTATGAAAGAAAATCTAAAACAATAAGCACCCGCCCCCCCCTCCACCCCCTCCCTGTTTTCTCTGTGTATCTTCTAGCGTCGGGGAAGACCCATCTTCTGAGCGCGCTCAGAGAGGCAGCTTTGTCACGCATTTTGTTGAGGACACCTAATGACTTTTTCTTCGACCAATGAGGCATACTTAGGGTTGCGTTCTCCGGACAAGTGATCTTGTACCTGTGTCCATATCCACTGTGTCTTCACGAAATGCACATCATCCATCCTGACTTATTTTGGTCCCTTGTTATTCAGTGGCGCTCTGCTTACATAAGAGTGCACTCATTCCCACCCCCGATCCCCAGTCTTCAATCCAGCATTGTTTCTTTTCAACGGCACCATAGTTGAGGTATCTTTCTCATACAATGCGCATCTTAAGGAATTGTCGCGGTTTATCCTGGCATTCATGGAGTCTACATAGGCAATATGTGCCTGACAGAATTAGAATGTAATGGATGCTTTCGCATTTCAACCACCTCCACGGGTTACTGAATAGATTAGAGGAAAATAAAACGACAAAAGCTGGGTGATATTGTGTATTAACCCTTTGAGCGCAGAATACATTTTCAAGGAACTTAAGAATGTAATTATCCTGAGCTGTGGAAAACCTATAATAGGTCAACTTGTTTAAAAGAGCTCCCGCCGGTGCCACATGATAAGTTTTCAACAGCATCTGACTTTGATATCATACACCATTGGGCAAACATAGTTGCCTATGGCGCTCAATGGGTTAATTATGTAACTTATATCAAGGGATTCCCCGTTGAGAAATAGGGTGTGGTTGAAATTAGGAACAAATGTATGAATATAAATAGTGCTGTTCGCTGATGAAACCTCAGTGAACAGTGTCAATCTACAAATTCTTCCAGTCATATTCCAAAAATATTCCAATTTGTGGCAAAACAAGATATCGAATTCTCTTATATTCAGGTGACAAAGTCCTCAAGAGCTAGCAAAACAGTCACTAAATACTTTATTTACCTATATGACTGAATACAAATTATGATTGGTATAAAAAAAGATAAATATCAACGCTAGGCACCAGAACAACAAACGTGTAAGATTAAACAATATTTTGACTCTGTACAGAACAAAAAATTACACATTTCATTTTTTTTTCTGGCAACATTTTGAAAAAGTTGCAATAGTATTTAGCAGTTTGTGATGTTGCCATTGCTTTTCACAACACTTTCTATTGGCGACAAGTCTGGTATGCAGGCAAGCCAGTCCAGCAACGACACTCCTCTTAAGCGACCATGCCACCGTAATGTGTGCAATATATGGTTTTATGCGGTCCTTTTGAAATATGGATTGGGCATCGCAGAAAATTATATTGTCTTGACGGCAGGATATGTTGCTCCATAATCTCAGTGTATTTTTAAGCATCAAAGGTGCCTTCAAAGATGAGCTAGCTAGCCTTACCGAGGGCAATGAAAAAACTCCATACTCCAACTCCACTGACAGAGTATGGCTTTTAGACTTGTTGTTGGTAATGGTCTGGATGGTCTTGATCTTCATCAATCCAGAGCACATGGCACTGTTTTCTTCAAAAAAGAAACAAGAGTTGTCAGAAAGACAACAAAGCTCGCCGGGGCGAGGTTAAAGTTTTTCTGCACGCGGACGGACGCGGACGCGGACGCCGGGGGTACGACAATAGCTCTCCGGACATTCGTCCCGGCGAGCTAAAAAAGACCTAAAACATGGCTACTAGTTGCCACTGTGTGATAGTCCATTGCAGAAGCTTTCGAGTCGAGAAAAGTTGATGTCCTTCTAGAAACTGTTAATATAAGGCTTCCTTTTTGCACAGTACACTTTTAACTGCCATTTGTAGATGTGTACTATGTATTGTACTGCTTGACAAAGGTTCATAAAATGAACCTCTGATGTCAGCTGTTTCTATTCACATCATTCTTTTTTTAATGTTTTTTCTTCATACCATCTGCAATGATATGGAAGCGTAAACGAAAGTTCAATCACGAGACGTAGGATTCTCATGCAATTACACTTACCCAATCAGCGCCTTCGGTCTTCTGTATATCTGCTTCTGACGTGTTCCTGTCTGCTGTTGCACAGACTCCGCATCTCCCACCGCCTCCCCACCACCGCCAACTTCTGACTCCGGCCTCTTCAGCATCTACTTCATCCGTGTGACCCTTCTGTCCAACGGGGGATGGCTTCGCCCCTGCCTGCTACCCAGGCAAATCAGCGCCCCACCTCGCTTGAGGGTCCTCGAGGACGGAGTCATCGCCAAATCCTCAATTTCTTTCATGTCATTGCATTGTTGATAAATCTCCTTTCCTTAAAATCCAGAGTCTTCGCGATTGAAATACAAGTCAAAATAAAAACAGATATCACTGGTTTCTGTATTTATGTGCATTTTCCGTACCTTCCCAACCTCCTCCTGAGTTGGTGTTGTTGGAGTTGGAGTTGTTACTTGACATTGATGTTGGGAGGGGACTTGCTGAAATGGACTTCAAACATCAGATGTGGATTTGGGAGGAGATAGAGTTAGGTCCATAAATGTTTGGATATTTGCAGATTTATCTATTTTATCTGTTGCCCACGGTATTGGTTGTCCAATAGCACAGATTGGTAGATATAATGAATATGAGCTCAAAGTAAAACCTTTCCATTTTAATTTGAGGCCATTTACAGTCAATTTAAATGTACATTTAACAACCTTTTAAGGGTCTAAAATTAATTGGACAGTTGGCTGCTTAATCACTCCCTGATTTTGCCAGTTACAAGATAGAGCAAGGGCACAAATACTCATACTACATCTGTAAGTACTGAAGTTGGACTGATATCTGCAACTTAGCCATCGATATTCAAGTAGATTCAAATAGACTGTTTATGCGTATAAAATAGCGTTCCTATTCATTATGTATTTTATTAATTTTATGCGTTTCTTTATTTTCATTTACAGAGAGCTGTTGCTTCCCATGTCATCTTAAAAACAATGCCTCACCTCAGCACCAGTAGCCACATGGTATAGCACTGCATACCACAGAATTCTGCCAAATGCAGGAGGCCATCCTGGTATAGTTCACCCCCATTTTTACCCATGCAGAGCATTCAGACAGACTACGAATTTCACACACAGCTTCTTTCCCATTATATGATGAACATTCATGGGTTTTCTGATGCATCCTGAGAGTAGATTTCAGGTGAGACATTTGCATTTGGATTTTGCAGCTGTTAACTCTCAGTAAAAAGCAAAATTAAAAGCAAAGTCACTGCCAGTAGATCAATACAGGGTGGGGAAGCAAAATTTGCTAAATAAATTAACATCCATAGATTGTACATTATTCTCAACTGGCATGTTTATTGAAAAAAGAGATTATAAAGCAGACAATAAAGATAATAGGTAGTCCATTATTCAATATGTCCACCATTGTTAGCAATAACAGGTGCATACAATTCAGAGGAGTGGCTGTGGGACTGTTTGTACTTTCAATGTCAATGCAAGTTTTGCTTCCCCTCCCTGTAGGCTGGAAAATACAAATAAGGTCATCGGAAAAACTGCAAAAACATAAGATGCAGTCATCAAATCAACTATTTGGTTGATTCTTCAACAGAAAGCATAGATTAGTGAGCTTAGGAACACCAAAAGGCCCAGAAAACCACAAATGATAACAGACACATTCCTTCTTTCAAAAAAGTCAAATCCAGTGACATAAAGGGCCACAGTGGTAAAAATAGAGTCACTCTCCAATTTTTATTGGCTTAGGCAATTATGTCATTTTAATTTCCACTCAAACTTTCCATAAAGTCTGGCTGAGTTCTTTGTTTTCAACCGTCTCACAAAAATGGCCCTTAACTTCCCTTGTCTTATGAGCAATATATTAATTCTTCAAGAAGCTCCTTTTGTGAGATTATTAACCGTTTCATCATACAGTCAGCAAAATTTATGTCCTCAGTCTATATGGTATGTTTTTCTTTAAAACATTTGTTCCTCCCCATCATTAATACTGACCAATCAAAACATCTGTGTTTCAGTATCATTCGTGAAACACAACTTTTAAGAATAATCAAGCTAGGTTTGTATACATATCTGAATGCTTATATTCACTATTTGTAAAATGAGAGTGCTGGCATTTGAGAAGCATAATAAAACTGAAAATAATTAATCAGAAATACATGTGAATTTCCTATTATTACAAGTGAATAAGATGGAAAGATGCAGGTGGTTATGCAAATGAAAATGTACTGCGCTATCAATAAGGAATTTTATAGCACTGTATAAATGATACTTCAAAAGGAAAATACATCTAAAGTGACCCTGATTTTTTTAGCCATGGAAATTATCTGAATGCAGCGCAAACCGGAGAATACCATAGTGACCGAATAGATCAGAGTATTGTATGCAAATGTGTTACTTTCCAGACAGAAGCAATTGATCTACCTCCCTTTCAAAGCTCTATGTAGTGCTTTCTTCAAATGACAATGACTTAATTATATCTGCTTAGAACACGCCGGAAGACATTAACATTCCCGCAAAGACATCAGAGGCGAGCGCACGAATCAGGAGCTGCAGGAGGGTCAAAACAACGAGTCAATTTTGCGGCGTGATAAAAGAACTGCCATGTATACGTTTGCATGTGAAAGGGATGAGGCCAACCCCAGCTTGTTACCATCGGTTAATTAGGCACTACAGTGAGGCCTACACACACACACACACACACACACACACACACAACATTCGCCTTTGTTATCAAAGGTATTATTCAAATGGCAAGACTGGCATTAAGACAAAAATGAGCTTCTTCAAACAAAAGCAGGACAGTAATTTCAGCACATGAAGGTGATGGATTAAAGCACGGAGGGAGAACAGCATAACCAGCCATAATGTTCGCCCTTTTCTTTCGTCCTTTTGGCCTGGTATGGAATTGGGTGCTTTACCATTGTAAACACGAGCTGCTTCCCTGATCCCGAGCCTAATCTGAGGATGCAGCCCTGACACCGCAGTGCCAGGGAAACAGAAGGTAATTTTCATCGATGTAACACTTACTCTGCGTATGCATGGGGAATGAGTTTCCAGGGGCAATCGCTAAGCCACCCCATCTCCTCAGCTCAGTCCAAACCCACTCAGACAGAGCCTTGGGGGCCTGTTTTTCCCATTAAAAACAAACCACCACACACCAAAAAAATGAAGCAAACAAACGTATTCTGGCTTTAAACTTTTTTTTTCTTTGTTTCACTGAATATACTATACAGTAAACACCAAGCACACCAACGCTCACACAAACAGTACCCAGCATTAAATTCAATAATAGAATTAGGATAACATCAGCCAGGCACCGCGTCAATAGAAAATCAATTATGTTGTCAGAAGTAAGATGTATTACTCACTATTTTCCATTTTGTGGTTGAAATGAATCTGATACAGTGTTCATGGTCAGAGGGTTTACTTCACATTATGATCTGATTCGGGAAAGCGTTTCAGCCCGTTCTGTTTCGAGCATTAATATATGTGACAACGGTATCATACTGTAATAAACAAAATGTCTTCTCCCAGGACAGATTTCGATACATTTCAGCAAAATGTCTTTTGTGCGCAGTGTGGGCATGCATTCAAGTGCGTGCGTGCGTGCGTGCGTGCGTGTGCGTGTGTGTGTGTGTGTGTGTGTGTGTGTGTGAACTAAAAGGAGCCCTAAAAGAACAAAAGGAACGTGAGTGTTTACTGTTTTTGAACAGATTGATTTGATTTTAAAATCATATAATACTACTTTCCATCATCCATCATCTGACGTAGTTTTGTCAGACAGTGCATATTCTTATCGGCAATGGCTTCTATGAGCTAATCTAACGCATTTTTTGGTCATGCATCACTTTGGAATCATAACAGCCTTTACAGAACATTGGCTCACCGTTTGACATTACGCTCACGATATTGAAAAGGCGCAGTGCCCAAGGTCCCAAGTACATCATCCCATAGGCAACGTAATATTTGCTCATTTACCCATAATACATGACACTATTCTCAAGAACAAACACAAACTTGAATAAATGCGAAAATGGAACTTTATTTCACAGCTAAATAAATGGCTTTTTCGGCTCTGGCCAAAGCAAAGAACTGACCGCAAGTGACCTGCTGTTCCTCAGCTCTCTATAAATACTGACCTCTTCCCTCCAAAAATACAGTGGATGAAATATACACTACAGGCAAAAGGTTTGGGGCCACCCGCAGATTTTTAATGGTGCACCAAGCGCAATGTGACCCCGTGGTTTTGGGGAAGGCATTTATACAGCATGCCTTCTTGTTACATAAAATTGTTCACGTCCTACTGACATAAAATCATGTAACACAAAGGCATTGGAACGCAATTATAAAACATTGTGGTCAGTGATCAATCAGTCAAGACAGCTTTAAAATGTGGTCTGAGGTCTGGAATTCACCCAAAACCTATTCCCAATATTTTAAGCACTGAAGTCATTTCATGTGCAAAAAATTAGGAAAGGAAACAGTTGATGTGTGATTTTTAAAAAAATCTGAGGGTGGCCCAAAACGTTTGGCCTGTAGTGTCCAAAAATGTACACGGCGTGCCATTATGGAAATAGAGTGGGCAGTACTGAGTGAAGAAACACATTCTTTTTCATCGATCAAAGGTTCACCCACCTCACTGCCACTTGAACAAGTGCAGTAAGTCCAGTGTGCAGTGCCAGTTATTGTGTAGGCTCAGCATCTACATCCACTTTGCCCTAAAATCCTCTCACTGCACTTGAGCGCTGGTGGGCTGTCAGGCACACACTCAAGGCAGTAAGGTAAAACAGCCCGGCCCATTTCCCGGCTCCTCTGTTCGGCCGTAATTGCTTTTTATGCTCTGCGCCCGATATCTTTGCCAGTGCTGATGCAAGCTCTTTCCGGGCAGGATGGAGATACGTCATACGATCAGATTGCCGACTCCGCTCCGGTCCCATTGACAAATTAATTGAGGCAACACTGAACACTCCATGATATTTAATGGAACCACTTTCGCCTTCCTCCATCACTCTGACAAAAAATTAATATGCCGTTAAATTCACATTCTCGAACTGTATCTTCGGTCTCCCTCAAGCTGTGGGCCCTTACACAACACAGGCACGTTATTACCACAGAATATTCTTTTCCTTTCCTTGCCAATAGTAATGCATGGATCTAAGCTCTCAGATGAAGGCGACACTGCTGCTTAGCCAGACTGCTAGCTTAAAAATGCTTGAGTATAGTGAAGCATGCCCCCGTGAATAAATGATTTCCTTAAAAGAATGTGCGGAGCAAAGATTTTTTTAAACACAAAAGTACATGCAATAACAGCCTCTCAAACACAATCTGTAAAGCCGGGTACGAATTATTAGCGAGAGATTAATGCAATATTTACCTAATGAAAATGAAGATTTGTTACAAGCTAGACAAAATGAAAAAAATAAAAAATAAATTTAGTTGATAAAACAAGGCACAAAGCCAAATTTTAGCCAACCAGTGCCGTCATTTCTTTGAGCCACTCGACGTTTGAGTGAGCAAAGGGTACCATGCCTGCGTACTGATGAAATTCGTCCGAGTCGGATCGATAAATGCTTTGACTTTGTTTGGAGGATTGTAATAAGCAGCATTTACAGTAATACAGCAATGTCTCAGCAATGACTAATGTCTGTTTCTCCAGCAGCGGGACTCTCTTATAGTGAATCTGTCACTTCCCATTTCAGTTAACACACTGTTGACCGGGGCTCATCACTGGACAAATCATGTAGCCCCACTGAATACAAAGTAAATAGCGAGGTTAGATGCACACTATGGGCCACAGAACAGAAACATGGAAATAAGCCCAGTTCAGGGGAAACTGTTCAGGGGATTTTCTGGAGGCAACAAAAATTAGTATCGTGCCTCAGGTCAACATGAAGGAACGTGAGGTAACAGGATTTATAATCAAACAGCATTCTTATGAAAGACTGAAACATAATCGTTACCGTGCATATCTTTTTTTTTTTTAATGAAGAACTGGGCATGATAAAGTACATATGTGTGTGTTATATGGAGAGGGTGCTGCCAGTTAAAATTAATAAACTATTTTTGTTCTATCAGAAACTAAGCAATGTGGGCACTTTTTCTTCGGTCAATTTCAAGATGTAGTAGTTAAATTGTTAAAGGAAAAACATTTGCTGGCACTGCATACCAGCGGATGCTATAAAAATGGACAATGAACCTAAAAAAAAGAGAGTATTTCTGTCTTCTTAAAATATCTGCACCAAGCAGAATCTAAATATAGTTTTCAAATTTGATGATTTCATATTCTGTGAAGTATTTACAAGAGTATATTTTTAAATTTGATGATTTTGTATTCTGTAAAGCATTTGCTAAAGTAAACAGGATGTACTAATCAATCTTTAGCTTTAGCGATAATGATAGGAAGGTAGCAGATATTACATGTAATAGAACTAAAAGTTGAAAATAAATTACAAAAGACCAGTTTTATACTTATATATTTACATATTTTCAATGTTAACAAATCTACCGTACTGTATTTTCAAGCTAACGTGTTTAAGCTGTTTTTCTTTCCCCTCAGTATTTGTCACAGTCTTAGAGTTCATGGAGTTAATGATTGCCCCTCTCTAAAAGAGAGTTATGCCACCCTGACACTCGCAGAATTTTTGTCCCCCCAGTGCCGTGCAATGTGTCGTGGCAAGACGTGCCATTTCGGTGGTACGCAGCGGAGCCTTGTTTGCACCCTGTTTGCGCACCTTACATGCATAAGTTATGCAACGCACGGCCAAAAATGTGTGAAGTTCCTGCCATGCGCGAATGATTCGTGACGTGCGTGAACTATGCGTGAGCTGGGCGCACCATGATCACGTGCACAACTCGTGGCAACACCCTAACACAGTACGCATTGACACGCACCGTCGGCAGTGTTCATGCCGAGTTCGGTAGTGTTCACGCAAGTAGCACGCACATGGCACAAACATCGTGTGCCTAATGCGCGCCAAATTTTTGAACATTTCAAAATACGACACGGCACACACCCCCGCACCCTTCACACACTCCTCACGCTCGTTCCCGAAGACTTTAATCACAGTCACGATGCATTGCGTCGCTTTGTGGGAACAGAAATCATGTAAGTGTCAGGGTGGCATTAAATTAGTCAAACTTAGGCTTGAGAAAGGTATCAAAATTTATCACAGAAAAAACGGTGGCCTTTTGTGACCAAAATACCAAAAAAAATCTCTATTCTTACAAATGCTTGAATAAAAGGCTGTTATGGATACAAAACCTGTTTCAAATATTCCCTTAATCCATGGAAGGGATAAAAAAAAATCTGAAAGCAGCAACATGAGAACCATGCATTACACCAGAATTCATTATTATAATAAACTCAATTTAATTTTTCAGCCCCTTAATTTTAAGACATTGGATTTTATCAATCTTTTCCACACTTTTAATTTTCCTGATTGCCAGGCAAGTGCCATATCAAAGAGCTGGGACGAAAGAGAAATTTCACGCTCCTCAATTCCACTAAGACATGCCCACTGGCAATAAACTCAGCCCTCCGTAATCTCCCCAACTCCTCAGCTTCCATCTCCCTCTCAACAATTTCTCTCCAGCCAGAGACAGAGAAAGGGGAGCGTAAAAATGTTTCCATTGCATAAATACAATCTCTTGCAAGCTCAACCTCCCTTTCCCTCGCTTTCTTCCTCCCCTTTTTCTATTCTCTCTCTCTCTCTCTCTCTCCGCCCTCCCTCACACAGACACTCACAAACACAAAGCACAGATTCTTGGATGGAGATGTAATTGAGATCACCACGCACAATGGAAATAAAAAAGGGATTCATCCATGCAGTAGGCCTTTTTTTTCCACAGAACAACCTACAATAGTATCCAAAGGGCTGTTGCTTCAGACCATTTTTGCAAACTTTCTGCACCATCTCAATTTTTGTGCAGTGCAACAGCATGCAACCCAAACGTGGCTGCTAGGTCTAGAATGGTCACATTTTCTTTAATTTTACAACTGATAAATGCATGCTTTTGCATTCTTGTTTTTATTACAACAATCCTTGAAAAGGCAATTACAAGGAACATTTTCATGATGTAAAACAAAGTTTGGTCGAGGCAAATGCGGATAGCCTTGTCTGACAACTCGCCATCTTGTTTTTAAATCCCAGGCAGCGATTAGCATGTTTGGGAAATCAATGGTATTCAACACTGGTGAAATCACAAAGTTTCACGATGTTTCAAGTACAATAAATACATTTCCTTGTACCTCCAATCCTTGATTTTCTCGAAGGTTTCCCACAATGCAAGATATAAAAATGGTGATAAACAGAGGATCGTACATGAGTGGACAAGCCATATGAAAGTTATGAAACGAGTAAAGCTCACAACCAAACCAAAACTAGTATTTTCATACAGTAGCATAATTATAATACAACCATAAAGTAGCGTAATTATGCACTTGCATGAAAACTGCAAACAAATAAAATAAAATAAAACGGATGATCAACAGATCAATATGATATGTCTGATGAGCCATGCTAGAGCTTCAAACAGAAGAATTAAATAACATTAAACAAAACCAAGAATCATTTAAATGAACAGGCACTTAGTTTGGAGCGTTATTGGCCAAATAAAAAATGGAGCTTCAGGGATAGAGCCAGAAACGTGTATACACATCATGAGTCTCTGTCTGCAAAACTGCAAGAGGCTACATTTTTCAAAGCAATGAATAAATTCGTAGGCGACTGCTTCCTGGTGAATGGACAAACCACTTAAAAATCACCATTGTAAAATCAACTATTTCAAAGCATATGCAGCATCGTCCCAGTAGGACTTATACACTCTGTAAGAGAAGAATTAACACTGATCATGTAACAGCAGATGTTGGTTTAATTATATTTTACACTACACCATGTTACAGGGTCTGGTGTCTTGGTTTTAGTGAGTGAATACCCAATAACAAGCTGAAATTATCCCAGATGTATGATTATGCCAGGTTAGGTTAACATTTCTGGATTAGCTGCAAAAGGAAACAAAATGAAATATATATATATATATATATATATATATATATATATTTTTTTTTATTCCTTAAATGTCTTGTTTTACAACACTGCACATAAAAGCCGACTATGAAGGCCATCTGCCACGCAAACATATGTACTAAAGTTCCTTTATGTTATTTCAAACAAGAATATACGGTCCTCAACCTCCAGCTATTCAGTCACTCACCACAAGTCCTGTTGCCACTACCCTAGTCTTGTCGATCTGGACATGAAATGGCAGCTGGAGCGATTTATTGCCTGACACAATCAATGAATTCCAGTGGATGTTCCTCAACCTTCTGAACACTGACGCATTGATCATTACATACTTGAAGCACTTATCATTATTTGAAAAATTCTATCGTCCTGCATTAGAGGAAGCAATTTTTAAATTTCCTGCTGTGAAGCATTTTTATATCCTTATTTCTGATGCCATTTGCCTTCTTATTTGTTATTTCCCTTTGAGCGATACGGTAAAATCAGTTTTAGTTTCAATAATCCCTTTCATTATCTCTCAATTTGTGATAAGGAGTCATGTAAAAGGTTTTATAAAGGGGCAGCAACTGCAATTTCAGGGCAAATGGAGTCGCACCAAGATTGCAGTATCCACATGCGATTTCATAAACAGGCGCAATGGGTCAAAATATCAAAAATTCACAAAAGACAGATAAAGACCGTCGATAAAGTTATTGACAAAGACCTATATAATGGATTGCAAGTGCAATTTTACTTTCACTACATCACAAATTCCTTTATTTCCTTTCCACAGAGCTCCATGATTGCCGAGAATTTTCCACCTGTCCTACGACAGTCAATATTCTTGCCTTAGTTGGACCACCGCCACTGTCTTTTGACTTATTATGTTTTCCGGCAGTCAGTCCAGTCCGCCTTTCGTCCCAATATCGTGTATGCGATATCTATGGAACACACGGAGGGAGATTCTTCAAATTTGGCACAAATGCCCACTTGGGCTCAAAGATGAACTGATTTGATTTTGGTGGCCAAAGGTCAAGGTTGTTGTAACCTGACCACTGTTATGGATGTGATATCTTTGAAACATCAGGAGGGATCTATCTATCTATCTATCTATCTATCTATCTATCTATCTATCTATCTGTCTGTCTATCTATCTATCTACCATTTAACTCAAATGCCTGCTTGGACTCAAGGATGAACTGAACTGACTAAATGAAATGTTGGTGATCAAAGGTTTAAAGTCAAAGTCACCTCACGTCCGTCCTATTCTCGGTCCCCATAAACTTATTGTGGGCCATTTAACAGTTCAAACTCATACAGTATTATAGCTAAAATCAAACCTGCTGTGCAGCTTCATATTGGGTCAAATTGGTCATTTTTCAAGTTTTCTTAATAATTCCTCACTCTCCTTTTTCATTTCTTTTTTCAGCTTGATAAACTTAAAGCCATCATACTTCCACAATTTGATGGCTAGAGACCCCAATCTTCCTAAACAGCTTCAGAATGTGACAGCAGATGGAGGTTGATGTTGTACTGTTCTGTTGTACCATCCCTTCTCAATTCTTTCTTCATCTGATTGGCTTAACTTTTTTCCTTCAAAAGTAGTGATCTCTGAAGCTGAAGCTCTGAAGGCATCGCATTGTGAAGCAGAGGTGACTATTACAGTGCAGGTTCGAGCCCCGGTCGTACCAACTGGCAGAGGTCGGCAGCTTTTTCAGAGGAGTGCACAATTGGGCATTGTGCTACAGGGACGCAAATTGGGAAGGGTAATATAAGTTGCTTCGTTCGTTGCTTAAGGGCCTCCTGTTGGCCAGCTGGGCGCTCATCAGGAAGATTCTAAGCTTGTTCACGTCCGGGTATCCTCCGCCCTCGTTCTGAACTTGCGACGATTCAACCAATGAGTGTATAAGAAGCAGTGGCTGACAGGCACGTGCTTCGGAGGAGAGCCGCGAGCTGTCTCCACTCTCCTGAGTTGGTCGCATATGAGCAAGCCTTGTACATGGTTCCCCAATTTGGCATTCCAGATTCGGGTGGGATAGGAGAGGCCAAATTTATTTAAAAAAAGAAAAAGAAAAAAAAGAAATATTGATCTTTGTATTACAGACGGGGGTTGGTTTTTGGACTCTGTCTTTATCCTTCATAACTATTGAACAATGGGGTTATTTGAAAAGCATCATTCTAACAATGACAGTTTGGCTTTGTCAAGCTGACTTGAAGTTGTTCACTAATTTTACATTATTGCTGGTTTTGCTAAGAGTGAGCTTCAGGTGATTATCGTTGCACAGTGTGACAAAACTCTCGATCAGTCCAGTGCAGTCTTTTCTAAAAATAGTCTCTAAGTGATGACAGCATGTTTCTCACAAGAAATTATTCCCTGGAATCAAACCACATGACAATGTAGTGAAAACTTCCATTTCAAAAAAAAAAAATCACTTGATACCTTTTATCAAACTTTATCAGTTTTCTCTACCTGTATTATATAAGTCTGGACAGACAGGTTTGTACATTGCAACTCGACTCGTTGGTGGAGGGATACCATCACAAGACGGTAATTCTATTCCTTTATTTATTCACTTGACTATTTTTACGCAAGTGTAGACATCAGTTTATACACTTTAACAATGACTTAACTAAAATAAAATATATAGTCATTGAAAATAAATCAGTACTTAAACCCTGTTTTTGCGATTGTTGTAAGATTACTTTTGCGATTTTTAAGAACAGCATCAGCCAATACAAGTCCATCTGGCAATGAATCCAATTACTCTCTCAAGTGGCAATTTTTTTCCCCCAAGATGCAGTCTTTAATTTCCTCTCCTTTCCATGTTTTTACCAAGAGAGTCTGTGCGCCTCTAAAACCATCAAAGAGAGAACAAGGTAAAATTTTCAGCTACCGTAGTATCTGCATAAAATGTTTTTGAATTGTTATGCCTCAGTGATACATCAGACCCTGTGTCCTTTGATTGTACGCCTCTACAAAAAAGGTTTAATGATTCACTGATATAATTTTATTCTTCCCTTGATTCATATGGTTAACTGAATAAAAGTAGCACGCTAGGTGGATTACTTTAAACACTAAACCTTGGCTTTAAGCTCCATTCTCTGAGCAGGGGTGCTAATTGTCCATATCACAATAACTGCCATGATATCAAACTATACTTGAAGCTATACAAGCACAACTGCGACATGATCTTGGTCCTAATTAAAACTTCTGTCTGCTTGGGCCAGGCCAAAAGGCACGGAGATATCTCATTTAATTTGGATTTTCAGAGTTCTAGTGGTTTTTTGAATGATTTTCTTTTTACGATAAGACCATTGGCTCCTTTCCATTTCAATTTTTAATTATTGCTAGGACCAATGTTTCGTAATAAATAGGGCGAGTGGTAATTAAAATAGTATCTGACGTTGGTGCAGAGCTCCGAAATTGCTTGGTCCTATCAGGACAAATACACGTGGGAGACATTCCATTCTCTAATGTCACCAGCATTTAGCATATTGTATGCCCCTGGCTGGCAAATTAGTCACATTTGAAATACCATAATTAACAGACAGGAGCCCAACCTACTTATCAGAGCAAGCCACTTGTATTCAAATAAGTCAGGGGCTTTTTAAGGGATTGGGTCCAGGCTTCATTCTACAGAGACTAAAGGAGCTCAATGCATGGTGTTCTCCCCTACGGTGATAATGTTAAAATCCTGCTCTCAGTAACGTCTGCGGTTCCTCACCGAACTCTGTGCACACGGCTGCCGTCAAGGTGTCATAAAGCGTGGCAGACAGCCCAGCATTACTAAACTATCACCAGAGGTGCGGAGAATAATAACACAAAGCTTTCCTACATCCATTAGTGAAATGGAAAAATACAGGCTGCGACCTCAGCTTACTTTTATTCGAAAATGATACAGCGATCTCGGTCTTCCACCCCCATTCAAGTGCTCTGGCTCGTCTGGAAAGCGTATATCGTTCAGACCGAGTGAAGGGCAAAGTGAGGCATGTAATTGTGCTGAGTACATACTTTAGGGCTAGGCCATGGAATGGTTAGCAGGCTGGCAATTGATTCTGCATATCTACATATTTCCCCTAAAACAAGAGGCTAAGGAGCTTGCCCCCTTCCGAGAAGCCCAGACTGCTCGGTCAGCTACTAGCAGGCCTGAGCAGGCTCCGCCCACCACTCCTCTTTAGCCAGTCTTTGTCATCCGGGAAGCCAGCCTCTCATGACTGGCATTTCTTACACTTCTCCTTGTATACGTTCATCTTTTGCCACCAAACATTCCAGCTGTGCAGCTAGATATTAAAATTTTGGCACCAACAGGCCACAGCACTCTCTTCCAGTCATAGGTTGGATTAAGTGAGGGAGACTCCAGATAAAATATTTTCTTTTTTATGCTCCGTAGGGGCTTTTTTCTTGCAGCCCTTTGAAAAAAGTGTACGGCAGTAGAGGTTGCATTTCATGGTTGCTTTTAGAATTGGTGACCTTACGGTTCTCCCGCTCTTTATTGTCACTCATTACGACAACATTCTCTTCAATTTTTTTCTTTTTTTTTTTTTGCTTTTTTGGCCAGTTCGTCCACAATAATGGATGCTGGTAAAAAAATCGTCAGAGCCAGCTTTAAAGCTAGAATGCAAGTAAGAAAGCATCATAGGCAATGTGCAGTACTCTCACATGTGAATGCATCAAATAAAAATTGACATTCCAGGAAAGTGTGATTTTGAAATAAAGACTGTCAAAGTTGGGCACTTACTCAATCTGCGATAGCTGTTTACTTCTTTCTCGCTTCCAATAAGACTAATTGGTGAATCACTAATTTTTTGACATCAAATACTTTACAGATACATGCAAAAACTATAGCAAAAAGTTAAAAAAAATTTAAATTTAAATTTATAAAAGTATTTTTACTTGATGTGTTCAAACGTCATAAACAAATCTGATTAGTTACATCACCAGATTTTCAGTAATCTCATTCACAAATGAAGGAAGTCAGTTTCCAAGTATATGGCATCATTTCCTTGGTTGGTGGCTTGATAAAGTTAATAAGCTAGCTGGAAGGCAGTTGATGAGCAACTCATTATTTGTTAATGTTGCCTTGATTTTTGCCATGTTTTTTTTTTTTTTTTTCCCAAAGTCTACTTCAATATCAGTCTTCATCTTTCTCCCTTCAATTATGCTACTGAAATGAATTGCCACAGGCACTTGAGTAAAAAGTTTGAAAGTAATCATTTAAAGTAAAGGCAAGCATCCCCAAGTGCCTCTGTACTTTTGCAGATGCCGATGTTTGCTAGACACCATTCAACAAAGCTGCCAACTAACGACATGCGCAGCATCTGTCTCTCAAACTGATGCACTAGTCGTCCAGCACAGTACTGCACCACAGTATTCCACCTCTCTTTCAGTCCTGATCAAGGAATTAACCTATAACACAATTAAGCAAGAGCCCAGGTCTCACATCCTTCAAACCTGCACATTTGCATATGCTTTGTTCAAGCGAAGCAAAGATAAACGTTTATTGGACATAGGTTTTAGACGTGCCATTTTTGGATTTGTCTTTTTCAGTCAGTCAGCATTTACTGGTCTGTTAAGCTTTCATTCATTTAAGTTTGAAATAACAGCCACGCGATTTTAAAGCTCTCAAGTGGGCTGGACTTCATTGAAATCTACCAGTAATTCAAAGATAATTTACAAAACTGATGGCGTTTGCAATACATGCAATTGCAATCTGCTGTGCCCACCTCACTCAGTCATTTCTTTCTAGTCAAATGTGTGGTGAACATCACCGCATTGCAATACCCCAACGGGATTCTCATTCTGTTATCCACTTATTTAGTCACCTTTTGCAGTTAAAATTACTAAATAGAATTAGTAGCAGAGGGTTCTGAGATACTGAAGATAATGTACTTTCAATAGCTTTTATTCTTCTTCTTCTTGTAATCGTATGTTCAGGGCTACTGATTTTGAGAGGTTTGATACTTAGCAGTCAAATTTCCAACTTTCAAGGCTGAATTGATGTAAGTTTGGAGAAACAAGTCGTTTTGGGTGTGAGATACATTTCAATTTAAGGAAAATTTACTGTGGGATAGCTTGAGACATAGCCAAGCATGTCTCATGCCAAAAGCGTTTAAGTTGGCAATTATGTCCTAACATGGTCAGTACTGACACACTGTAAGCATTGCCGTCAGCTGACAACAACAAGATAGCCCCTAGTGAGGAAAGTGTTATTGCTCAATCAGGATGTTATGAAACACTTCAACCGCTTAGTGTTATGTATCCTAGCTTCCTTAAAAGCCGAGCACTTATAACCAAGTAGCCGTTTTACAACCATTGGGAAGACAATACATCGATACAAAATTTATCAATATCTCTGGAGATGATCCCCCGTTTATGAAACACACAGCTTTGTCTGAAATGGAGTTCATTACAGACTGAACATCACAGATTGAAAGCACCTTTGCCTCATTCCTGTAGTGCTGTGATCTTCATTATTATTGCGGATGTATTTTCCAATTTCATTATATTTAATTATCTTAGTTACTGAGACAGTTTCATCAGATAGCATGTACTTGTTTGAATATGAACCTCCTGATCATGATGACTATTGCACATCATAGACATAATAGGTGATTACAGATAATTGTTTAATACAATGAGTAGATCCCTACTTCCCCGGACGGTTCACTGAGAAATGTGGCATAGGCTTTTTTTTTTCCATCTGTGACCAGTTGCCGCAAAAGAACTCAGATGTAGCTGAAGAAAAGTATTTTGTGAAGACAGAGAAAAACAAATATCACCAAATGTCTAATATTTGTTCAAAAGTCTGAACAATTCTTGAAATCAATACTCCACCTGGCAGTTTTGACACAAATCTTATTCTGTGCTTGATTCAGCCGATATATTTTAATAATGGACCTCCACACTATGATATGGCCACCTCTTACAAATGGTGGACAACATCTCACCATTGCCAGCCCCATGTAGCCGTGCCGTCAGTGCTATTGACTATTTTTGTGAGAATTTTCCCATTGTAATAATGGTGAACGCAAAACAAATCAATCCCCATCCCATCTGTCAGTCCCAAAAAATAATTACTAGCATACAACACCACAAAGCACATACTCTAGAGCTGCAATACTAACAAAGAATGCGGATGCCATTCCGAACCCATGCCTTCTCATTAATTGAGTTAAGACCTCTGTCAATACTGCCTTTCGTTAATTTAATTACTGCTGAAAAGTCCGAAATCTTAGCAGTCTCAGCAGATATGCTGAAGGATCTGCTTCCGATTCCATTTGCATCCACTTCTCCTTTAACATATTTCCACAAGATGGCAGCCCAGCATATTAGAAATAAAATGCAATTCTGCTATCTGACAGTTCAATTTAGCTTCCTCAGCAGCTAAGATCATCAACTGCATGCTTCTCTGCTGTGATGGAGAATCACCTAAATATCACTTAACTGATCTAAGCTTTGTTGGTAATGCATACACTGTCTCCCCACTACATTACTGACACAGTGCCTGGCACAAAAATCAATTTTTAATTGACTAGAATGCTTCAGGAATGTAACTGCTTGGCTGCAGAAGCCAGCTGATGGATTTTCTCTTATTTCCCACTTTATTTTGTTTTATTCTTATTCTTCAAGCTAAGAGCATGATACTCGCAATTCTTAATTATTAGACTTTTAGGTTTAAGCATAACATTGAAAAAAAACAAAAAAAAAAAAAAACATTTACTGTGAATGTGTTCCATGAAGAAATCAAATACTTTTTACCTCAATGAAAAGGAAGGGTTACATAATCTCTTGTTACTCTGATCACAAGCAACAAAACATCAAAATGTTGCAGCATTTGCTGCATGATTACTATAATTCAGTCACTTCACGACCACTGTTTAAGTATCTCTGGCATTTTCTACCTTCTTCACCATCTTGGAAATTCGCCTGTTTTTCTAGGTTTTCTCATGGCACCGCAGACTTCCGCCATGGTCTATGCGTTACAGACTGCGGTCAGTCACTTACTTCTTCACAGACTTGCTCATGGATGCTTAGTAGAGACTATAAAAGTAAGTTACTACGACTGAGGATTAATTCTGAGGCTTTCATCATAGCCACACAATAGAATGGTCTTTGTTCTTGGTGTCTGGGAAGTGGACATATGTGACAAATGTGACTTCCCCAAGAAGTGGATTTGATTTATATCTTTTAAAACTAGATTACAGTTAGGGTATTTAGCGTAGGCTAAATGGCAGCAAATGGAAGAGGACAAAAGCCCTTTGTATTAGATTTATTTACATCTATTGACGAATTTCAGCTTACTTAACTATTTGCTCCAAAAAGAGTGTCAAAACACAAAAACCAACACTGACGATGGGCCAAACTGGTAAACCGGCGATTGCGAGCCAAGTTCTAAATGGAGGGGAAAAAGTGATAAAATTCCCTTTCTGTAGTCTAACAACAACAAATGCTTACCTTCAGAGCAAATCATCTTTGCATAAATCATGAAAAAATATGAAAGTGAGCCTGACCATTCCCCAAACAGACACCTTTCAGCGTGTGGTGGTGTTGCTCTTTCGTCAGACTCTTATATCACAAAATACCGAGCACTGACATTTTGCCAATCAGTATCAATCAAAGCAAGTTGCAACTGCAGCGTAACGGGCGTGGAACAGCAGCCTGGCAGATCAGAGGGTGAAAAGTGAGCTTTGCAAATTTAAATTGGCCACCTTATAAATTTGGAGCATTATTTGTGGATGTGCTATAACCAATGTGAGTCACGTGATACCTGGGCAACTCCAGTTGTCAGCCTGAACTACCTTACAGGCTTAGATTAGGCATAATTAATTTGCAAATATCCACAGATAACAGGAAATTATTTTATTGGAGTCTATTTTGTATAATCCTTGCATGGCCTCATAAAAAGAAGAATAATGTCAAAACACCAATGATAAAACTGGGGGTGGGGGGGTCAGTCAGGCTGCATGATTTAATTTCTAATTAACGCGATTGAACAGTTTTAACATGAATTACAACAGTGTGTTATCGTGTTGGTACTTGGCAATGGCCTTAAAATCTGAAAACGTACAAACAAAATAAAAATGAGAAAAGAATATTGTAATGGCTATCAGTTGAAGCATTATCCATTTGCAAAGCTCTCACACCTAGGTTGGAAAGATTTTTGTGTCCAAAATGTGCAGGTCTAGACATGGAAAACTTCAAATGTGGTTTAATTTCAGGCCTTGAGCAACACTATCGCTTAAACAGAAAACTCAGAAACAACACACAAAGCAAAATGCCCAAATATGGATGGCTTTGTGGACTGTTTCTTGAATATTGTTGAATAAAAACATTGACTTCCTCATAAGACAATTTTCATACATCCACCTGAACGAGGAGCTATTTGACTACATAGCATATACCACTTTGCTGAGGTACTTTGGAAAATACAATACACTAACTGATGGAGACGTAATGTACTTGATATTCATTCATTTGTTATCTAACCTGGTTATTTCTGACCATGGTCGCTATGGGTTGAACGCCATCCCAGCATCCATTTAGCAAGCGTCGAGAATACAAGGCGACAGGACCTTCCCTCCCAAAAATCCACTCAGGGAATTCTACAAAAATTACCACCAAAAACTATCAGTATTACTGTAGTAATTTTATGGTTTTTAAAACGCACTCGAGAGTTTAAACCTCTATTAACCAGTGTAGTATATCTGCTATATGAAGTAAAAGGGTTAGGGTTAGAGAGCCTGGACACCCTGTTGGTTTTGTTTCTTATAGCCAAATAAACATTTGAGAATAACTTGAATGGTCCGTCACTTTAATTTTTCCATTCGAATTATTACCCAATGTAGCAGATCTGCTACATTTTGGGAAGGTGAGCCAAAGGGTCGAATAGTTTTTTTTTTTTTACTATTTTTCCAAATATTGGCCTGTAAACAATATACTTAACAAGGGAAATGATTTTTACACAGTTGGAAATAGGTTTGGTTAACAGAGGGTTAATATTACTATTGAAATATTTTAGGGCTACCATAGCTGATAAAATAACACTACGCAAAAAAATAAAATAAAATAAAAACTATGGCAATACCATAGCTGCTGAAACGTACTACAGAACGCTACAACTACTCTATAGAACACTATACAATTCTTGTAGTGTACTGTAGCAACCATATAGTTCGTTTTCATTAAGGGTAACCAACTAAGAGTCTACTAATGGCCAAACAGTGCGAAAAAGCTGGCAAGATCCAAAGGGTACCCACATGGAGATGATGAGAAGTCACACAAGATGCTCCTAACTGAGATTCCAACGCATAACCGCCAAAATTTAACGCAACACTGAAGCAACCGCACCACTGTGCTGACCAATATGTGCCACTCACTTATAATATATTTTGAGGATCCAACAGAGAGCAAGTTTTTCTGTCACTATATTGCTGTTGCAGATGGATTTTGACAAATCATGACCTGATCTTTTTGTCATTCGTGGAACTGGGCAGTCTTCGAATGCGCTGTCTAATGCACCTGCTTAGCAACAGCCGATTGGGATCAATTGTAAACAAATAGTCAATTGCCTGATTATATCCAAAATGTGGGTCCACACCACACAAAAATGATGGTGACACACTTCTGCACAGAAACCAACTGGAACGTGGCACAGGTTGACGCAGAATACATACTCCAACCCAGCACGGCACATAAGCAAAACAGAAAAGTGTGCAGCATAAATATAGAGACAAAACCAAAATTATCACTATAATTACTGGGGTTTGTCTTTCCTTCCCATTTATTTTAAAATGTTCGCACTCACAGCACGAAGGTGGCGCAATTTGACAATGCACACAAAAATGACAGAAGAGGTATGTCTGTATGCATTTATAGACACACTATGCCAAGTGGATGCATTAACCATCCTGACTGTGAAATAAACTTGAAATATCAGAGTGTGACCCCAACTGCAGGCATGCAAGCAAGGTTTTAGGAAACTCTTAACATGCACTGATCTAGAAAAAAAAAAAATGTTCAAAAGTCTGAGGCTTGCTTAAAGCCTCGAGAACAAGATCTTCAGTGTACTACATTAATTGAGGACATTTTTATTAATTACCAAAGTAACTGATTGATTCTAGTAACTTTATCACTGAGCTTTCACTCCTCTTGCACTTATCTGGACACATATAAATGAAATGGAAGCATAATTAGCATATTCATGAATCAACAGAAACAAAATGAACACATTAATGATGCAATGTCAACAGTTTTCTTCTGAATGGTTTTATTTGTCAGAGGTACATTCCAAAACACTCAGCATTTTTTGGCCCCTCCAATATAATGCATTTTATTACAACTGTCAATCGATAAATGTTAAATTATATTTGAACATATAGAATAATAAAAGTATAATTATTTGAAAATGTTATTAAATCTTGGCAAATATTAAAGCCTCAATCACTGTATGTTATCATTACCAGCTGTAAAATGCCTGGAGGTCAGAAGCTAAAAGTTCTGCTGAATATATTTTCTCCCATGCACTGAGCCAGCAGATTTCACTAATTAGTTATACCTCCTGGTTGAAGAATTGTGCTAATTAGCAAATCCAAGTAAGTGAAATAACAAAAAGGAGAAGGCTTTGACTTTTTGATCCCAAACTTAATGCTTCAACTCCACTACCACAATTTAGTGTTTAAATTTAGATGCCCAGGCACTGGGATATATGGACTTCAGCCCCAGTCCGTGGCAAAATTCAGAAATCAGCAGAATGCAGGGTCAACCTTATTAAACATATTTTTAAAATGATTTTTTCACAGCCTACAAGCCTAGGTCGTAATCAATCTTCGCTGATATCATTCTATCGCTGAGTTTAACTGCGTAATTTGCTTTCTTTTTTGTGTTGCTACGTTTCTGGGGCATTAAAAAGTAACCTGTAGGGCTTTAGCAGATTCACTACATGGGTTCACCATCATATCAAAAAGCAATTAAAATCCAAATCAAAATTCAATATATCATTTTAGTATAGATCAGTAACCATCTGGCATCTATCCACTGACCTCCATCATAAAATATTTTCGAGAAATTAAAGACATAGAATGACAGTGAAAATAATATTAATTTCTGTTAAATGGGGCCCTTGAGATACTATTCACCAAAAATAAGCTCCAAAACGTAAACATTTTTTAGGAAGCTTATTCTGCATTAAGCTCATTTCAAACTAACCCACTACACCATTTTGGGTTAGAAGTAAACGCCAATCATTTCGATTTAAATCAATTTTCTGTATGCACATACCTACTTTATTTTGAAACACCCCAAGCTAGAATTACTGTCGATTAGATTTCTCATTCCACATTAAATACACATGATGGTAGGCATTAAAGGACATTTATGGTATTTTGAAGCCCTATTTTCCCATCTATTTGAGTCTTAATTATTTATTATTATTAATATTAAGCGAGAATGCTACAACTGAAGTCTGCAAAATGGCAGCAGTGTAAGCCAATGGGGCATTCTCCAAGTCAAAGTACTTCCACGAACAGTTAGTGTTTTTGTCAGTGACAGGCTCAGATTGTTTATATAGCACAGCATCATGATAGCATCATGAAAGGATCCATACAGAGATATACCTTTTTGTTTACTGTTTATTGTTTTTAACGTTATCATGCCATGTTTTCATGTGTAATTCTGCCAGCTGAACACAGTAACTTTAGCTATTTACATCCATTGTCTGTAGCTGCTCTCTCCACTCTTGGACTAGCATTTTTACTCAGAAAAAGTGCTTGGCGAGGATTTCTTCTCCTGTTGACAGCCAATAGTTATGCTGGTCAAAGTGGTCATTGCAAACAGTAGACTGCAAGGTGCAGTGAACTGAGAGGAGTGTTTCTATCAGCGTGCAGAACAACCAGGCACAACTTCAAAGTGTAGCACGTCGTTTTGACACCACAATTCCGAAATACGCAAGCACAAGCCGATGTTTATCATTTTTTAAATCTTTTCAATAAGTCTAAGCCACACTTTCTGTACTTTGTACTCCACTCCTCTCAGGATGGCTCTTGCTAACTCACATTTACACCGTAGTCTTCCTGCGACAACTCTCCTCCTACTAAATTTAGAAGAGCGATTGCGCTCCTTGAGCAACAGCTCAGATAAATGTCCGACACTCATCTACCTCCATGGGAATTCTTTCCGTGATTTTGTCGGCTATGTAGATAAGCAATCTGAGTCTGTCAGTGGCAAGGGAATGCACTTGTGGCAGGCCGAGGGAGGGCCCGGGCGGGGGATTGAACCCCAAACTCCCGGGTAAGAGTCGCACGCACTGGCCACATCGCCAAAGAGCCAGGCTTGTTGGCTAGGCAGCCAGGGCGCGTACTTATTCGGAGGCATTTCAAGTGACAGGACCCATCTACAGTCACACACTCTGCTGGCGTAGTTAGATGCAAATGAATTCCCTGCTTAATTACACTGCAGCCATTTTGCAGTTTGTAGTTTTCTCACTCAATACTGGACCAAGACCATCTCAAAAAATGTCCTGATTAATTATTTAGACACAAAGTTGAAAGCCTAGGTAAAAAAGTAAATAAATAAAACTATATATATATATATATATATATATACACAGGCACACACACCTGAATTTATCTTCTAAGATCTATCACTTTGCAGCTGCAATTTAAAGGGGATGTTCGCATTAAAAATCAAGAAATCTATCCATCAATAAATAAATAAATAAATAAAAATAGTGCAGTTTACCTATCCAGATAGTTTCCAGTGATTTGAGGATGATATCAACTGCTTATTTCAGAAATATAATAGATCTCCACAGCACCATGTGGTGGTTGGTCAGAGTGCACCAATATAGAGCGTTTATATAGAGTTACTGGAGGAGATCCACAGGCCTTGTTTTGCATCATTTTTCAACTACTTTCTACCGAGGTACGCCCACTGTGCATTTCCCCGTCTCAACTAAAGCATGCCAGTATCCTGGGGTTTCACAACCTTATTCTACTTTCTATTTTAACAAGCTGTTATTCTTTCTTAATTAGGTGCTTTGATGTGTACTGGGATTATTTGCCTTCATAATCCACATTATGACAGACACTGCTTTGCTTTGCCCAAGTTTGTATTGCGAATGCTGCAATAGATTGCCAACAATTACAAAAGAGAGGTAACATGTGACGAGTAAAAGGCTGAAGTTTACAGGCTCCTTACTTGAGCATGCTCTTTGTGATTTGATATCTCATTTGTGAATATGTCCTTAAACTTAATGACAATGCATTTTTTGTCTCATGATAATTAGTTTTTTTTTTTTTAGTCATTTTAATATTAATTAAAATTATCTAGCAGCTGGTTATAGGTTTGCCTCCAGTTGTGTAACCTTTCACCTATTGGGAGCCTATTGATTCACCTCAGTCTGTAATTGAGCGATTTGAAGATAATATATGCAATTTTATGCATAACGCATGGGTTAACAGTAATGTGGGCAAAGAAGCAATCGATGCCCACAGAAATGAAATTCTTCATGCCAAGCAGAGCTATCTCTGACATACATTTAAAGCACCTAGCTAAAACATCAGCAATCTCTTAAAAAAAAAAAAAAAAAAAAAAACTGTGACTGCCGTAGTGGGTGGAGCAAAAAATAGAGAACGCAGGGGTCCCTCAGGACCGTGTTTGAGAGCCGCTGCTTTATAGCCCTGCGCTGGAAGGGCTCGCAACTCCATGCAGAGGTAGAGCCATTTCCTTATAGTGCTCCGCATGACCTGTAAAAATGTCAGGGCTCATAATGTCGCTTGCAGACACGGAGGCATTAACGCAAATGGAAGTTAATGCTAACATCAGCAATTTCTCTCATACATTATCCTGAGCGGTTGAACAGAGGAGCATTTCACGCAGGTCGGCTAGGTTGATGGCTTTGACTCCGTGAAGCTCCACTTTCTGAGACTAAAATGTGATGTTTAACACTTATGGTAAACCCATGCTTTCATTTGTATCCCTGTATGTAATTTGCCATTTCATTTTATCATGCACTTTGCTGCCTGGTGTTTTAAAAGTGCAATAACAATAATAATAGTAATAATAACAACAAGAAGAATATGAAGAAGAATTTGTTGTTGTATGACACTCAAAGTAAAAATAGGCGCCACATTTCACCCCATAACAAGCACTTATTTGACCCTTTGGTAATACTTATTACATCCAGCTAATTTAATTCCTCAGTGTAGCACTGGTGGTGGCTAAAAATCTTTCAAATGGACAAGCCTGCGGAACGGTAAAAATATGAGTTCAGGCCCTGAGCCCAAACACAGCTCAGCTTTTCTGAGAATGTTGCACCTGGAAGGATACTGAGAAAACAGCGTATCAGCATTCCTTGGTGATTAATGATATCTGCTGTAACAGGAGTCCTAATGCATGTGACAAACGACAACAAATTAAATATGCAAAACACACCTTTCTGCTTAACTACTGACTATAGTGGTAATTTGTTTGGGCTGCAAACACAGCTCCGACATGCTATTAAATTACGCAACGTTATACAATATTCAAATGCTTTCCTTCTAGCTATTTGCAGTAATCATGAGACCAGGGAGAGTGCAGTGCAGTCTTAATCAAGGTTGGATAAACAAATGCTAATTCTGATGCCGTACTATGACGAGGTTTAATCCAATAGCAGCTGTTCGCAATCCTCACGTAGTCTCACAAGAGGGGAATTTAACATCAAGTCTGATCCTTAATTAATATCATTTCACATTTCAGTTTTATTTTTTTTAAATTTACATTGCAACCAGCTCATGGTTTTAGGTAGTATTTCAAATCCCTTTCTCTTATGTGGCAAAAAACATTTAGCACTGTCTTCACAGTCTAAGTGCTGAGACCGCGGCACATCTTGCTATAAACTTTAACAGTGTTGTCAGATGTAGTTTGCAACTTTCACTGCACATATCGTAGACGCAAGTCTAGTTCTCGGTGTCAAAAACATGGACCGCGTGGCTTAATTGAATGATAGGCATGTTTTTGGCTGCATATGCATTAAAGCAATGATAATGTCATTATCATAATGAACACCTATTGGAAAAACAGACGGTGATATCAGAGCTTGAGAAAGCTCTGAATACACAACTTCATCATACCCAAATTCACAATGGTGCAAGTATGCCAAATTCCATTGGAATCCAGACAGTAATTATGGAAAAAATCATTGATAAAAAAAGTGAGATTTTCCCTCAAACATTTGGTCTGGTGATTTGCACACAAACAGATTGATACGTCTATTCTAATTATTGACCAGCTGCAATGACTAATTGGTCATTTCCCGCCAGCACCACCCGTAATTGGACGAAGAGTTTAATAGTGAGGGCGTAATTCTACTTAAAGGTGGGTACTGCGAAAATTAGATGACACACATGGGAGTGTCATTCAAATGAGGCTGTGCAAAGCGATTTTTGGAATTTTGCTGAAATATAACACCATCCATGCATGACTTCAGAGAACAGCACTCTCTATTGCTTGATCTATAAGTTTCAAGATGATTTCACATTACTGGAATATTATTATTTTTGATCTCCAGAGGTATATCGCTTGATTTGTACAAATGTATTTGCTTTTAAATGAATGCCCCGGGCTTCAGATCAAATTATTCACTAAAATCATGACCTATAACTGTGAGAGAATACTTGTTTTATGATTGTTGCTTTAGTTATTACATCTTAGAATTATAGATAACAACCATAAAAAGATTAGTTTGTTGCAAAGAATCTTCTGCCAACACAGAGATTAATGCCTTTTATTTTACTGGGCAGTCAGGTCAAATTTCTCAGCACTTGACACAGTTCAAATAAGAAGCGAAAAATGTCCTCAGGCTGCATTTTTTTTCATATGCAGCATTTGTGTTTAAAAATGTAAGCTCCAGCTTAGTATGCAAAACACAGACCATCATAAATCCTTTACTCGTGATGCGGAAATGCCACAATAATTGTTTAGGGTCAAATGCATTGATATTCATCCATGGGATTTTTGTGGCTGCTGCAAATCCCCTCCCATTTTACTCTAACCCTCAACTTTTTCTTAAGAAAATGTCAAGGCTCTTTAGAGTTAATCGTGCCTAGAGCAAAATAACGATGGGCAAAGTAGTAATTGGACAAAATATGCAATACTTATTTTATATTCATTCTGGTCAGTCCTATTACTGATAATAACCTCTGAATAATGTGACTGGCGAGGAGAAATTTAACCTTCCCAGCACTGCGGATGCTGCATACGTTTAAAGGAGTCATAATGCAAATGCAAGTGAAAGGTGTGAAATGAATAATAGCACAAAAAGTACAGAAATATGAATTAAACAAATACACCTCACGTGCCTTAAAACATGTTGTTCCGAAACTCATTCAGATTCAAAGCAGTATCGGAGAACTGAAGCAAGGGGTTCGTTTTGTATGTTTGTTACTTGTGGAAACCCCTTTGTTTTTGTAAGTATGTCGATCATCATGTCTGTCTCTCTCTCTCTGTCCATCTGTGCTCACTCAAGCGTCCATGATTTTGGAGGTATCAGCTTGACATTTATACCACCAGAAGCCATATGTCCAAGGATGAAGGGGTTCAATTTTGGAGGGTCGTGGACTAGGGCTCGACTTCTACGGTCGACCGATCGGCTATAACGACCGGATGACCTGGGGAAATCAAAGTTCAGGTGGTCAAAGCGAATAAAAAAAAAAAAACAATTGATGTTTTCAGTATTCATTTCTTTCTCATCGTTGGAGATGGTAGATATCATGACCCTACAGGAGCCTTTCAACTTTGGTAAAAATCACTGCAGCCAGAACATTAGTGACAAAAATCCCTTTTACTTTAGATGGGGCTGATTTTGCCAGTTTTCATGACCATACATCAAGAGCACTGAGTTCTCCTCAACACCACTTCATTCAACATGGATTTGTCTATCAACTTCTGCATCTATGTTTAATTAGGTCAAAGGTCAATTTCATCCAAAAGGTAAACACCCCATTTTAGTTAATATATTGTGAACAAGACCAGCTTGAGACATGAAATCAAAGCCAAAATATTCTGAAAGATTGACCCTTTGAAGCAGTATTGGGTACTTCCGGAAAAAAAAAAAAAAAAAGAAATAAGCCCTTTGTTGCATGTTGTCCAATATTTTGGACATAAGTTAAGTGGGGTTTATTTTCTCTAGGGACATAGATACCCTGAAAACACAAAATGTACATTTTACTGGACATTTCAAGATAATAATTTCCTCAATAGGTGCCTCTCTGATTTACCACAAACAATCACAATGGCTGCATCCACAAGTAAGAGGTAAGTTGACGAAAGTCAGAAATAGTTTTATATTGTTCAAGTTTAGAATTTTGCACCTGCACTTTTTTGTTAAATAACCAATTTTGTTCCAATTTTCAGAGATGGTGGACATCAGGCACAAAAATGTCTTTATCTATATGTTTTTTCATATCAATTGTTTGATTAATTTAGTCGACTGTTTTCATACTGCATCTGAGGCCACTAACAATCTTTGCAATGAACAAAATACAGTGCTGAGAAAAAGCATTAGCGCCATATTTCTTTTGTTTTTGCATATGTGTTGAAAATCAAAGTTTCATGATGCTGCAATCCAAAGAAATTCAAAATCAGATGAGAAACAATGTCATTGACATATAACAGTCTGGAAAAGATTAAAAATCCATTTCAGTCAGGTAAACTCATGTATTTATGATTGAACAAATTTTATTAACACGTAGATGTAATGACACTTGAGTTTGGCGAAAGGTTCTGCTCTGGTGGTGCTCTCTACAATGCATAGCAAGAACATACTAAACGACAACACAATTAGGTTTGGAGCAGAACTTAAGGATCCCCCCCACTGTCAGAGAAAGCAGAACCAAACAGGTGGAGGCTGGGGTGGAGGTGGCAAACAAATCTCACCTTGCTCGTGAGGGATCAGATTAAGCAGCAAAGGTGCTCATGCTGATTGTGCTTAAATAGACCAACGTAATAGGTTCTTTGCAGTTGCCGCTCCGTGATTGGAGTACTGTCGCTGATGCAGACAACCGCATTGGTAATGTAGAATGACCCGAGTTTCCTGCCTGAACTAGTTCCACTTATTTCTAGGGTTCTTGGACTCCAGCAAACTACTGTGAGAGCCATAATCTACACATGTAAGAAAAAAAACCTTGGTGAACCTTCCTAGGAGTGGCCAAACTATTGAAATTCTTCCAAAAGCACATAAAAAACTCAACCAGGAGGTCATAAGAGAACCCAGACTGACATATAAAGGAGTGCAGGCCTCATTTGCCACAGTTCAGGTCAATGTAAACGTTTCCACAACAGAAAATGCTGTTCACACCAAATTTGGACCCTACCGTCTACATATGTCTCAGGCAGCACACCTCGAGATTCATTGGAACTGGCAATATTTTAAGTTCAGTTTTGGTGAGCTTTAACCCGCATTAGCCTCAGTTTCCTATTCGTAGCTGACAGTGGAACTTTAAGTTCCAAGATTCGACATGTGTATTAAGGAGACGCTCTCCTGCGCTGTTGTAGCATGCAGTTATTTGAGTTACTGTAAACTTCTAGTGAAATTTAACTAGTCTGGCCACTCACTCTATTTTGAACAGTCTTATTAACAAGATGTTTTCACCTGCAAACAATTGCTCACTGGATGCTTTTTTGTTATCTTGTCTGTATACAGCAGAGACTGTCACTTGTGGAAAATCCCACAAGATCACCACTACATGAGATACTCCAACCACTCCATCTAGCACCAACAGTGATTCTTCAATCAAAGCCATAAAGACCATTTATCTCTGATGCTTGGTGTGAGCAACAAAGGAAACAGCCTGAAAATGGCTGCCATACTTTCATGTACTGAGTTCCTGCTAGTTAATTGGCTGTTCAGATATTTGTATTAATAGGCAGGACTACGGAGGTGCCTAATAAAGTGCTACTGAGTGAACTATTCATGTATAGGGACTATAGAATGGAGAATTCTGTTTTCACATAGTCTAATCCCATGCTAAAGCCAAACAAGTCCACAAAATTAGTTTAAGTTTCTTTAAACAAACTCACAACCTGATTCCCGAAAAGTGTGTCAGAATCTTAACAAAATGGAGTTGAAACAATATGACTTTGCCGTGTTTTGGCATAGGGCTTTACCTTGCAGCTGCAGAACCAAGTGCAAATATGACCCATAGAAGAGTGCCAGTGTCACTAAACTTAAATAAATGAAGACCTCGGCTAGGTGACATACCAACATGGTAAAGGAAACTTAGGATTTCAGTCATGGACAGGGCCAGTTCGGGACACAAGAATCCATGCTGACCCAATACTAATCTGAGCACATAGTTCACATAAGTTATACAGTAACTACAGGAAACATTTTTATACTTAGAAAATATGCCTTCCAGTGGAAGTATATGTACTCTCAAGAGAATAAAACAGATGAGAACATTTTCTTTCTTTCATTAAATAAAGGCAGATCTAATTTTATTGGGGAAGCTATTTTTGGCTTTAGGGACAGAGTACACTCCGGGATACACCATTCTTATTAAAAAACAAAAACACCAAACAAACAAAAAAAAATATGGTCTGAATTCTGTAGACTTGAGACAAAAGTGTCGAGATAATCAGCATATTAAACCCCACAGTATAACCATATGTTAATTATGTAAATGATTCATTTTAATCAGTGAGAACCATGTAAAGAGTAACTAGGAATGCAAATGTTAGGAGTTATTAAAAATCTCATTAATATTCATCTGGGTCCTGCGCGTGAATGTATCCATTTGAACGGATGAATTAATAGTTTGATGAAAGATGAAAGTGTTCGAGCGGAAGACTGAGGGAGACCATCTGTCTTACTTTCTGACCCTCCCAGGCTTGAACTGTTCTGGGACAACTGCGAGCGAAACAGCCCACCGACGGGCAGGGTCTGTTTATGAGGTAGCCGAGATGAGGTCAGTGGGTCAACTGTTGGTCACTGACCGCTCCGATGCCTGCTTCGACCTTCAGACAGAGGCGTCCTCGGGTTCAAGAGCAAGGCCGTTAATTCAAGTCCACTCAGATTGCTGAAGTGAAGCCAAGGTTAGAAAATCTCATTCATCTGATCAATCTACTAGTCCGTTATCTTCTACCCTCCCTCTCACCTGCCGGTGACCTTAACTGCACATCCAGACTTACAGGGCTACAGGACTCACGCAGATAACACACCCAGACACCTCTTCGGAGTCACTGAAAATAAGAGAGGCATACACACTGAATGCGTGTGCGTGTGTGTCCAACTGTGCAAGCAAAAACAGTTCATTAGTAAAAATATTTCTAGTTAAAAACTTAAAATGCAGAGAGCATGGGTAGAACACTCTCCAGTATTGGAACCATCTGAAAAATAAATGAATAAATAGATTAAAAAAAAACAGGATTCAGTAATTCTCTGTCCAAATGTGGTCACACTTTCTTATAGCCTCCATTAGATGTTTGCCCCACAAAAAATTTCAGGGGAAAAAAAAAATCTGGAATGAATGTTTTAGCTGGCAAGTGCCATCTCTGTTATCTACAGTCTGGTGCTGCTCAGTGGGGCCCTGCTGAGCCCTTCAATTATATTCACCTCATAGGCTTGTTATCCACTCCCCCAGCACACAGACCCACAGCCAGAGAGATGCAGGCAGAGAAATGCAGGGCTCCGAAACAATCACCCACGGCCCTCCCTCTCATTACTCAGGCGAAATCGCACCATGAAGAGAATAGAAACTGGTTATGTAACCCGGGGAGATGTGCACAGTTTTTTTTCAGCGAGCCATTTATTTTTTACATCTTCACTTAATTTTTTTTTATTTGTATTTCGTTAGCCATCATAATAACCTCAATGTGTTGCTTATAATTAAATACTGTACATGTTTCGGTTTGATTGTTTGTGTGTTTGTTAAAGAAGAGGGCTGGGACATGGAATTCAATATATGTTACGGTGTTTAGATTGATAAATGCCTCATTGCGGTTTCAAATTGAATTTAAGAATGACTGCTCGTGCCAAGACGAAAAAACACATTTTTCACAATGTCAGGACTTCTCCCTTAAGTTATTAATATGATGTCAATTGGTACATGTTACATTTGTCACAGAATATTTGTCCCAGATTATTATGTTGCACTCATGACCGAGGTATAGAAAAATATATAACTTGAGAAACAGAATACTGACATTGCTTCCATGTTTACAGCATATTCAGAAGTGTACTTCTCAACCTACTGCCATTAATGCCAATGTGGATCACAAAATTTAACAAGAAAATGTCACGTCTTTAAAATTGAAGGGTGTATAAAAGCTTCTTCATGGAGTAGAGAGCGAAACCATAGTCATATCACAGCCAGTCATTAACGAAGGTAAAAAGGTCAGAGTTCAATCCTTATCTGTTTAAATCAATTTACACTTTCACTTCCCCACGTGTTTTCATCTGCCGAGGGTGAGACGAAGCCATCGAGCAGGAGAGACACTCAGATCACTCCTAAAATATTTGAAGCAGCAAGCTAAATGCAAAGAATTAAACAAAGTAGTAGGAGAAGACTGTAGTGATATGACTGAATTCATGCTGACATTGATAGAGAATGCTGGAACCAGATCATTACACAGCTACCAGCACTGTAGGAAAAGGGGCTGAGCGACTACAGAGGCCAGCAAATTACCCTTCACAACTCGTATTATAAGTACATACAGCATTAGAATGAGTGATGTGGGTCGTTCATCTGACGTGTATTATTGATGAACAGCAAGCACATCCGAGTAAAATTCTCGCAACTTGTGGCAAGTACTTCCTGAACACTTGTATTTGAATGTTTAAATACTGAAATTAAAGTAGTCATAATTACCTAAATAATCGCACGTATTTTCATGAAAACTGCTTATTATTCAGAAAGGCGTTTGACCGCTGATTGAGAGCGTGTCACTTGTTCGTGAGAGAATGGGCTCATGCCATTAAATTTAAGAAATTTTCTTGGTACTTCACATATCCATGCAAGTGAATGGCTCTTTATAGCACCACAGCTTACCCAAGACAAAAAGACCTGACCAGCACTCTAACACAAAGTGCAGGAGAAATGGCGCTTTAAACATACCAAAAATTATGTATAAGCTATATTATTTATATTTTGAAATAGATGTATAGCATTGAAGGGTGGTTTATGAGTAGCGGCTACACATTTTTCAGCACCTCCAAAGATCAGACGAGGAGGTAAATCCTTAGGCTAAATATAGGCTGCTGACCACATTCATAAACAGATCACGATTCGCCCATTTTTCTCTCCGGCTAATGTTTGCATTCAGGTCTGCTTACAGCAGATACAAAGTCGTGTATTTTCTCAACTACGAATGCTAGCCCCATTATTTCCTGAACAGAACTAAGCTCAGTAGTTGAAAGCCTTACTGGCTCACTCATTTGTATTCTCCAAGCCTTGAGGTCCTCTAGCATGTGCCATTTGATGCTAATTTTCATGGATGGATTCAATAAAATTGGCTAAATTCAGCAGGCTCTGATGACCTTCTACAGCTATACACCTAGTCTTTCATAAATACTCGTTAACTACTTAGGCATTGAAGATATTTTGACTGGCCTGACATGCTGTCATTATTATTTTAAATGTTTTGATCTTTTCTCTGCACCTGAAAGAGGTTAAAGCACTGACCGAGCACTAATATGCTTATCAAATTAAAGGCAAAACATCAAAAGCAATCTTGTACACAGAGGGTTAATGCAAGACGTCCCAAATAAAATAGAAAAAAGGCCCTCCATCAATTTCATCTGCCTCGGTGATGTGAGTATAGTGGCATTTGGTAATGACGGGAACATTCCAACAAATCAATAGTTATTTAATTCCCAACAAGCTCCTGAGTCCATTAAACCTGATTACATTCACCCATTTCAGCTGGGTGCAGTTATTTTTCCTGCACACAGGCACTTAATCTATAAAAGGAACTTATGAGAACTTTCAAAAGCAATTTCAACATCAATCAGCATAGCATGCAAGGCGTGATTTGGCTGTAATTATTTATTGGATATGGACACCAAGAATTGAACACACCCCTCTTGCTGACACTCACCCGCAAATAAGATTAGAAAAAAAAATAGAGTTGACCAAATACACAAAGGAATGTATCAGGGTTTGATGCTATACTGTATAATGTTTAAAATTGCAGCAAAAGAACTATCATGTTAAAATTATGCTACCACTATTAAATATATTACAACTGTTGTCCATAGCTGGCGAGATGCTTTTTAATAATCCAATAATTGTTGAAGTAACAACCTGTCTTTGCAAGCTGTTGAAAACCAAATGGCAGGATCAAATTCCCAACACAGAGATCCTCTCCCGCGCCAACATGCCCCGCATACACACTCTCTTAGAGGAGGCACAGGCAAGACGGGCTGGACATGTCCTGCGCTTGAGTGATCAGCGTATCTCCAAGTTGTTTCTGTACGGCGAACTGGCAGAAGGAAAGCGCAAAGCTGGACGACCCAAACTCCGCTTCAAAGATCACCTCATGACCGCCCTAAAAAGCTCACAAATTCCTGTGGAAGCCTGGGAAGACCTTGCCGTAAACCGAACACCATGGCACAACCTGATGAGTAGTGGAGCCTCTTCAGCTGAACAGTGAGTCACGGCTGGAAATAAACGGACAGTACGGCAAGCGAGAGAGTGGTCAAGAGAGTTCCTCGACCCAGTAACCCAGCGTCCCAGAGTGCACATTCTGCGGCAGACAGTTCCGAGCCCAGATTGGACTAATCAGCCACCTTTGTAAACACCCAGCAAACCAGTGAAGTCGTGGTTCATCATCGTTAACAACAGACAAACATCATCATATTGATATAACTCTAAACTCAAAATGAATTGATGCAAAACATTCAGAGCCATGTTCATACTGAAAATATAATCAGTTCAAGTATAAAATTAAGCCATTCATAATAAATGTTGTTTCTCTCTAACACTACAAGCATTAATACATATTAAAGAAGCAATATGAGTTCTTAAAGATTAATTCAAAAGAACTGTATCTCTATGTGTGGTGGAGTGTGCACGATTATGCGTTATACCCATTTTCTAGAGATAATCCGACCCCATGAGAGAATCTATACAGGACTGGTTTACAGAGCTTGTATGGCTTCTATTCCAGTAGCAATATAGAATTATTAAACATCATAGACATCTGAGTAATGGAAAAAGGTGAAATATATGTCAGAGTAGATACAATGTGAGAAACCCAGAATGAAATGAGTGCCCACTGCATTGTGTTCTTTTCGTATTCACAGCTGTCGGACAGATTCTTGCCGCTCCGAAAGCAATATGGACGACTGAAAACATGTAATGTGAGAAAAACCAAACATTACTGACAAAAAGACAACCCGGACAGCAAGACTGCATGGTGGTGTGATCCACACAGACTGTTTACAGTACCACCCACCACTAAAGAGCCAGATGTTTCTGGAAAGTCAACAATGAAAGAAGCTGCACATTAATACAAAATTACTTCCCTGTCATTTCTAAATTGAAATAAACCAAGATGTAGTAGTCACTGGGTGTTGCGCTTGTTATCAAAGCTAGATATGAGTTATAATCGCGGATTAATATGTACAGTGAGTGATTTCCATACATGCGAGGCTGATATGAAGCAAACTTGCAATTGCAGTCTATAATATCAGACAGCTGATTACGCTAAACAGTTACGCAAAATGACAGTAATGTTACGCTAATACAAAATCAATTTATAAGTAGAACTGTAATTTTAGTGGCATTACTTTGATAGCAGGCTAGTTATCTGGGTGAGTGACATACGGCTGGATACCATTTTTACCATTAGCTAAACCTTGGAGTAGATGGGCAGGCTTTCCAGGCTGCAGCCCAACATCAATGCAAATACTGAGCAAACAGAATATACAAAAAAAAAAAAAAAAAATCATTTGAGATGATACCATAATTGTATTAACGCCTACAGCAGCCAAGCAACCATCGACCAGTATATTGGCAACCTTAAACTACACTCCCACAACCTCATAGTAACTCTCTAGCAACTACTCAATAATGGCCTTGCAACCACTGACAGCACCTTGGTAACCACCTAGTAAGACCCTACCAACCATTTTGTTACACTGCTGTGTTATAGGCACCTCAGCAACCACCAAGGTCGGCCTTAGAAACCACCTTATAAGAAACCGCTAAATGATTTCCTAACAGCCACCTAATAACGTCTCAGGAACCAATTATTCACCCAAGCAAAGCACAATAAACCTGTTAAAAGCTTAGCCTAAATTTTGAAGATAAGACTTACTCATTTGAATCCCGAATTAAACGGACAGCACCACCACTATACGCACCCCTGCTACTACACTCATCTTACCAATGCTGCTAGCATTCAGCTTGCCAAGAAGAGCCCCTTAAGGAACTGCTTTTCTGGCATAAGTAATGATATCACGAGAGTGCACTTTATCATCTTATCAAATGTTGTACGGACAGCTTTTAGAAAAATCCCACACAAGGCGCCTTATTTTTTAAATAGCTAAAGCAGGGACCATTATAATAAGTTCCTTTGCCACCTCAACCGGTGGTGGGATTGCTGAGTCCCTCGTAGAGCTGGGATGGACAGCAAATCCCTTGCCCTGTGGTCAACCTCGAGAAGCAAAGGCATGAATGTTAAGCAGGCGGAGGATCAATGCAGGCGAATATAGCTCAACTACACCATTTGTTCAGCCACGAGAGATGTCAATATACAGATTAGGGTGATCCATCTTTTTGATTTCCTACTGTCTTCTCCTGGGCTGCATGAGGAATTTTGCCCGAATTAAAAATGTTTGCTTCCTCAACCATAAAAATTCTAATTATTACTCTAAACGCATTAGCGTTAAGCTGCTCCTTGCGAGAAGCAAGATTCAATAACATGCACAATTCTGGTTAAACTGAAAGACAGAACATAAGAGATGCTAATGAAAATGTTGGATTCAACCAGATGGTGCGTTTTAAGCCCACAAGCCCACCTGATTATCCCAGAATGATTGGGTGGTGAACAAACAGTTGAAACATCACATTTGTAAAACCTCAATTTCCTGTTATATCTAATGGACTTTAGAAATGTCATTAAATTAAATTTTAAAGTATATACAAATATGTCACAGTATATATTGTAAAGTTTTTCATCTTGTATAGTGTGCAGTAATTTAGTCACATTCCATAATCAGAATTCGTGTCCTTCCAAGATTATGAAATTCTTATTATGAATAGTTCTCAAATAAACACATTTAAAAAGATTTATTATAGTTGCTATCAATGTATGTTAACATATGAATTCAAAACAAATACAAATATTAATGTCATAAATATAGAAATATGGAAAGGCCAATGTGTGTCATTACCATTAAGATATAATTCTGATACATATTGTGTATGAATGCTTGAATTTATTCATTCACCTATTCTTGAATTTTGTTTTTGTTCTCGCAAACAAAATCGTATTTAAAATTGCGACAAAATGTTGATGGGAACCTCATGGCTGCATTTTCATTAATGAAAAAAAAAATGCAGTACAATAACACTGGCCGGGCACAAAATTTTAAAGGTTAGCATCTATTTAATTAAGAGTAGTGCCACCATGAGTCAAAATGACACCAGATCACAGAACTTTTGTTTCATTTCCCCAGTGATTGGAATTAAAAAAATAAAAAAAAACTTTTCCACAGAGGGAACTCTCAACTATGGCAATGAGAAAGCACCAAGCACTGCTGCATATGTATTAGGTGACCAACACTGCTAAGACGGCATTTACCGAACCTCTTAAAACAGAAAGAGTAAAATATCACACCAGTAATGTAACACCTTCAAAAGCAAGAAATACCAGTGAGACACAGAAACACAAGTTTTCAGGAAACTGAATGCGCCGGCTTAGTCAGGGTAAGTAGCATTTTATTACAAGGACAGACCTGTGTCTGTCAATGACCAGTCTCACAGCGAAATGGTACCGTAGATTATTCCCATGGATGCCTGCATAAAACCAAAATGCCAAACAGATACTGCATGGAGGTTAACAGAGTGTCGCACGGTATGATCATTTTAAAATGGTGAAGTCTTGGGGCCGTACAGCTGGCAGGAGAGCACTGAAATGAGGGATGGAAAACAGAGACTACTTCCCGAGCTGAATATCTTAATTCTCGTTTGGATAAAGACTATTTTGGACTATCGCCTCAGCTGTGGTCCATTGTCTTTTATATTAAGGACTACACAAAAGTGCCCAACTCCCAGCACCGAAAATAAGGCAAACAGGCAGCGTGGGACTTTGGCATTTTCATTTCCTGTCTTGATTCGCAAGGTCTATTGCTTTGAAGGCTGGTTGTCTGGACTTGTTTACAACTTTGCTTTAGTTTGATTTTAAAGTCTTCTATAAAGGGCATAAGGTCACTCGTTTTTGGGGGATATCGTCTGTGCTTTTCTGCCTATTCACCATAAGGTGTATATAACTATGCTGATGCCATATCATTGTTTAACACAAGCCTATAATAATGAGACATCTGCAAATGTCTAGTGAACCAGTCATGAAACATTCACAGTACTTTTCTCCAATTCTACATTGCAAGTGTAGTTATCCACATTCTGTCACTTAAAAAAAAAAAAAAAAAACAAATGACAAAAGCCATTTAGAGCAAAACAAATCATAGAGAAACTCTTTAATGACAGAACATAACTAGAATGCCAAATCTGCGTTTAATCTAAGTGAACCCTGAACCCTATTTAGCCTTGCAGTGCGCATCCAAGGCAGAGCAGGCTATGTGCGCAAGACTGGACATGTCATTAATGCAAAAATGCACTAAGAAATATGGTATTGCTTCAATAATGTTTTTCATACTGTCACAGTATCATTGATCTGAACACCGAGTGACCCCCCCCCCCCAACAAAGACCAGAGAAGTCGGCACCAAATCAGACTGTTTAAAGCCACAAAAGTACACACGAGCCATCGTTCTTTTTGTTTCGAGGTGTTCATTGTTTTGTACTGATATGGCAGGCCTTTAAGAGGAGGGATGAACCAGTTGAACAAGTTTCCCTGTTTCCACCAGAAGTGGAGAATCACCTGAGGGAAACCTCCACAGGCGGCTGACCCATGTTGATGACATCTGCCTCCAACTGGCCATCTTTGATGCTCGTTTGCTTCAGCAAGCTCTTTTTGATCGAAACAACTGAGGCAAAATCCGGGCTACATATAGGGCCTGATTTACTTAGGCCTTTAGCACATGCAAAATCTTTCTGCT
Organism: Gymnothorax reevesii; assembly: GCA_029721435.1. Classification (NCBI taxonomy): domain Eukaryota; kingdom Metazoa; phylum Chordata; class Actinopteri; order Anguilliformes; family Muraenidae; genus Gymnothorax; species Gymnothorax reevesii. The sequence goes on from CM056592.1 coordinate 10,485,933, forward strand.
GGTGCAAAACCAATAATATTGCCACTGATTGGTGCAAGGCAAGTACCCTGGCCAATCATGGGCAATGTTATTGGTTTTGCACGGGCAAAAAGATTTTGCATGTGCTAAAGATCTTAGTAAATCGGGCCCTGAGTGTGTTATTTCATTTTTAAAGTACCCCTTATTGCTGATAATCTTTGAACATGCTAGAAGTTGTACTGTCATATTTAACTTACATTATATATATTTATATTAATTTGATCACCGTTGCTAGGCTTCTCCTAAATTTTGTAATACTGTCCTCACTGAGCAACATACTGATCCCTGACTGTTTTTTTTTTTTCCCGAGACGAACTGTGCATGGCTGTCCTTTATCAGAATAGCTCATAATTTTTACCACTTGAAAAAAGACAAGAAAAAGCATTGAGTAAAATGAAATAATGAGCACTTTACTCTCCAGCAAGTGGCATGGTAGACAAATGAAGTCAACTTAAAAAGGCACTTGAGCGGACAAGGTCCTCTGGAAAGCGACATTATTCTTCAGCATGTTCGTAAGAGCCATTTTAAGAGGTTCTTTTCATTAAGAGGCTTTTGAGAAGCCCACTCCCAAATCAAAAGAGCAAGTTCTCCGCTGAATGGCTGAAAGGAAACAAAACCAAGATTTGATTGGCCTGAAGTCCAGACTTGAACCCCACTGAGACACTGTGGCGAGTCCTTAAAGGGGCAGACCACACTCGAAAACGCTCCAAAGTGGCTGAGAGCAATTCTGCTAATAACGATGGGCCAAAATTCCAGCAGTCGTGTGAAGGACTGATCGCCAGTTATCAAAGATGCTCGGTTGAGGTTGTGGCAGCTTATCGTATCAAACCAGTCCTTAAGCCTAGGAGGATATAGGTTTACAATGACGATTTTTTTTTAATGAATGGAACGATCACTTCAAAACTGGATTCTGTGCTCCTTCGTGTTTTTCTTGCATTATGAAAAAATTGTGAGATGAGCTGGAACTATTCAATGAGTCAAATGAGCAAAAATATGAGGAAGCCGGGGGGGGGAAATGACTTTTCCTCAGCATTGTAAGGGGAGCCAAAAGACAATACATAAGATGCTATATAAATTGAAAATATTGACAAGAGAGGAGATGCTTATATTCTTGCCTTCAGTGGAGATAAAAAAAAAAAGATAAAATTGCAAAATGGCTGCCCCATAATTTAATTCTCCACACATATCTGCGAGATTGTAAATGAAAAAAAAAAAAAAAAAATCCCTCTTGAAGGGATTTTCTCTTTGTCTGGCTTTCCGCAGACATGATATGGCTTATGATCAAAAATATGAAAACTCTCTGCATGCTAATCTAGTTTATACGTCTCTTGCTGAAACTTAAACCTTTGGCTTAAGGCGTAAAAAGAAACAGAAGGCTTTGCCTGAGCTGCAAACATTACCAGCGGTAAATGGATGGATACCAGTCTTTTTCACTAATTTACTTTCCCACAGCTGTCGCCAGTGCTGCTCCTATGTAGGGCAGGAAATCGCGTCAGAATCCGCGTACACTTGGTGTTCGCAAGTCGCCTGCATGGCAATACATACTATAGAGAATGGCGTCATAACCTGTCGATCATTGTTTTTCTGTCTATAATATGACTACATGGTTATCATTATTGTATATCATAAAAATTTGGTAAAATATCATCAAGACAGTTACATTGTTTACTAGCCAATGTATTCAGATTAATTCTGGTAAGTGACCACTCTTCTGTTCCCAGTACAACTATTTAAATTCTTCAAGGAAGTTCATCATCCACAACTCTTTGCTGCTCAGCCCTTTTAAGAATACTGCACCATCATTTCAGCTATTCACCTTCCAATCCATTTTTAATAAGGGAGGCAAGCTATTAAGTTGATTTACTCAAGGTAGATTGTTCTGCACAGATTGGCATTGCAGACCTTACAGTCTATCTCGGACAGTTTGATTAAACATGGATTTTCCAAGTTATAATTTAAAGGGAGCCATCAAAATCGATTTTTTTTGCATGCAGGATCTTCTTAGTAATTCAACTTTCTGTTGCATTATACAGCGCAGTGCGATGGAAAAATATTACTATTATTATTATTATTAATTATGGAAATAAGGAATCATGAAGCAAGGCAAATTGCCTTAAGATTCTGACAAGCAAAATACTTAAAAAGCCTTTTTCATGGTTCTACCATTGCGCTGTAATGTTGGTTAGACATCTGATCGAGCAGCACGATGGTTTTGTTTGTAAGCTCCTGTATTTTACAGCCCAGCTGCTGTGGGGAGCTACATAGGGTGCAGCCTTATAGATGCTCCTTTTGTCAAGCCTCTACCTCGACTTCCTGCAGCATAAAATTTAATACTGCCCTGGAAATTGTGCAAACACGTGAAACAAAAAGACAGCTGCTCCATCGTTGTCCTACACCTTATGGACACAGTGAGTTACAACGCCACCCTCACGCACCCAAACACCTGGAGCCTCACTTGCCGACCAGTAGCTGCCAAGACCTGCTTCGGATGAATTCTCAATTTGTGAGATAACTCCACTGGTCTGGGACGGAGCGCCAGACAGTAATCACCTGCTGTTGTCTTCCAGGGCTTTGAAACAGTTTTTATTCACTTTTAAGGAAAGAGGTACAGGACTCTGCAAGACTTTCATCTAGACAACATTGCAAAATTAGTCGTACTGAGGCTAAAACAACCAAGACAAAACTACAATATGAGGGACGGGCAGTACGATTCTAAGATGACTTCTTTCTAATGCCTTGATAGACAACATGTGCTTATCACAGTCTGAGTAGTCAATGGGTTGTTTTTGTCTCTTATGATTGGCGAGATCTCAGCTACCGCTCGGTGCAATGGTTTAATACTTTCGGTATTTGTTTATACTAATGTCAAGCTGTGCCTCCATTATATTAGGTTCGCCTGGGTCAAAGGCCAAGATCACTGGACATGAATTTGTGTTTTATTTTGTGCAGACAAGATCTCAGCAACCGCTTCGCATAAGGGCTCGATACTTTAGGGATGCGTTCATAACAATGTCTACTTGTGCATCCACCATGTTAGGTTTCCCTAGGTCAAAGGTCACAGGATAAATGCCACTTCTTCTGGTGACCTGTTTTTTGCTCAGCAAAAAAAAAAAAAAAAAGACTTTCTCTCGTATTTTAAAAATATAACCCCTTTGTCAGGCAGAACTATGCAAAGCACTTTCCATTTCAAGGATGGTCTCCCCATCAACCTCAATAGCCTATTTTGGACTTTCAACAGAACACCGTTTAAGTCCTTTCTTTCAAATAGAGACCTTGGACTGTGGCAGATTGGAGGCTGGGCCCTTTGTTTACTGCAGGTGTCAAGCACTCTACACCCTCATTAGACCACTGTGACTGGAAGCAACGGAGGACTATGTGCTTTAATGAGCTGCTTGCTGTAATGATCCTGATCCAAAAAAGAGGACTCAATGCATCAGGGAATCACGTATTAGGAGTGCGTCTATCCGCAGCCGCACAACACATTTTTTTTTCTCCACTGAACAAAGAAGGAAATTATGCTGCAGTGAAATCCTGTCAGGGCTGAAAAAGCCACATGCAGCCAATGTTTCGTTTCCTTTGCTCTCACCTCAGCATCAAAAGACCAAAGAAGAAAAAAAAAATACCCCAAAGACACACCGGGAACTAAAAGCATTTGGGGGTTTGAATCATAAGAATGCTTGTAAAGTTCTGAGCTGCGCTTGTTTCTGGGACATCACTGAAAGACTCAGAGTGCAATAATGAGGTCAAATGAAACTCGCAAGGAAAAAAAAAAATGGTCGCAGGAAACCAATTTTCCTTTCTTTAATCAGAGCAGCAAAGTGCTTGCTTTTTTTTTTTTGTTTGTTTGTTTGCTTAAATCGAATTGTCATTTCAAACAATACTGCCGGCTGCTCTGGTTTCTGCACTAGAGACGGTTGGTCCGTCGTTACAAAGCCAGCCTTATTGACAAAACCTCCATTTTGATAACTGCTCCGCAGGGAGATGAGAAAGTATTCCATCATAGAGGGAGCCCAACATTGCTTTTTAACCCGGTATTATTGCGTAAAGAGCAGTGAAAACCCTGACAAGTGTGGTGAACTCAAATGTTTTGTGGAAACCGATTACCACAAAAAAACTGAGAATGCCAACTTGATGATCTTGTGTTCACCGAACTTAAAAACACGTTAAAAATTAATAAATAAATAAATAAATAACTTCACCTTATTTTCTTTCGGTTCCTTCCACACAATGCAATTACATTGGCCTACACAACTTTTTTTGAGGTAATCGGTTTCCGCAAAACATTTGAGTTCATTTGAATTTCATACTTTTTTCATTTTAATTTTATTGTGATGTTTCTTGTTTTTAACATGTAGCCCTTTGAGATCCTAGGATGTAAAGGGCACTACAAATAAAATGTATTATTATTTTTTTATTATTATACATTAAGTATGAGTACCTGTCATTGAAAAAAGTGACATATAAATCTAAATGACCCAAAGAATTTTTAAAGCCATTATTTTGTTTTTCAGTGCAACTTTATTCAGAGCCAACACTTGTTTCAATGCCAATACACCTTTTTACAATATAAGAGCTTCAATGCCAGTGTTTTCTTCTCTCAGTTCAGGGTTTGTTTTCAATGCCATATTTTATTTTTGATGCTGAAATTTAAAGTCACTGGTCTGGCTCCGTATACCTAAAAGGCCTGTGTTTTGCAAGAGAATGTGTTGAGCCATGTAGCAATTAAACAGTCAATGTACATGTTTCTTTTGTTTTCATTTTAGACTTATCAGTAACACTAACCAATATCACTACATTGCAGTAGATCCTCTACATAAGGAGCAGGAGACAGTCGCCAGATATGGTGCATGTCTTTCGTTCATTCAAATCTATAACTTCTTAAATGGCTTTACTCCGAGTGATGAAGCCTACTGAATGCACTTTACCCCGTGCTGGAGGTTTCTCGATTCAGAATATACTAAATCAGGCTTCTTATCACTCATAAAACTCCCAGAATCAAACTACAGTGGAATAAAAAACTGAAATTTCACTGACAATCCTCATCCCTCCTGACTTGGCAATGGGTGCCAGGGACATCATGTATGAAAATTCTGCTTGTAGCTGGAACGCCAAAAACAATGGCTTTGAAATGATGACTGTGTCGCATGAGGATATTTTATTTTGCTTAAAGTGCATAGAAATAAAGCAGAGTGAGCTATGTAGATGTGTGCAAATCCTCAATCTCACCTTCAGGATAAGGAAATTAGTTAGCATGGAGACTCAAACAGCTATTAACAACCGAGAGCAGGACAAGTATTGTTTCCAGAAATCAGCATCATTTCCGTGATTTCATTTAGTATAGGTCAGATAAAAACAATTCATTTGGGCCATACCATTTGCAATTCTTATATCCGTTTTCAAGTTACACACATGGCAAAAAAAAAAAAAAGATTATTGCATTATCACATATTCTCATTTAACCCGATGGAAAGCCAGAGCCGGAAAAAAGCTATTTATTTTTACCAGTATTATATGTTTGTATATATTTCTGTATTAATATCTTTGCTTGTTTTGGTAGTGTGTTCATTATAAATAGTTTCACTGATTGCTGAAGAGTGTGCATGGATCCCACAAAACAGACAAATGCACTATCTTGCCAAGGTTCTTATGCTAAAATTGGACTCCACTGAAATAGCAGTAACGAATATTTGTCTGACAATACAGTCAGAAGAGGTCTATAATGCAGAAATACACGGAAGAGCCTAAAATCACAACACTGTATTTGACTGCATGGGGCTTATGCTTTCACCAAAGAACAGCGATTCACTTCAGACATGATGCTGTAATTAAATCCTCTCAAATTGTAAAATAGTATTTTGACTATTTTCCAAATGAGGCAGCTGCTCATTTTTCAATTTATGAAGATGACGTGTACTGCAGCAGGCTAAACTCCCTTTGCTGCCAGTGCTGCCAAGGCTGCCCCTTTATTAACAGAAATAGGCCCTGCAAGTGCAGAAAAACAGTGATGTGAATGTGTATAAATCATTAATACGGTGATGTACACAGGATGAATTTGCTGTGTTAGCTAGAAAAGCCGCGCCTGCACTGCAGGGATTTCAGGATGGGAATTGGCTGCTGTGAAATGAACTCCATCATTCATTGTGCTTAGTCTCTCCCTCTCTCTCTCTCGCGCTCTCTCTTTCTCTCTGTATATTTATTGCTCTCTCTCTCTCTCTCTCGCTCACTCTGTTCCTAATTCTCCCTAAGAAAGGCTAAAAATCTGCATATCCTTCGCTCCGCATTGCAAACAATGCTTGTTCTATCTACAGGCATGCAACAAAAATCTGTTAATGCCTGTCTCAGTGAAGAATGAATACTCTTTGACGCTTAGGCGAGGCGTGATTGGGAGATCTTGCAAAAACATCCCAGTCGCTTAAAAGACATGAAATCATTCCCTTACTGTAAGAGTTTTGGCCAGCGGTGAGTAAGATCTATGGTGACATAGCTGTTACATAGCGTCACATTACAAGGACGAGCCCACGAATGCTCGCTGAAGTCACTTTGCATTACATAATACTGACCTTCCGAGCAGAACCATATGAGACCCCCACGGTGCAAGGCTGTCAGCTTTGAAACTATCTAACTATGTTTTTCGAGATGAAAGAGCCAAACCTTCTTTTCTCTCCCTGCTACCGGGTACTAATTGAGCTCGGCAGCCATGTTGCGCTTTCACGGCACAAATTGCCGATCAGGGGAAAATCTAAGACGCTTCCTTCCTCTGTTCTCCCTTTATTTTGCTTCCCATAGGTCAGTAATTTACTGATCTGGCTAATGCTCAATAAGAGCGGTACTTTGCACCATGTACTTCACAGCCAGGGTAAGCACTTTAAAAGTTGCACATGGATTTACAACTTTGTTTTAAAGGAATGGCGCCAAGATGTAATCGCCCATACAGAGAAAAGGTTCATTATTATTTTACCTAGCATGAAAGATTATAAGGCTTTTGTTTTTTTCATAATTAGCACAACTATCATCAAAACCAGCCTTTCAGGATGAGTTTTAATAATTCACAAACATTCATAAACATTATAGACCAAAAAAAACAAAAAACAAAAAACAAAAAAAAACTGTTGTTGGTTTTTTTTTTTATTACCGGGCATAATATTGTGTATCAACACCCCCATCCTCCCCCGAACTGGAATTTAAATCAGCGTGCATTATGTTTGAGCACCATGACGCATATAAAACAGATACCCTGCAAGATAAGATAAAACACTTTCAATCAAGTCATCTATTGCAGTAAATTACACATACTATTATTCCCAAAGCAGAAAATATGTAGTAATAATAATAATAATAATCAACTCAAATGCTTTAGCATTCTTCTGGAACTACAAGAGTTGAGCATTACATCAGTTAGATTGATAGAGACCTCCTGACTGCCTGATACCGTCACAGGTTACAGGGTACGGGAAGAGATTTAAAACCAGTAGCAACATGGATTTTAAATATGCCACTTTACCCCTTACTGCATTCAGTAGAGCCCTGCTTTGACAGAGAAAGAGGGGAACTGATACGTTAAATCAGTCAATAGCTTAGGGTAGCATTCAGTCAGCACAAAGTGAGTGATGTTGGAGGAGAATTGACAGAATTCCTCCGGGGAGCGACAATTAAACTCACCAATCTGAAACTGATGACAGGGCCATTAATTTAGACCAGGATTAGTCAAAGAAATGGGTACAAATGTGAAAGGTGAACTGCTCATTTCATGCCACTGATCAGGTCTCAGAGATATAAAAAAATGATGAAAAGTACACAGTTGTAGAAGTACATTTCATGATGCTTTATCTTCAGACTCTGAATTAATGTGGAAAATATCCATCCCAGAATTCTATAATGAATGATTGATCTTCTCACTTGAACATTCCAAGGTTTTCTCTGAAATTAACTCACCCAGATAATGGTACAAAGAAAAAAGTAACTAAAAAAATACCAACGAAGAAGAACATTGCAATGCAATACCCCCAACGAGGGAACTGAACCTTTCAGATGCTGGACGATTACCTCAAGCCAGATGTAAGGAAAACAGATGTTAGGTAAGCATCAGTAACCACTCTCCCTCTCCCTCTCTCTTTCTCTCTCTCTCTGCCTATGTTTTTCTTTTTCCTCCTTACATCAGTGTGCCGGCTTACTCTGTCTCTTTATAAAGGTGCCGGGCATCAACAAATGTCAAGGAACAATTATTTTGCAGAATTTCCCATGAGTCGTAGCCGTCCAATTTAATTTAGGGACTACTGCCCTCGCTCAAAATGGATCCGCTGAATTTGCATAGAAAAACAAAAAGGAAAACAACATCAATAGCCAAAACAAATGCACGTCGTGGGGAAAACAGAGGCTAATAGTCCATTTCGCAAACACACACAAACAGGGACACAAGCGCCAACAAATTCTGAGGCAGTGCATATGGCATTACACCCCCCACCCCCCCACCCCCCCCATCTATCCCTAAATCCCCCCACCCCCCCGTCTCCCCACCATTCCATGGAGATAGTTCTTCCTGTCTGGAAAATGCTCTCTGGTCGTATATTAACGCTCAGGCTAACACACACTCAAAAAAAAATAATAAATACTGAGCGAGGCGGATGGAAAGCCTTCCTGTTTGTGATAAAACAATAACTTGGGTCAATTATATGGGAGCAATTAAGAAGGACAAAAGGCAAGAGGAATCCTTCAGAACATCTTTTACAGCCGCCGCTGCATCGAGACGTGCAGTGCGGCGCAGCCTAATGGCAAGACGAATTCTAAAATATGAGGCCTTAAAACAGAAGACGATGCAGTGGCTGGAATTAGACGAGCAATCTGACTATAGCTTAATTCCGTCCGTAGAAAGTAACTTGACATTCACATCTATTTGCAAAAAAAAAAAAAGGCAATTATTTTAAGTTTAATATAAATTAAGGTGGAATGGCTTTAAGAGCATAAAACTGCTACATGTTGCTAGCTTATTGAAATTTCACAATATACTTGTAGAATTCTTTATGAAATTGCAATCAAATGGGGAATTTATCTGACCTACAACTCTAATGCAGGAATTTTATAGCTGATCAGAAGAAATCCTTGTGCAGGGGAACAAACTAGAGCAGGACAGAGATAATATAAACGGCAGTATTGAGTAGAAACAATGCTATTAATGCTAATTTCTTTGAAAGGAAATTTACTATCATCCCGAACAATTAGGAAAATGTAAATTCATTAAATGATAGCGTCTGGCTTACAATTGATAAATATAATAACGGTGTACACACTGGTTCTCTTTCTGAAACACCTTCAGAAAATGGCAGCATCCTCCTCCCACAAGCAGCAGGAGATGAGATTGAACGGTATCTGTGGTCACATCAGGAAAGATGAATCTTTTTTGTTGAAGCAAATTATTTTTCATCACGATTGACAAAGGAGATTCATTGACTGTTGAGATTAACATGATTACGTCGAGTGCAAACCTCTCTTCAGGTAAAGTAGAATCGATGCATTAGGCTGACAGAAATAAATGCAAAGCAAAATTCCAATGCTTTATGGTTCAATTACTTTCCATTAAATTATATTGTTGGATGGGGACTGAAACTAGTTCAGTAGGCCCACCATAAAATTATGAACATCTGAAGGAGCGGGATGAGAAAATAATGGCAAACCAATTGCATTAAACTTTGCCCACAGAAACAAATGAATATCATGGATTTATTGGACATGACACCACACTGATCTGAATAAAACAAATAAAATTAAATAAAATCATCACTATTTATAAGCCAAATTGTGAAAAACAGCAGTGGTGCTCTGCAGTGGACACATACAGGGTGATTCATGGATCAGTAACTGCACGCCCAGTATTTTGCTCTGAATCATAAAATCACTGCCACAGTGCTTCGGGCCATAGTACCAGGTTACAACTGTGGGACTGCAGTCAGTACTGCATGCAACAGCCACGTTATTTTTTAATGCAAATTAAGCGTAATTCAGCAATTCGGCACCAATGCGATTAACAGTGAAAACCAAGGCAGGATGTTAGCAAAAACAATAATTCTCACCCATAGGGCTAAAAAAATAATAATAGAAAAAAAACTAGGAACTGAGAAATGGAGAACGATAGTTTGTAAAAAAAAAAAGAAAAAAAAAGATTAAAGGATGAAAAGCCAGGTATAAAAGGTGTTGAAATGCCGTGTAAACTGGTTGAGGAAATTGGTGAGAGCTTCTCACACTGAACACAATGCAGGAAGCGGCCAATTAGTGTCAATGAATTTGTTTTTAGCATGTTTCCAAACAACAAGCTTGTACTGAAGGACGTATATAAAACTCTCTTCTCTCATACACTGGATGATTATTGCGTGGAATTATTCTTTAGTATCTCAGACTTTAACTGTTATAGAATAGGCATGTTGCTAAGTTTGGGTGCAACTACACATAATTATATGCTGGAATATATTGAACTTGACCCAAAATAACAAGGGTGACTGATAATTGTGCAAAAATTCTACATTTTCTTTTCGTGACTGAATTTCCAGGGCCTAGAAATAAGGGCAGCCAAGTCCCTCAGGTTGACATCTTATTTCCCAGAGATCACCGCTGGACCCAGAGGTCATGATACCTCTTGGCAAAATAATATGGGCTTTTTCTGTCTCGACTTTAGGTAAAAATCCTGTTGTGAAAAGAAAAAAAAAACTGTATTCCAGCATGGCATAACAGGGTAAGATTAATAATAAAAAAATAAAAAAAACTGCACTGCCAAAATATATTTTATTTCATAATTACCAGCCAAAGCATATATCAGTAGGCTACATAAATTTTCAAATGATTTCAATACTGCATGTTATATTTTGATATTTAAAATGCATTTCAGATGGTTTTGACATCAAGTTTCGGAATTGTGGAAATTTTATGTCAATCTTAAACAAATGAGTGGCAGGTGGTATAGCATTACAAACTAAGCAAACCGCCTTCGTTATGTAAAAATTTTCAAATTGAGCAGGGATGATACAATATTCTAATGATGTACAAAGGTTAATTGCAGCTCACTGTTGCAGATTAATTAATGAGGAAACAAATTTATCAAGACCATGTATGGTGTTACCGCCACGAAAAGCTTTCATGTTTGTAAAGCTGCATACCTTTATGGAGTACACTGATTTTTTTTTTGCATTGGAGCACAGAGTAGTTCAGATCAGACTCTCAAAGAGTCATCCAGGAAGACAAAAATAAATAAAGAAATGAATGAAAACACACAATTACATAAACAATCGTGACAGTTTGGCAACTAACTACAGCTGTCGGCAAGCTAAACGCACATTCACCCTCAAAGCATGGGCTATACCGTTTGCAAGCCAAACCATTTGAATTCTTCACTCATCACTCCAGATACCACAGTAATCATCTGCACATCAGACGGAAACAGTAAAGGAAACGTTCATAAATGGAATTTCGAGTTGCACAATACGTGGCGTACGCAGATCTGCAGACAAGAGCCTGTGCTGCTATACGAAGATAGTGATCCAAGCGCACAGCCACACCGTCAGCTTTGCATATCAGAAAACAGCATTTTCCAGAAATGTTGAATAGGATCCAGAGCAGAGGCAATCATGAACTGGGTACGGTGTGCTGCATTCACAGCCGTTTGACACACAGAATGAGCTGCTGGAATATCTGTGATAAAGCCCCCTTCTCACGAGTCTCTGATAAATATTGCATGAATTGCGTAGTCCAACCAAAATTATACTCATAGTTTACTGCCTCTTCTCTCCTGCAAGTATCCAACTGCTATAAAATTTGATTAAAGACAAATGCAGGGCTCAGGTCCAATTTCATTGAAAAGCTGCACGTAAAGATAGCACCTAAATAGATAAATAAACACCAACATGCATATGGTAAACAAACAAAAATCTGAAGGTTCATGGCTGACTAAAATAAATTTTACACTTTAAAAAGCAAGTATTAAAAGTAAATATTATAAATATCAGTTTGAATTAATTTAAATTACTATTGAATGGCATAAATTGTATATTTAAGATGGTGCATATTCCACAATGTATATGTCTACATACTGGAAAGTACTTGCAACACCTGATCAACCAAAAAACATGTATCAATCAAAATCCAATGCACATGTCATGACTAGATTCAATTGCTATTTTTTCCTTTAACATAGCCTGTGCCGAATAGCTGAACCTACTTCCTGATGTTTTCTGACGTCAGAATGTGATCTTAACCATTTTGTCGTCAGTATGGCCTTGTGAAAATGATTACCCATTAATTTTCAAGAAGTATGTGGAGTTCTATATTTTACCAGTATTCAATATTCAGTGAATACCCAAACACAATCCTTAATGCGCAATATGGAGATGGCTACATTGAATGTTTTCCAAAAAAGCCTACACACAATCAATGAGTTTTCACTGCCTTGTGAATCTTGCAATTTAGAATTTATTTTCCAAAACAAAAATAAAGTTTAAAATGGGTTGAAGAAGTTAAAAAAAGCTGAAGTCTTGAATGCTATCTTATGAGAAATCCAAAATGCAGCGCTGGCAATGTTTTTGACATGTCCCTTATAAAACTGCGTGAAATGATAATTTATTGCAGTAAATATTTGAAATGACAAAAATCAACTTAAAAGGTGCAAATACTTCACATTTTTTAAATGAAGGATGACCTCTAAATTAATTCAGGTTCACTGTTTTAGAATAGAAGATTTCAGCTTTTTATGCCTGAATTGCAGTCAACGAAAAACATCAGTCAACATTTTAAAAAATTCAGTATACCTAGCATGGGGAAAGCATTATGTTGTCTTACGTCACTGGCGGTGTCTTGATCTAAACCAAATTCAAACGGTGCAGAGATCCATTCAACATAAGTTGTAAATAAATATAATACTGAGCCAAACATTTTGAATCAAAATGCACATAACACGCCCAACAGGCACATATTTGCCTAGCTAAATAAATTACAAAAATCGACCACAATTTATTTATTTTTTTAAGAAGGCGTTAAAGTTAACACAGCAAAATAAAATCTTATGCATCTAACTGAGATCTGTTTCATAACAAAATGTCACAGTGGAGATCTCCGTTACACATCTATATCCTCACACTATGTCTTTGTGAAACACCCAAAACATACTATGCCATCCCTAATCAGCATATTGATTAAAAATAGCAAAATGTACAGAGAGAAAAATGTTCCTAAATGGCATTACATAATGTTCCTTCTAATCATCTGCAATTCAAGTAAGGACTAATGCAATTCATGAAGGCAAAGGTAAAGGTTAGAGGTCCCACAGAAGGCTAATGGTTGCTTAGTGTTACAGAACATCGGTAAATGAGATCACGGTTCATTCCCAGAAAGAATGAGAGTAGGCACCAGCATTGAGTAACACTGGTTTTGACATATTTCAATTGAATTCTGAATTGAAGTCACCTTTTGAATGCTCATTAAGAGAAGAAATGGCAGAAATTCATATATATGTGTAATGAAACCCCCAAATGAAAAAGCATCACAAATGTAGTCAATGCCAGAGCTACTAAGCTACAGCAAACAGGAAAATCAAATTTTACACATGTAAGCATTTGCTCACACGTACACTCAAGCAGTAAACAATGCTGAACACATTTGGGGATATTGCGTTTCCGTATTGTACTTCTCAAATATTTCTTTGGTGTTATGAAATCTGACAATAAACTTATTATTGCCCTTAAAATCAGAATGTAAATTTGAATACGACATATTAATCAAATATTAAATAAAATACAGTGCACTGTAACATAATGCATACATACAAATACAATCTATAAACCTCCGCAAAACATACATTTACATGTGGTATTTACAGATTCTTTGCTGCATGTGTATAACATAAAAAAACAACAAAAACTTAAATATTGCTGCAGCGCACCTCAATGAATAAATGATAAAGAATGGCTGCATCTATTAAATCAGATTCTATAATGTACTACTGAAAAAACTGAAAAGTGCTTTTATGTATGTGCATGTGTGTATATTTGCATCGCACAAACAGAAACTTAGATGAAGCATTACACCGCAACACAAACACTTTTTACCGTCGCAACAATAGAAAAAAATAACAATAAATCTGTAGAATCTTAAAAAAAAATATGTATTTTGCAGCATTTTTTAACAGCGTATTCTGAGCAAAATTTGTTTAAAATTCACACAAGTAGAAAAGGCACTGCTGCACTGGCTGAGAATAGAGACATGCTTACCTGCTGTAAGTACATGAACGTCAAGGCACAGGAAAGCTGCGGACACATGCCCACGTTTGGGAGAGCGACGCACGTTGCTCCCGAAAGGGGATGCTGCATCGTGTTTCTGAAAGGTCTGCGCAGAGCGGGGGCTTGCATGCACGCCGGCCTCGCAAGTCTCTGAAGCTGACTTTTCACCGGGTCGTCGAGAGTAAGTCGCTTGCCGGGGCTTCTTAGCCGCAAGTTACGATTTTGGAGGTGACGGACGCGTGACCGGATTTGCACGTTGTAAACTGTACGCGTGGGGCGTCCGAGTGCGTTTGCGTGTGCGAGAGAACGCTAACGCAGTAGGTTTTTTGAGCGCGCGCGTGGCGTGTGTCGTTGTGTACGCGTGTGTGCGCGGACCGCTGCTGCACTAATGGTAGCGGAGCGTCACCCCCTCCCGGCATCAGTCGGGGGCCCCCGGTGAAGTGAGGAGATGTGAGAGGAGCGCGGAGAGAACAGGAGGAGAGCCCGCTGCTTGCCTGCCGCTGGATGGATGTAAGTTGCCTGACAGTTCAAGGCTCGGGCGGCGCAGCCCATGCGTTAGCTGCTGACTTGCGGAGAGAGAGACAGCCTCCTCGGCTCCGCCGCTGCTGATACTGCACACGCTTTCTCATTTGTCAAATGGGTCCTGGGGCAGAGTCGCTTTCATTCACTGAAATTTCAAAGCTGTTCTGAAATCCCTAGGGAGGGGGGCTGGGGGGGAGGTGGCGGGGGAGGCTGAATCATAAATAGCTGTTGAGGGGTTTTTTTTTTTTTTTTGAAGGAACTGGCATCGTCCGATTGGAGCTGAATTGCCCTTTTGATATTATCATTTAGGCACCTCTCTTTGTATGAACCGTCCCCGACATGAGCACAGCGCCAATGCCATCCTTCTCCAATTTAAATGAGGGAAGACTGTCCAATACAATAATAACTTGCCAATTTATATAGGGGTCCTATGAAACACAATTCTAAGGAATTTTTCAATGTTTTTGTGAAGTTCTGAAAGGAAAAAAAAATATATATATATATACATATATATATGTATATATATGCAGACAAACAAATATTCAAGCACAGTTATGAGTCGAAATATTAAGACCACGTGATTATCTCATAACAATAGCACATGAAAATGCCTGCAGAAATACCTCAGATGGCAATGGAACAGTCGGCTGTTGTAGTAGAACTTCTAGATGCGGGAGAAACTAGACCTGAGCAAATTTGTCCAGGGATAAATCATAATGACTAGAAGGAGCTGGTCAGAGAATCTCTGAAGCAGCAAGGCTCCTGGAGTGATCCCAACCGGCAGTGGTGAGCACCTTCTGACAGAAGTCCACAGAGCAATAAACCACGAACCGACAAGAGGGTTTTGGGCACCCAAGGCTCATCGGTGCACAACGGAAACAAAGGCTATTCTGTCTGGTCCGAACTGACAAAAGGGCTACAGCACAACGCTGAATTTTTTTATGATACTTGCGTGAGTAATGGGTCACAACACACGGCGCACCAGTCACAGTACTCATTCTAACCCCAGTTCACCACGACAGGCGCATGAAAGTCAGAGGTGGACTTTGCACCAGTTGAAGAAGGTCACCGTATACGGCGAATCATGTTTTCTTGCACATCGTGAGCGTCGTCCGCATACATGTGCATATTTGAGTGGGGAAGAGATGGCACCAGGATGCACTGTGGGACGGAGGCAGTCTGTTGGAGGGAGTGTGATGCTCAGGGAAATGTTTCGCTGAGAAAGCCGGGTCCAGGAATTCGAGTGGACATCGGTTTGACAGAGCTGTTCTAGTGGCACGAGGAAGAAAAGTGCTGTACTGGGCACGTGGCTTTAATCGATGTCGGTGTTAAATAACAACTATTGAATACAATACAATCTTTTAAAGCTAACACGTGTAGCCATGAATCCAAGCAAGGTACTTTTAACATCTTTTGTAAGTCAAAAAATACACATTTAACCCTTACTACATATATATATATATATACATTCAGTCATCTTGTGCTGTTGTAAACCTATCACGTGGCAACTTGTTTAAGAGAGCTCCCCTGCGGGAGCTCTTTTAAACAAGTTGCCACGTGATAGGTTTTTAACCGGTCTACTTATTTTTCAGGTACTTTGTAGAATAATCCATGTCTCGGTAGTTCCACCTGACAAGGGGAAATTGTTGTTTTTAAATTACCATGGGGATTCTCCTTAAGACAAAGGGGAAAAAAAAAAAAAACAATTCAGCCATTTCCTTTCATCCTACATAACCGTGTTCTTTTCTCTTTTTTTTAATTGCCTCAGTACTCCTTGCATCATCAAGCACTTGACTAGGAGTCAAAAATGTAGAACCTCGTTATAGCAGATAAAAAGGGGCGCAATCTGTGTTTTGTACATTAAACAACTCTTTCATTTTAAAAGCGTTTCTTTTCAAAAGTGATGAATCTTTAATAAAGTGTGCTGCAGAAAGCCTACTCCACTGCGTCCATTACATTTCCTGCTCCAATCGCCTCCAGGCATTTTCTATTCGCCGAGACATGACTCTGTTTTAATTGTACAATTTTTCCCTTTCATATTTGTACGTATTGATTCTACATAAATTAAGTATGCTGAGCTGATTACCTGTTTCTACACAGAATAAAATACAATCTTTTCTGAGCTACCCCAAGCAAAATAGACAACATGGTCTCCATCAATACAATCTACTGACTTATTGATTGTTCAAATTGCACATTATGCATTTGGGTAGATTTCCTCAAGGCCTTTCTTTAATTTAATTATTAGCAATGATGAAAACATTCCTTCAAGTGACCATCATGTACTGAATGAACTGTCTTCTTCCAAGGCTCGGTCGAAAGGCAATGCTGGGTTTGGTTCAATTGTATACAGTATATGCAACAGTGATATAAGCTGTAGGGCATTACATCTCTATCTAGCACCTTCATTCCACCAGCATATTTCATAAACTACATAACTCTGTCGCCACAGGGACCTAGTCATGCATCTCCCCGATCTCCAAATTTTGGAGAAAATGGCCGCCGGCAGCCATGTTGGACGTCCTAAACTGTCGAATATCGGTATTGAGCATTGTCAAATAAATATCTTCGGCTGCGCAAAATTAGTGGCTGCTATAATTGTGGCTTCCAGAGCCCGGAACAGAAAATCCCTGCGGGCGCGGCGGCGGCCCCCGGAACTAAACCATAGAATCTCCCGACTATCGTCGTCGGCAAGATACAACTAGTTAATATTCTTAACTCAGAAAATTTAACTCAAAACAAATTTTTCACAGATTCAATCTTTGTTTTATAAACGTATTGGCCTTGGAGACAATTGCCACAATGGAAGTTTGAAGAAATCAGCAAATGCTGTGATTGATCGAAACTATGAAGAACATGTGAACATTGGTTTATTACAAAGAGGAACCTGAGGTCTCAGAACCAATGACAAGTGTGCTCTTGAAGAGGCCATAATACATAATGATTGGACACTCGAGTATAGAGCCAATTTATTCTCTTCCGTTCAAATTAATGTTATTTGTATCGCCCTTTTCACAGGAGCTCTGTCATAAAGATACCTTACAGAATTAAAAAAAGGGCAGTACCCATTCAGAATCCTCAGACACCAAATCAGCTTTCAAAAATAAATTAATTAAATTCAAAATATAAACAAGTGGTGCCAGGCACCACAAACCCGGCCCCTCGCACAAACTTTCACCTACTTGTACGAAATTCAGTAGGGATCTATTCTGGGTCAGAGGAAATCTCTATACCGAATTTAGGGTGAATGTGCCCATTAGTTTTGCCGCTAGAATGTTAACAAATAAAGAAACAAACACACAAACAAACCGAACCAAAAACAATGCCCCCTGCCCTCACACTTCGGGTGGGGTGGGGTAATAAATAAAATACCAAACAGAGAGAAAAAAAAAAACTCCCAAACGGTGGGGAGAAAACTCCCCAGCGGGAAGAAATCTCAGACAGAACCTCGCTATAGTTGGGGAGCCCATCCCTCACTGACCAGCTAATTATAATTTATCCCCCTGTATTTCTGAGAAGACTACTGATTACCAACCAAATATGCACTCGCTGGTCAACAACTTCTTTATATAACTGATTTTTCAGCGTGTTTTTGTGTCAGGGCTAAGACATTTTGAAAACCTACTCATACCCCGGGCAAAAGAGATACAATACAAGTACAGCGTTATTTCCATTGAGTGCTCAGATATTTCACACCACAAGTTGCTTGTGGTAGAAAGTTAACACTTTCAGCTGTCTGTTCAATGTCAGCTCTCCCTCTGTCGATTGCTCATTGAAAACCAAACCCCTTTGAAAATGAATTATGTCCGTCACATTTTTTCCTTTGTTTTCCTAATATAAATACAAGATACACCAACTTAGCATATGAATAAGACAGGGATCTCGACAGCATCTCTCTCAAAGTCACAGGGAAGAACATTATGTTTTCCTATTGAAGGGCCTTTGTTTTCTTGCCTTTTATTCACCAAAGAGCCATGTGTGCAAAATCTTGGCTCACATCCACCGTGGCCTGCGAGGAGAGAGCCTTCTGCTTTGCTCGTATTCCTATCGCTATACATTTAATGCAGCTAAATAACCTTCCACCGGCCCCAACCTTGATTAACAGCCATATTCAATCAACACCAAATGCAATCACACAGCCACCCATGTGCTTTAAGTACTTCCATTTGCCACACACCACATAGTCCATTATATTACTTGAATATATTGTATGGAGAATACTAAACAAGACGCTTGATCAGTATTTTGGCCTGTGCAGTGGTAGGCACTGTGAACTAAGCAAGACGTTTTGCTCATCATGCGCAGTGGTACGACATGTAGATGAAGACATGAAATTTAGTTAAAATGTCAAACTATGAAGAGTTGAAGAATTTGGTCGCACAAAAGGGTGTTGGTAGAATCCAGGAAAAAAGAAAAAAAAATAGCAATACTGTACATTGAAGTAAATTAAAAGTAAAAAAAAAAACACATTCAGATGAACCGCACCATATAAAAACCTCAGGAACCCTAGATTTTATTCTCTCTGACTTGTAATGTAAAGTGAGTGAGGCAGTTCAGCTGCAGAAGACCTGCGGCGGCTGGTTCTCTAATATCCCTGGAACAACAAAGGTGCAATTATCTTATTAAGGTACAAAACCACAGGGCAGTGTACCACATTTATTTAATCACACCAAATATTGATTTGATTTATGCATGTATTATATATAATACAATCAATAGATATCAATAGATGCACATTACATAAAATAAAAAAAAAAAAAAAAAAAAACGAAACTCACTGGTCCAGGAAACCATCTTTGATTGCTCTAAAGTCCAGTTCCAATGCTCACGTGCCTATTGTTAGCACTACTGGTGGAGGACCAGGGCTGGAATGGACACTCCAATTGGTCTGCAGCAACAAAACGCAATAAACAGCAATACGTGCTGTGAAAAATTCCTCTTGGAAGCATGTTAAAATTCTCTGTGGCGCAAGCCCTTCTGTCGATTTGGGCCAAATAGGACAAGCCCGGTTGCTTTTGGGCGTCGATGAGCCGTGGGCGTCCAACTCTTTAGCGTTGGGTTGTGGTTTGTTCGTCATCATATTGCTGCTGGTACGTACACACTCACCAGTGCTGACTGGGTGCATTCTAGAAGGCTTACCACTTTGGGGATGCTCTGACCCACTAGACAAGTCATAATGTCAAAGCTGCACAGGTACCAACGCTCCCACATCCACCATAATCAGCACGAGAACCGCCTGTTGGCTTACCGTGCAAGATCTGTCTGCAGACCTTGACATTCGCCATTTTTAAAAGATGATCAACATTATTAGCTTCATCCGTGAGTGGTTTCAATGTAGTGGCTTATCTGTATATCTACTGTGCATGCTATTGTTGAAAATATAATTATTGAGAAATGTTGTTATTACAAAAACATTGTTATACTTCATCATTATTTTAACTTATTATAATTGATAAAAATATGCTTTTGTCAAATTCAGAGGGTAGCATTAGATTAATAAATCCATTCAGCACAGACCAAGATAAGTTACATGTTTTTAATACTGTTGGGAATGATAGTTCTCCATTTCAATCTTCACTTGTGATCATACGGCCGCATTTTCAGTTGCCATCACTCCACTGTACTAACAGGACACTGTGTCAACACCTTCTCATTGAGTAATCATTGCTAATAAGGAGGAAGTAAAGCTAAATTGAATTATGTGCACTTTCCAGATCCAGCAATTTTAAGAGTTAACACCCAGCGCACTGAATACCAAACACAAGTGCATTAACTGTTAACAACCCTCACTTACCCAACATATCAAATTAATTATACATTAAATTAAATAAAAATTATGAAAGATGTAAATTAACAGATTATGTGTTGATAGGCACAGTAACCTGTGGGATTAACCTTTATGAAAGAAAGCAAAGGTCAGAATCCAATTCAAAATTTAATAAGAGCCACAATGTCAAAATATACAGCTATGTCCAAAGATGAGGATCGACTAGTTTAAGTGAGAATAAAACAGTCTTGAACAATCAACGAAGGCGAGAGAGACAGAAAGCTTGTATCTTCCAAAATAGTCCCCAGGAAGGCAAAAATCAAAATCAGAATCAGAGGACAGCCAGTTCCACTGAGAGGCGGCAGATATCAACCCCTACATGAGCACACAACAGATGTAAACACTCCTTGTTTGTTTGAGCTTGGAAAAAGCCATCGACAGAAGAAAGGTCCACATTTTATGCGGTTACAAAGAGGGAGGGGACTGTACCCTCTTAAGGGATCAGAGGAGGTTGTGTGACTGGTGCAGCTGTGGACTGTCGCCTCTGAAACTGGTCACTTATGAGAAAATATTCCCTTTGGTTATTAGTAGCATGGATGAGCACTATGGAATTTCTATGAAGCAATTAATAGATTTTGTCTCTTTCTAATGAGACCAAACTTGAATTTCGTTAGAGGTCATGAAGTTATCAAACAAAGGTTCTGAAAGGTTTACTCTCAAAATAATTTATACCTTTAGGGGTAAAAGGCTTGTTACTGGGGCGGTACCCTCAAAGGTACTGCTATTGTACCCACAGAAGTGGGTACTCATTTACTTTGGAACATAAAAGTACCATTTAGGCCCAAAAAGGGTTCACACAAGTACCTTGAGGTCTGATAATTACCCTACGGAGTACAGAAGTGCTGAATGTACCCTGGGAAACAGAAATGGACTCCTGTTGTACCCCTATTTCTGACAGTATACTGCTCCTGATAGCATAAGCAGTAAAGCAAAGGTAAAGACAAAGAATAACTTTAAAAA
Source organism: Gymnothorax reevesii (assembly GCA_029721435.1). Classification (NCBI taxonomy): domain Eukaryota; kingdom Metazoa; phylum Chordata; class Actinopteri; order Anguilliformes; family Muraenidae; genus Gymnothorax; species Gymnothorax reevesii. Next base: position 10,507,512 of record CM056592.1, read on the forward strand.
AGGACCCCTTTTTGTCTCGACGGTGGTCACAAGCCGGTAAAATCGCGTTCCCCACTGTCTTTCTTTGGAATGGTCAAAATTCAAACTCATAGTTTTTGGCTCTATGCTAGACTCCAATGACCCCGACAGTCCGTATAGGTGCAAGCGAGAACAGGGCCATGATAGACCACATTCGTACGGATCTGGAAACTTCATCATATATGTGGGAATAAACAAGAGACATCTTCAATGCAAAAATTCCTTAAAAAATCAATACTAGACACTGGCTGGCAAAGACTAATGTGTCATTTTTTCTTTTTTTTAACATGGACATTAGGTTATGCGCGGCATACAGTACAGTGCAGAAGGTCATAATGCGTGTCACAGTGGTCATGATGCAGAAGTTATTCAGAACTACTACCTGCTCATTAATCAACCCATCAATGCCATTGTGAATAAAACAGTGAACAGGCATCAGTTTTGATCTGCCACACAAGTAGCCCATTACATTGCATTTCAATGATCAGTTAATCAGCCTTAAACAAACGCTGAAAGAGCCAGATACAGGAAACAGCAACAAGAATCCACCATTCGGCACGACAGCAAGAGCAAATGAGTGCCTCTTTTCAACAGCATTGCCATCAAAACAATATGCGTCTGTGGGACCAATTCACTAATAGATAAAATAAATACAATTGAAATGTAACAAGAATAAACAATCCAAAACTATAGAATTAATAAATTATTGCCAGGTAGAAGTGTCGCTGTAAAGAGGGCTGTTTCCTCTCAAGAATATTTTTTTTTTGCAAAGTTTAACTCTCAGTTTAACTACACTAGAAGCTGTTTCAATTTCTCCACCAACATTACCAATCCCTCTGTCCTGTGAATGAGAGATACTGGTTGTGACACAATGAGCTGCTATGGACTGGCTGAAAGCAAGAGCTCAGTGCACATTATAGAGTTGTGGTCTTGAGAGAAAAAATCCGACTACGAGTCAATGATTTCTCATAAGTCTTTTTAATTAAGCTCAACAGTCAATCCAAACAATGTCATAAAACAAAAATCATCAAATCTGGACCTGAAATCCAACGCCAGCCCAAGTTTCTTTTACCCCAGGTATGAACACTCAGGGCCTCTGATTGGCCAGACTGTCTGTACACCTGACTTCCAGGTAAAGGGAGGGAGGGACACCAACAGTTTCTGGACCTATAGGACCATGATTTGAAGACCAGCATTATAAAACATAAATTAATCCCACAGATTACGAGTATGTCGGGCAATCGTGTTTACACTCTGCAGAGGGCTGGGACGGACCGGATCGAGTGCTGGCTGGAGCAGACCTTACGTCCAGATGGCAATTCAGAGAGACAACTTAGAGAGCGGGGGCAAATGCCGTGGATGACTTCCCCCATCATTTTACCAGGCACCACTATTACAGTGCTTTAGCATCCATTAACTTGTCACTTTCTCTTGCGATGCAGTCTTCCAGGGGGCGGATTTGTCCTGACAGAGTTGTGCGCTGTCACTTGCAGTAACGATTCAGTACAGACCAGCAGAGAGACCCTCAGAGCTGAAAAAACCATAGTTCAATGAGAGCATAAAAACACTCCCCCTCCAGAGAGAACTCAGAGAAAGTTCACAAGAGCAGGTTCCGCACTCTCTGAGAAACTTGCAATTAACTAAAAATACATAAAACATAGCGAACAGATAGCATAAACATTATAAGTGCACTCTCGTGTGTATAAATTTTACCAGAGAGAATCCTTGAGCTTCCCTTAAACATAATAATAATAATAATATTGCAATTATATTGCTATTTAAATAGTCATCCTCCACCATGTAATTGTTGTGATTGATACCACCTTCCAAGTCTAGAAAAGTATCCAAACTCTTCCTGGAAGGAACTTAAAACATTCCTTGCATATTTTTGTAGACTCAGTGGCTTTATATAGTTCCCGCGTATTTTTTTGGCCATAATTTCATACTGTGAATCTCCTGTTCCAACCTCAACCTAGAGGCGCGCTGTGGGATTAATATCTGAAAACAGTGCAGAGCCTTTGATTTATAAAGACACTGTCATGTTCAGCATGAGGTTGTGTATGATTTGTGACATGGCACATTATCCTGTAGTCTGTGTGCCATTGTGTCACTGTCAAATGCAATGCTTCAGTGTGATGTGGCACTTGAGTGATCCTCAAATTGTAATAGGGACCCTGTTAGCTTGGTGAAGTGACCACTTTCCTCAGAATTTTCTCAACTTTATCTGCCCAAAACATCTCCCATTAAACCTCCATTAGTGAGATCTGAGATTCCAGCCGTACTCATCGCTATCATACTTGCTCCGTTGATAGCTATTTTCAAGCCTATTTAGCACACTTTCTTTCTTCTACTGTCTGTCTCTATTGGTTGCCTCTGAGGCTGCTGCCATGGTTTGCCCTCGAGTCTTATTGTAGAATGCACATTCATTCCTCGGGCCACTGTGTAGATCTGGCAACAAATGCTGGCATAACATTTCCACAGCATCAGCCTTCATTCTCCAGTAGCAATTATGTGCTTTAGCCGCTAGTTCAGAGTTTTGTAATTTCTTACTTTGCTCTTGTCTTCTTCAGCTGGTTTGCATGTCTCAAAAGCTCTTCTAGCAGGTTCTTCGCCTCTCAACACGCAAACATCATGTCCAGTGCCTAGTAAATATGCATGTGTACCAGCAACTGCCTGTATTCTGATGATATGGTTATCTACCTTTTCATTGTTTCTTTCTAGCATATTCTCTCTATTATAAATGCAAACAGAGGTGGTAGCTGTTGTTGCGTCAGTATGAGCTCTTTGAAGGACAACACCCATTTAAAGACTAGTTTGAATGAGAGTTTGAGCCTTGCTTTTTGTCTGGCGCTTTAAAAAGGCTATAAATGTAAAAAACCCCTATAATTACGCAAAGTTTCACATGCATGTACGGCGGAAGCTCAGTTGTATCATTCCACAATGCTGGTACAATGCCATGTCTGGTACATTGGTACATTCCTTTGTAATAAGAAGAAAAGGCCCAGCCAGTGAATTTGGGGGGGCAACGTGACTCCCAATGACAACCCAGATGTTATATTTGACAGTTTTATATTCACAATAACTCTTGATTTGATGGAAATATGTTACATTCTGTAACAGCTTTAACGCAGAAAAAGTTGAAATGCACATAAAAACAAAGAGCAGTGATTTTTAAATTAACTGACTAATATTTTATTGCAGACATTGTGAAGGCAAGATATTTGATATTTTGTCGGACCAACTTCATTTATTTTGAAAAATATGCATCCATTCCTGCAGTTCGGGTCTGCAAAAACGTTTGGACAAGGGAAAGTTAGGACTAGTAATTTAGTAACCAGTACTAGGTTAAAAAAAAATTAAAAATGATCATGTGACTTGAAGGTTGAATTTGAAGTCAGCAGGTGATTCTAATCATAATTTGTGTACCTGGAATAGACGAGCCAAAATAATTGAAAAGAAAAATGACACAGAAAAATAAATGTAAAAAAAAAAACATCCACGAGGGTATAGACTCTAGACCTTCAAGAGCAAAGATGAACGCCAATTTGTCATCAAATGCGAGTGAACATCATCGAAACGTTTAAAAACAACCTTCCTTAAAAGAGGAAATTTGAATATTTGACCATCTTTGGTGCGTAACGTGATTCATGGAACCTGGAGAAATTTCTGTGGGTAAAGGGCAAGGTCGAGAGGCTGAAATGGACACCCAGGGACTGCGACCACTCAGACAGCATCAAATAAAGACCTATCATACATCTATGTGGCAAAATTAAATGAGTGCTGGATTTTGCTGGTAATCCTTTGTCATCTGGGATAATATGTAGTTAGGTGCACAAATGGCAGTTAATACTTTACTGTGCAAAACCAAAGCCTTACATTAAGTGCCCAGAGGTGTCATTGACATCCCTGTAAAGGTCCACTATCTGACTATACCAACAATTAAACATGAGAATTTTAAATCTTATTATGCTAGCTTGCCAAAGTAGTTTTGGGTGGGTGTGGGGGGCTGTACATAAATATTGTTGCAAATTCTGCTCAGTTAATGCAGTATCTTTTGAAACAACCCTTAAGTTGAAGCTGAAATTCTACCCTGCAAACTCATGTAGATAATAAAACCCACCGTGATTGTGTATGGAGCCAAAAGGATTAAAACTGAGCCACAGTCTACATGACTGCATGATGAAATAAAAGTGTACACTGCACTATCAAAAGGGAGGATACTCCTAGAAATAGTGTGCTGATAGTAGGAACCACTCTATGGTAGAGGAGCCTTGACCAACTTCTAAAAATTGAAAAAAAAAAAGACATCTATTTTTGTCTACTATAGAATTCTTCTACGTTCATCAATTAGCTTCAACTTCTTAACTAACTGGAGATATTTATATAACACCCTCATTGAGTTATTCTGCACAGTTCCACATCGCATTAAAAACCTCTCCAATTATTTGTTGTGCGCCATCCTTAACCTCGCCAGAAACAGTAAAAAAAGGGGGCCAATTCTACTTTTCCCTGAGGTGTTAATTGGTGTTGCATACCACCTGCCTCTTCATAAATAAATTCTTTTCCAATAAAAATGTCCATTTTCATTGCATTGAATTGATATGTTTCCTTTTTTTTTTTTTTTTAAATGGGTTAGACAGAAAGCAAGCTTACAAATGATCACTACTTGGATAAAGTTTGGTGAACTTAAAACTTGGGTCTGGAATCTATCATGACTGTGTTCTGAGGGTATATGGAATCAGTCTCTACACAGACGGTAGATAATTGCTCATCTAATGCTTTGATAATGGATCCGGGAATTCACAGTCTTTACGGTAGGATGACGTGATCCATAAGATGGAATTACAGCGTGTATATGAGATACATAGTTGATCTTGCAAAGACAGTCCACTAAAGTTACACAACAGCATCCGTTACACTGGCATCAAACTCAAAGCCAAGAAGAGCATGCTTCAATGGCTTTTCAGCTCCAAGATGTAAAAAATTTAATTTGCATATTTTTAATGAGCGAAAATTAAGCCAGGCTTGCATATTTTCTTAATTACCCACTTTTAAAATTCACTGTTTTCAGCCTCCCATCTAGATGGCTACAATGTTAACAACACAACCTCATACATACATATTTTCCAGCACCTTCCAGACACCTCAAAAAAAAAAAATAATAATAATAATTTATTAATTAAATTAATTTAATAAAAAAAATTATAATAATAAGTACACAGTAAGATAATAATTTAATTATTATTTAATTAAATTAAATTAATGTTTTAATTGAATTTAAAAATAAATAGATAAATAAATTAATGAATTGATGAATATACAAAACAGAGATAACAAAATAGCCAGTACTGTCTGTAATTTGCAAGCAGAGGTGTTTTACAGCATAGCAGCTCTAAAATGTCACTGTAGTATAAAATGTTGTGGTGCCACTAAATCAGATATTAGAGACAAAATATGCAGCGAATTCAGAATCTTGAGTGATATAGTGGCGCAGACATGAAATTATTCTCATCACAGCTCACCTTCTGGATTTAAACAGGATGCAAATCCTGCTCTCAGGAACAGGCTCTGAATGGACTGCTACAGCTCTCACTTCACCTTGCTTATCTTTGTCAAGCAGCTTTCTTGGCAAAGACTTTCACAAAGACAAAACTCTGAACTTGGCTGGACGGACAAAAACACTCCTCAAGCATGTATATAGCGCGGGGTGTCTCAGTTTTATTCTCAGAGGGCTGCATTATAGCTGCTTTTCTGAGTCCCTTTTTAATTACTTGAAATCACAATCCCAGTACTTGAAGGGGAGGGTTAATTACCTCAATTCATTTACTCTAGAGTTCATGAAGTTCTCGCCATCCTAAATGTTTTTAAAAATAAATATAATCTTGGATTTTTTTTTTCTACAGCAGTTGTGCAGTAGAAAAGAGCAAGTTGAGATTTGCAAGCATTCCGTTTCACAAAAATGAAATTCTACACAGCATCATCAATGCTGCCTGGGATTATCCTGAGAGATAAGTGCTTGTGAGACAGCGATTCAGCAAGTTCTCCAAAACACCTGAGCTGTCCGTCACCCAAAAAGACCACTGCCCTTCATAAAACCGTGCATCTACTAAAGTTGGTACAGTTTTAACAGTGAAGTGTGGTCATTCAAAAAACCAATTTGATGTTGAATTTATTCTGTTTTGAGCTATTCATAGATTTAAAAAAATTTGAAATGTAGGAACTTTTTCTAATTCTTGCAATCATTTTTGCTTTTCACATTTTTAAACACTATCCGATTTTAGTTTTATTTCACGCTGTAATCATGTGGGCCTAAATTCCGAGGTTCAGAATTATATGAGTTGATGCCAGTTCATTCGGATCAATAAATGCGCAGAAAACTGTGGTCTTGCTGGCCACAGGAAAACCAACTGATTCTACCTGCAAAACCCACATTCATCTTACTGAGTATAATTACCAGCTTGAAATATTCATAAACATCGGCTGTCAGCGTGTGTGCCCAAAAAATCAAAATGGCAGCTTATCAAAACATAAATATGTGAAGCGTACTGATGACTACAGGAAATGCGGGACGCATTCATCTAAATGAGCTGTGGAGGTGGTTGTCGAGGGGAGGACACAAATGCCGACCCAGCACTCGTTTAATCCGAGCCGAAAGGTCACAACAAAGAGACATGCCATATTAATTTGTTCAAGTTCACTGAAAAAGCCCATTACCACTGTATAAGCTGCCCTCCCTCTGATCGGAATAACGTCATCCCCTCCCCGTCTACTCGCATGAACAACAGCGTGGAGCCGTCGATCCAGCGCGATCCTGTTAATTAATAAGAGCGCAACACAATGAATTTATGGTGTTTGAAAGTAAAAAAAAAAAATGGGCTGGAGGCTATAAAATGAGGTGATGCGTGAGGGCTAAACCAAGACACGGATCATCAGGAGGTTACAGAAAACATAAGGGTTATGATAGTCGGGAGACAACCATTGACAATCATGTTGCGTCTAAATAAATGGGTCAATAGGTAAATGGAAAAGGTGAGGAACGGCGCTGAATTTGACGGTGCCGACTGAAGCTTCGAGACCAACAACGCAGGAACGTGTACATATCTGCTTGGTTTTTCCAAAATGCCTTTGAAATGGAGCGAATAAGGAATGAGAAATGAGATTATGATACATTTCCAAAAGATTATGAGGTAGAGAGAGGCCACGCATGCCTGTGAACTGACAGAGGAATGGGGTAATAGCTATTCCCTTCGGAATCTTTGTCCTCACGTTAAGCTGAGAAAATGTATTCTTCGTTTGAAAGAGTCACATATAACGAGAACGAGAGTCACACTTGTTACAAATACAAGTTTGTTGTCATATGCTAGTTAAGAGTGGGTCTTCAAGGAAGAACCAACTGCTGCTGTGTTCCACGGAAAACTTCTGTTGACTGATAGTAAACTGTATCATACAGGGTAGGACATGTCACCCAAGAGGATTTGACATCCATACCAATCATAAGCAGTCAATACAAATAAGGTAGAAGATTACACCTGCAATATCTTAGCAAGCGAGGGAAATGGAATGACTACAAAAAAAAAATAATAATAATAATTTGAAAATGTAATAAGGCAAACAATTTGTAAAGGCTTTTGTAACCCTCTCCAGACTGAAACATGCCTTTTATTCCTCATCTGTTCTTGAATTTCTTTAGATTGCAGCATCATATGCTGCTTTTTGTCTACTTCACATCACCAGTTCTACTGAAGTAATGTTTACACTCTAAACCCTGATAGTGTGGCGAACTCAAATGTTTTGTGGAAATCTATTACCAACAGCAATTGAACACCAATCTCCCATATGAGATCACAGCTACCACCACACTTTCCTCCCAATGCTGACTTTGTTTCTATACAAAAATATCTGATTGGTCCAATTCCCCCCTTAAGTAATCCATAATTCCAGCTGAGTTCATTTCAGTCTCATTTATGTCAAAGGTTCATGTGGTTTGCGGTGGTACAATACCTTACTAAGACACTTAATGCTCACCTTTCTGTTAATTTGTTACATGTCTACTGCTGTTTTTACTGAGACTCAACAATAATTTGCTCAGTGAGATTCAATGATAACAGAAACCAAATTAAACTACAATTTGTATGGGGCATAAAAGAAAAAACATCAACTTAACACATAGTGTTCAGTACAATTAGCTTTGCAGTCACATTTTACATATTCCTGATATCAGCCTGACGTAAACTGGCTGAATAAGTGGTTAACTCGTTTTCCGTGATTTTGAGATGAACACTCAGTGTCTGCATCTGGACTTTATCCAATATTCCGCGACAAGACTGGCCCCATTTCTAGATGTTTTTGCAAGTAACAATGTAATTTGATGATTTCTTTTTTTTGTAAAAACAAAATAATAATACAACAAAATGAAAAAATTGAACCCTAATTTGATAGACTTGAAGAAGTACTGCATTCAATTTCTCAAATGTGGGGCTGTCCTAAGAATTCTGGAATTGAGGTTAATGCCATTAAATATTTTGACACCCCGCCATAGTGGGCTTGTCTGAGCCATGAAATTCTTCAAATAAAAATGAGTCCGAATCTGGGCCTGCATCCAGCCGGGCCTGATATTTTCAGCACAACGTCTTCATAAAACTATGAGGGAAGAGAATGGGAGAAACCATAGGTGGGTATTTCTTTAGTGTAAAATACAGCCAACCAAAAAAAAAGAACACCGGATGATACTTTAAAGAGAAGATCTGAAAGGCTTCATCACTTGCTAAGTTAGCAGAATGAAACTTGTTCAATCGCATTAAGTAGGCTATGCTTTGAATGTAGACAATGCGCTACCTCATCGTTCACCTCTGTCTGCGAGTATCGTATGGGTATGATACATTCGCCAGGAGCAGCTGCTCTCTTTGCAGCAATAAAACTCTCCTTTTCTTTCAGCAGAGCAGTGCTTTCCATCTGGCTATGTGCCTCAACTCCCAGTATGAGTGCTGTACTATCAAGGGACTTATTTGGTATCTGTATCATTGCAGGCACTCAAACCGAGATCGCTCTAATCTGGCCTTAGCACTCGCGGACAAAAGCGCAGGATCCAATAACCTTACATGTAATTCATCTCTGTCAGCAGCATTAAGAAAATTACCTATCAAAACTACTGCTTGAGATTTTTTTGCGATTGAAACGACCTTTAGAAAAATTATACAATGGTAAATGAAAGAGAAATCTAAATCTGAAGCAAAAAAAAAAAACCTCAAGTTTTTTCATGATAGTGAAAATTTATCTTGCATGGCATTCATTCAGTATCTGTGAAAAGCAATGAGAATCTCCCGCAGCACCGACATTATGCACCAAAAAATAATGGAATCTAGAAGTATTGTCTGCTCTTGCTATCTATTTCAGTTTTTCAAATGCAAGCACTTGATTTCAATTTTAAAGCGGTTTTAAATCTGATGAAACTGATTAGCTTACAGCTGCTCTCAGTTTAAAAAAAAAATTAAAAAAACAAACAAGAAAACTCAATGCTGATGGGGAACAAAAAGGTGACCTGTGTACAAGAGGAAAATTAACACCGCTTTACTTCCTTAAGTACACGGTTATGTTATTTGTTTTCTGTGGCATTTTTACATTGGGGAAAGATCAATGTTTACAATTTTAAGGCTACAGGTTTAGTTCCCAGTTGGGTTAATGAGCGTAAAGCACATAAACTGGTAAATATACAGCAGCAAATGCATGTAGTTCCCTAATATATAAGTGGTGTACATATTGTCCATGTAAATAAATGATGAGAATATGTCTGCACTAGAGGATACACATACAGCAGATGTTATTGGCTAGTCCAGCAGTCTCCAATATAAACTTAGCAGAATGTCTGGTGTAAGAGAAGCGAATGGAGTGCTTTATGACAGATTATACTGAAATGTTGACTGAATTCAGCCTTTAGTCTGTCTCCGCATGCCTGCTGTTCCAGCACCCTTCCTGAACTGCCCGCGGGGATGAAGCAGAACTGTACCGGCTCTCTCTGCATGAGCTCCAGGCTAAGCTACGCTAATTCGACAACTGGAGTGAGAGAGAACACTTGATTACAAGGTGGGTTGGTTCAAAATGAGCTGAGATCCGAGAAGCCCAGAATCCATTCTCCAATCAGCAGATATCTCCCCACAGCCAGCCCCTCCCCCACCTCTCCAGACCAGCCACCCCTGCTCATACATATATAATTGAAGCTCAATATTAAGCGGGTAGGATGTTGGATCTATTGCTGTTTCCACCACGAATGAGAAAATTGCAACTTGAGATTCAGAAAAAAGCCTCTGACTCACAACGATGCAACCAGTAATACAGCTTTATTAAGTACTTTATTTTCGGTTTCTCTCTAATGCAACATGGTCATTAGGCTACAAAATTACAGTATAGTGCTATATCAGCAAGGAAATTGGTGTGAACAGAATAAGGAAAATTCATATTATTTTCGTTATGGAACAATAACACTAACAGATGTGAAATACATTAACCAAACAATACGGCAAAGGTCTAAATATGCTCTATCAGTGCAGAATAAAGTTATCTTTTACTCTAATGTTTATTAATTGTGGCGATAATGCTGATGAACATTGCCAATCGGTTCCAAACCTCTTCATTTCAATTAAAATGCTAATTTTTTTAAGGAGCCCAGAGATACATTTCCATCTTACTCTGTAGTAAAAATAGATGTATGTACAAAGGAGGGCTAGTGTATTTATTTTAGTGGCAGGTACAGGCAGATGTGTCATGGTTTTGGAGGCTGGTGGTGGCTTTGAGAGCTTTCTTGGTTGCTCTCGTCTGGGACAATATCGGTTTGCCCACAATCGGATTCTTGGGCCAGCTGGCATTAATTGGGGATGTTGCCCGGATTCTATTTAAGCCCTAGTTCCGCCTCACTGCCCTTGCTAGAGTGTCAGTGTTTTGTTTGCACTTTAGCCAGTCAGGTCTCTGGTGAGAAAGTTGTTGAGGTATTAGCAGAAAAAGAGGAAAGTGTTAGATAGTAAGGGAATCTTTCTGTTTTTCCTCTTTCTAGGCAACGTCTGGTTCTAATTCTTTTTATCTCAGTTTCAGAGATTTTTTCCCTTTCAATTCGTTCTGTCGAACTCGCTTTGCTTCCTTATTGTTTCACAGACTGTATCTGGGTCCTGTGGAAGCGTGAGTCTCCCTCTCTTTTTTCTGTCAGTGTCTGTCTCTTATTTTGCTATTCATGTTTGCCTTGGGAAAAGCCAAATCCCACAATCCCACAATCATTACGTCAATTGCGGTGTCCCTCAAGGTTCAGTCCTAGGCCCCATCCTGTTCACTATCTACATGCTTCCTCTTTGTCGTGTCATCAGCAGGCATGGAATATCATTTCATTGCTACGCTGATGACACTCAACTTTACATCAAAGCCAACCCCACTCCCTCTGCAGCCCCGCCGTTAACCACACTTGCCATATGCCTGGAGGAGATTGAGGCGTGGATGAAGCTAAACTTTCTACAGCTAAACAGTTCAAGGACTGAAGCCATGTTAGTCGGTACACCGCACCAAGTCCGGTCATCCAACATTACCAGCATCACTTTTTCCGGTCTGAACATTCCTCTCTCTACATCAGTCACCAACCTGGGTGTTAGAATGTACCCCCACCTTACCTTTGAGGCCCACATCAAACATCAGTGCAAAACGTCCGTCTATCACCTCAGGAATATCGCTAAACTCCGCCCAACCCTTACCCTATCAGATGCAGAGAAGCTTGTCCACGCCTTTGTCTCCTCCAGGCTGGATTATTGTAATGCGCTCCTCATCGGGATGCCGAGCAGCTACCTCCAGAAACTCCAATATATCCAGAATAGTGCTGCTAGGATCCTGATGAGGGTGCGCAAATATGAACGCATCACCCCCATCCTCAAGTCACTTCACTGGTTCCCCGTTTCATTCAGAATTGAATTCAAGATCTCTATCCTGACCCAACAATGTGTACACGGAAATGCCCCCCCCATCTCAAGGAACTCCTCACCCCTCAGGCCTCCTCACGTTCCCTCCGCTCTGCTAACGCAAGCCTCCTAAAACCCCCCAAAACCAAGCTTCGCACTATGGGAGATCGGGCTTTCTGTGCGACTGCTCCCAGGTTGTGAAATGCCCTCCGTGATCACCTGACAGCACCTCAAACTGTGGACACTTTTAAACGGGGCCTAAAAACCTACTTTTTCTCTCGGGCTTTTAGCTGATGAACTATCCCAGTTGTTTTTTTTTTAATCTGCTTCCTATTTATGTTGTGCTGTCTTGTCTCTTACATTTTATCTGATATTTTTATCTCTTTATCTCTGTAGCCCTTTGAAGTTTCTTTTGAAATGTAAAGTGCAATACAAATAAAATGTATAATTATTATTATTATTATTATTATTATTATTATTATTATTCTTCATTTTGTTCCGGCCAAAGCATTTGGCATCTCAAAAACCCGACCATCACAAGACGAGTAGCCTCATTTCCATCTGTGTAAATATGCAGTGTAGATCTGCTTTATTTTCCTATGAGTAGGCTTCAGGATATCAGGCACCACTCACTGAAAGGATCAGCAGATGGAGAGAGACGAGGGTAGACTCACATTTTGGGCTCACGTACCATAGGTTAGGTTTTAAATCCTAATTGTTTACTGGTAGACAGATTTTTGGTAATATGGCAGTTGATGATGAAGTCCAATGTCATGTGAAGGTCATGTTTCAACTTATCGAACTGTTCAAACGATGGTGATATCATTTGATTCAACCTGACCTGAGAAATCTCATCATCCTTCTAAAAACCTCCATGATCAGAGGCATAGTAAAAAATGGGTAAATACCTTAATGTTTTTGAAAGATGAAAACTACTTAGAGCCTAGAAGGATTTTATGAGGGATGCTGTGTTGCCTAATAGTCCCATGAACTTGTAAACATTGAGCTTCAGCTAATGTTAGCAAAGCTAAAGTAATAATCAAGACTAAATGAGCAATTTTATTAGGTTATGGAGAGTAGGTACTCCAATTGCAGAATGTTTGTTTTCAGAATGACGAGCTTAGCTTCGGCTACCATAGATCGCCGGCGTTGCATCTAGCTAACATCAAGAGTATGTATTTATATATATACATGCCTGAGCGACCAAAGGGAAGAAGGGAGAAGCAATAGGGATCTTACTGTTGTGTTCAGCGATGAAGACCATTTTTATGCCAAGAAACTTAAGATCTCATTCTCGCCTTTTCATGGAATGTCAAAGAAAAGCCACCTCTGTCACTGGCAAAAAAATAAAAGGTCAAAATGGATAAAAGTATGAAACAAATGGACCAGTCTAATGTCAACAAGGCTAACAAGATTGTCTCCCCAAAACAACAATCTCACAGAGTTGTTTGTTCTGTATTTTCATGTGGGTAAACAAGCTGCAAGCTGAGAGCCATGGAGGCGTTTGAGAGTATGTGAAATTCTGATGTGCTTGTCTTGTGCAGTTGAGCATTATCAGCCTTCCATTTCTTTCTATCCTGGAAAAATCCAATTTTCCATCTCATTTCAAGACACTTGTACACAAATTTGAATCGGATCTTCAGTTCAGTTCAGTTAGACCCAAAGGGTCATAACAGCAAACATAAGCTTCAATTCAGAGCAAGCGATGCTCCTCACTGAAATGCAATAAAAAAATTTTAAAAAAGAGGTTAGAACATTCAAATTGAGTTAAAGGCATTCAAAACACTGCTGACGCAGTATTATTCAAAACTTTTCCAATTTGCCCAGAAAACGAAACACATTGCAAACCGAACTGCAACCATTTGACAAACGTCATTTATGCCGTAACAATACTCCATGATGCCAAGGGGCAGCAGAGCTTATAGCTGCAGAAGAAGCCGACTTCAATCATCCTCTGGTCGCAGAAAATGAAACATTTCCGATGTCGTCAACAGAACAGTAGAGTCCCTAGATCAGTTATCTAGCCAAACACAAGTGAGCCTCAATGGCTGAAGCCAAGGCCTGTGGCAGATAAATGTAGGATCTTGGGGTGTCATATACTGTATAGTCCAACCTAAACTCCACAAGCAGAAACAAATGACTTAAAACACTTTATTTTAACTTTCTAATTGAAAATATTGGTCTTGGACCATTGGTAATGTCTAAAGTCTAAAGATTGTATGCTTGACTCATCCAAACCCCCAATGCCAAAAAAAAAAAAAAAGATTTTTGAACATAGATGAACATGCTGTAAAATGATGATGTCTAATGAATGCAAACCACAAACATGCTGTACTGCAGGTCAATATCATTTTCAGGTAATGAAACTGACAGAATACCTTGCGTTAATCTTTCTGAACAGTATGAACATTATTTGCATATGATTGAGAAAATTCATAGAGCACAGCAGTCTCTTAAATATTCCATCAGCTATTCTTTTGTATTGTAAAATGTGTTTTAATATACTGAAAACTCCTGCAGTGGCACAGGGGATATTGCAATGCGGCCTGTCCGTCTGTCCATCTGTCCAGAGAAGTTGTGACAAATTCTTTTCTTAAAGATGACTAAAATTTTGTGTGCGTATGTTACTAGACCTTGATTGGGTTTGAAAACGGGATTCCATGGTGGGGGGGATACTAGTGACGTCCTCTTATTAAATTAGTGACGAATTTTTAAAATAAAGTTGTTTCTATAGACTGTATATTTGTGATTTTCGCTGGAATTGAATTTGTGAAATACTGGAATTGAAAGGAATGAATAGTAGGAGCTCAAAGTGCAGACATTCAGCTTTAACCCTCTGTTAACCAAGTACCTTTCCAACTGTGTAAAAATCATTTCCCAAGGCAAATATGTTGATTATGGGCCAATATTAGGAAAAATGGTGAAAAAAATAATAATGATAATAATTCGACCCTTTGGCCCACCTTTCCAAAATGTAGCAGATCTGCTACATTGGGTAATAATGTGAATGGAAAAATTAAAGTGACAGACCATTCAAGTTATTCTCAAATGTTTATTTGGCAATAAGAAACAAAACCAGCAGGGTGTCCAGGCTGTTAACCCTATCACTTTATGCAGCAGATATGCTACGGTGATTAACAGAGGATTCATTTTATGGAACTAGCATCCAAATCGAGTGGAAAATGTAAGAATTATAGCAGTATTCATACGGGCTGCGTTTGAGACATTATTGCTAAATTGAGATTTCTTTCGAGCAGTAGCATTTGTGCTTGAATATCATACAACGCATTTATAAACGACTGTACGCTGAAGAAGATGCGTTTTAGTACTTTGTCACATGCGTATAATAACTGGGATAAATGGTTCATCTTGACATTGGCTTGCAATTTTAGAAATTCTGTTGGGGTAAAGAAAAAAAAGAAAAAAAGGGGTATGAATAAAATGAGGAACAAATGCTGATCAAAACAAATTAAAAATAACAATTTAGGGCCTCCGCGTGGCTCACAACTAAGATGTCTGCCCGCGAGCCCTGCGGCTGGGCGAATCCCAGCTCTGCCATATGGCCGGAGAGCCACGTAGACGAGACAACAATCAGCCAAGCCTCGCCAGGCATAATGGGAGTCAAGCCAGTCAAAAATGTGAGAGTCTCATTGCTCACTGGTTGGCCAGGTGCTTGTAGAAGTACAAGTCAAATACGCACTGACTGCACAGGCTGTGCAAAACTGGCGATGCATCTGCATAGCCTAAAGAGGCGAGGGCCAGTCTTCTCATGAGTTAAATGCCACGAAATCCTCTTCCTGTGTCGACAGTGGCTGCGATGGACTCATCCATCTGTGTTCAGAGAAGAAAATAAAATAGGGGAAAACCTACCAAAAAGCAAATAAAAATGTTTTTAATGCACTTTAATTTAATCACCTGGGAAACAAAAAAATTATTTTGATTTTTTTCCATGTGCAAATAGGAATGTATAGCATTTTGTATTTTGCATGTATGATATATTGATAAAAATATGAACCCATGAAAAAATGAATTAATGCATTGCAACTTGTGGCAGCTTTATGACAATGTTTATCACCTTCCATATGGCAGCCTTGGAGAATTGGAGAATGAAAGCAGGCAGAAACTCGCAGTGATAAACAAGGACCGAAGACAGAAAGTGGGTTTTATATAAATAAGTAAAAATCACGTTTTTGAAACATCGTCGAGGCAGTATTTTAACATTACGCCAGAATTTCTTTTGATTGACCTTAGAGGCTAAAGACGTCCAGGGCAGTCATTCAAAAAACAATAGATACTTTTCAAACCTTAATGAAATGATTTGCATAAACTTCCAAAATCAAAGCAAATAGTTTTATATGATATACTGATCATCGAATCCTTCAAGAAATATTTTCTAATACACAGGCAATTACACACACTTTACAGCTCAGATTAGTCTGAAAGCAAGAGTGACACTGCCACCCATGCATGCATGAGAGTCTCCAGAGCCAAGCATGAACTGGATGATTTAGAGATAATGTTGGCAGGGCTTTTCTGTTGATAACCGTGTGATAACTCATTACCATAAACACTGTTAAACACACACATTTTACTGTACCATAATGGGCTCAAAATGATGGTGTTTTGGCACTTGGATAATGTTTTCTGATGTAAGATGTATGAAACTTCAGCGACTAGTTAATGGGAGCAACATTACATCATTATAATTTAGAGCCCTTGCAGACGAGCAAACCTCAAGCGCTACAGCTTGAAATCAAATTAAGTTGAGGCAAAAGTTGATAAGAATATTGAATGGTGAAGATTCCCAAATTTTGACAATGCGACTGCAGTATAAGATTAACTAGCTAGTGGTCACAGTGAACAGTACTATATAATTCTGGGAAGGAAAGGGTGAGAAGGTGATAAATTAGAGGTCAAGGTTTAGCCTCTTGTTGCCAACTTATTTCTTTTTACAAGACACAACAAATCACAGGTTGTGTTTTACATAGGTTATATTGAGGCCATGAGCTATATTCTGTATTCTGTTCAAGTCTTTTTTTGTTCATATCTGTTAGTATTATGCATTTTGAATGCTTACTTATTGTTTTGTTTAGTTCATTTAGTATTTCTTTTACCCTTCTCCCTTGTGTTTCTTTCTCTCTCTCTCTCGCTCTACGCTATGTGTCTGATCGCTTCTCGTTTCCTCGTTTGTGACCAAGCCCTTTCACTTCTTCTCTGCCAGCTCACCTGCTAAGTGTTCCCTTAACTGTTTCCAAGTGTTTGGTCTTGGTTTTGTACTTATTTGAGTTTGTTATTTACTGTTTTGTAACCCTTTGGTTACTAATCTAGCAAGTGACCACTAAGCTACCCTGCCGCCGTCTCTTCTTGTGTCCGGTAACACCTTTGCTCACTCTGTGCCCAGCCTCCTTCACACATCTCAATCCCTCTGCTTACCTGTTGCGCATTTTCCCTGGGTATTTAAATTCTGTCCTTATGACTCATTTTTGCGGTCATGCCTGATGTTTTCCATGAGTATCTACTTGTCACCTTTGAGTATTCCCTATTGTTCAGTCATTTGTTCCTTTTCAATAAAAGTTCCTGCCAGTATTTTCTTTGCTCTCTGCAGCTGGCTTCTCTCCCGAGTCCCTCTCCGTGTTGTTGAACACTGGGCATCACAATGCTTGTTATTATTATTATTACTACATAATAAGAATAGATATTTGTAATGTGGGGGGAAAAAAGCCACTAGATGGCAGTATTGACATTTTTTTTTTGTTAAGCCCAGTCTGGAGCTAGGTTTTTGGGCATGTCCTGTGCATGCCTCAGAGGGGAAAGTCCCAGAGAATTGAAAAAAGTCTGGAAGGTGGGAGGGGTCTGCAGAAGAGTATATAAGGAGAAAAATTAATAAAGTAGTAGGAGAAATTGCAAGGAAAATTTGACCAGACTTGTCTCTCTTTTCAAGACCTGTGAAGCTCTTTTTGTGGATTTTTGCCTGTGTTGGAGCATTTTCCTGTCCCAGGACATCAGAACATAGCAACCCCATCTCAAGTACCAAGGAACAGTAACTATCTCATTTTTTTTTTTTTTTTTTTTAATTTCAATCTTGGTCAGTGCTTTGGTTAATTAAATCAGTTCAAGTTTTAAAATGTTGTCAGTTGTCCCTTGCTGTCCGATATGTCATAACAAATTGGGGCCAAAACATATTCCATAAGAAAGCATTTCAAACTCAATACAATTTGAATCGCGCGTTACAGTAGTTTTACCTGCTGTTTACTTGGAAAGCCCCATAAAATTGGTTCTGATCCAAAAAAAATTCAAAATACATTCCTCAGAAAAGTTCAAAAAATAAAAAAGAGAATTCACCATGAGGAAGATTTCCCACTACTGCCATGGTTCTGGATGTTTCTCTGTGTGTTTTGGACTTTTCTTTGTGGCTTTCGTCCCAGGACAATATCGAATTCCTGTTCAATCGGATTATTTACCCAGCTGGCTGATTGAACTGGGGTGGCGCTTCCCCGGACTCTATATAAGCCGGATGTTCGTCACGCTACTTTGCTAGAGTGTCTGTTTGTAGCTACGTAATATAGCTGAAGATATCTGTAGTCAGGATTTGTTTGACTTCCTATCTTCTCGTTATTATTGGAGTTCTTCTCCCTTTTTTCTATCTCGCTTTGCTTCCTGGTTTTGGACTATTATACATCCTTTGGAAGCGCAAGCTCTTTCCGGTGGTCTGTATAATTCTCTGTGTTTGTACTGTGTCCGTGCTGCTCGTTTCCCATGTCACTGCAACTGGCCTCCGAATTCTACCGGCCATTACAACTACACATTCATTGATAGATTGTAATTGCTGATGTTCTTTATTAACCTTGGACATTTAGTCATATTGTGCCATCTCCATTAGAGCATTACATTCAAACTCTTTGATTCCTCATTTCAACACAAAATGAACAAAGAACATACAAGGACATACTGAAAATACAGATTATGAAGTCACACGCTGAGTGAAGACACATGGCATATTTTAATTGAGCTATGGAGGATACAAGCATGAACAGTGAAAGAAGCCAAATCATATCATGGCACATAATTAAACCATAATCCATATTTGCATTGCATTGGCAGGTTCAGGACAATATATCATGAAGTTTCCTCTCATTATGGTGGCACTTAGTCTTGATGCTGTTGCTGGTAACAGGCTGGAGAGGCTTTCCGTCTCTTTTGTATGTGCATAATGGGCAGCTCATTACCGTGTCGCAGTTCAGGGGGGTGTGTGTAATAAGAGTGGAGAGGTGAGTTATTGGCGTGAAGCAGCAAGTGTGTGTGGCAAAAGTGTGAGTAATGGATGTTGGGTTTTATGCAAATACGAAAGGAAACTAATCCTTCAAAACAAGGGAGAACTTTCCCTTAGAATTTCAAAGATTATAATTTTACCATTTCATTTTATGAAGAGCCAAAAATTTAAAAAAAATTATTTTTTCTCTGCCCATACCCATTTGTATGTTCAGTACAAATGTTCAGTAGCTGGGTTTCAAGATAGTCAGACAATATCCATTTTCTAGTTTTTAGCAAGGTTTAAGCACCCTGAATGAAGATCCCCACTAAGTTCCATTTTTCTAGAGAGCACTATCAATTGCTACTCACAATAAATGGCTGCGGATAAGATGCTCACTGCCTGAGAACTGCGAGACCTTGCGAGATCTTACATTTGGCTCAAGTATGCGACTTTTAACCTCAATTAGCAAGACATGAGAGGAGTGGCTTTCCCTACTGTTATTACTATTATTTTACAACCAGAGTGTTTGAGTAGAACATATTACTATTGTAATTTGGAAAACATATTTATGTGGTTGTTTGCAATTGCCAAGCTTAGCTAGTAAGCAAAACAGCTAGTCAAACTGGAACACTGAATTACAAAATTAAACTCAAATAACACGAAAACGGCCAAATGCATCATGTGACCTTATTCTTTTACTGCATATGATGATATGGTAGATTTAAAGCAAAAAACATAAGTATGTGCAAGTTAGCTAGCGGCTAGCAAGGCTCATATGTATTGCTCTAATCTCTGTTATAGTACATTTGCATGTGTATCTATGACTGAATGTGTCAGAATATCATTTTGAAATTTAATTTTCACCAGCAAAAGACAAGTATCCAACCATATCATTGTCTTCTAAGTGCCAGATGCCAGCCGTTAATAAGTCGTCTAGATTTATATCAGGTTATTTTCAACAGTCACATCATTTTGAACACAAGGACTGACTGCATCTTCACTTTAATGGTGTTGAGATGCAAAAACCAACGAAGGCTTCAAAAGCCCGTAACGAAGCTTTTGTGTTGTTAACCAATGAGGTTGTGAGTGCTTGGACATTGGGCCTTTTTTTCCCTAAACAAACAGGAGGTTTTTATGTTTGCCGAGCTATGATGATATATGTCTTAATGCCGAGTTATGCTGATATATAGCTCTTCCTCTTTCGGATCTCATTTAGACTTTTTAAGTATATAGCACCAGTTGAAAATGGTGAAATCCTTCAAACCACAGTGTTTATTTCCCTCTTTAGTCAAAGCATTTATTCACTGAAGCCTACAAAAGATTCCAGTTAACAGCTCACAGGAGTCAATCTGCAGCATCCATTACCTGGAATCTCAGCCTTTGTCTGGTTCACGCCATTCCCCTGTAACAGTTTCATCTGATTAAATCAATAACCTCTTCTACACAGACATCACAAAGAACTGTTTCGCAGACGGTAAAAGGCAATGAAGGATAGTTGATACCAGCATGTTTCATCTTAAGAGATGCACTGAATAAAAGGGAGAAAAAAGTAGAATCATTGCAATGTCCCCTTTCCACAAACCGTTGCAAGAATAAAAGCCATTGACAATCATTAATCTGCTTATAAATGTGCAGAATAATTTACAGGGATGAATATGAATGAGAACTGAGTTTCTGTTGATCAGTGGCTAGACAGTGATATTTCTGTGATAATTAAATATTTAACAGTGTCAAAATATTGTTTACCGCACAACATATAGTATAATTACATAATGATAATATGTCTACCACTGAATTCAATATTAATTAACATGACATTAATGGAAATCCAAGCGCGCTATTTTATGTGTGTCATATCACAAAACTGGAGGGCCTGAAACAAGGCCGTCAGGCAAAAATATTTTTATTGCTTCGTTATTATGAAAATGGCAGCAAGTACATAAAGAACTGACAGTAAGGACATGTCTGACCGTCCCCTAATCACTGAGCAAATCCAATCATTTCCTTTCGGCATCTGGCTTATTTGTTAACAATTTATCCGTGAAGAATATAATTTCCTTTGCAAATAAATAAGAATGATGTTTCATTACCGGAAAAGTTAAACTGACTTTGTGACAAATTACAAGCTGAAATGATGTTAACTTTGCCATCTGCCTGTGTGTAATGAATAAAAAAATGATGGCATTCAATTCACTTCTAATATGGAAATGAGAAATATTAGACTGACTTAAGTCAGCACGCGAGGTCTGATATTATGATATTGAGGCTTTAAGGAGGACAGGCATGACTTATTCGAGAAATCTGCAATGAATGGTTGAACTGTTGTACTTATTGATATTTTTACTTTTGTTTGGTCAGCCATTTTTGGCATCATTGTTGTGTCACTCAACCAATGAGGTGCAGCATCTTAAAGGCTGTGGACATTTAAGCTCTTTTTTTCGCCTGTAATTAAAGCAAAGATTTCAGGATGATTCTCGGTTTTTCTCATATGCAGGTAGCACCATAATTCCTTGGACAGTGACACAAGTTTTTTCTTATTTTATTCCGCTCTCCAGTATTTTGAAAGAATACAGTGACAATGAGGTTATATTTGAGGGAGTTTTCATCCATACTGTTTAGAATGGAATGCGGAGTGTGAATGGCTGATAAAGAGAAGGTAGCCCCCTCTACGTAACCCCGCTTTGAGCGAAATTTTGTTGCAACTTGCAGATTTAATGTTGAAACTATAGTTGCCATGATATGTACTCAAAGACAACTTCAAACTGATTCATCCATGCATGTGGCAAAATCCCCATATCATTGAATTGATCATCATTGCTGAATTAGTCATCAACATTCGTATCATTGTGTTCTACAGCCTTACATTTGACAATACAAATTGCAATATCATGTGTTTTCTGAGCCTACTTTAAAATGTTAGTCGGGGAAAATGTTACTTGTATATTACACACGTGACAAAAATAAATAAATAAAATATTTAGGGGTATGGTAATCTAGGGTATGAGAGAGGGCCATTGAGAGGGAAGCAATCCTCGAGCCACAATGTGAATCAATACCGCATGATTATGCAAAAATGCACGTCAACCTCAAGCCAGGAGTAAAATGTGATCATAACTCAAAAGGCAACACACTTTCAGCACTATGAGTCAGAGGCACATATCAGAAAGCTTTGCAGAGGGATTTAGCGAACCCAGAGTCATGACATTTACTCACAGGTCTATGACAGTTTAACGACATGGAATTTACTTGGCATTTTATTGACTGAGGACTAAAGGCATTGCCTAAATGCACTTTGTGGATGCTACTTTCGTCTAGCTACTAAATGTTGCGGGCTCCGATACTGGAAGACAGTGTAGAAATTTACTCTCTCGTTTTTGATTTAAATCCCTGGAATTTACTGTGGCAACAGAGGCAAAGCATTCGCCAGTAATTTGACGATGTGACAAAAGATTATGAGCAATGTCAAGCATTAGGTGTGTATTTAAAATGAGGTCAATCTTAATATAATTGCCAAGTGTATTGCCTGCATCACTACTGAGAATTAATGAGCTCTGAAGATAGATTTTCAAATCTTTCAACAGGGAAAATGTATTTTTTAACAAGACCAGAAAATCCAGCCATCAAATGGATCATGAACTTGATCAAATGAAATGCTTAAAATGGCTCTCTTGCCTTTAAGAACATAACACTGGGCATCTCGGCTCAGAGTGCAATTACATATTGCTAATTGAAAAATGTTAATCTTGTCATATCCTAGGGCAGACAGGGTTAAATTGGTAAAACTGCAGTTCACGGAGGACCTACATGATTGGAGGGAACCACATGATTAATCCTTAATATTCTTCAGGGAATCATTGAATATCACCAATTAAATTAACAACTACAAAGTTTACGCTCCCAGATTAAAAAAGACACTCTAATTTTTCACAAGTTGTTACCTTAATTATCTCCTTATCGCCGATGTCTCCTTGCCCTCATGACGAAAAAAAACGCGCCAGTCAATCACACTCAATCACGGGGGGGGGGGGGATGAAATACCAGCAGCACCCCGAAATATGGCTTTAACTTCGGAGCATTTAAACAACAATAATTAACACATCTTCCCAGATGATTCCTTCTAAACCCATAAAAGTCAAATGCAGCTGCTGTATTCAAACCTGTGGATCTTCAGGCCCATTTTAAATTCTAGTGGTCAGCCCTACGTTTCCAACTGTCGCAAACATGTCCTGCTGAATTAAAGTGAGATGTGGATAAAATATTGTACAAAATCCACATATTTTCCATTTGATGTAATTCTATGGCCATAAAGACATGGCATCCTAGGCTTGGATGTTTTTCATGTAAACGTGAGATAAAGCTTCAGTGAACCACATCACTCAGCAGACACAGAAAATGTATGTGACATTGTTCTACAATATGATTTTTTAATTTTTTTTGGGACTTAGCTCATTCCCTACGGCAAGCCGCTGCCAACGGCGCGGCGAATTCTACCGTTCCCTTCGGTAAACCGGTGCCAGCGGCGTGGATGACTATTCGCAGTACGATGAAAACACAAAATCGGTTGACAATCGCGGTGACGGGCCACCTGTACATCAATACTTTATATTGTGTAATTTTCAGGGAAAAGTATTCCATACAAACGCGACAATTTTGTATAAAAGTATTCCGTAGGGAATGAGTTAACCCTTTCAGCGCCGTGGACGTCTATAGCTGCCCAATGATGTAAGATATGAAAGTCAGGCGCTGTTGAAAACCTGTTATGCGGCAACTTGTTTAAAAGAGCTCCCGCAGGGGAACTTGGGAGCTCTTTTAAACAAGTTGCCACACGATAGGTTTTCAACAGCTCAGGATAACTACATTTTTAATTCCTTTAAAATGTATTCGGCGCTCAAAGGGTTAAGGGATCTACTTAAGTGAAAAGCTGGAGGTTGGAGTTTAAAGGTTTCATTTGAATGCAGAGAAGTAATCGTTGCTTATGTAAATAAGATGAGGATATTAACAGGGCTGCAAAAGGGCTAAATGGTCAGTCGCGAAAAAAAAAAATCGAAATTATTGAAGGTGGCAAGAGTAGCAGGATGAAAATGAACAAAGAGCTGTAGTCACAAATCAAAGTTCTCCAACAGAGACTTACACAGGATAGCTGCAGAAAGAAATCAATC
Source organism: Gymnothorax reevesii (assembly GCA_029721435.1). Taxonomy (NCBI): domain Eukaryota; kingdom Metazoa; phylum Chordata; class Actinopteri; order Anguilliformes; family Muraenidae; genus Gymnothorax; species Gymnothorax reevesii. The sequence goes on from CM056592.1 coordinate 10,531,868, forward strand.
CTCATCAGAAGCAGTTTCAACAAAATCAGCATGTTATGCGCATCGGAAAGCTAGCATTTATGACAGTTTTTCTGATTATTTGACCACCCCCTATATCTACAGTAAACATCATCAGTACCACAAAAAAAAAAAAGGTTGACGACAAGTGTCTTCATATGGAAGAAAATTGTTCTTAAATACAGAGCTTGCAATGCTCATACAGCTATCGTAAGTGCTGTCAAAATTGTACACACTCACAAACAACGACCAACAACTCTCAGCACTGGAACAAGGAGAAGAGCAAAACATGGAGTTGCAGTTTCATTTTCCAACATCAAAGCATAAAAATATATTACATCTTTTAAAATAAATGATGCCACAGAGCCAATTAATATATTGATCTATTAAATTATGATATACAGATTATAACAACAACCAAAAAAGCCTTCATTTCCCCCCGCCTGACTAGAAGGCATGGATATACTCAGCTTGGACAGAACTATTCATAATTCATTTATGTGTGTGCTGCATAGATTTTTTTTTAATGTGAATTATTATCAAAGCTCCATTGATCTTCCTCCAAATTATGAAAAAGTCTCTGTAAATTCAATCGAGGCGATTTCCACAGAATCACAATGCATTGTAATCTCTCTCAAACATTGTTTTCCTTCTCTCTTTTTTTTGTCCTGATTGTATTTTCTAGACAGTAAATTTTATCCAGCAAAACAAATTGTCAAGTTATAAAGTGATTTCCTGCTTTCCTGCAGTGTGTGTATTGAATTTTGTGGAGCACAATATCAAGCTTCAAATATTGCACAGTCTGAAATTGAATGTTGGTGAGCTTAATACTATCAACCTCTTGAATGTACTGAAATATTAAAAAAAGAATGTTCTTTTCATGAAAGGCTATGCAACTCACCAAATATGTGCGTTAGCATTAACCAGTGTCAGCCTATTAAACAGTAATTGTTTTCCATAATCAATGCCATGAGCGGCGGTGTGATTTATACCATTATGAAAACTCAAAAATACCTTATATTAATGTTATCTTAAAACAAATTCTTGTAGGGACCCTAACCATTTATTATCATTTATTATTTTTGCTGCATACCGCCAGATCACCAGTAAAAAAGAGACTTTGGTCTCAACTGATTTTATCTGGTTAAATAAAGGATCTGATTTGATTGATTGATTGATCTCACTTTATTACCACTTTATTATCTCTGACTTTAAGGTGAAAGACAACATTCACACAAAAATTGATGTTAAACAAGTGGTGCCAGACACAACAAACCCCGGCCCTCACACATGTTGAACTTTGACCTACCTTTCCTAAATTCAATAGGCATCTATTCTGGGTCAGCGGCAATCCCTAAACCCTAAATTAGTTTTGCTGCTAAAGTGTTAAAAAACAAACAAACAAACAAACCAAATCGGGGGGAAGGGGGTAACAAAAGGACTAACCGTAGAGACCACATATTATGACCTTTTTTTTGCATTTTTGCTAAAGTTTTACAATGCTTCAAATAAAGAGGTAGCGACTAAACATAGAAAAAAAAAAAACTGAAGGCTGCCATTTTTCCATGAGTGAGCCCTGCACTTGTCTTGTCCTCTGCCTGTTTTCCAGTGTCTAGCTTACGAGTGGTTTTTCTCCCGAGGCGTCTATGTGTGTGATTTGGTTTGTTTTCGATTTCAGCCTCTGCCTAGCCCTCTGTGTGCGATTAATTACTCGTGCTTGATTTCCTTTTAGGTTTTTTGGTCTTTGATTTGTGTGTCGTTTAGGCTTTGGTGCATCTACTTACTGGTTTTGACTTTTTGGACTGTTCGTTGATTACGATTCTCAATTTGCCCTTCTGAACCGAAGTCTCCATGTCTGTTTTTGACCCGGATTGCCTGACAACAGTTATATTAAAACCTGTGAACTGGACATTCATATGTGTTTCAGTTCTGATGCTGCTCTCTGTCAGACATAGTAAAGCTGGTCTGATCATGGTATTTCCCTTTTTTTCCAAAAATATGTACGATCGAAGCCGTATATTATTATAAATCATAGATAATATTAGCTATAGGTAGAATAACAGTATAACCAATACGGACACTTTGCACTCTTTGTGTAAATATAACCCACTTTGCAGACATCTGGATTCCCTGCAAAGAAATGATCTTGTGCCTAAGTTTTCTGTGTGCGTGTGTGTGTGTGTGTGTGTGTGTGTGTGTATGTCAGATTGCAGTCTCCAGTTACACTGGCCGATGTTTTCATCTCTCCAAGGGGACTCTGATTGCGCTGATGACAGTTCCTTGGGGAGAGGAGATGCTGGCATCAGTAATTTCAATCTGTAATTTACTGAATGTGCTGCATGTTCTCTAAATGAAAAGATTACCGAAGGACTGGTGTCATTTATTTTGACAGGCCCAGAGCCATGTGTTGCATGCTGTGTTTGCAGCTGTGCATTAAGGGCACCACAAACAATACATTTACTTGACTGTCAGCAAATTCAAAAATACATCTCCTCTCTGTGCTGAAGAATCAAACTAATTACGCAATTGATTCAGACTTCCTCAACAATGTGATTTTTACCTACATAAGTGTCGCGGGGTCCTCTCTACACTCAAATCAACAAGAAGACAGTGTCATCACGATTCCCCACCACAATCAAGGGCCACAAAAAAATATGCTTCAACATCCATTTTCGAATTGAACTTAGATCATGAGTAGCTTATTAAACATACAAAATTACACACATGTAAATATAATAGTTTCAGAGAAATCGTGTCCCCATTTTGGCCTGGATGGACAGACAGATGGACGGACCCCAACCCCATAACCTCCGTCACACTTCGTGGCAGAGGATAACAAAAATGACTAGAAGAGATCAACCTTTGTAAATGAATGAAAGATAACATAAAGAAAAAAAAAAACAAATTCAGTCAAAAGATAACATAGATAGCCTCACTGTGAACACTCATATCCTATCGGAGCCCCTTTGTTTCCATGTATGATTGGCTAAAAAAGCTCACATTTTCCTCATTCAAAGGCTACATAAAACCAATCCGGTCTTCACAGGCCAACAATGTGGCTTTAATCCAGGCTCCCTCCCCTCCTCCATCCCTCCCTGGGCCCACTGAAGCACTGTATAGTTGTGTCAGCAAGGTAACTGCATACTTCACAGCTCTGCACATCCAGCTAATGGCAGAGCTATTTTACTGCTGAGAATTTAATTGGGTCATAATTCTGTCACCAGCTCAGAAAATATTTATTTACGGAGAGCAGTTCTGCATTAAGAGAAAAATGTTTGCAAAGAAAAGAGAGCGTGGACAAAAGCACTAATTAATGTGCAGGCGCAAGCCGTGTTAGTCATTGTGCCATTGTCTCGCACAGTATATACAGGAATTTTAAGAACCTATGATTTGCAGCAACAGCAATAATAATAATAATAATAATAATAATAATAGCTCAACACTATGCCAGAAGAGATATTTATGTTAACCCTTAAAGCACTGAAATAAAGTTTATATTGTGTAATTTAATTATCTTGTACAGTTGAAAACCTATTATGTGGCTACTTGTTTAAAAGAGCTCCCACAGGGGAGCTCTTTTAAACAAGTTGCCATATGGTAGGTTTTCAACAGCTTGATTTGGATATCCTTCATAATTAAGTAACAATAGTTGTGTTTAGCGCTCGAAGGCTTAATTCTGGAAAAGGGGGATTTGAGCAGGTGACAGATACGCTGTTTGATTGCAGATTCTGAGTGAGCCTCCTTTACTGGCTGCTATGTCATGCAGTGACATCTGAGGTCCAAGGCGGGAGGACAGTGCCCCTCGGGCAGGGCAATGAAAGCCGAGCGAATGTCCTGGTGCTATCTCATCTGACACTCCAGGCAGATAATACACCACTTCTTGTCACAGGTCAGCAGCCGTGGTCACTCTGAAATATGCTTTCAAATGCCAGGCGGAGCCCTGAAAAATATCACAGGCTGATTTGTTACATACTTGTAAAATTCCGAGCAGTAATTTCAAAATGCTGTGAGGTTCTTTTCCAATGGTTCCGTCAACAAAGACTTCCACATTTGCCCTGAGCACCGGAAGTAGCATTTGTACAAACCTTATTTTTATTGCCGTTAACAGTATCCTAGGAATGCGCTGTTATAAACTTGAAAAGGTAAAACAGGGTAATGACTTCATTTGACCATGGTACGGCACGATCTCCCATAAGATGGTAAAAACACTAACTCCCGCGAGAATGGCCAACATTAGGAGATATGGTCATATGAAAGTATCAACATACATGCATTGATGTAACTTTCTGCTCATTAAAAGAACCGCACACACTGCATAATTTCATTCATCAAACTATCAATAAAAAATATGTATTTTTCCCCAGAAAAAAATGGTATATATTTCCATATTTCCAGAACTGTCAGAATGCAATCACTCAGCTTGGTATTACACAAAATCTCGGGCATTACGATGTCTTAAAGACATGATATGAAAAGAAATTTAAAAACTGACTGAATTTGTGTTTGGAAGAGACAAGTCCAATGTCAGACATAATCAATCGATCATTGCATAATTATATTTGCTAATGATCCATATCCATTCTGTAGTCTTGGGAGATGGGAGATTTAATGAAACACCGAGAACATCAATAATAAAGGCCATGTATTTTGCGCATTTATTTTCCTTTCAGCCTTCATCATGTAAAATCACCATGGTTTAGCATTCTCACAAAGTTTAACCGATAACTGAAATAAACAAATAAACCAAATGTGAATTGTATGCACTGTACATGAGGCTAATGCAGTGGTTAGCGAGGGCCAAATTTCCATCATTATATTACATTACATTACAGGTTCTTAGCAGACGCTCTTATCAGATCATATATCATATATCATATATAAACGGTTTGAAGCTCTGTCAGCAAATTGTAGGGGCATCCCAAACACAAGCACAATTGCCGGTTTTCCAGAAGGTAACTGTCCCGCTTCTACTCCTTAGCTGTTAAAATAGCAAATGACCCTGCTTAAACTGCATCGCTAAAAAGAGCGACCATGTTAATTGGAAAATACTTTGATGGTCAAAAAACAGTTTGATACTGGTTTTCAAAGCAGTTGTTGGAGGAGATCCAGGGTTCACCATGAAAATATGTGTAATATAAACCTGTTAATGATGGTCATTTGATGACCACATGAAAATAAAGTGACTGCGCTGAGATTTGTAAAAAACAGTTTGTCTGCGCCAGGGTTGATCAATCCTATCCATAGCGGCCCAGTGTGGCTGCAGGTCTTTGTTTTAGCCCAGTGCTACAACCTGATCCCGCTAATTAACTGATCAGAGGGTTCAGTCAAGTCTTTGCTGTGTAGAATCAGGTGTATTTGAGTTGTGCTGTGACAAAAACCAGCACCCACACTGGCCCTTTGTGGATTAGATTGGACACCCCTGAACTCTATGCAGTTGCAAAACAAAGGAAATATGTAAACAATGAGTTGTTTCCAAAGGAGAGGTAAAATAATTGGCACATTAACACAGTTTGTTCAACATTCATATAAGAAAGACAGAAATAGCAGTTACCCAATGACTTTTCAAGACTGTACACTTTACTTCAGTGTTATCAGGTCGAAGACATGTCACGCGCAGTGGCATATCGAATCCACATGCAAAGGTCAGGCGGCACAAGAGTAGCAGTAAGGATGAACGTCTATGGTGTGCCTAGGAGCTGAGCGACGTACGCTAAATTACTCACTGTCTTATACAGTTTTTGTTGTAGCCTAACAGGACAATAAAACCTTAAAGGTCCTCGATCATGCTACCAGGTGCACAGCTAATTAGCCATTAAGAGCCAGTTCAAACTCTCCCCTTCCTGATATCACAAGGGGGAGTGACCAACCAGAATAATGAAATCTAATTGACTGCTTGGCTGATCAGCTCTTCTTGCCTCTGGTTGGTTGATTCCCCATGTGATGTCAAGGGGGGAACAATTTTGAAATGGTTAGTAATAACTAACTGGCTGTGCACCGGGTGACATCGTACGGGACATCATTTATGACTTCACTGTGAAAATGATCGGCATGTTTACGAATGCACGAATGCAAAATTATTACATCGCCCTTAACGGTACTTTCCCATGACTCTTCAGAATAGGGGTAATCTCTCAAAAGAGGAGGGCAATCTCATTCATTCTCAAGCGGACTAAACACATTCAACATCTTAAAGCATCACACTTTACACTCGATTAAGTGCCACCTCTCCATCTGTTTTTATGTGATGAAGACGTTGGCTGCATTCGAAATCACTCACTCAGTCACTATTCCCTACTCACTATAAAGAAGACTCATATGTAGGTGACTACATAGTGAGCTTATGGGCAGAAGGAAGAAACGCTTTCGGAAACTAACCGATTCGTTTCGTCGGCACCGTTAATGGTGTCATTGCTGTTGCAAAATTAATTATTCTTTGGTTTGTGTGCAATGCATGATGGGACGTATTTCTGGGTTAGTGACCATCGGTGGTTCACTACATTTCACCATGGATTGTGGGATTTAATGAGTTCACTATATAGGGGATAATAACTCTTAGAACCGATTCCGACAACCCCACAAAATGGCAAACCCACTACCCAGTGCACTATATAGGGAGTAGTGAATGATTTCGGACACAGCAAATGACTTCCAAGCAGCCATCGCATTCCATTCATTGCTATACGTCACACAAATAATCATGTGAGATTGATGGGTGGTTGAGAAAAATGCTGGCTGAATTATCGTTGGTCTAAGTTAGTTCATTACAGCATGATAAACTGGTGAACCAACTTCCAAATGTGATATTTGTTTTAAACTCCACACACTTTCCCAGCCAGAGTGTTTTTTAAGTTGACAGCCATTGGCACCATTTTTGATAATATTATTTGATCGTTCGATTCCTGTTTTTTGTCCGAAGATCTGTTACAGCAGCCCTCACCGTATAACAACAAAAATGTTGATTGCCATAATATCTCTTCAATGGCAGGGGAAGCATTGCCATGATTTACAAAAAAAATTTGTCAATGGCAGGGAATGTGCAAACCACTCGGCAGTGGATTTTTTGGTCGAGCAAAACAAGCAGCCTTTTACAAAACAACCAAAGTCCATGAGGACTAGCTCATTTGCTCTTAGAAAGAAAAAAAAAAGATTATTAATTGCTCCACACAGCTCCTGCAGCATAATCCAAATCTCCTGAGGTCAAAAGATCATCCTTTGACTGGAAAAGACCAGTGTGACACAATTATCTTGCACAAATATTCATGCTCTGCTAGAGAAGAACTCATAACCCTTCCACAATACGTATTTAAATTGGTACTCATAGCCAGTGGGTCTCACCCCCCAACTCCCCCTGGGTGCAAACACATGACCCACCCTACAATGGCACTGATTGGCCACTAACTGTTGCCTTCATTGATTAAGCCGGTTAGATCTAGACTTGAGGAGTGTGATTGGTTAGGTTTAGGGTTAGAACGTCAAAAAAAAAAAAAAAAAAATCCTGTGCTCTAAAATACACCTACGCTTTAACTGGCATTGACAATAATGAGGGATTTTCATTTTTTACTGTTTACTTTCCTTTTAGCTCAGGAGCAAATAAGCTTGCCCTTAGAAGAGCTTAAGTTTGGATGATAAAATTCATATATGTATTCAACTGAAGAAAAGAGGGTTATTCCAGGACCCAAGTCTTACTGCCCACAGCAAGAAAGCTAACTGTATTTTACAACAGTACAAGTGCAGAATCTCCCAGGAATCCTTCCTACCCCAAGCATTGTTCTCAAATATACCACATGACTATCTCGTACCATTCATCTCTCTACTACAAGTAGTGCAACTTAAAAAAATCATTTTCACTCAAATAAAATACCCACCATCATTGTGAATACAAGCATGGTAAGCAATTCACACATTGCAGTACCTGAGAGGAACTTAACCCGATCTATTCCTCAGAGAGTGACCGAATGATGCATCTTTACGCACCTCGGGCAACAAATCTTAATCTTTATGTTTTATTTTATATTTATTTCCTTACTCAATATTCATGCATTCATACATACTTGATACTTTGATTATGCTACATTGTAGAAGAAATAAACAATGTATATTCAAAATTTCTGTTCTCTCCGGCATTATTTACAAAATTTACATCAGTGGACAGCTACGTGGTAAATTTAAAAGTGCATTAACTACATGTTTATTTACCCTGATATAATTGCTTTGAAACCTATACATGCAGGCCAAAGATTAAGATGGGAACCAAATCAGTGCACCCCCACCCTGTGCTACAAATTGCAGTGTTTATTTTAGTGTTATTTTCCTCAAAATGGTTGTGTTTTGATACAATACTGTTCATTGTTATTATGTGCCTGCAGCTTTGGGTTGTCTGGTTCGTCATAAAGTCGCACAATCGCTGCAGAGTTGGGGGTGAAGGGGCGTTGAGGATATAATTTGGCCCCTACGTTTCTTAAATTACTTTGACACTCCTGACCTAGACTATCACAGTATCTGTGTTCACTTAATGTGCTTGTTTTGTTTACTGAGAGTGAGTGGATTGGTGCGTTTAAGTAGTGTGTGTGTGTCTGCGTGCTGCTACAAAAGGGGAGAGGAGATTTTAAAATAATAAAGGAGACCAAAATTGGAAATAATTTAATAATTTAAATCTGGAGAACTGCAATTCTGTTAAATAACTGAATTAATAAAAAAAAAAAACTGTTACCCTTTGAAATAAGAATTAAGGGATTTGTGATGGCTGTTGGATGCCCTTTTCTCTTAAGGTAAAATGTTGTAGTGAGTAGATGAGCTTCACAGTCTCAGATAAGATCCAGATTGTGCCACTGCCATTTATGGTCAGTTAGCTCCATTGGATGGTGTCCAATTGATTATTCTGTCCCCAGTGGAATTATGAGATTCAGATGGATAGGATAGTGAATCATTATCGAGCAGCTCTAGCAAATGAATCGGGCACCTATAGATTGCTGTCTTCCTCCAATTCTATGCAATCCCATCTGCAATGTGCAAAATAGTAACTTGAGAGACCAGCCCGTATTGCAGAGACTTCCTAACATGGAAATCCAATCTTAATTGTCTAGTGACCATAGAAATTGCAGTCCTGATCTCATTTAGGACAAAAGCTTTACCTGAACAACAAGCTTTGTATACGTTTGTGATCTTACCTTAACTCCAGATCGGAAAACGGTATTAAAGAAGCATCCAAACTGCCCAAAACATCCGGAAACAGCCCGAACCTTCACACAACCCAAATGCTAACCTAGCCGTTCTTTTGTAAATAAAATGTTGGCATTACTCCTGTGTAGCCACTGCTAATGAGCTAGCTTTTTGTTCAGTTTGTCTGTACTGTGGCATTGCATTTATCTATAATGCAAAATGGTTGGTGAAGACAAATGATAGTTGTGTATTTCTATCAAAAACGGATTTTCTGGTTGAATGATAAAACATTAATGAGTGACTACCGTCTTTCAGCGGCCATGATATCGCAGGCCAACCGTCTTGTTTTTTTTTCTGCAGTGAGGATCGAGAGGACAGTTCTGAGGACCGATGAGAGTGGATACGCAAGAAAAGCCTTCTGGAAAACTTATAGCTGAAAGCCATGACGTCACTCGGTGATGACAGACTTGGCAGCAGATCCAGCCGTCCATCGTCTTAAAAAAATGGATATTGCTCCACGTGACCCTTCAGGAGAAAGGATGTCTCACTTTTCTGAAAACATATTTCCTCATTTTTTTTCTTCTCTTGACATGGTTTCCTCTTCATGCATCACTGATGTAAGGGACTGAGACGCAGGGGAAATATACACGTGAGGGAAATGTGGGCGCAATTTAAGAGAATTGAGATGTCTCCCATTTGCTGTGAGGTAACAATGAAATCTTAAAACAAGTTAATATAAGCTTCTGTTAAATGAATTTACGAAAAAATCTCACCTTTTCTGACCTTAGAGTTGTTTTGGAGTAGAACCACGCCACTCAGCAGTGGGATCTATAGTATGCAGCTGACTGCAGGTGTAGCGATTCGATAATTACGTATTACAAAATTGATAGAAACTTAAATATATTCCGACCTATGATAAATGGGTTTATTTATTTACATATCTGGATTAGGACACAGATATGCATCACTACTGCAGTCAGGCCTTCAGGGTCAGAGTGCGAGTAATATATAGACAGAAAATAGGTCTTTCATAGCCATACTTTCGTTAGCGACGTTATTGCACAGCAGTTAAGTGTAATTGGGAATACCAAGCGTACTCCATTAAAACTAATAAGAAGAATGACCCGTCACTGAAGTGGACAATGCAATTAAATGGAGGGTTAGTATATTTCCATCGAATAAAAAATTATGCGGTTTTAGGACTGATCTCAGTTCTTCAAAGCAAGGTTGTTAAGTGTTCATTTGTAATTCCGCTTCTAAAAACAAAACAAAACAAAACAAAAAGCCTTTCAGAGAAAAACAAAATACATCTCATTTTGGACTATTTGGGGGGACAATATTTGTGCCTTTGTAATGATATTGTCAAAGCCCCATATCATGTAAATGGAGGGAAACTAAACTAATCACAGGAAAAAACTCATCAACGGTTCATGTTGGATATAATTACGTTTGGGGAAAGCACATTTCCAAAAACAATGAAGCTCTAATACTCATTTCCTCCCTCAATCTGCAGCATTTTAAATGTCACAATAATTCAATGCGGAACTGAACACATTCTCATTCTGCTGCCAGATCTGCAATGCATATGTAGCCACCATATATTTCTACACATCACAATATGTTTGAGATATATTGCATACAGAACGTCTCACTGATCTGCTGTGGCAGTATGCCGTAATGGAGACGTTGCTTGAGTATATGCCTGTATATGAGGCCCTGCCATTTAACACTGAAAAGAGAATTTAACCACATAACTGTAGTAAATATCCACCTGCATAGAAGTAAAATATGCATAATCAATAGTCAAATCATTAAAAGCAATGGTGCACAATAACTTGAACTTAAATCTGCGAGCTATTTTTTTCCCCCTGAATTTGCATTAATTAATTACATCAATTTACATTGCAGGATGACAGGAAATGGGGGGCGGGGGAGGGAGGGGGGGTTCTTTGAAAGTTTTACAATTTAATAATTCACATTCAGCATTTCTGATCACCGTAAACAACGTATGACCCAAAAAATGATGTTGCAGCATTTTGAATGCGCAGAATCAATTACGTACCAAAGACGAGCAAAGAAACTCACATAAACCCACACGCACGATGGCACACACACACACGCGCGCGCGCGGAAGCACACACACGCACACACACACACATACACACGCACAAACTCAGAGAATGAGTAGTACAGAGTAGGAAAGCCTGCATTTCCCCAGATAAGCACAATTTTCAGAGCTCTTCATGAATGACAAAACAAAAACCAATTACCAGAAACCATCCTTTGTATTAAATGTGCACCTCAGAAGAATGTAGCCTGACTAAAGCGGAACACAAAAATGTAGTGAGATCTCGACTTAAAATTCACAATTCACACAATATGATTTTATTAACAGTCCAGGTCAATATGTTTTGTATGAAAAGATTAACTGGTTATGAACAGAATATTTAATCAATTATGTTTGTCAAATTTTGATAAAGATTAAATTAATTACAGTTGTAATACAGCTATAGGGTGGATGGTGATGCACCCGCTCTAAGCTCTCACTGCTAACTGGCACATGGTCATCTGAGCATGTGACTCTGCCTGCTGTAGTAAGCTGTCATCATGAGAATCACCTGGCAGATGTAAGCTGCCCGCCATTCAACCGAGTTCAATCTGCAAGAACATATTGTTTGCTGTGGACATGATCCTGGTGATATCCTAAAAAAGTCTCACGGCCGCGTAAACACAAACTCCTCAAAAAAAAAGAGAAAATTCATATTAAATAAATAAATAAATAAATGAGTCAATAAATTCCAACTGACAAGCATAATTATTCAACTCAAATACATTGAAATGACCTTAGACCCCTATACATCTCCTCACCTGTCTCAGACTGTGATTTATACAATCTTTCTGGAACATCCCACAACTCATAAAAGATCCGCAAGACAGTGGTACTAATTTTCCAGCATCGTGCAAACGGAGTCAGAAGAATGGTATTTATATAAAAATATAGTCATAGATCAGCAGTACAGTGCAGCTCATCAGAGAGAGAACAAACAACATTTAAATTATAACGACAAGGCTGCAGTCCATACATATGACTTCTAGCAGTGGAGAGGCATCACAGTCAATGGCGACATAAACAACTATAGCTAATGACAGACATAAATCGAACAAATGATTTTTGTATTATTGTTGATATATCTTTCGTGGTTCTATCCTCCGTACTGAAGTTTGATAACATAATTTTAGCACTGCACATAATCTTATTTTAAAGTCGGACAAGATACGAAGGGGGACAAATCTGATTGGATTGTTCTGGCTTGCAAAAAAAGCTCTGAAAAGGCAAGTTATGCAACGGAATGTAATAAATTACAATGGAATGTAATATATTACAAGACTTTACCATCACAGAGGCATCATATGAAAGGACAGCCGCAGTAACTTAATACGTGGCAGTAATAATATCCCCGATCACACACTCCCCACCCACACAGCCTTCCTCCAACGAAGCTGGTGGAGAAATAAAATCTGCCTCCATGCAGAAAACTACAGCTGTCAGATCATTAGACAAATGTGTTATAACAGTTCGGATGTTTGTTTTAATTGAACTTGAGAAGGGTCAAAGACAATATTACAGCACCCATTTTTGATAGTCTACAATGCACAATTTTAAAAACTAAAGTGAACGGGGAGACATTGTTTTATTCCTAAAAATAATGTTTACATCGTTGTTAAATTAGTAAATGCAATATCAAAAATTGTACACAGCACAAATCTTTGCCTGTGTGTTATTACACATTCCTTGAAATACGGTATATACCCTTTGACCATGAATGGAACTATACTAAGTATGAATTTCAGTCTTATAACCAAGACGGCTAAAACTTTTCAAAGGTAGTTTTCCAGGATGAGTGATGGTATGAAATAGGCTGATACTAATACTGCATGTAAGGCAGGCTAAAGTCCACTTCTGCCTTTCGGCAGCCAGAATGTCCCATCTCATTTGAAGCCCGTAGACTCATTTAGATTTGTTCAAAGTGGTTAGCTTTCATCTTCAGAGAGAAGAAGTCATCTGGGTGCACTAAATTTACTGCATGACCAATTATCTCAAGCAAAGTTTCCTCCACAAAGAATGATGGTTAGAAATCCTGGCAGGAAAACAGATAAGAAGTTCGAGCCATATTTTGCTCTGGTTCTGAAAAGCAACTTTCATACCTCTAAAAACTAACCATTACAGAAAATCATGACCTGACTAATTCCATTGTTGTTAAAATTAGTATGGAAAGTCACACCGGAATTACAAAAACACCTTAACCCCATCGCTCTCTGAAACTGCCTCATTGGTTGAAATGATTGTGATAGAACAAAACATACTATTAATCGAATGTATCGTTACGTAAAAATAGCTCATAATTAATTAATTAATTATCCAATTACTAACAGGCCATGTAGCAGTTTGTGTGATGCTACTAAGAAGTGATTTTGGTTTTATATCGATGGTTGTATGATTTGCATCCCATTTAGGAAAAAAGAGCAGCGCGAGAGCAGCTGCAATCAATATATTTCAAAGAGATGCTGGCCTGAAGTAAGCGCCCACACAGGTCCAGACTCCCAAATCAAAATTATTTTTACTGTTCAAAAGGCTTTAGTGCAGCAGGAAATTATGTCCCTCATACATTATACCTTATTTTAAATTTCTCCATTGCTGAGAATCGTATTGAGAGCATTTCTTCCCCACAAAATACTAATGCAAGTTTGCAATAGATAAATACTGAAGAGATGAATGTATATCCTTGTACGTACGAGCACTAGGGCTTCAATTATGTTTAGAAGCACAGAGTAAGAACCACATTAAATGAGGAAATAGTTTAGGAAGAAATCGTGGAGAAAAAAATTAGACGTGCAAATGAATTCATAAATTCACAAGCAACGTATGAACTCAAATTAATCCGCAAATAATTCAAAAATGGTAAATACTAGAATTCAAGAACAGCAAAAAAAAAAGTATATTTTCCAGGAAAAAAAAAATCTCCTGTGAAGCAACACAGCGGCGATATAGCATCCTTCCAACCATGTTTAAAAAAACCCATCAGTACACGAATGCACACAACTCTTATGACCAGCAGTCAATAATCTTAGTAACGTACTCAGTTACATCCTCACACAGGCGCACACACACACACACACACACTCAGAGCATCCATATAACACAGCTCTACGCACATACGGTTCCATTTATTCACACCGACACGCAGGAAAATCCATGAAGATAAACACTACATACCCACAAATACATCATCATCTTGAGGGACGAATCAAGTGTTTCCAACAGCGGACAGGAGTCTCCTTATACGTGTTCAAGTTCTTCAGCTATGATATCAAAAACCAACAGGAAAACACTCAGGATTTTTTTTCCTTCTTTTTTTTTTAAATTGGCAGGTGCCCACAGTGCTCCTCGTCTTTTATACAATTTCTTTTGTTCCCCTTAATTTAGCGCAGTGTCACTTGGTCAGTATCTCCTTCTTTGTGGGGAAAAATGCTGCCGGCTGGTTTCTTTGTCTTTTTTCTTCCTAACTCTTTTTTTCTCTGTCTCCTCCACTGACAAGGCTTGCTTAGGTAACAATTCTTGGCGTGTCTGTTTAATGAGCAGGTCCATGCACCAAGGCAGTCAAGTACAACTGTGCAAGCAAAGTAAGAGAGAGGTGACGGGCTGTCGGGGGTGGGGGGTTTCTAACAGATACACACACGCTGCACACGCTCACACGCATCAACGTACACAGAACACGCAAACATACAAGCGCGGACATACCTATACACGAACACACGCGCAAAACACTCCCTCCAAACTCAGACTGGAAAATTTCAATTGGAGTCCTCTTTAAAAAAACCGTAAGGAGTAATAGTGGAACAGTTATTATGAAATATGCACGCAATTATTAATAAAATCTTCCTGCCGGCCCGTTGAGAACGTACACAATTCATAAGCTTCAGTCCAGAACAAAACACCAGCAACTTTGAGGAGGAAGGGAGAAGCAAAAAGGAAGAATATTAACTAAAAGAAGACACACACAAAAAAAAAAAAACAAGAGACCCAACAAATCTAAATGATGGGTTCCGCCAGAGCGAGCGAAAAATACGCCAACGTGCTAAAATGTTGCGCTGGCACTGTTCTGTGCAGCATGCGGCATGTTCTTTATCTCTTTAAATGCACTCCAGATAAAAGCAGCGACTGCACAGGTCAAGGCCTTCCCCAGTCTCCCGTTTCAGTCGCAGACACGATCAACATACCGCACTTTTCTACAGCCATCTACTGACTCGCTGTTGCTATTGCTACTGTGGACAAAGACTTGCGCAGTTCATTTGCCTCCCTCTCTCTGCACCCAGACATCAGCAGCAGCACTCAGCACTATTACTCGCATATTTCTCCTAAATTCAAAATGAAAACTTGCTCTGAATGTCCCAGAATACATTGCAGTTTATCACTGCAGAAAATCTAGCGCAACATCTACTTTTTTATCAGAAGAAAAGAAAAGAGCACAAATATGTGGCCATGTGCCGTATTGATTCAATTTTTCCAAGCGTTAGTCTGGAGTTTCGCGTTTATATGAAGTTTCTGTCGCCAAAGTTTAGAAATGTAACGTGTGAAAAATAGACTATTTTGCATTCTTTTCCATGAATAGGATGTTTTCTGAAGAACATTAAAATTATGAAAATGAGATGTACATTCAGGTTTTTCTTCAGAGTAAATTTTTGATTCACTTTTGGCTTTTGTTCAACTAAATAAAATATATCAGAATGAAGAGCCTTTTTTCAGAAATAGTTGAAATAGCATATGTGATCCCCACCGATTGAAAAGTGGCGACAAAAATGTTGCTACAAAAATGCGAATGGTGCAATAGCAGTATGCAGTGGCTCTAACAGCTTGTTGTTGCAAAGTCTTTGCATTTTTAACCTGATGGAAATTTGCAGTCTTACCATCCAGGGTAATGTCAAATCACTGCAATTCATGAGCTTGAATCAGGACCTAGGTTCAATGCACACTTATTTCTACTTCTAAAGCAAATAATTATCAAAGGGAATGTGATCCCAGGTGAACTTTGCTGAAATGGAATGGAAATGGTCAAATTCAATAAGAAAAGGAGTGGCTCCGTCGTGTAGCCCATGTCATTCTGACCACAGCCACCGCCTGCCAGTTTTGCCAGATCAGGCAGTTTCTGATTAGATAGCCCCGGCTGAATGGACACATTTTGGACTGGGTTGGGACGAACTGGGCAGTTTTCATTAGCAACATTCATAACGTAGACCAGACAGGCTACTATCTATGGCCACTTTTGAGCGGTGCTTTCGTGAAGTAGGCTTAACCGTTTTCCGGAAATGTTTACCAATGATTCGAATGGTATCGGAGGCGCAGAAATGTGATTACTTAACTCATCAGCGAGAAACCTACATGAAGTAACAAACATTGTGGAAGCACATGAATGGCAAATTGCTATTGGATAGTATCATGGGTAGTATGAGGAGGAAAATATGCTCAAGCACCTGTATCATAGTTAGGTGACTGTGCTCATTCAAAAGCTCTTCCTAACTGATTGAAATTTTATGATGAGTGATGATGTATGGATTTGCTTCAAGAATTACAGCAGTGATAAACCAGAAAAACACAGACCATCCCCTTTTTCTTTGCTTCTTGTTCTTTTGTTTTGGCACGACGGGATGTTTCCTTGACTTCCTCTTTCCAAGGAGATTTCTCCATTGTAGGAGCACCACTGTATAAATCTCAAAAATCCATTCGACTGGCAGATTTGCTATTGCTAACATTAACAATCTGGCGCTGCGCAGGTGGGCGGAGAACATTTTTTTACTTCTTGGCAACTACCAGTCGAATACGGCCTTAATGGTTAATGCAGGCAAACAGTGCCTTAATTTCCAAACCAACAGAAAAAGATAAGCGATATCAGAATTATGTCAAAACCAAACAGCACTGGAGGAGATGGCAATTCAGCCAAATATCAGCCATTTCTGTAAAAGGTACACAAATTAACTCTCTGACTACTTCATGTACTCAACTATACAGACAAGTCTAGGCTTTTCTTCTATCAGCTTAGATAACTCAACAGTACATAAACTTGACATGCATGGCTGTTTTATCGGGGTACATCAACCAGACAGTCACTCATTCAGACAGAGAGACAGGTCCTCACAGGTTATACCCCCTGGATCAAGATAAATTACTTACACATAAATATTTGCATCACTCTCAGAGCAGTTGGGTTTCATTGCATCTGTTGTGCAAAGAGGTCTGTTACGAAATGGGTGGAGACGGAGCCAATAGCAGGATGGACAACGAGTCACGAGGGCGCGTATATAATTAGGAGAGATGGAAGGATTTTTCAGAGAATCTGCCGTATTAAGCAATTTGCTAACTGGAAGAGCCACCAGGGAGGAAGCCTAAAATCTGGAGTAAAAGGTTTGCATCAGCCCATTGCTCAGATGTTCTGATCCCTCATGACTGAACACCCACAACCTATATAAACAGAACAGCCAGGGAGCCTACAGCTGATCACACTGAGGGAATAACAAGACAATTTATCAACAAACAGGAACAACCCACAACACTGCAGTTACAGGGGAAGGCCCAATTAAACGGATGTGTGGGTTGTGACGGAGGTCAATCTTATTCCAGGCAGAATGATGCGCTGTTTTCATTATTTCAAATAAAATCCATATATATGGATGATTAAAGAGGTTAAGGAGGAGACTTTTTTTCATTCTTCAAATGTGCAATTGCAGCGACCCAGCTGTGTCTTAAATCTTTAACTTCATCAAGTTCTAAGGCCAGTTCCCAATTTGGCTATACTGTTGTTTTGGTAAAACAATAATTGACATCGAGTCCATTAAAGTTATATTGATCATTAAGTTTTGATTGGGCTTCCTTTCTACTTTATTTAAGTTTGTAATGAACATATAAGTAGGTTTCAGAGTTCATTATGCTGAAAAATTGTGGCTATTATCTTGAGATGCAATTCCATTGACTCCCATGTGAATGTTAGACTGATATACTGTATATCTAATTACATAGTCTTGCCTGCACTACTTTGATCATTTTTTTACAATACTATGAAACATCAAATACCGCAGTTCAGTCAATCTCTCTCAATACAGAACAGAAGACTACACAGCGGGGAAATGATTCAAATTGATTAATTCATCTTCACATACTGAAGTTATTATGAGATGTTTTAATTTAACTTAAGTATCAGAATCATATAACAAATGAAAATTAACATTTTGAAAAATGTGATACATTTCAGTCATTACCATCCACTCTCTGCCAATTATTTTCTGCCGCATACTGTATAATTTCTGAGCAGAGAATGTGCATGTCGAAATGCTGTTCATCCTCACATCAGACAAATTAACAACACTGGATGTATTAAAAAGTTGTTGGCCAAACATGTGTAAGAGATCAAGAAATTGCATAAAGCTGCAAATCAGAGGTGCCCAAGGCATGTCAGTCATGGCAATGCTTGGAGGGATAGTCATCTCCCTCCTGTCAAGTGTCACAGACAGTTTGCAAATTCCAGAAACAGTATGAGCTTGAGAGAGAATAAAAAAACTGCACTGCTACGTCACTCTAACAATAAAATTGGCTGTTATTGAGAAACCAGGAAAATACAAATAAAGCAAAGCTCGTAGTCAGTGATATATCGTATTAAAAACCAACCTTTGGTATGTATGCAATGGCATATAAATTATGTCCGACACTCCAGTTAAAAAAATATGTATCACTCAGTAACAACAGTCTGTGAAACGACAATCATTATCAGTTAAATCTGTTGTCATCGAAAAAAGATTAAAAATCTAATGCACAACTTCATAATACAAAGTTCCTTTTGAAACAAAAGACAGTTTAGGGAAGGTAACGGTAGTATCTCACTGAGCCGCGAATGCTTACTAATGTAGCAAATTTTGAGTTTTGTCAGAGTTTGTAAAAGGGCGCAAAGCAGTTTGCCAAACTTTTTTACGATTGCAAACAGTTTTTCTTGTCGCAAAGAAATTTTGAGCATGTTATTTTCTCACAAACAATTGAAGACGTTTGTAAAAGAGTTGTAAGCATTTGCAAACGGTTGTAACACGTGTTGCTTAGGTTCCTTTTGGTTCAATATGTAATGACCACTATACAACAGAGCTACGAATGCTGACGAATGTAGAAGAATATCAGATTTCGGAGGAGACCATCAAGGTTTCGTCACGATTGCGAGAGAGTTTGCAAACGGCATTTAGGGTCGCAAAGAGTTCATTTTCACATTCTAGAAAGCTATTTCCTATTCATTTGCAAAAAGCTAAACACAAATGTTGCTAACGAATGCTAAACATTGCTAAATGTCGCTAATGACACCTAGGTCTATCCTGATTTTTGGCAACTTTCGTCATAAAAGTAGGCGAATCCAAAATTCGCTACATTCATAAGCATTCACCGCTCAGTGAGATACTAGCTTAAGTGTACGTTTGTAAAAATAAATCAACACGAATACATCTTAAAAATCAGAATTATTCTGATTAATAGGAATCCTGCTACACACAGTGCTTAAAATTAGGAAGGAGCACAGTATCAATCCTTATAATTCATATATTCATGAGCAATGGTTTTGCAGGGTGGACAAGTATTGCTTTTTTCCATAGATATAATTGAATTTCAACTTTATTCAGATGAATCATAAATAAATAGCGAAAGAAAATTGAAGAGCCTACTGCAAAAATAACTTAAATCATATTTTCACACATCGTAAGGTAAGGATGAGAAAACATCTTGTATAGTTTCTCAGGGAGATTTTCTAAATTCTTTTAGAAATTGACATTTTGTGACTGAAGTTCTTTTAGCTCTGGGGTCTTCAATTCACCTGATCAGAGGTGATGTGGAAACCAGGACATTCTCATGAGGACAAGCAGTGCTCTAAAAACATGGGCCTACTGCACCCCATAAAGGCACAATTTTCCGATAATGAAACCGTTTACAGTTTCAAAGTGTAAGCTTTGTAAAAATAAGTAACACACAAACCACACACATTTTCCTACAGCAGAGCAAGATATTCGCGTTTATCATTCCCATGGCTTTCCTATGGTTTTGCCGTAAACAATGCAGATCTCCATGCTGATCTGTGAGGTACAGCTGTCATTGACTACGTTGCATTGGAGCACTGTTTACTCCACAACAAAGAGGACTAGTCATGACGATAATGCCAACATATTGTCTGGTGCACAGGCTACAAAACGGCCATAGGAAGAGGCGTCATTTTTTTCACTCTTTATCCGCAAATACGTAACGGCTGATAAAATAGCAACAGGCCATTACAATCACAAGATTTAATGAGGATAAGTATAATAAGTAAATAAGTATATAGAGTAAATGCAAAAATTTGCAGCGAACAATTTACTCTTGAGGACTACAACGGGGATCTCCAATCTGAATTAGTAGGTTGTCCTCCTAAACAAATTCTGAACGATGTGGCCATCCTGTTCATTCTCTGATCCAAGCAATTAACCTCAATCAAAGCCCACTTTGGCCACAGAAAACTGCTGGAGAGAAAAGGAAGCCAACAGAATCGTAGTTAAGTCAAGTAGCCAGGTAGCTTGCTCTTTTCTAATGTCAATGCAATGATCTGACAAAAACTGAATGACTGAATGACTCGTAAAATTTTCCACTAGCTAGCTACCTCAAGCCAACTCACTTTGCAACAGTAAACTAATGTTAACGTTACATCACAGAAATGAAGCTGACCGTGATAGAAAGGTTATGTTGCTGAAATGACTGGTAAAACGTTCCGCTTGCTCCAGACCGCAACAACTGCAAGCATATAAAAACCTTCCCTATAGCTAATCGTAAGATTACATTATAGAAAGCACGTTATCTGGCTATGTATCTGTAAATATATATCCTCCTGCTTAAAATTCTCTACACTCATATTTTGGGGCGCCATTTCCACTGTTGGATGCGTAGCTAGTTTGCATTACAAGCGATGACCAGTTGCTTATGAGTGGCAGTTAGGGCGTGCACCTTGGCTTCACAGTGGCCGAAACTAGGGCTGTGCTCAAAACGTATACTCACTCACTATAAAGTGTAGTGAATGTTTTATACAGCAAACAATAAAGTAAGTTAGAGGACAAGTGTACGCTTCAAACACAGCCTAAAAATCATAGCTGAAATAGATTGTTGTTCTTCCTTACCTCTAAATACATCACAATACATGTAGTACATATCAAATGAGAAAACTGGAGGGGGAGGTCAACAGATTTAGCAGC
Source organism: Gymnothorax reevesii (assembly GCA_029721435.1). NCBI lineage: Eukaryota > Metazoa > Chordata > Actinopteri > Anguilliformes > Muraenidae > Gymnothorax > Gymnothorax reevesii. The sequence continues at coordinate 10,553,315 of CM056592.1, forward strand.
AGATTTCCATCAATATACAAAGAAAAAAGAAAGAAGGCAAAAACTGCATGCATTTTTAACACGATATCCCAAACTCAGGTAGATCGAAATAAGGCTTAAAATCGGCGAAATGTCCCTTTATTCATCTCAATCATTTGAAACAGAAATGGAACTTACCCTTAGTTGCTCTCTCTCACAGCTCATTTGCTTCCTTTGAATCTGTCAGAGAAAATACATAATATTAAAAATGTCAATGCCAGTGGTAAGCTAACAATGGAGTCTATTGGTTGAATATTTAAATTGTAAGACAACAGAATTAATTCCAGCAGAATTAAATGTTTACAACGCGGGGGTAAAGAAAATATATTGCAGCAATAACTGTGATCTCAATGAAATTCATAGAGGTAATTTTTATTATATTTTGTTTTTCAGTTTAAAAGGATTTGGCAAAATCTATCATCAGTTTTGGCGACAACAGCTGGTTTCCAAAAAACACCCATGCAACTGACTGCAAGTTTGTTTCTGTGTGCAGTGCGAGGCTGTTTTGTGGTTTGTTTGCCAGTAATTGACAAAGACAGCAGCTGTGTATAAGTGTTAGTGTACAGAGAGATGACATGAAAATGGCGGGGCATGTCAAGGCGTATACTGTTGATAAGAGGTCTTAGCGGCTCACTAAGTGATATTGGAGCTTATGTGCTCTGAGAAGACCTGAATGAAGTGTTCAAACTGGCCTGTCAACCTAAACAAAAATCTCTTTTTTTCTGTGATCAGTGATATTAAAGATATTCAAGGTTTGTCAAGTTCAAGCACTGTTTTAAACTCAATTATGACATAGGGTGGTCATGAAACCAAAGAAAATTTTATTTGAAACCTGTCGATTCATTCTTTTCACTATCTCAAGACAAAATCGGTCTTAATCAGGTTACGGTTTCCTTGATATATTAACATTCATTCGCCATCAAGATTTCAGCGCAATGTAATCTTCAAATCTGATGTATGATTCTGCACCGTATTTTTACCGCAACGTTAAAGCGTGATATTGAATGATTAAAATAAACCAATACAAAACATGTAACAAGCCATTGTGTTCTCATCCTCTTACGTAATTAACACTTTTCCTCAAGAATAGAAAGTGTATTTTGCAAAAAAAATGAAATCAGCAGTGATGTGATGAGCATAACTCCATGAGCAACAGGAGATGACACGAGCTTCACCTTTCAGCACAAAGTGCACATGGCCTCATTCCTGAGTCAGATGCACTGAGACAGATCTGAGTAGTTTCTGTTTTTGATGTGGCTTCTGAAGAGACAGTTGCCTTTCCAATCGGTCATGAACTGCCGTGCAGTCAACTTGGAGAAGTAGTTTTCAAGATCATTCATTTTATGACCCCAAGTGTTCCGGGCTCTCTCCAAGAAGTGTAATCTCTCAAGTTTCCCATCAAGAAAAAAAAGCATCAGTACAGGTTAAAAAAAAAAAAGAAAAAAAGTTTCTCGAACCTCTTTTCAAGGTATGGCAGCTGTCATCACAATGAACTTAAATAAACTTTGTAGAAATCGGTGTTACAGTTGAAACCGGCAGTCAATGCTTCTGATAACGGCATTTTCAATGCCAGATTTAAGTACAATATCTCACGCATAACAACAACAAGCGATATCACCGCATATCCTATCAGACACATTTCCAATTCGAACAGCATTTTACAAAATTCAAGTTGAGTTTTTCTCAATATCCCACAATTCTTCACACAATTGTATTATGCAACAGTACATTAACTTAGCATTCCACAGAAAACATAAATTCAAGTAGTGCACTGCATGGAAAATTATCAGTTTTCTGGCGGGTGAATAGCTCAAGATCCCTTTGCACCGAGGAAAGGAGACAAAAGTTTGCCTGCCACATCAGTACAATAAGTCGAGAAAACTTGAATGCCCTTTACAACAGGATCAAAAGATGGAGGCCCAATGACAATTCTGACTTTCTCCTACTGGGACAGATACATATAAATGGACCTTCTGTTGCAAGATTGACTTATTGTTATTTTATTATTTTTTTCCAGGGTACATGCTAATGGACTGAACCAGGCAATTATACAGTATCATCACCACTACACAAATGCAGCATAATTGATTTTATTTGACCTAATTCAGCTGCCTTTTGTTGCTCTCTCAAAGGCAGTATACACAAGCATTGTTTGTTCAAGACCTTCATTTAATAATTAAGGTTTCTATTAATGCTATGTTTTTTTCAAATCCTGAAAAATCCTTGACAAATTGGTCAAAAATCCTTGAAGGTGACATAGAATGGTTGAACGGGATATTTATCTTTGTGCTGTGATGTGACACATAAACAACAAAATTTTGGTTGGGTCTGTAAGCTTCCTTAAAACCTCTCTCAAAAAGCAATGTTAGGGTGGGGAATTTTGAATGCGTTGTTTTGCACCTATCTGGAGACCTTGCGGGCTTAACTGGCAACCTCATTATAAAATGCAAGTACTTGACGCTGATTGGCTGGCTTTGCTGCCACTCAAAAGAATGTAACTTCGCCCAGAACGGTAGGGATTCGGAACACGGACAGGCCAACTTTATGCAGCTGTGACATATTCAGAAATTCAGCCTTATATGTTTGAGCCTGAATCGGATAAGGACACTGAATTGGAGGAAAAATCAGTCCAGCAAAGGCTGGATTTAAACTTTTCTGAATGCTGAGTATTTTTGAATGTTTTTTTTTTTTCTTTCAAACGTAATAATAATTTTCCAATGTCTCGGAGACAGCTAGATTGGCTACTTCAGAGGTGCCAAGGCTTATGCATTCGGAGTGAGTCTCTCGCATTCACATTCCTGTGCCGTAGTCAGCAAGTATTCAATCAAAACACATTAAAGAAATTAATTGATTTGAAGTCCTTGTGCAATAAGTAAATCCATTTCATGTGCATTACGAAGGATTTCCCCACTAGTGACACAGATATTGATTATGACTCTGGAATTCTGGGTGTATGCAAATCATTTTGAAGGAGAGGAAACGGAATGAGAGTGGGGGGGGGGGGGGGCAGGGAGATACATATGACATCATATGTATCCGTTGTTCAGATTGGCCCATTTTCTAGTGGTCATTTTTAAAAGAGGAACTTCTATGAAACCGAGATGTTCAGAATGTCTAGCACTTTCTGTATGTTCTTGAATGCGGGTAGACTACCGTTATTCACCATAGACAAGGTAAAAACGGTTTTTGATTCTTTGTCACCTTTAAAAAAGTTGTCTTTTTTCAGATCTTTCTTCAACTTTATGTTTAAAAAAGACAAGAGCTTGCAACTTTAAACTCAGCATTAGACAGAAATGCATTTATTGGCTAATAATTTCCTAACACAGGAAGCAACGATAAAGCCATATCCTGAATTAGTATGCACATATTCAATGCAGAAGTGTGTGTGATCATTTTAGCCAGGAAAAAAAAAATAATAATAAATTTGAAAATAAAATTAAAAATAAATACAGGATACCACCATGGGAATGCCCAAGTATAAATGTCCATTCATAGAAATTAAAATATAATAAAAAAATATATGCAAGATAAAGCGCATCAACAAAATAATGAACAGGGTACATTAGTAAAAATCAATACATTCGTCAGCAAAAAATAGCACTAATGGTAATGCAGTGGCACTATCTCACTCAGAGCTCATGGCTTTTTACTGGGCGTGGGGAGGCACACCGGTGTATTTAATCCTGTTAAGACGTTTGATCGATATTGGAATATCTGGGCCAGCAGGGCTTATGCACCTTGTTGTGTACAATAGGAGTTCCCTGAGCTTCCGAGGTCAATCCACAGCAAAGACAATACACTTATATTGAACCTGCGCTCGGAATGCTGGGACACCTATACTTCCTTAATTCAAACAGTGGCATTTCCTCAACCTGGAGCAAAATTACAACTAACTCCACGACCCTTAAACAGCTCTTTATTTCCAATAAATTACATCTTTCCAAAACATAAAAGCAAACTACCCTAAATCAATACTCTGGTAGCAAAAGTTGCTAAATACGATGGATATTTTCCCCCAATTGCTTTGGATTGGTTTACTGTCATTCAACCTCGTGATTCATGGTTAAAAATGCATGCCCAAAGCTGAATGGTCTCTCTCAGATGTTCATCTGCTCTGAGCATGGTGAATATTTCAGTTACGTTATGGCACTAATCGCATAAATCACTGTCAATGGTAGATAATTAATTTGGAGATGGAATATTTTGTAATTGAGATGTTTTTATGTTTGTTGATGCATCTCAAATATTTTTTCAGCAATCAATTAACTAATTATGTTGAGTGAATCTCAGGCAAGGTAGTCCTTTAGTCAATAATTTTACCCTTATTAATCCATTAAATTTGCAATACACATAGCAACTACACTTCAGGAGTTCATTTTAAAAATATCCCTGGAATCACTTCAGCCGGCTCAAAAACCATGTAACCCATAAAATATAGCTTACTCAAAAATCAAAAGGAATTTATGAAGCAGCCATCTCCATATACACAATATAATGCACTGTGACACATGCATAAAATAAACTGTATCAAACTATGAAGGGCGATTTCACTGCGGCAGTAAGCAATACAGATTAGGCAGAGTTTGTGTATGCTGCGGTTTCAGTAACACCCCTTCATTTATACTTACATTTACCATTTATACACCTTCAAAAACAGAATCCATGCGCATATCAAAATCCCATCAAAGAATAAGGTAAAATATCACGTGCATGTCTCTCTCTGTCTGTTTTAAAGAACAGAGCGCAAATAATTGTTGCACACATTAAAGATAACTTTATATAGTATACAGGCTCATTTATATTCAGCGAGCTATCAAGTTAATGTACTGCATTGTTTCTTGATTCCCTATTGAATTAGCATTTAAATAATTACCTGTGTGCAGTGCACTTTAGGTGAGTAACAGAAATAATTACAGATAGTGCAATGTGCTTGTAATTACCAACTTTTGTGCCTCATACAAATGATTCAGCCTGACACACGTACACATGCATTAATGCACCTAAACACGCACGTGCATCACGTGCACGCATCAGACATGTGCAAAAGTATGTGCCACCTTCCCAATTTCTTCTATTTTTGAGTATTAGTAACATCAAAATGTTTCAGATCATCAAACCAACTTTAGTCTTAGACAACAATAACCTGAATAAACACAAAATGGAGTCAAAAATGATGATTTCAAGTACTGATAGGAAAAAAAAGCTGATTCAACCTGTCAAGACATACATGGAAAGAAATTCCCACCTTAGTAAATAAATCACAAGTAAACAAATTTAATTCATAATTCAGTTCAGTTTTACAAGACAAACCAGGCGTGATTACCGCCAGTCGCGTTGAATCTGAACATTACTTAAAAAGGACCATTCTGGAAATGTGAAGTAGTCAAAAAGCAGCACAAGATGCTGCGATTTAACAAAATTAACGAACTGATGAGAAATAAAAGTTGTAGACATCTATTGGTTTGGAAAGGGTTAAAAAATAATTTAAAAGGCTCTGAGACTCCAGGGAACCACGGTGAGAGCTTTAATCTGCAAATCTCATTCAATCAGAATCACAGACTTTTGACTCAGACATTGGGTAGCCCAGTTAGCATTCTATAAACATATTTCTTAAAAGTACAACTGTGCGAAAATACTAATTAGATCAAACAATCATATAACATGTAAAATATGGACCCTAGCTGTTAAAGAATTTTCTTTCCCTCCACCAATATTCTAATAGAAATACTAAATAAATGCACAACAATGTTCAAAACCAAAAGGCAAAGGATTGAGGTGTCTTATCTATCGCCCAGCTGCCTTTAGTACCAACCACACCATTATTTATTTATAGGCCGATTTCTTGAGGCCTGCACTCGATCATTGGAGACATTTATTCCCAACTGAAAGCAATGGAACTCAAGGAAACTTCATCTGGCTTTGAAATGTTGGCCTTTGCTCATGGTTCAGAACTCAAGAAACTTTACCTGGCCAGTCTAGAATTTGTTAAATTGTCAGCCCTCGGTTTTTTTGAATCATGAAACTAATTTTATGTAACAATTTGGGAAAAAAAGTTAATATATGGCTCTAACTTATGCCTGTTGAACCTTATGTCGGACCTAAAGTAGCTACAATTATGGTGGACTTTTGCCACAGTACCAAATTGGTGTATGCTATAATGTGGGTATATATGCTCACATTTCTTATGTTTAAATGGTATTATTATTATTATTATTATTGCACAAAGTAAGACATTTCCTTGTGACACTAAATTCAAGGTCTGTCCCAAGTGTGTCAGCTTCCCACACTAATACACTTAAATAATTGTAAGATGAACGTGAAGTAGAAATAAACAAACAACTGACTCCTTATGAAACAATCAGCCATTCAAAAACCTTTAAGAAATGAATTCAAAATTTCATACAGTAATGCAAGAAGTTTTGCCTTTAAAGACAGAGATACCTAGTGCCTTACTTACAACTTACATCTGCTAACAGTCAATGGGACCAACTATATAAGTTAGCATCCGTGATTTCGGGAAACGCACGACTGGCTAGTCGTCAGAACTAAATAATCTATTGCACTTCAGCTGTTCTTACAAAGTTTTGTGTGATTTTCCAAGGACCTTGCAAAGTTATACTACCGATTATGGCTACTTTTCCAGCTTTTAATAACTGTAATGCATTATTCAACCAGTTGATAAATAATTAAAATTTCATGTGTATGAACGCTTAAGCACCTTCTCGATACTATGTTTAAACTGCTCATGTTCACATATCAGACATCTTACATAACATTCTTTAAAACAGTTCTCCTTCCCTCACCATACAATATTCATAATATTTCAAATTTACATTGGTTAAGTTGTTCTGCTTTGTCCTTTTTACCTACTGTACCATCTTCATTTCTCCATCATAAGCAAACACTTAATTCAATGCAGACAAACCAAAACTTCGAAATGCTACTTAATTTAATACCTAATATCTTTTAAAAAAATGTGGTGCAGTCTGACTGGGCTGACCCTGCTGCAAGCTGCTCCATTTTTTCACATAATTGCAGTATATACTTTACTGTGACAGGGCCTGAACAGTGGAATTCCAATACACTATCTATCAGCTCCTACATTATTGGATTAGCTAGATGTGGCATCATTACCGTTGCACTTTCATTCCGATCATCGATCGCATCGCTCTTTCTATTTCACAATTAATGCAAGTGGGCCAGATTGATCAATCTTCTGAAGAGTTTGGGCTGCAGTCAATATCTTCTTATGGCTTTGTGCTACCGATCTGTGTTATATATGAACAGAAAAAAAAAAAAGATTAGTCACCCTCGCATCTTTCAACCTTTTTAAAGGGCCAATCTTATCAAGTGGTTGTACAACGCTGTACATGTGATGCCTGTAAATAACAATTACATCCATTTAAATGGATAAGAAAACCCTAAGTCTTCTTTCATAGAAAACAAGGCATTTTACTCCGAAGTATCTGTTTTTTTCCCCCCTTTTTTTCACCCATTGGGTTGCTCAAAGCAATTTGAGTCTCATGAGTTTATCTAACATTTCTGCTCATAATTATTGATTAATGAAGTTCTGGTATGCTGTATGATGTGAAGGATCTTCAGTGAGAAATATTACATTTTATTTGATTTTTTTTTCTGTAGAAGTAATGGACTTTGTGTTCTCAGGGCCAAGAAGAGAGGGAAGATCCCAACAGTTACTGTATCAGTCACATGTTCCACAGCCAGTAACTGTCATGGTCCAGGGCTGCATTAGCCTATCGGTGAAGGCACAACTGGCGCAGAGGGAAACACTTGCATTCTGGGACAACATATGCTGCCTGCCGGACATTGCCTTTTTCAGGGGAACCCCGGCTTGTTCCAGCAGGATGTGTGCATGTGGGCGCGTGAGTGCGTCTGTAGGCAATGTGGGTACGTGTCCTTCAGCTGCTATCACATCGGACGCAAAACAAATTTTTTGCACGACCGATTACATTCGAAAATAAACGTGTAACGTATCTTGCATTGTTGTCCATGCATGTTAATCCCAAATTTTAAGCAGCAACAGCAGCAACAGCAGAAATAGGAGCAAGCTATCCATCGTTTCTCTTCCCAATGATGCAGGCAGAAGTAATAAATGAGCAACCGTTGTATTTCATTCCAACTTCATAAGTTTGAATGATCTGACGTAGTTTCATTTTGAAATTCCATTCAAGTTTGCTAATAGTAATAATTTGCAAATGCCCTAGCTAACCAGCTAACTCATATTAGTAATGCTTCATTTAGATGTAAGCGGTGCAGAAAACATGCCTGAAGCAGCAAAGTAAAATGAAACATTTACGCATCATGCAGATATAGGACAGAGTTGTCTTTATTCCAACATATTAAAGGTGAGGAGAGGAGCTCATTTGATTGGTGAATATTTGACTTGGCTGTGTTAAACCTTCTCTCCTCCCACTGTGCCACTAGCGCCAGCAGGAGAGACAGAGGTGGGACAGAGGAGTACTTGCGCCAGGCTGCACTGGGCACGTAATTGCAAAGTACGTCTGGATACACCCCGTTGGCGCAGCGCTCCCCCTATTCACCGCACCTGTACCTGGTCAACGAATTTAGAGCCCTAAATGCAAATCATTTGCAAATCAGCGTATTTTGCTTTTATTCACGTTTTACACAACATCCCAACTTTGGGTTTGTGATGCAGACAGAACAATGGAAATATACTTACCTGCTCACTTCTGGCCACTACCTCCTTCCATACAAAAGATAACATATACATAAAGGGGTGGGGACAGTTAGTGTAATTTCCAGTCATATCATCCTTACATATATGTTTATTCGGTTCTATATTTATTATATGCCAAACTGGAGTTTTTGGGGATATTACAGATCCACCTTGCCCGCAGTTAGTGCCACCACAGGTCCTTGGTGTTAGCGTGATAACTAGCACAGTTTTTATGGCAATCACGTGAAACTTCTCGTGCCCGTTCCTGGTGCATGCAGGGCGTACCCTATTGTTACTGTAGCTACATGTCTGAATGCTATCAGTCAAAGTGTTCCAATGGGAATCTGATCAACTTCACTGAGACTGTCTTTGTGCACAAAAGAGCAATTCTTTTGTTCTGGTGACATTACGACCATTACTCTGGCTGCAATCAGTCTAGCAGTTCTGACCGGAATTGGGTTAAATTTGTGACCAATGCCCATACCCTTTCCCTAGGTGGCACCACTAGACTAAACTATGAATTCCTATGAGGCAAGAGCGATCATTTCAGAACTATGCCTTGCTGAAGGCCAGAAACAGTAGTGGTCTAGTCCAGTGGTCTCCACACCTGTTCCAGGATAGCTACTGCCCAGTAGGTTATTAGTCCAACTGTAATTCAACATAAAAATAGCTGACTTGGCAAATTAGCAGATCATCAAGTTCTCTAATTAAGAAAGGAAGTGAGTTTTGCTTTGGATAGAGCGAAAACCCTCTGGATGGTAGCACTCCCGCAACAGAGTTGCAGACCGCTGGTCTAGTTTTCATCACACAGTGAGCATAATGGGGCGGCATGGCTCAGGAGGTAGAGCGGGCGGCCCAGGAATCAGAAGGCTCCCGGTTCGATCCTCGCCTCCTCCAGAGAACATGCTGAAGCGTCCTTGAGCAAGACACTGAACCCCGCACTGCTCCTGATGCACAGGATAGCGCCTTGCATGGCAGCCTCCCACATCAGGGTGAATATGAGGCAAAAAGTTTTAAAGCGCTTTGGGGTCATATCATGTGACTAGAAAGCACTATATAAATGCAGTCCATTTATTAGTCTCGTTTTCATACATAAAAATACCCGGTAAAAAGTGACTGCAAAATGCTTTCTAAAAATAAGTTCAACTGCTTAAATACTTACTTTTGCTTAAATATCTAGAAGATAAAACAATACACTATGGGTTTCAACAATTTTTTTTCTACACGTGTACACGGGACTTCTAACCGACGTGTACCCGGTTACACGCTGGGGATTTATGAGCTTTTTCTATCGCAGTTGCGCTATATAACCACAGAAAGTAAAATGAGTTGAAAATAAAATCCTCTATCATTTTCACAGATAAAAAAACATACAAGTGAAAGCTGAAAAAGGGTTAACCTTATTTAATCATCCTTTTAACTATTGCTCACTTTTGTACTTTTTTTGAAACTTCAAGTGCAAACTGCATCCCTCTCTCGCAACGGGAGCTGCGCCTGAATTTTAATATACGTCTCATGGTAAAAGTGATGTGGAATTGGCGAGAGAAAGCAACTCAAAAAGAAGCCAAAGTTAGCTGAAGTGAGAGGAAAAAACTTCACCTTTATATCCACAAAGTTAAAAAAGTAGAGGGGGACTCACAATTATTCACTAAAATTGGCGAAAAAAAAAAAGTTTTCTTCCTCCTCTTTAGACGCGAGGATGTTTAGAAGCCGACAGAACACCAACCAACAATATAATGTACAACAACACGCAACAATGTAGGCTAAAATAACGAGCCATTTACAGTTTTTGTTTTCAGCTGCACGACATTTGCACATGGAGAAGATGAGCGCAGCGCTCTTCTCAAGTCCTCCGCAGCCTATTCTTGATGTGGCGCGACACTGGCTGTGGCGGCAGGGTTTTTTTTTTTTTTTTTTAATATCAATATTTTTTTTTTTATATTGCGCCCCATGCGTCTGTATTCGCTAGTGGGAACATTTAAGTGTACAGTTAGTTAATGTTATTATCTGAAGCTTTCAGGCAACACTATCACCCCTAAAAATAGGCGACTACATGTATTGGTGAGAAATGAACGAGGAGGAGGAAGAGGAGGAAAAAATGGCATGTACACGGTTAATGATTTTTCTTAACGGTTATGATTTGTTATCCGTGTAACCGTTTACACGTGTAGATGTTGACACCCCTACAATACACTCATACTTATTGCACTAGAGAATAAAGGTTACTGATCCGCTAAAGCAAATACAGGTCTATCAAGCCCTCTGTGGGGCGAAATTCATAAAAAAAGTTACACACTAGTACATCTGCACATTTTTCTGCATTTATCATTTAAGAGTATTAAAAAAAAATCCAGTTTCCACTTTTTTTTTTTTTTTTCCCCCCCAGTTGCCTGGTTGGTCTTTTAATCGGCTCCTTCAATTCCCATCACCTCCTCTGTATCAGCTGCAGATATAATTTCAGCATGTTGAGAATGGCTAAGTGCACTTAGGCCTACTTGTTACATCCTTGGGGGAATGAAAAGAGAGAAGAAGAACTGAATCTGGCAGATTGGAAGAGTAAACAGGGCGAGTTGTTGGGAAGACAGTGAATTGCATCCTGTAATGTAACCACACCACTCAAAATCGCTTGTATTTCGAGGAAACTCCCACTGACTTCCTCCCTCAACCAAATCAAATTATTTGAGACAGTGCACGATTGCAAATACTTCCATTAGGATATAAATCATCGCTTTGTTAAAATCGCTACCGAGAATAAGAATTTCCTCTGGCCGTCCTCGGAAAGCAGTGGACTGAAGTATTTGTTCTCACTCATGTTCCTGTTTTTTTTTTTCAAACTTAAGTAGTTTGTTAAAACTAAGATGTAAAAATTTTAGTCTAGTGCAATACTAATAAAAGAGAATGGAGCACATCTGAACTACTGTGCTGATATCAAAGATGATAAATAAATATGATAATTATTCTGTGAGGGGAGTAGATTACAAGGGGTTTGGGCAGCCCACCCAAAAAATTTAAAAAAAGAAAATATTTTCAGTTTACTGAATGGACTACAACCTCAAACCCACTGGCTTCAGGAGGAAGATTTCTGACAGGAATAATGCCTCTGATCCCGGCATCAGCATTCAGCACAGTCAATAGCAGTAAAACAAAACAAGTCCCCACCTTTTGACCTTAGAGACCTTTTTTTCTCCGAGTTTCACGAAAGAAACCTTCATGTTTAACGAAAAGATAAGGAATGTGATGTTTGCGGAAGTGCTGTATGTGTGTTCATCGTAAAAAATTTTGCTATCTTGATTCCAATAGCCTAACCATTCTCCACATTTGAAGCCAACTGGACTGTCATTTTACACGTTGAAAAGATGACTGAAGGCGAAAATTTCCTGGAATAAGCAGGAGCTGAAGCTGACTGAAGTACTGGCCTCGTGGAGCACCACCCATCCAGTTCCAGCAGAACAGTTGTTCGCCACACATTCTCGCAGTCAACCGCTCATTTTAGGTGCTCAGTTGGGTTGCATTCCAGGGGTTGTACAAGCCATTGGAGTAAAACGAAGCCCCTGCCTTGATATATCCATTTCATAAATGGTGCACTGTAGCCATAGAAGGATTAATATGGTCACTAACTATGCTAAGGCATAGAAATAATAGCAGCTGGACACTAAAACAAATTTTATACGTTGTAGTAAATAACTAAGAGCGAGAATTTGTACTGCTCATTTAACATAAAATGGGAACCAAAACTGTATAATATATCAGTGTTCAAACTGAATCATTAAGAATTCCCGACAATGCTTTTGGCAGACAGGTCTGGTAGGTAGTTCAGAAACATCTACAGAGATTTACATTGCTCAGGCATCAGCATCTGCATCTGGAACTGTCAGCATAAAAACTTTAGTTGTTGCAATCACCTGAGAAAACAGCTGTGTGTAAAAATGCCAGTGGATGGAGTGAAATGCACACGTTTGTGTGTGTGTCTGCGTGTGTGTGTGTGTGTGTGTGTGTGCGCGTGTGTGTTTGTGCACGCGTGAGTGAACATGTTTGCATGTTTGTGCATGTGTGTGTGAGTGAACATGTTTAAAAGTGTGTGCATGTGTGCACGTCTGCGCGTGTCTGCTTGTGTGCGTGTCCGTCCGTGAACATGTTTACATGTGTGTGCATGTGAGTGCGCGGGTCCGTGTCAGAGCTTAGATGCCAAAATATCATTGTATCTATTTGTTAATACTGCGATTACGCGTAAGTTTGCACATTTTGGACTACTTGGGAGGACAGTAAAAATGCAGTCGACCTCTAAGACTGAGCTTGCTGACATGAGGGATAAGGAATAACCCCGGATTTTTCTCAGAAAACCTCAAAGGAAGTCTGGCAAAAGGTACTGAAGCTGTGAAAGCTGAAGCTGTGAAGATGAAATACACACACACACACAACCACACGCACACACACACACACACACACGCACACACGCACACACCCACAGCAATACCATCCTAATAATCAATGCTCACACTAGCTAGCTACATTAATAAAGTATCAACCGACACTTAATACTTAATCAGCATTATTAGCCATCCATGGATAAACGTAAAAAATAAATAAATAAGAGGAAATGGAGGGAAAAAAGCAAGCTGTTCCCTAGTCTCCGGCCCCAGGATGAGAGAGCAGCAGCTGAGATTTTACAGTGCAAGCAACTTATCGGTCGCACTCCCACACACAACCAAAGAACGAACACATCAGCACCATCTCAAGCCAACTAACTCATACTGTAAAACACGTCCTTGAATCATAGCTAACAGGACAAACAAACAAGTAAAATCAGCAGTTCGGCCGCACATCTGATTTAACAGCCATATTACTCTTTCATTGCATATGTGGATGAAGGTTATAAATTAAGCAGCAAAACCGCAGCGTAGGAAGGCATCGCCTGAGAGAGGCAAACAACAATGAGACAAGGACAGCCCATGAAACACAGCGGGATTTTCCCTTAAAATGACCAACAGCATTTTTCAGGCTATAGTATACATCTAATTATTTGCAGTGTAACGACAAATTTTAGAATATTTTATTTTAGTTAACCAGATACACACTGGGTTATAAGACAATTTTGAGAGTCTTCAGTGAGAGTGTCCACCTTAATTGCGATGAATTAACAGAAGTTGTGTTCAGCACGAACATTAATGCAGCGCGGGGAAAATGTGATATCGTAATGCATGCAGATGATTTTTACTCAGGGTAAAAGTGCAGGTTTCAGTCAAGCGAACAGATGTTGCGCTGTTGGTCATATCGCGGCTTAACCAATGTTGTTAGCAACCGAATGCGTCAAAAACAGTTTGTTTTCCCTTTTCTCCAAAGCGCCACAACACAGATGTAGAGCAAGATATTCTCATCTCGGGAGAGAGGTGGCAAGTTGTCTCAGAGCGCAAATATTTAGGAGTTCAGACAGATTTGAACTTAAAAAGGGTCCATGATAAAGTTCACTTTAAAAAAATTTCAGGTTTGCCTAAAACTCATTATCATTTGAAGCAGCAAACATATACTTATACTCAGCGGTTCTCTCCAACATCTATTGTCTGATAAATTAGTCTAATATACACTCTGCAGCCCTAATAGCACTGGAATCATAATACTAACAAGCACTGGACACTTTATACAAGAAGCCATTCAGTTGTCATCATTGCCTTATTCTAAAGGAGTATAAGCAACAGAGCCGGGCAAACCTCATGAAATACAGAAATGTCTGCCTAGTTTGTAAAATTAAGCATGTTCTACCAACTCCTCAGTCTGTTTTCATCAGTCTGGGGGGACTGCACAGTAAATGCATTAGCCAAGCCGTCTTTTCCTTCAGAGTATCACATAAATGTAATTCAGCACTGCCATCAATTAGAGAATTCCCATCATATTATTCATTTACGCATAATGTTAAAGGGGCAATTTGGAATTAGTGAAACCATACATGGTTTTGAGGTGCAGGCTTTGTACAAATGCGTCGCACACAAACTCTGAATTTCAGAGATATACAAAAATAGGCAAAAACTACATGCTTGTTTCACACTATTTAACTTACTCTAATAAACAGAGATAAGGTTGAGAAATGGCAAAGTGTCCCTTCAAGAAATGGATTATTCAGAACCAACAATGTCAACACTGATGCTTTTATCCAACTTAACATGACTGTACTCATTCCGACCTTGTATCACCTACTACAGATTATTATTTTTTTTTCAGCTCAAGTTGGTTAAATATTTTACATCCTTTTTACCATAACTGTCCATGATTTCAACTACTGCACATATTATAACATTGTTATTATTGTCGGATTCCAAATGACACTACGCAAAAGTACTGCCAATGAAAACTAGCCTTTAGCTAACTTGGGTGCATCTATAATCGCTTTGAATGTTGATTAATCTCTATTGTCCATTTTCAAATAAAATATACTAAACAAAAAAAGTTAAAGACCACTGAATATTTTCACTATTACTTTCTCTTGTTCTAAGCTTACCAAGATGCTGTCAAGCTGCGGTGAGAACACATGGTTTTCATAAAAAAATTTGAAATGACCTTTGACTTTTTTTGACGTTTTGATTGAATGGTCAGAATTTAGTGCGATTCTTGTCGTCTGATCACGTTTTGATGCAATTTGTGTCTTGGATTTACACCAATGACATAAACGACACATAGGATTAACGTTCAGTTCATACATTTCACATTCTCGGCTTAAAATACCGTGGTCCTTTACTTTTTTGTTGAGTGTAAATAAATAACAAATAAGAAACAAATGTATTGAATGCGAGACATGACATGAACACAGTTTTGTATTTCTAAACATTCACATTAGTCACACTGTGCGCATCGTAACTAACACGAAGCAAGCTAACCTTCCCGACATTGTCCGATTGACGTTCGACGTTTGCCGCATTTCGTAAATAAACTGGAAACGAAGCGAATGTAACCTCATGAATAGAAACCTTTTTTTTCCCCTTTTCTTTTCAATACAGTGGGTCGGAGTCAATGAATGCATGCCCTAGAAAGTCTTGGTGGTACAAATCCCTTCCCAGGGTAATGTGTGGAGGATCAACGTGATGCATCACACTGGATACAGTATGATCTGAGGGAATGGAGGTCTGGCACTGAAGGCTGATGAAACTCTGCTCCTATAAAAGAGAATGAAACATTACAAAGATATGTGGTCCAGATTTAGTTCAGTGGCTTTGTTTCTATGCAAACCCAGTCCTGAGGGGAGGATGGACCTGCGCTGGTTTTTGATGACCATCCCGGCATCAAAGAAAGTTGTTCAGCTGAAGAAGACAAGGTCAAAAAAGACAAGCGATGTCAACATCCTCGTTCAGACTGCAAGTCCTGCTGTTGTTTACGGTGTTTGATCTCTCTTTTCAAGGTTACAAAAATAGCACTCATGATGAAACAGAATTTTTCAGTTCTATGCAGCAAAAAAAGGCAGTAGCAGCATTTCAAGCATTACATTTTCAAAAACTGTCTGCATAACATTGAGAAGCCTGCAACACAAATTCTGCTGAGTGCCCATGTTTTTCATAACTTATAATGCATCCCTTATAATTTGATCAAAACTACAGAATTTAAATCAATTCCACTCATAATTACCAGTGGCACAGCTCATGTGCAGAGTACAACTGTGTCATAAATGCAAATCTAGTGATTTTAAATCAATCATTTTTTTCATATTTGTGAGATTGCTTTCAATGTTTTCGCATTATCGAAACCAAATAAGCTACAGTGAACATGGATATTCTGTGACATGGCCCTGCATGGTCAGCATGCTGAAATGATCCCTATAGATGACCTCAGGCGTAGTCAGTAAATATGAGTAAAACAAACCTCCGCAATGGAAATACTGTATAATCAAGCATTCAAAATTTTTACTCTTCTCCATTTGGCTTGATAACATCCCATTACCACAACCCAATGCTGCCAAAGACAAAAAAAGAAAAGCCATTTCATGAAAAGCTTGCATAGGAGAGTGCTAAATGTAACAAAAATATATAAAAATAAATAAATTGTTATGATCCAAACCAGGGATCAAGTGCGGAGGCAGAGTACAGTCCAAAGGTAAGGTTTATTGACAGTCATATGATAGTAACATGGTAAAGAGTGGGATAGAGTCCAGAGGAGAATAACACAGTTCAGTTCATATGTCATGGACAAAACCTCATAGCTGTTGCCAATGCCCAGCCAGTGGCTTCCCGGGATGACTACCAGGTGAAGTGAAAACTTCACTGAAGCCACACTGTTCCTAATAAACTGGATGGAGAAATATACTGGGAAGGGATTAACAAGAATGCAATCGCAATTCTGGTGTTTAAATAATTTTGCAAGCGCAGATATTTGATGCTGAATCTGGCTCGTCACGCAGCCCTGGATTTGTGTCTGAGCTGTTAGCCCATGGGTTTGCAATTTACTATCCCTCTTCCTGCCACTTCATTTAAGCTAATCAGTATTATATTACACCGCCGAGCCAACCAGCCAAAAAAGCCATACCATGCCACTGGCAAAACCTGAAGGTTTTCCGGTTAAGCGTTAGGCAATACACTGTACGGGCCTATCTAACTGTGACCACAGTACAGCTTTCTCGGCTAAACAAAATGAAAGCCTTAACTGCCTGTATTAATCAGACGCAGATCCAAACTTCACGTGTTTACTGGGGCAGAAGGTGAGACTGAGTATAATAGCGTAAGAGCAAGCAAGGCGAACGGCACAGCAAGGCTAAAAGAGCTCATGGCAGATCGGAATGATGGTTTATACAAAGCGCACAACGGTTATGTGTGTTCAAGATATTTGGAGTTAATCTGTGCATGCAATTATCATGGAAATGCATGCGTCTGTGACATCAGTGGCCGACTATTAAACAACATCGGGCGGGTTTCCTGGCTGAAATCGCTTTGCACAATTCAAATGTGCTGCTCATTTCTTTCAGGAGTACTCACATATTGATAATATTGTAATGAATATTCAAGTAAAATGTTTATATTTGGCATTGAATGGATGCACTCAAGATACTACATTGAATGCACCAGAATGCTCAACCCTATGTGACAGAGCACGGTACAACCTCCCCACTGAACGAGAGAGACGGCAAAACCCAACTGGATCTTATAATCCAATCGCCTAAAGGCTTGACTATGTGTACAGAAGAGTCCCTGCTGCTTCAAAAATAGGTGGCCATACGGATATCCCTCTTGACACAGGAAGGAATCATAAACGGTGACCCTGAGTTAGACGTTGGTCATGGTAATATGAAGTGAAAGGGGGTTGGGGGAATGCTTTTACCACACTGTAAAAAAAAATAATAATAATCTGATGATCCTGCAGATCTACATCTGATTCAGAATTACAGCATTCTTTCACTTCCTTATTGAGAAAACCATTGTGGTTGTCCTGAGCTTCCTGGGAGCAGCTTGGGCTCTGAACTGTAAAAAAAAAAGAAAAAAAAAAGCTCTCTCGCCTGAAAAAAGTTTGGGTCCAGGCTGCTTTAAAATTTTAAGCTCATTGAACTTGAGATGATAAGTTGAGGTAAAATTCAACCCTGTCCTGAGATGGGTGTGGCGGCGTAGTAGGGGGAGGTGTCACTTATTCATCAAGATGCAGTGACAATTTCGTAGAAAATTCTTCGCTGCAGTTGCGCAGAAAGCTCGCCAGCTCCGACCTGGTTCACTTTCTGTGCAGTGGTAATTTGGCTGACCGGCACACAGTGCGCACACATTACCAAAATCTCACAGGCAGATTTCCAGAATGTCAGGCACATTTCAATACAGTAAATAATAACTGCAACCACTGTTTAATGTAACTATCTGAATCAGCACATAAATTGTAGTATCTATATCAATTGTCCTCATGTCAGATCAAAGGCGGTTGGCACGCGCGATGGAAACTCGACCTGACTTAATCAACGCAACTGAATCAATGATGCAAATTAACGACTTCACATCTTTCTTAGCCAACCACAATCTGCCTCAGCATCAGGTAGTGCGTATATACTGCTTGCATTTTAAGCTCGGTATAGCCGCTTGCACACTGGACGCGAAACAGATTTTTTGCACGACTGATTACAGTCAAAGTCAATGCGAAGAGCTATCGACTATTCTTGGTCTTTTTAGTCTTCTGCTTTCTTCCTTTGAAGATAGACAACAGTCTTTATTCGGTCTTTCTTTTGAAAATTAGTCAGATGGATCGAACAGATTCACGCTCTATTTCCACAGCAGAGATCAAATAGTGCTTGCAATCAGAGAGCAAATCAATTCCATGACCATTGACAGTGTGAATAAATTATCACATGCAGGATCAAGACTGTCCGACACGAAATGCAAAATACTCCATGTTCGGCACCCAGCAAAAAATAAAAGTATTGATAGGTCTATGACGACAGATTTATAACGGAATAAAAAATAAAAATACATATACATCACCAACCAACAGAACATCCAAAAAAGATGACCCGCAAATAAATTAATCGCAGTGTTCGTTGGATGTTCTGTTGTTAAAATGTTTCTTTTTATTCTTTATTTCATTATCAATCTGTTGTAATCCTCCTTTTTTTTCTTTTTTTGGCTGTCAGACACGGAAGTATTGTACATTGTCTCGCGCCAGTGTCAACTCACTTTATTGAGCAGAGCTTAAACAGAAACATTGATTGAAATTCTCGGTACTCATCTTGAAGAGCTTAGCCCTCTTATCAAAACATTCACGGTTAATATCTAAAAGAGAAGAAATTAAAAACAATAATAGACTGCCGGACACGGAGATATATTAAAACCCTGTCAGACTATCGGACACAAGACACTGCTTTCAACGCAATCTGTCGAGCGATTCGTTTCGCGTCCAGTGTGCAAGCGGCTTAATACTAGGCTACTATTATTGTCACTTAGGTTTTATCATTTTTAGTAGGGGAAAGGAATACAGCCTGATTGTTATGATCTCGTACTGAGTTAAGATCATATTGAAAATAAATGTGTAACGTATCTTGCATTGTTGTCCATGTATGTTAATGCCAAAATTTTAAGCAGCAACAGGCTGTAATAATAGGAACACGCTATCCATCGTTTCTCTTGCCAATGAGCAAGATTTGACTCGGCTGTGTTATACCCAAACACGCCCTCTTTGCCAACTTGCCCTGGAAGGCGGGACAGAGGCGGGACAGAGGAGTACTTGCGCCAGGCTACGCCGGGCACGAAATTACAACATACGCCTGGACACACCCCGTTGGCGCGGTGCACCCCCCATTCGCCGCCCCTGCGCCTCGCCTGCACCTGGTCTACGAAATTAGAGCCCATAATCTTAAATTCAGTTACCTTGAAATTTTAAGGCAGCCTGGATGCTAACTCTTTTCAGTTGACACAACTTTTTTTTTTTTTTTTACAGTGCAGAGACTAAGCTGCTCCCAAGCTCAAGACAACTGTGATGGTCTCCTCAAAAAGGAAAGTGAAGGAATGCGGTAATTCTGGATCAGATGTAGATCATCACACTGTCATGATTCTGGTTTTTGAGGCCATGCTTAATGTTCATGGTTATGACTTTTCTTTATTCTTTTTGGTTATTGTATTCTCAGGTTTTCAGTTTATACCATTTTCAGTTTCATTGCACTTGTCTCCCCTGTCTTGTGATCTAGTTGGTTCAGTCCGTCTCCCCAGTCTGTGTGCTCGCCTGATTTGGTAATTTCAGTGGTTTCTGGTGTTTCATATTATTACTTCAATTCTCGTTTACTTCCTTCTCCTTGCTGTTCTAGATTACTAACAAGACTAAAATTTGTATTTTGTATGATAGTCTACTAACCCAACTAATCCATGTATATATTACTAACAAGCACTTTAGTTAATCTGTAAAGTTGCACCGCTACTAATTAGTACTAATTCAATCTCAGCAATCGCCCTGTTCCAGTCTCCGCCTCTTGTTTGGCTTTCCCCGTCGCTCTCTATGTTTCTGCAAGATCTCTCGCTCGTGCTTAATTGCTTTCCTGCACTCATTGTCTGTGCACTTAGAACTCCTCGACCGGAGCTGTTTATTTGTCATAGGATGTCTGCGTGAATCCCGTCCGTGTCTTGGCTTTTTCCAATTGTTTTGGTTAAGATTTCCCCAAGTGTACCTTCCTTTCTCTTTGTCAGAACATTGATCAATATTCCTTTGAGCAGAGTCTCGTGTGTGCCAATTGATTATTGCTTCTCTTCGACTGTTTCCTCCAATTTAGTCATAGCCCTTTTTGTCTTGTTTTGCCTTTCTAGATTTTTGACCCATTTTTGTATGACCGCATCTTCTGTGTTTGGATGCTCTTTGTATGACCCTCTGGCTTGGAACTCGACTGCGACTTTTTGCCTACCGTCTATGCACCATCGCACCTCTGCTTTTCAAAGTCTAGTCGACTTTGTTTTTGGATTTCGTTTTGTGGCTTGGCATTTCTTCTGTGTACTGGTTCTGACCCAGCAATCGATAAAGGCGTACGTTTTTTGGATTTCCCTCTCTCGCTTGTGGTTCCTGAACACACCATCACACATACAATCATACAAAAGCAAGGAAAAACCGTCTGTACGGCACAGCAAACTGTGCTTAGCAGTTGGTCAGGATTACCTGAACAGTATTCCCCAGAAGACAAACTTTTCAGCATCTGAGACCCTAGATCCAAGGTTTGTCGTGCTTCCGTAATGTAATAAAGTATAAAGTATGTGAAGTGCTGAGCACCTGTTGTTGCCTGATAGATCTGGATGATTGATGTCTCCCAGATAGGAAAGGATAACAAGCTGTTTATCGATCGCACTTCTTGGAAATGCACATCATTCTAAATCCCCTAGCTTTAGCTGCAGTCAGAATTTGCAAGTGGCAAGCCAGAGCAGCCTACTCAAGTAGGCAAAAATCTAAATTCACTTATTGGCTCATTTCAAGGGTGGGAAACATTCTGCTTTAAGTCTGGGTATATTCAATTAAAAACTAGGGCATAACATCATGGTCCTTGAGGTTCAGGAAGTGCGGGCTTTCCATCCTCAATTAACCTGGGATTCGGGTGTAAAGACAGTCTAGTCATAATCAGATGCATTAGTGAGGTAATTCATTAATTAATGGGGAGAGAGAAAAATACTATACTATACACTTCTATAGTAGACCTATTATTGCCTTAATTGGTGTGTGATAATATTCATGTTAACTACACTGTAATTAAGAACATGATTTATAGATGGATAATAACAATCAATAATTGATTTTATTCAGGAGGACAGCTATTTAAAGAAGTGGAAATCAGTTTTTAAAAGGGAATCGGTCTTTGGTGTGGCACTGGCATTGCTAGTTGTGGAAGAATCAGTCGCTTCAATTACATGGGACACCCCTTTACCCAGCGACTCTCGTTTTCACTGAACTGGGAACCAATATGGTAACATGAGACAATAAAGCGAATTGTGTACCAGCAAGACCAGGAAGAATTGGATTTTGCTCTTTTTTCTTAATGGCATAAATTAATACAGCATCCTCTGGACATGGAAACATGCACTTCCCTGCCTCCACTCGATCTAGCTTTATTCAGTGGCGTGTCAAACTAGCCGCAAGTCAGACATTACGCAGACATGTTAAATCAACATGGACAAGTCACAGAAAAAAGGCCTGACTATAAACGAACCATTGGGCTTTGTGATGTATCAGACTTTTTACATATTCCAAAAGCAGTATAACACCCTAAACGACAAGGGGGTAAAAAAAAAGCATAATATGACCCTTGTCATATACTGAGGTACAAAATAAATACAAAGCATTTTTCAACTAATATCCACAAAACAAAGGCAAGCTCAAGAACAAACACAAACAAACAAAATTAAGATACATGTGCACCATTCTCTTGCATGGACACCAGAGGCTCGACATATGAAGGCAGCGCTGTTACTCAAGTTTACAAAACCTCACAAAAGAGAGTGCCCCTCTTTCAATCACGCCAAGTTGCAGCTACTTTACAGCCCAAATATGTATGTAAATAAATACAGAAGAACTGCCTTCAGTGACAAATCCTGAGCTATGTTCCCACAGTCCTTACTTGCATTGCAAATGATAGGAAAAATTGGGCCCTTCAAGTGCGCTGCTCATTACTCTACATATTACCTTACCAATAAAGCAGGCCATTGAAAAGGGGGGGCTTAGCAATTGATTTCACTGCACTGATATGAAACATATTGACAGTGTTAAAGGGGAGTCTCAGGTTTGGCGGCAACAAGACAATAGAAAGTTAACGATCCAATAATCAACTAAGATAAATGTCCTTCTTCGTAAACCTCTCCAGCGGCCCCATTCCAGCCTTGTTCCACTGACTAGTCCCACGTCAATAACGCATTTGCATAAAACCAACGCTTCTAGCGAATTAATGAATTCGCCGGAAGTTTGATAAAATTTGGGTCAGTGACTTTATTTTTATATTTGCGCTCTTTCTTTTCCCATGCTCTCTTGAAAAAAAACCAAAAAACAAAAATACAAAATAGAAAGATAAAGTGCTAGAGCAGGCAAGGTGTGAATTACTTGTCCTGAGGGGTCATCGCTCCTGCGTGGGTGTTTGTTTCAGACTCTGTGGCAACAGGAGCTCATTTAACAGGAGAACAATTGTGGCTTTTCTGCCTTCGTCAGCAGATCTGCCAGAACCTCACCCACCGTGGGCTTGCGCATCCCCTCTCTCGCTGCCCTGGCATTTCAGCAATCCTGAGAAAGGCAGAGCTCTCCCGCCAAGAGCGACTTCTCTGGGGTGAGGACGTGATTGCTGATATGGTCTGTCAATACTTTTTCCTGCCAAGCGCATCCTCTTCGGAGACCCAGGGAATAGGAACTGGGGGCTCCCCCCCCTAACCACCCTCCCCACTTGTTTCTCTGTTATTCCCTTTGCAATATAATGAAGGATTGAGTCAACAATGTATGTGTACAGCCGGCACTAAAATATCTGCGAGTTTCAGCGACGCAGTGCATTTACACAACATTACAGACGACCATATTGACATTATGATTACGACAGACAGACGCAGTTCTGCGCATGTGAATTACAGAAATCTTGATTAACACGTCATTTAAAGGATCATAACGGGTTTGATTTGACATGGAATTTCAAGACTGCTCTGTGATAATAAAACAGGAGGAATCTGGATCAATTTCAGATGCTAAACATACTGTACGGAGAAGCTAGAGGAAGTGATAGGGTGAAAAACAGACTCTCATTAGAGGGTGTTATGTTCTTAATGAGTAGTGTCGTTTAGTCTCTCATGCACTCATCTCTCATTAAGTCGGGAGTTTTGGTTTTCTGTGCCACAAACAAAAGAAAGACTGAATCCTTTGCTACTGGTAGGATTATCGTTTTGTATATTAATTCATTTTTAATTGTCCTGGTGATTAAAATAAAGCTATTTCTTTCACATCAGCACCTCCAAGAGTCAGCCGCAAGCTATTGCCATGCATAGCCATACATATGTCCAGATCTAGCATCTCTAGTGCTTCTGACATCATTGTTTCGAGTGCAGCAATGTCTCAACGCTCTTGATCTCGTCTCATTTTAATTCTCATTAACCCCAGAGGCATAAGAAGAGGGCTGCTGTCTGGATAGAAAGGACACATCCAGGTGTTTCCCGGCCATAAATTTCGTCTCTGCGATGCGGAAGATTTGAATCAGCAATAAAGAACACCTCCTTAGAAATCAGGAACGCTGCAGCCGCGCTCATTTCCATAATGACGCAATTTTAGATTCACGCCTCATTTTCATTTATGCGTCCGGCCATAAAGTCTTTAAACATATGATACAGATTTTCTGAAGCGGCATAAAACGCGCGAGGAGAATTCATTTGCAGGTGACCCATACCACAAATTGCATATGCGCTTGCAAGTCTCTCTTACGCAAACGCTATAAAGCCACACTTCATGTTCCATACATCATACTATAATTTGAGGAACGTTTGTCTGTCTGTCTGTTTCTCTGTCTGTCTGTTTGTTCCCCTACTCCTCCGAGGTCCTCTGACGGATCTTCACCAAACTTGGTGGGTCTATGTAGGTTGTCCCTGAATTTGTCCTTGAGGGGTTAGTTTTTTGAAAGGTCAAGGTGACTGGGGTCAAAGGTCAATTTTTCGCATCTCCCATCTCCCTGGACAGATTTTCATGAAAGTTGGTACGTGGACGTAGGTCGTCACAAGAAATGACCGCAAGAGGTCCATTCCGTCAAAGGTCAAGGTCACGAGGGTCAAAGGTCACCGTATTCATTAAAGTTGGTATGTGGACGTAGGTCGTCACAAGAAATTATTCTCGCCATGGGTAATTCACTAGTGTTTTCAAATAAACGAAGCCTTCCTTCTGCGGTGCTCAGCTGTGTCCAATACTCAGTCAGAAAACTACAACACTGACCCATGTCCAGTCTCCAACTGAGGGATAAAGCCACTCCCTTTGATCAATTATTGATGATATTGGATTAAAGACCAGGATGAAGACGCAGGGGTTGGAAAATTGCTGACTGTGCCTGTTTTCTGAGGTTTAATAATAAAGATACTTCAGGTTAAGTTCACAAGGTTAAGTTCTAATTTGTATTTTGAATTTAGTGCGGAAATAATTGCCCCATGAAGCAAAGCATTGACTGGCCTGCTAATGTGCAAAACTCTGCAAAGAGGGGCTAGCTTGCTGTAAAAACATGCTGCTCTCTGACTTTTGGTTCCGGCAGAAATATTACAGTAATTCTCTGTTCTCCTTCCTCTAAACTGAAACAGATGAGCATTTTTTATTTCAATTTCAGTTTCATCATTAAGAATATAAATTAATACCTAACAATTCCCGAAATGACTTTTATACTTCAAAATTTGAAGCAGACAAAATAAATAGAGGTATGTAATGTAATTTTAGCAGTTCAATAAGTCTGGCATATTTAGTCGTTTCTCTCATCATGTTTGACCTGTGACCTAATATAACAGTAAATGTGTCTTTTAGTTTAGTATGAACATGCACATTGGCTGGATGTTTGCATGAACACCAAGTCTGAGGTTTACGGCAATAATAACTGAGAGACAGCTGTTTAAAATTTCCTAAAGTCTACTGAGAGCTACATGTACAAATGGAGAAGAACTGTGAGATTAAACATATTAACTATATTACATCATGTTTAGAGTTTGGAGAAGTCTTTGACTTGCAGTTTTAAACATATTGTGGTCGTCCATCTGTGAGGTTTTACGAAATGAACCAAGAGCAAACACCAGTAATATGCAAAAAGGAGGCTTTATTTATAAAGGGGGAAACCCCCCAACAGAGCTGGCGACAGTACAAAGTCCGCAATCCAAAATCAGAGTCCAAGGGGCGAAATCCAGAATCATAAACAGGGCACCAATCACAAAAATTGTAGTCAGAAAAAATGGGTCAAAAAAATAAGAATGCGGCAAAGTACAGGGAGAAG
Organism: Gymnothorax reevesii; assembly: GCA_029721435.1. NCBI lineage: Eukaryota > Metazoa > Chordata > Actinopteri > Anguilliformes > Muraenidae > Gymnothorax > Gymnothorax reevesii. The sequence goes on from CM056592.1 coordinate 10,579,420, forward strand.
GCAAAGCTCGAGGTCTAGGACGGTCCAGTCAGAAAGATAATAACAATGATACAAGGCGAGAGAAGCGTGGCACAAGTAGCAAGGAAGAACGATCTGACAAAGGAAGTGTAGCAAACAGACATCTAATATACATTTTCCGGTTTACCACATGACTAGGGAACACAGGTGCAATCAATGGAAACAATAATCATGGAGAGACACATTAGGAACAAACTAATTACATGAATTTGGCCGTAGCCAGAATGCACACAGGGATCACAAAACAAACCTATGGACAGACTAACAGCTCCAGTCACGGAGTACTAAAAGTGCATAGTTTAGAGAAAGGAAAGCACAAAGCATTTGTCGTGACCCACAGAAAGTGCAGCAGAGATAATTAGGGAAAGGCAAGAGGCGGAGACTAGAATAGGGCGAATGCTGAGAGATCATTAGTCAATTAGTAAGTGCAGCTATACAATCCCGAGTGCTTGTTAGTAAGTTAGTCAAAATATACAAGGTTAGTGTTGGTTAGTAATTATCAAAATAACAAACTGTTAGTATGTGTTAGTAAGATAGCAAAAGTAAGAGGAAGGAAGAACACGAGATAATGAAAGAAGATTGAAACTCAGAAACCAATAAATCACCCGAATGAGTGGCAGGCAAGACAAGGGACCCTGAGCAAATACAACACTCAAGACAAGACGGGGGAGACGAAGTGCAATGCATGGAAATGAGACATGGCATGGAAACTATGAATAAACTAAAACATGAAAAATAATAAAACATTAAATCTAAGTTACCAAAACACAATACAAAATCTAGGAAAGTTCAGACATAAGCAGGGGTCGCTAAACACATGGGTCAGACAAAACATGGCGCAAGGCCAGGCACAGAACTTGAACATGGGAATGGGCATAAAACATGGGACATGACATGGCAAAGACCGAATCACAACACCATCTCCAAAAGTTCCACTTTGTATTTCAAGTCCTGCGCCAAGACCGTGTTAAACAAACCTCTCTCTCACATGGCCTAGAGTTATGTATCCATGTTATGTTTTCCAATATGTATGTCTATTTCACATATAGGGAATCTAGCAGTCTGCGACTGATATGGTCTGTAGAGCACAATTTTTCACAAGCAGCATACTTGCATAATAGTCGGGGATACAATGCACATGCTACTGATTTCAGCGTGTTTAGTGTCGAAACTGTTGGAAGGGGCATTGTTTCTGGGTAAGCAGCATCAAATTCCAGTGAAATAACCCAAGGTGGGTTTCCCAAAATCCTCCTAAAGATAGGAACCTCTTTCATTAGCATTGCCATCTTGATGTAAGAGTCTCTTAAGTGCTTCGGATCACCAAATCTCAGCAAAGGACATCTTTAAGATCCCATTGGCAGCTGTCCACTGGCAGCACATGGAATGTGTTGTCAGTACATACTTAAAATACCCATTACATCCTACAATAATAAATTAAATTATGAATAATAAAAAAAGAATAGTAGTCCTACAAGCTATTCCTTCCTCTGTAGTCTATATGGAGAGTAAACATTAAAAGAAAAAAAAAAAAACCGGGATTTGAATGATTTCGAATGAGAATATGAAATTCAAACCGGAAACATCACATTAATAACTTGATCACTTTGAGTCCAAGCATCGTCATTAATTTTCAATAATCATTTTGCCTGTTCCTTTGTTTTTAAACACACGTATTACCTCGGCAACAAAATGACAGCTGGGATCAGAACTCTTTTTGCTGACTGAAAAAACCACCTGCCAGCCTGACAAAGAAAAAAAAAATTGTTCAATTACATACAGGTCCACGCCATTTTGTTCCAGATGACCTGGAAGGCAGAGGAACTGGGTCTGCCTGCATGGCAGGGAGTCGGGCATTCAGTAAAGAGGGTGATGATATTGATGGCGGCCAAGTCAGGATAAAACCACCAGCTGAACATTCTCAGTGCCGTTTGAACATGAAATTGTGCTATTCCATTCAGCTTCAGGCTATACAGTATATGACAATCAGGGTTCATTTTACAACGTTGTTCATATTTTTGCGGGCTATCCGGGGTCTGTGCATGAGGACATAAGAACAGCCCAGTCCACACACGCGTGATATATCATGTAATGAAGCTGAATAAATGACAGACTGTCTAGTTACAATAGCGCCGATAAAAATTGCTGTACTCACATTTATAAACAAAGCTTGACTGTATGGTGCTGGCTTTGCATTCATCTGATATCTTGAATTTTAAAAAAATCATCGTTTAATGCCTGGTGAGTGAACATCAGCTGCACATGACAATTACGATGTACCATGGGTAATATTGTAGCGAAATATATTTGTTATGTTATGTCATGTCATACACAGTAAACAAGGAGGGTGATTAACATGTCTTTAAACTGCTTATTAGTCTTGAACTGTTTTCAGTCAATTTCCCTGGTAAGAGACACTTTAACCCTCCCCTCTCAGGTGTAGCTTTTTGTCTTCGTTAAGACAAGACATCAAATGCGCCAATTGAACGCAAAAATGAGCGCATTTCAATCTTTTTCAATTAAACAATCATTACGCACAGGTTTGACGATGTGACAAAACTTAACGCGGAAAATCCACAGTGGTTTTTTCGTGAAGAGTAGCCTTTTAAGGAATGAGAATTAAACATTTTATGGAATTTATCATTCACTCGCCTAAACATTTCATTATAAAGGAAACTAACATGTTGGCCAAGAACAATGATTGAAATTGGGTCACGAATCTCATCCGTTTCAAGGGATGTTTTCCGCCCCACCAGTTTTCCGTCCATCGAATGTGACTGACGCATGTAAAAAAAAAACCAGAAAAGTAGGAAATACTGGAAGACGTGGAACTTGCGCGATAACAGTGCCGTGCACCCCACGCTCAACAAAATGGAAAGCAATCCCTCCCCACCCGGTCTTCCATCACGCATTGCTTCCTACTCTGTGGGAAACACTGACATATAATGACAGTTTGGTTACTTTGAAGCCAGTAACCAGCTCTTTGTTTACATTTACACCGGCTTTATCTTTGTTATTGTTTTTCATATTGATAAGTGGCTGCATTGGATTGGAAGCAGTGGTGATAGTGGTTAGTCAGTCATGCTGGTTTTCACACTGATGCTGCTAATCTGACTGGAGAGTCTGCACAACATGCAGCATAACGTTTACTTTGACTCTACAAGTGCTGATCACAGCTGTTTGTGGGCCAAAAATTCATTTTCATTTATTTTAAAATACAAGTTTTGATAACATTAAGTGAATCGAGATCAGATCAAATCTAATCGTGATAATTGATTCTGAATCTTGTGAATGGGAATCAAGTCAATTCTTGAATTTTGAATTGATACCCATCCCTATTACAGACAGTGGTTTCTTGAAGTATTCCTGGGCCCATTTAGTAATGTCAATGACAGAATTATACCGGCAAGTGATGCAGTGGCGTCTGAGGGCCCGAAGATCACGGGCATCCAGTAAAGATCTTCGGAGATTTTTCCAGTTCCTCTGAATCTTTTAGTGATGTTATGCAATGTTGATGATGAGACCTTCAAATCTTTTGCAATTTTACGTTGAGGAACAACATATTCCACAATTTTTTACGTAAGCCTTAACAGGTTGGAGTGCCTCTGGCCATCGTTACTTCTGAAAGACTCAGCCTCTCTAAGACATCCCTTTTATAGCCAACCGTGTTTCACACCTGATGCCAGTTAACGTAATCACTTGCTAAATGTTCTTTCAGCTGATTATCTCATATATTAATTATTTATCAGTCCTTTTTTGCCTGTGTCCCAACTTTTTTGAGACATGTTGAAGCCAGAAAATTTGAAATAAGCTCATTTTGTGGATAAAAATGTCAAATTTCTCAGTTTCAACATTTGAAATGTTATCCATGTTCTATTGTAAATAACATATTGGCTCATGTGATCTAAAAGTCATTGCATTTTGATTTTATTCACAATTTACACTTCGTCCCGACTATTTCGGAATTGGGGTTGTACTTATCAAATCACCAGACGGCGTATATACCAATCCAGCAGAATGTTTTCCCTTAAAAACGGCAACAATCATTCTGCAATAGACAGTCCTTTCCCAAATGCCGTTCAGACCTAGCCCGTACAAGTCAGCTTCCAGAGAATTCCTGCTGGACAACTGTCAGTAGCAGTATGAGGAGTTCAGGTTTAGATTTTGAGAGGTATCTACAGAGATTGCAAATGCTGTTAGAAGGCCAGCAGATATAAGATCAATACTCCCACCCACCGCCTCGCTTGTGATGAATTTTTAATGTCCGGGGGAGCTGGAGCACTCCTCTAAAATTTAAATGGCTCTAACGATGAATGTGAGGGGACTGACACCTTGATCAATCATGTTCCACTGGCTTCTCCCTGCAAAGTCTTGTTGATGACGCTTACGGAATAAAAATCCAAAATACTATTTCGATAGCGACTACGGTTCTGTGTGTTCCATGATCACATCTCGATCGAGATCAAAGACCGGAACAGTCACCTCGCCTAGGGCCAGGTGGAGCTTGCAGTCATTTCCAGTATGATATCGCCACGTGTAGGAAAGCTATTACACAGTGGCTATGGGGTGCTGCAACTCTGACACTCCAGCTTAATGTGCGTTGAATGACAGTGTGCGGAGTGCCTCGCTGCTGGCTAGTCAGGCAGGGGGATTTCTATGAACCCACTGTGTGTACAGTGATGTATGCCCATGACATACATAAATCGTCAGCGTATTTGATTTCCATAAGGGGGAAACACAATTTTTCTCAGTCAGCTTCATCTGGGGACTCAGCAAAAGACCTGAGGCTTGAAAAAGTTTTGTTTACACCGGGTAACCAAAAGCTGATGAAGCATTTGTTGATTGCTACAGCGCACAAACCGACTTGGAGCAAGTAACTTGCAGCCATTGCTGATCACAGTGATGCAGCCATCGTAAACAGCATTTAATTACGGAGCAGGCTGATGACCCAGGCTGTCTTAGAAAGAACCCCGTCCGAGCTGAATGGAAGCTCACCGATGTGTCTGTGGAATTACTTCGAGTGAGAGTGAAGTTGACGCAGAGGTGATGTCAGCGGCTTACATAGCTCAAGGCACTCATCTCTCAGGATGACTACTCTCGTGCTTGTTCAAGATCAAGATAATCTGAAGATGATTTCAATTGCGCAACAGAACAGCTCCTGATGTTCTGGAGAGTTGTGAAATAGAGCCAGTCTTTCGAAACTGTCAAACCACTACATCAACCTGTGTGTCTTTAGGCTCTTCTAAAGTCGAAGTAAAAAAAAAATTGCTTAAATAATTTAGTTTACTTTTCTCATGACCGTTAATGGATGATATTGATGAAACATTTAAGAAATGTCACGTCAAGTGTTTTTGAAAAGGGTGCATTCAGCTTGACCTTCTGTCGTACAGTCTTTCGATGTTGGTTTTTTTTTTGAAAATGGTATCCAACAAAAAGTGATGGCATCAGCCCTTTTGACAACCATTTCTCCAATCTCTTCTGAAATGCAGACATTGGTGTCAGGATTTATGCTGCATTTTTACACTTTTTGAGGTGCAACTCAGAAGACCAGCTAAAACATGGATTTCTGAGATTGTCATAGTTTGTTCTAAAATTGTTTTAAGACGTGTAAATAACATGGCATGATCCGATGGCTTATGCTTAATTTTGTTGCGGAAAGCCATTACAAACAAAGATAATCACAGAAAAACAGTAAACAATAAATCATATGCACAGTTATTCAGGACGAATGAGAGCTGAAAAATTCAGACTCTGAAAGTAAAAATCCCTCCCAGAATTGCATTCCAATAACCAAGATTTGCTAATATGCACATTTTTTCTGTGAGATAATTAACATTAGCAAAATCAGCTAGCTGAGCTCAGGGATGGAAAAAACACAAGGAAGGACATTTGATTTTTGAACTCTGGGCTCTCCACTTTTGGTGAAAATGTATGCGGATAAAAAAAAAAATCAAAATATACCGATTGATTAACATTCAAAAAATGGTTTTAAAATGCCCTTGCCAGCAGCGCATTTGAATTATGAAATAATATCCTCATACATAAACAAATAAAATGAGCACAAATGGTCGAGAATATAACTTGTCTGTAATCATTTCCTTGAACGGCTCATCTTTAGATATCCCTGTGTGTAGTCAGTGTGAAATCCAATTCCGGCAAACAGAGGATGTCATACAGAATTTGCAGTTAATACTCATCACCCCAGTCGCCTTTTACAAGCGTTTCACCGTCGTGTTACATATCCATTTCCAAGGCATCCTAGGGGTAAGATTTATTTCCGTCCTCCATTCAGTTAATTAAAAAAGGCCTACTTGTACTTTGAAATGCATGCTTGCGGGTATAATTAGATTGAAACTCCCCTTAGGTTAAGCCGCGGTGCATTAAATTCCTCGTCCACTACAGTAAATAAGCGGAGAAAGTGTTTACTCTCGAAACAACAGCTCTAAATGATATCGGTGTTTATTTAGTGCTATTTTGTTGAGTAAGGAACTAGATCAAAGAAAATGACCTTGGTAAGTATCAAATTGCTTTGATAGAAAACCAGGTTAGTTCACAACCCTGTGCGTGCTGCTGGTAATTATTATAAATATAAATAAAGGTAGAGCGAAGTAATGAGTTTCAGAGGGATAATAAGTTTTGCCAGCGGATACAGAATATAAACCCCTGGGGGCCAATGGGTATTTGCAGTTGCCGACAAAGATGGATGGATCATGGAGAGGAGGGTAAACAACCACAAGTTTGAAGACAACCTTGTCTCCATATGCTTCTGCAGACTGAGAAATGCTAACGGAGGCTACGAGGGATATGATTCCTGATTATACATATGGCGTATCTAGAATTTTTTTCTATGGAATAAAACAATATTCCTTCATAAATTCAGAAATGGCACACCACACACCGACTGGAACACACACTGGAATTTCAAAGACCAAATCCTTCGTTTTAAAATCCCACTCTGCTTCTGAATTTTTAAACATCAAAATACAATACAAGGCACTTGATTTTCCCGCACACATCAGGAGCCTACTATATTGCAGAATTTCCCAAATGTAGTGTAGGCTACCTCATGTTCAACATTGCTGAGACAGAAATCTTTGCCATCAATCAATGCTCCGACCACTTAGAAAAGTGTGCACTCGTACAGAGTGTGTCATAGCTATGACTATACTGTGTTTTAGCGTGGCTGGATCGCTATTGTGACGAATCAGTATCCAGGAGCATAGTTATCCATTTTATAATCCAAAACAAATAAAATGTTTTGTTGATAGTCTGACTTAAAGCAGGCAACCGTTTGTCTTCAGTGTGCGTGTTTCACTTTGGTTCTGAAGAGTCCGATGAATTTCACATCAATGCTAGGATTCATTTTAAAGGAGTCCTCGCAAAATAAGGAGACGATAAACTTCATTTGTTCACTTCCATCCTGAATACGCACACTGTACACTGCACAAAATGGGACGGTAGATTTGTAAAGTAAATTACCGTTAAATTGACTGCAGTGTAATAATTGCAGTATACTTGATCTTATTTTATGCGTATAAAGAAAATGAAGTGCAAAGCACATCATAATATTTACTCGCTCAGTCTTCTGGCAGTAGAAATGAGCATGCTGGAAGGAATATTTTTCTCAGAAACATGACATCCAGACAGAAATTAATTACTGACAAGATGATTAATTGATTATCAGGGCCTATAATCTATTCAGGACTGGAGAGGGGCTTGAAAAATGATTTCTGAATGACAATATGTTGAGAAAACTTCCCCAACTCAGCAGAAATCATGCCCAGTTACTAAAGGGAAGCAGGTTAATGGCTTATTTATTATGTGCAATGACTGACTACATTACCATGCATTGAGGAAATTGGTCCTTGAGAGCGAGTGGACTTGCTCAGTGCATTAACAAAAAGATATTCTAATATCCAGAACTGAATAATACCCTGTCACATCTCTACCTAATGATGCCCTGTCCAACATGACTTTATTTAATAAGATTTTTATATTTATACAGATTTTTAGTACACTTTTTGAGGGGAGTTTAGATTAGATTATCTGATTTATCACAATCACATGTGCAGCTAAATGCCCACATTTGCAAATTTCGGCTGAGAGGCTTTCCTGTTGGGAGTTACAAATCCGACGGCAAATTTTCGAAAGCTCATTGGGATGAACTATGCAATAAATGGAACAATTTGCTTAAAAACGCACAAGTACTCCTCATAAAAGATGATGCACAGTTGCATGGCCACTGGAAGCGAATGTGTCACTCACCCCTTTGCTCATATACAATGGAAGAGAATAGAAGGAAAATGTTAATTTTGCACATGTGACCGTGCCCTAATTCCGTCTTAGTGTTAATGTCATTAGTTAACCCTCTCAGGTGAATATTTAGTTTTCCATTTAAATTTGGTAATTTGCCAAGAAGATTGTATGACACTAATGCAACAGGTGAGGCTGTGACATACAGTTCAGGAACCACTCGCGAGAGACAGAAATCCAAAAGACGTACCCTTTTAATGAAGTCCGAGTCAAAGCCAAAAAACACAGGAATTGCCACGCCACAATACGAAATCCAAAAACAGAATCGACTAGACAGGCTGGGGTCAGAACCAGTAAGACAGATGAGCAGACGTACAAAAACGATAGGCAAAAAGTCGAAGTCGATGGGCAAAGCCAATGGTCATACACAGGGCATCCAAACACAGAACTCGTGGTCATACAAAAGTAGGTCAAAGACAAAAACAGTACAAAAAGTTCAATGGCAACAATCAAGATCGGACAATCCAGTAGAAATGAAACAATATTCAATGGCATACAAGGTGCTCTGCACAAAGAAGTATTGATCAACCTTCTGACAAGAGCTGTGAGTGAAAAGACTGCTGATATACACACAGGGAAGGTCACATGCTATACAGAGACAGGTGTAGGGAATGGAGCTAATTACATCGGGAGAATCACATGAGGGAAACCCTATCCACGAAAATTGGCGAAAGACAAAATACAAACGGGAATCACACAAACAGCCTATGACACTTAAACAGTTCCAGTCCAGGAGTTCTACGTGCACAGATAACAAGCGCGGGAGAGTGATTAAGCACGTGCGAGAGTTTCTCGCTGAACACAACATAAAGAACAGGGATAGCTCAGTAAGAGGCGGAGATTAGTACAGGGTGATTGCGGAGAGGTAATTAGTCTAGATTAGTAGCGGTGCAACTTTTCATATTAAACTAGAGTGCTCGTTAGTAAGTTGGTATCTTATATACATGGATTAGTAGTGTTAGTGGACTATGATAAAAAATACAAATGTTAGTCTTTTTAGTAATCAGAACAGAAGGGTGAAGGAAGAAAACGAGATTCGAAGGAATATTCAATACACCGGAATTCACTTAAATCACCCAAAGTCAGTGAGCACACAGACAGGGAAGACGGACTGAACCAACTAGATCACAAGACAGGGGAGACAAGTACAATGGAACTGAGAAATGGAATGAACCAAAAACCTCAGAGTTACAATAACCAGAAAGAATAAACAAAAGACAATAATGAACAGAGAACAAGAACATGATCATGATCAAAAACTATAACCATGACAGTGGCAACATTTGATCATCTTGTTATCGAAATCCCACGGTTTTATTACTGATGGAATGTCAACGCAAATGCACGTATATTCAAAAATAACATGTCACTCTGCCCTTTTCAAGACCTGTGAAAAAGGAATGAGCTGTAAGTTCATAGCATCAATTAGAAGGTTATTTGCATAGTTTGAGACACTACCCGTCTTGTGATCACAAGTAAATTTTTGGAAATATAAATGAAGGCCGTGAATTTTCATTTGTTTAAGAACATAATATGAGAAAGGTAAGCAATGCAGAACATTTCCTTTATTGAAATAAACTGACCTCACTCCCACCCCAAATTCTTTAACACCGACAAATCACCAAAAACTTTTTGAGTACTTGCTGATGTCTTTTTAACTTATGATGGTTTCTCAGGAAGGGCCACATTTATAATTGATTGATTGACTGAATTCACAAGCAGAAGCATATTTAAATCACTGAAATTAAATTTAATTTCAATTCTTTGTTAAAGTCCATCCAAAACAACAACAACAAAAAAATAATTATAATAAAATCTGGCCTAGGAATTTACAATTGGCTGTACCTCCCATGGCTTGACCAGACTCTGATATCTGAATACAAACATTAAGGGCTCTAAATTTTTAAATTTGCGCCAAGGGGATGTGTCCATGCGTATGTTGCAATTTCGTGCCCGGTGCAGCCTGGCACAAGTACTCCTCTGTCCCACCTCTGTCCCTCCTGCTGGCGCAAGTGGCAAAGAGGGAGGAGAGAAGCCTTGAGTGGGTTTAACACAGCTGAGTCAAATCTTAACCAATCAAATGAGCTCCTCACCTTTAAAATTGGAGTAAAGAAGTGTAAAACCCCAAAAGAGCAATAACCAAAAGGCGGATATTGCCGGGGTGAAGGCCTCACGTGTTCTCTTAGTCTAACTTTAATTAGAGCATTCTTCTGGCTGGTGTGAATCACAATATAATGGATATTTATTCACCGTCCGAGGACGGGGCATGAAAGCGCAATGGTTACGATTTATCTGACTCCATATAACAGTTAGAATACAAAATTTAGCAATAATCTCGTTAAAAATCTGGCTCCAAATTAGAATTAGAATTGATAATTTTGAAACAGCATGCGTGAATCTCAGGGCAGCTACGCACCCAAACTCTGTCTGCGAAAACCATTGTTACTAAGCAGAACACCCCCTAGGGTTAAAATAGGCGTCTCTGCCTGGTCTAATTCGACGATAAATCCATTGGATAGAGGAGACTGGCACGGTAGCAACATCAGGCAAATAGCTCTGAGTATGAACGTACCACGAACCTAGGTTTATGTATATCAAAGGGCCCCTTAGAAAGATTAACCAATAGCTAAATCTTAAGAGCCGGTAATTTCATAACCCCTTAATAGGTAGAACCCAATCTCAATCTAACTTAGAAGTATCGCTACCTACACGTCTTGGTAGGAGTCTCCCCTTAAGTCCCAATCGCAACAAGGCCAGAAAGAATTTACAATGAGAACACGCAGGCTGGAAAAGGAATAACAATAATTTAATTCACCAGGTAGGCACAACTTGAATCAAACAAATCAATGAAAAGCCAATTACCGTTACATATAATTTAGAAGGATTTGGAGTATTTTCATACCTGGAAAAGATGAACGACCACGTGGAGCTAAAGTCGCCCCACGTGGTCGGGGAGAATTCACATGCCTCCCGGCTCCGGAACAAGGTGACATGTGACTTACCCCAAGAAGCCAGAAAAGAAGCCAAGAAAGAAGAGAAGAGAAGAGAAGCGCCCCCCTCAGGATCTCGTACCTTTAAAGGCTCCAAACCACACCTCCGAACAAGGTAGAGGGAAGGTTGGCCGAATCAGAGTTTTACTGGCCTAGGTGATAAGATAATTTGCACAGGGAGACTAGGGTAGTTGCTTGAATGAATCTTACAAACGAACCATAATTCCAAGGGAAATGAAACATGTTCCATTCAACTCCTTGGACTCCCCCGAGAATAAAGAGACCAAACATGATATGAATATGTATTAAAATGATGCAGTTGTCATGGAAAAGCCTTAAGATGGAATATTATTGCCCAATTGCATTATCAATATATAACAGGTTCCTTCCTAGGATATTGAACAGAAATATATTATGAATTTGATAGAGGTTAAGATCGTTTTAAGCAGCTTAAAAGTAACTGATCCTGACTTTAATTGAGAAGAGGTCTGTGAGTTTCAGAGGGCCAGAGCAAATGGCTCCAAACCCCCTGCTGGGCAGAACAAAGGAGATCCGAGGCAGGCAACAGAGCATCCAGGTCGTATAAGCTTGCTGTTAAATCAACCAAATTTTACACATGGAATGTGCCTGTGTTCCAACAATATGAATTGACACGTATTTTGAGTAAAATCCAGCCAAATCAAACTTTCAGGTTCTACAGAAGCCTCTGTCCATGATTCTTGAATGTTGCATTTTACTTTGCTGCTTTAGGCATGTTTTCTGCACCGCTTACGTGTAAATTAAGCATTACAAATATGAGTTAGCTGGCTAGCTAGGGCATTCGCGAATTATTACCATTAGCGAACTTGAATGGAATTTCAAAACAAAACTACGTCAGATCATTCAAACTTATGAAGTTGGAATGAAATACGACGGGTACTCTTTATTTCTTCTGCCTGCAACATTGGGAAGAGAAACGATGGATAGTGTATTCCTATTATTACACCCTGATGCTGCTTAAAATTTTGGGATTAACATGCATGGACAACAGTTCAAGATACGTTACACATTTATTTTCAATATGTGATCTTAACTCAGTAAGAGATCATAGCAATCAGGCTGTATTCCTTTCCCCCACTAAAAATATAGTAGTATAATAATACTACTAATATTAGTAATAACAGTAGTATTAAACTGCTTGCACACTGCACGTGAGACAAATTTCTCGCATGATAGATTGCATTGAACGCAGTGTCAAGGGGCCCAAAGTCGGGTTTTTTTTTTTTTTTTTTTAACAAATTTGGCATCTCCAATCCCACCCGAATTTGGAATGCCCAATTGGGGAACTATGTACAAAGCTTGCTCGTATGCGACCCCTTGCTGCCAACTCAGGATAGTGAAGACAGTTCACGGCTCTCCTCCGAAGCACGTGCCTGTCAGCCACTGATTCTTATACACTCGCTGGTTGAATCTTCGCAAGTTCAGAGCGAGGGCGGAGGATACCCGGACATGAACCAAGCTGGAGTCTTCCTGACGAGCGCCCGTCTGGCCAACAGGAGGCGCTAGAGCAACGAACAAAGCTGTTATCGAATACCCAAATCCGGCAGTCCCTTCCCAATTTGTAACCCTGTAGCGCGATAGCCAATTGTGCGCTACTCTGAAAAAGGACAGGGTTTTAATATATCTCCGTGTCCGACAGTCAAATGGTTTCAATATAACTCTGTGGTCGACAGTCGATTATTGTTTTTAATTTCTTCAAATCTACTGAATCTTTTAGATATTAAACGTGAATGTTTTGATAAAAGGGCTCAGTTCTTCAAGATGAGAACCGAGAATTTCAATCAATGCTTCTGTTTACGCTCTGCTCAATAAAGTGAGTCGACAAATTGCCAAAGTGGCTGCGCACGGTGTTGCACCGCACAAAATTACCACTGTGCGGGCTGCACAGGACGAAATTACCACTGCGTGGGCTAAGCCACACTGCGCCACCCTACGCTGCACAAAGAAATTAGAGCCCTAAAAGTTTTAATGCAAAAATCTCCACTCTGGTGAAGAATATGGTGCAGACAGCATTAAGCATCTGAACAGTGAAGTTGAAAAAGGTGTGGATTAGCTTTGCACAGCTTATACATTCAGAGCAAAACGTGATACAGCATCAACTGTAAGAGTCCATTGAAACCCACTTGAACTGCAATTATCTGCTGCAAACGGCAGACAAATTCATGGCTCTACAGTGGAGGAGATTGATTTCCTCAAAGTTGCTGGACTGTGACAGTACATTTCACCTTTGATCCAGACATAGACACAGAATGCCCATCGGTGGCTCCTTAACTCACTGCCGGCAGAGTGACAAGCTGTTGGAAAGATACCAATTACAGCATCGCCTGAAGCAATCCGAGTCGGCCCCTCAGCCTGATGCATGGAAGCCGGCACAATACCTACAGCCACTCAGGGCACAGGAGTGATGGGGCTAAACTCAAAGCAAAATGCATGCCTGGACCATGCACAGCCTGGCATTTATCTTACAAAGCCTGCCAAACAATATTAAATTTGCTTTTCTACGACCAGGCAACATCACTAGGGCAATACTCAGCTGTGGTTTCCTCGGTCATCACTTTTAAAGTCGCTTGTAACATTTCACGGTTGTGAACCTGACCTTTATGGTCGGTTCAGAGCTAAAGGGCTGGTGGTACTAGTAATCAACGGTGCAATGAAGAAGAATTCCATAAACCTTTAATGGCCATGAAGTAGCCTCAGGTTATGTTTCTTTGACCCTCCATTTCTCGAAATTGTGCTACACGGAGAAGCACTACCAGGATGATCTGACGATGGGTCCTTAAGTACGTATCGGCATCATTACGACCACTTCGAAAAGCTGAAAAAAAAGATTCCTTTAATTTTCACTTGCCCACGTTTTTCCAGGTCTTATGGACTACAGTTGATTAGGTCATAATGCACTATAATTGGAAACCCAGTTGTTAGCTGTGAGAGGTTTGTCTGTTGTCAAGTTCATAATTTTTTCAGGGACAAGTAAATACATTTTGATTTGTGTAACATTATAAAAGGAGCAGGTATATTATGATAATTATACCTGCTGTTTTTTACGATATGGGTACTGTACATTAGACATTTGTTAACTCATTCTAAGATTAACTGACTTCATAACACCTTATTTCCAGTTAGGATTTCTTAAACTACTCAATGGCGCTTGACAATCAATTATCACGTTCGACGCCAGGAAACAGATGATGCGCATGCAGCTGTGCTATCAACTGGACTGTCTGGCAGATTGCTGCTCGTGTATTAGTCCATTCTTCACCCCTGGGAAACCAGACATATCTCAGAGCTAAAGAATTAATTGCCATTGCCATCCGTGCCAGACTTGGCAACATGGCTGACTGAGACATTTGTGACACAGCACTCCACATTAAGAACATTATACCACTAGTCAAACATGGTGGAAGTGTGATGGTCTGGGGCAACTCTGCGGTTTCAGGTCCTGGGTGACTAACCATAATTGCTGGAACCATGAATCTGCAATTTCCCCGGAAAATCCTGAAGGAGAATATCTGACCTAAACCTCAAAGTCAGTTTTTAGGAGTTTCTGTACCCGCCATTCTTGTTCATTAACCTCTTTGCGCTGCTTTAGAGGCTGGCGTCTGTAAATTCCGAAATTCAATTCGTAAATAATTCTGTAATTGAAATGTTCCTGTAATTCCAAATGTCTTGCTTCACTGGGATAATTTTCCAAAGTCTTTGTGACACAAATACTGGGTTATAAAGCCTAAATAGGCTCATGGATAACAGGAAAAAAATTGGCATTATTTGTAGTCTGCGCAAAGGGGTTAATATTTAACTGGGCAAACCCAAAAGGACTATCATTTAGCAAGCATTCTGATTTGCTTATTTCTAACAATGACATTATGTAACAGAACTTGAGCGCGGAGATATTGGTGTGTAGAGAAGCGAACCACATGAGATACCAGCAACGAAAGCGAAGCTACATCAAATATGTAGAATTTTGCCGGAGTAAAGTTGAACAATGACTGCCTGCCTATTTGGATAGTCTTAGATATTTGGACCAGTGCAAACATGTTAAATTTGAGTAGACAATAGAACCTCAAACTAAATAAGCAACAGAGGGAGCCTAACGTTGTTTTAGAGATCACATTTTATCATTGTCATGCCATAGCTGACTCTGCCAATCTCCAGCTATTTCCTGTGTAAATGGTGGATGTGTTCACTTTGGAGCAGAACTGCCGTCAGGCAACAACGCGTGTGGTGTCCACTGAATTCCTTTGGGCAAACGCTACGATTTCCCGCACATTCCACTTCCATACTGCAACTGGAGTGCACTGGCTTTTAAAAAGGCAATTTCCCAAATAAGCAAGGTTTTGACAGATTTAGCATTTGCGCAAAGGAGTTAAAATTCACTTTTTTCTTGACATTTTCATAGTTGCTGCTCATTTAATCGCACTCAGACTGCAATGCTAAATTCAATGCCTTCATTAGGAAAAAAATGGGGCATAACATTTTTAACTACCAGTAGGTGCTTCACAATTGGGAAATGAAAGTTCCTTTTCCTGAAATTTGAAAATTATGATGAGCAGTAAAGTCAAAATCTGGATTGATAATACTAGCGCCAACTTCACAAGCCACTCTACTTCTTACATCTGGAAAATTGCATTTGACTGATTCAATTAAAATATTGCAGGTCAACAGTGATGTGAACTTTGTGTATAACGACTCAGCATATTCAGTAATTCAATCAACGGAACCAATCTCTTTAACACATATTGAATGGAAACATTAGGAGTTCAGCTTGGACAGCAGTCTGACAAATGTTGCTTTTTCACACCTGCTCTCAGTGAAGGTCACTTATACATCTTGTCATGTTGACATATCGCCCTCAATTAATGAACCCCTGAAACAGTGAGAATTTGCATTATTTCAAAAAAGGCGAATGACGAAGTGTTTTCTCAAATCCTGTCATTGATGTCACCACACAAATATAATTACCAGTGGTCATACAGTCATGTATGTACACAACAGTAGGTTATATTGTCATCTATCTATCTATTTATCTATCTATCTATCTATCTATCTATCTATCAGTTCTGTCAACAGCGAGAGAAACAAAAGTGACATCATTAGCCTGTCCTCTTAACCAGAGTAAGCAATATTAAATGCACCATCTAATTATGTTTACAGACCACATTCATACTTGATGATGTAAAACTATAGCTACAGGAAATAAAAAGAAAAAAAGATGTGAAATGACTGAATATGAAGCAATCTATAAATTTGCTCTAAGGCTTCAAAACTGTTCTCATAGAAGAAAGTCTGTAAAATATAAATCACATTTAGTATAATCCACACCAACAACCACAAAAAGTAATCATTTTTAATCATGAATTTCTGTGAAGTTTATGTAATCAGCAGCAACTCAGAATCAAACTCTTTGGCCAGGCTTCCCCCCCCCCCCACTCAGTTTCTCACCAACTTTAATTATTTCAGATCGATCAAGCATATCGGTCCTCTCGAGTGTTTTCTAGAGGCTTCTGAAATGAGCATGTGGCTTTAATTGCTTGGTATTAGCAAAGGGAATGAAGGTTGAAATGCGTAATACTTTCTTGATAAGTATACAAATATAGCCTGCTGCCTGACCGGACCAAAGTGCTGAGTGATCACATAGAACATCCAGAAATAATAATAATAATTATTATTATTATTATTCTTCTTCTTCTTCTTCTTCCATGAAACATACCAGTGTATAATGTTTCTTGGATTCATCAGGAGAAATACAAGGCTCAACACAACAGAGTTATGAGTAAAAACTTGGAAATCACCAGAGACCTTTAGCGCCCGTAGCTGCTGAAATAAGCCTGTCAGGACACAGTAGCAGACTTTTTATTAACCGTCATATGGCAGTCAACATTCCCTCCCTTACTGTGCCCTGCTTCTGGAATGAGCGAGTGAACGAATGAATGAATGAATGAATGAATGAATGAAAGTTCATTCCTTAGGGAAGGAAAATCAAAAGGCCCTTTTAATTCTGGGGTGAGTGAATTTCTTAATTTCATGCCTGATAAGATCGGAGTCCAGGTTAGGCTACCCATCGATGAGAGCCCAGATATTTTCTGGCCAACCAGCAATCAATTCCATTCCATAGCCCAAGGTGCAGGTTCAATTTCAGCAGAAATGAATGAGTTTTTTCTTTTTTTTTTGCTTTTTTTTCAGTTGCAGATAAAGGCTGGTGGAAACTGGGACCTCAGAGATGTCATGATGTCAAACAAATTTTGGAAAGTAATGTGGCTACACTTTGTTGACCCAATAACTCTGGACACATCTTTTATTATTCTTCTCTTAATTACCAGTATAGAGTCCTACCTGAATTACACTTCTCCCGTTTGAATGCGCCGCTAGACGATAGCCGCCTCACTCTCAGCCTTGATTTATGGTATTCTTCCTAATATACGTACGCACCAGCTATGCAGGTTTTCACGTATAACATCCGTAGTAACTCACAGCACATATTGGTCTCTGTGGAGATACCGAGTTAGTGACCCAAAACATTACTGAGTTTCTCATGTAAAGTATGTTTTCAGTCATTAGGAACAAGTCTTGCAATGCTGGTGCAGGGATGTTCTGACACTATATTTACAGGATGCAGCCTGCCCAACGATGGACATGCATACATATGACTGATGTATCCCGAGATCTGAGTCCTGCTTTTCATGTTGGAATCCTACTGAGATGTCCCAGTCTCCATATCATAAATCAATAACGTCTCCTTGATGGCAGACCGGCCAAAGCTTTTCTATTTGACAGGGTGGTTTTATTTATTTATTTTTGTCCACCTAATGATACATCAAGACACTTCGGAGCAACAATAGGAGATGTCACGACTGTCTCTGCGGGGGTTTATTTTTTAAGAAGGCCAGGGTCAGAGGCCCAGCCGCGACCAGCATCTAATAACCAGCTGCATAATTCATGCCTTACACTAACCTGCGGGGCATGATGGCTGGTTTTGATTTTGTCAAATGTCATCGCTTTTCGCGAGTGCAAAAATGAGCACCTTTAGACATAGAGTTCATTTGAAAAAAAAAAGCGGCCTTCATCAGAACCACACAAACTATGTAGTCATTAATTCAAATGTACATAATTTATTACCAAATTATGAAAAAAAAATATGTAAAAAATAAAAACTTATAGAAATGTTTAAGCATAGAGATGCCCACATCATGCACTGAAATTGCAAGAGCAGTGGTGGATTAAGATAACATTTCCCTCTGCCATTTCAATTAACCACCAGGCTTTTGTAATTAATTCATGCCCTGGATTTCTCCACAATTCAGAAGCTACAGCAAAGGCTCAGCTGTCATTGGGGAGATAGAAACAAATGCCTAACAAAAATGAAGGAATAAAAATAGTGGTATAACATTGCTTGCACCATTTTGTAGTAGTGACAAATCTACAATTGTTTACCAACTCGTTTGCACAAGGATAGTGTTACAGAATGTCCTGTGGACACTACAGTCCTTGTAATATTCATGTTCAAGAAAGCATACAGTTCTTCACAGGACAACACAGAGTCTTGAAAATACTGCGAAGAAAGACGTTTTTAATTCCAGTTGTGAAAGAGTCATAGCATTAAATGGTGACTCAAAGCAGAGAGGAAAACCTTTTGTATTTCATTACCTAAATGAGCAATAGCTGTAGCCGCATTTGCGAAAGTGCTGACAGGTTCACAATTCTCATTCCATTGCCTTTACTTGCCTCTCCCAATTTAGCGCAAAATGGGAAATCATGAACAATTGATACACTCGGTTAGCTCTTATCATGGAGACTGCTCTCAGATCTAGCCTTTGGGATATTTTATACATTTTAACACAGAAAATAAAAGGCAGTGTTGTCTGTGAAGAGCTGGATTAAATGGTGGAGGCCGAAAGCGGTTTTCGAAATGTGGTCAATAAGACATAAATGGGCTGATAGTAATTGTGTAATCTAAGTCTGCTGATTATGCTCAATAGGTTGGGCATGTGTGAAATGAACCACGTCAATCGGGCAGTGTTTAACTCTTTAATCCAATACAAACCGGTGAACTAAAATAGCAAAAATAAATAAGGTCAAAACATGGGCAATATCTCACTTTCTTTCGCTCTGTTAATCTTTTGCTTCTAATGGATCTCATTCCACTCAGTTTCACTAAACTCTCTGAGATTTGAAAGACAAAATCTGAGATATTAGATACAGTTTGATAGTCATGACTCTGGATTATTAAACTGAATACACAGTGGGATAAAAATAAGTAAACCCGTATTTGAACTGATCTAAATAGATGGATTTCAAATTCACCATCATTGTGGCAGGGTGTCTTACACACACACACACACACACACACACACACACATATATATATGTGTGTGTGTGTGTGTGTGTGTTCTTGTACTTGCTACAAAGTGAGAACCAAAAAGCGTTCTTTTCCTACAGAGTGGGGACAGTTTTGGGAAGTGAGGACATTTTGGCCGGTCCTCACAACTAAGGCTAATTGTGACTTATTGGTTAAGGTTAGGGGTAAGGTTATAATTAGGGATAGGTTAAGGTTAGGGTAAGGGTTTGGGTTAGGCATACATTGCTTATTATTAAGATTAGGGAAAGGCTGTAGAGACACAGGAAGAATGAATGGAAGTCAATATAATGTCCTCACTAAGTTATAAGTACAAGGATGTGTGTGTGTGTGTGTGTGTGTATAAAACAAATACTCAAAGCATTATTTTCTCACCCAAACTCTTTCCTTTCCTTATATGCCATCAGATAATGAATGGACCTCCATCCCTAACAAGCTGAACTCATCGATTGGCTCATAAGCAATAGACCTAACAAGGCAGCATCTTTTATGGTCTTTTAAAAAGGAGACACAGCTCATCTGGGGAAGGCCTCCTGTACGGCCAGCGTGACCTGGGCGAAAATACTGCTGTTCTGTGGTGAGTAACAGACTCCCTTGAGTCTGTTTTTACCTCGTGGCTTTGTTTCATTACGGCAAAGTTGTATTCCTGGTGACAAACTGTTACTTTCATACCAGCTGTATCCACTTCAGCGATGACTGCCAATCCATGAGCTGATTGTTTGTTGAAATGCGAGTGCCCATTCATGATTTTATTTAGTCGGTTTTATTTCTATAGTCTATTCTCATCTTGTCTATGGCAGCCAGGATGTGAGAGGCATTCAGCCATCATAGGTTTTCTCCCTGCATTCTTTCCTGAAAACTTGTCGTTACTTCCCAGAATATTCATACTGTTATGATAGCCTATGTGGGTTTGGACGCCACTGTGTTTATTTGGTGTATATAGGTGGAAGTGACATCACAGTTCTGCCAGAAGAACCTGAGCCACGGTCAGCAAAGATGCAAGCCGATGCTGGACAACTGATTTTGTGGGGAGTTCCAATCCAAAGCCGGGGAGAGAGACTGCTGCGCCAACTAAGTGTAGTGAACTCCGGCGTATATATTCCAAGTTGTAATGTAATAACAGTGGTAAACTGGTAAAAAAAATAAAAAATTAAATGAAAAAATGGGATTCACAGACATTCATGATTGCAGAAGGCTACGCAACATGACTGAAGCAGCACAGAGTGACCCAATATTGACGCTGTATATTAGTAGTGATTTAGTGATTTAGTAATCTAGGCTAGTCATAAGGTAAAGGATTGGCAGAACTTTTTGGTTACTCCAAGACTTGTAATTCACATACAAATTTCCCCTGAATGAATATGCCAATTTTATTAATTTATTTATTTTCCTATCAGATTTTTATATTATGGCAGAAAGCAAAAATTATCCTCAAATGAGATAATTATGTTTTCCAGAATAAATAAGCCGAAACTTTAAATCAGGATATGGACTAAATTTTGATTTGAATATAATATTGACTTGGAGTCAGTTTATTCTGTGGTTCAAATATTACATATTAAATAAATAGTATTTTTCTTTTAATTACAATATCAAAATTAACAGAAAGATGAGCTGAGATGTGGTTCAAATTTTGCAGAGAGTAGCAATGCTTTCTTACTGCGGAGTGAAGTGCAGAATTTGTTGTGGATGAAAAAAAACCGAAAATTAATCAAACTTCCCGATTCCTCTCAGAACATGTTCCGATTCATTAATTTGGCCCCGGAACAGTGTTTCGACTTGTTCCAGCCCATTTCCACCCCTGTTTAAATGACGATAAACGATAAATCATATCTGAACTGAGAGCAGTGATTGATTGCCCTTTCTCCAATGATTCAAGTTAGCACACAAAAAAAGTGTTTGCTCCCTAGTTCCCATGTAAAGCATTTTTCTCTTCATATTCAGTATATTCGAACTCTGTAAACAATTTAGCTGCATATATAATTCATGATAAACATACATGCGTTAACCCTCTAAACCACCACAGCCTTCTTTGCGCTATGACCCACCCAAAATAAAGTGTTTACTCCACTTAAACCGCTTAAAGCACAGGCATAACATGGTCTCTCCGAAAAGGTGAACTGTTTCCTGCCTGAAAGAAAAAAGATTATCCATTATCTTCTGACCCAGAGACCCTGAGATCATCCCAGGAACTCAATGGATCCACACCCACCCATAAGTTACAATAATATGCTAATAGAAACTTCTTTTTTTTTTGGCGAAAGAACAATTTTGGAGACTATTTCCCAGTCTTCCTCATCACTGGGTCAAATGTTCAACAAGTTCCAGCGCAAACAATTTTCTACAGACCCGTTTCCACCGCAGGAACTTCTGGGTGGAGACACGGCAGTTGAGAGGGCCGAGTGAGAGGACGTTGCTGTAGTAGTTCCTGCCCCCCAAATACAACCAGGAACTTTTTTGGTGGAAACGGGCCTTATATCCTTCCTCCATCTTTAGTTGAATCCACACTTTCTAAAATACCCTTCCTATTTTGCATCACTAGTGTGTGCGAAACCCTCTATGATGCCATTATTTCTAAAACTCTTGTACTCCACTGCCAGTGGAGTTAACCACAACCTTGACCACCAGAGATATCCATGCGTAGGGCACACTTGGTGCCAGCAGGGGGTGTCTGGGGTACTGTAGGTTCGGAGGGGGCTTTCTGTTTAGAACATCAGACACGACTGTTAAGCCTACTGCCTGTTGTGGGCCAAGCTCAGCAAATCATCTGTGAAGGAAGGTGCCAACATCACAGCCCATATAAAGTTCTCTCATAAGCGCTCTGTTTTCAGCTATGTAATACAGGAGATGCTTAGTTATTTGCTTGGCATTTACTGAGTTAGGTCAGAAATATCTGCCCTATGCCATTGTGTGCAGGCCTCGTCATTATAAGAATAAATAAAAACTCATTCTCATGTAATAAAACGTAGCTGCAGACAGTGCTGCTGGTCTCTTTTTACATCATATTACTTGGGACTATATTTTGGTCTCATATCAAATTATGAAATTCTTCTGTGGGGGATCATGTTTTTTATTCCCATAGAATATTCAGTTTTTAAGACATTGTGATGAAAAAAATGTTATTTTCTTCTTGTTCTGCAGTGTTTCTTGTTTTTTGTTTTTTTTTTTTGATGTGGTGTTCTTGTGAAGTAACTGGTTTTACTCGTCTGCCTTCAGTGGGTTTAATTAATGCCTGCGGAGCGAATCTCAGCGGCTGCTCTTCAGGAAGAAAGAGGCAGGCCTTCGAAGCCGAAGCGCTCATCCTCGACACCGTGGCACTGCCTCCCTGCATAAATAAATCATTCAAGTAGCCAGCAGATTGAGAGGAATCAATAGTCCTGCACTGCCTTGGTCTGCACATCACAGACTCCGCACCAGGACTGACCCTGGGTTGTATACAAAGTATGATATTAACCCCTTTGCGCAAAATACAAATAACCCCAATTTTTTTCCTGTTATGCATGAGCCTATTAAGGTTTTATAAGTAGGTATCTGTATCACAAAGACTCTGGAAAATTATTCCAGTAAAGCAAGACATTTAGAAATTCAATTATAGAATTATTTGGGAATTAAATTTCGGGATTAATGGACGCCGGCGTCTATATCTGTACAAAGGGGTTAAAGGAAGCATCCAGGCCTCCTGTTCCAATCTGGGGGAACCTTTGCAGCTTATCAATCATTCATCTCCCTCGACTCATTCTATCATTCAGCTGGCGCTATGGAGCATTTGAAAGTTAAAAGCAATGATATGATGTCCTGCCCTCCAAAAGCCGGGTGCATGCGTCCTATCAGCTCGCCAAAGTCACACAATTTTCTTATTGAGTACTTACTCTGAATTCATTGACTGAATCTGATAGTGAAGTAATCTACTCCGTTTGAATTGTCAACAGTTCATTCCTCACAGCTAGATTTCTGAGGTGCACTTGATATGAAAAGCATTAAAAAATTTTATGTCTGGTATCTGGTCAAAGGTGATGAGGATTATTTTTTCTAGGCCCGACCATAGTATACAGAGAAAAAAAACTGGACATTAACGCTTGTAGTAAAGGGGTACTTTAACAACAGAAATCAAAATATGGTGTTTGGAACCCCTTGACAAATAAAATACATTAGTACTCATTAGTACTCATCTGTTGCCTTTGTTCTGAATCACAAACTAAATGTTAGCTAGGCATTAAGTTCCATTGTAGGTCTAACTATCCACTTTGCGTCAACTGCATAATTTTTAGTTGCACTCATTTGGGCCACATTTATCAAACAACATATAAACAACTATCTTATTTCCTTCATACCAACGTTTACGCATGAAAATTGAGATTTATCAAACTTTTCTGGAGAATCGCCTGAAGCCAAAACCATTGCAGTTAACAATGGTTAATCATTAGAGTTCAAGTCTGTGCATGATTTAAATTTTAACCAAGAATTGACTTTTGAGTTGAAAAATACTGTTACATTTCTTGCTAAAACCATGCACTCACACTAAAGGCAAAGTAGCAGGGAAGGCTATGGTTCTGGGAGAGAGTTAAACTACCAGGGTACTTTTGTAACATGTAATAGTATTCTTCAACTCAAAAACAGATGAGCAAAACAGGACCAAAAAACATGGATACCTGGAAGTGTTGAGAGTGAAAACACTAATGTTTTTTTTTATCTTTTCACTGTTGGACAGTTTTTGAGACTATCTAGTTTTCTGCATATAATTTATTCAGTTGGATTTTGTATCTTATGATTAGGAGGCATAAAATCATTGTACAGCGTGGTCCCAGGCAATCAGCATCCAGGATTGAAAAGGCAGTTCAATAATGCACTATACTGCAGCAGATTTTTACAGTACTGGTCCCGGAGCTTTCAGCATCATAGTCTACTGAATACTTCAGGCAAATACATACTGTGGAAAACATACACCAATGAACCACAGTAAAAAAATGCTATTCTTTTATTAAACCAAGCCGTTTTTTGTATTGTTATCCATATTGTGTTACATCCTTTGTAAGATAGTGGAATCTTAAAAGCTTTGCAAAACAATAGAATATTCCTGCCATATATTTCCTATGTGACTTCTTCCACTTGACATCATTTAGCCGCGGTTACTGCAGACGGGGATGCTTATTGGGCCTCCATTTTATTCCTAACATCAGCAAAGAATTCATCAACCAGGGGCATTACTCCTTTCATTTCAAATACTTTTTTGCTTTCTGTCTGAAAAAAAGTGCATATGCTGCAGTTTTTGGTAATATGCTTTGGAAAAAAAAAAAAAAAAGTCAATTTCGCCTCCAGTCAGCCTACAACGAGCCAGATTGCTTTACCCTCCGTGCCTCAGAGGGTCTATAGAGGTCAACAGAGGTGCCTGATTGGCAAACTTTTAGATTACGCTTAGCCTTCACATACATAAATAACGACTTTCAAAATATAATTCATTATACTTTATGCCCAGTGAATGGTCCCAAACCTGTTCTCAAAGCTGATGCAAAATATGAGGAGCCTTTTCATCAACCTTCAGAACCTTCAGGATTGATATGTGCTGTACTGACAAGAGCCAGGTCCCCTCGGGATGCTGTATAGGGAAGACTGATGAACAACTGAACGCTGTTAGCCATTGCGATGACTAAGAAGTGCAGTATCTATACGGATTTCAGATGACATTTTTCATCAACAAGCAAGATGCATGCCCTTGCTATAAACCAAGGCCATCAGTATTGTTTTAAGACGATTCTACTTGTAACAGATAATCCAAAAACAGTAGAATTGCTATTGTAACGAAGTTCCCCGA
Source organism: Gymnothorax reevesii (assembly GCA_029721435.1). NCBI lineage: Eukaryota > Metazoa > Chordata > Actinopteri > Anguilliformes > Muraenidae > Gymnothorax > Gymnothorax reevesii. The sequence continues at coordinate 10,604,936 of CM056592.1, forward strand.
CTAGGATTTAAGTAGTAGCTAACAGGCCCTGGAAACATCGTACCAATGTTTCAGACACCTGAGTGGCAGTAGCTTGGTTTCACGCAATATAAATCAGATGAAAGCAAATTTTATCTCACCGTTTGCAATTTTTAACCTCGATACTGATCAAAGATTGATATGACACCACTGATATGTAATTAAATGTCTCAACGCAATGGCGTTAGAACCATTACCCCTCATTATACATGGAATATGTAACACTCAGTTAGGTTGTTGTGTCCTAAGTGTTAATGGTGGATGGGGAATGTCAAAACAAGGCAAAAGAACATGCCCCAGCTGTGCTGGCTGGTTGTAACTCCTGAATGGCTCACATTTCTGCATGCTGGTGCCACGGGTTGACGGTATGTCTTCTAATAACACAGAGGGCAAAGACCAAAATGGTCACTGTCACACATTCCCACAATATCATTCAGCATTCAGCACACCCTGAGTTAGCTTGTGTTCCAGTCTCCACAACCCACTGTAAGGAGGCTAAGAAATACTAGCTTTTGAAATCACATAGGGTGCAAAGATGATGATAAAAAAGATTGACAGGTCAATGAAAATCAAAATGAGATGATTTTTTTAAGGAATGAAGTGATACGGATGAAGATAAAAGTTATTATATCCCCGAACGCCGTTTCGGGGATATTATGTATTTGGTCCGACCGCCTCCGCCGCCGCCGAATATCCTACGTGTTAACGCGATAACTTCAGTAATATTTCAATTAGAAATTTCATGTTTTGCATATAAGTAAGTATTATAAAGAGGAAGAAATGATTCGATTTTGGACTATTTACAATTTCTAGATTGGCCACCAGGAGCCAAAAACTGAAAAATCACTTTGTTTATCATATCTCTAAATATTTGTCCAATTGACCTCAAATCAAGTGCAAATGAAAGGTCATGACCTGAGGATGACATTATACTGGTTTGGTTCAAAATTTTGACACAAGGTGGAGCTTTGTCACATAAAATTCACCATTTTTGCCATATCTTTGGAACCATTCATCCAATTGACATGAAACTATGTGCAACTGCAAGGTAATGACCTCACAACGTTTCACATGATGACATCATACCTGTATGGTTCAATATTTTGCCATCAGGTGGAGCTTTGGGATGGAAAATTACCATTTTGGCCATATCTTCAGAAGCATTTGTCCGATTGACCTGAAATTCAGTTCAAATGAAAGGTCATGACCTGACGGGCTTTATATTGTATTGGGTCTATTCGAGGATTGGGGAATTGGAGGGTTGGGGGCGTTCGGGGATATACCCCAAGCCGTCGCCTCCGACGGCATAAGCCTAGTTTAAAACTCATTTAGAGAACATACTTGAAGCAGTAATGAAATGAGTTTCTCTTAAAACATGGGTACAGAAAAAAAGTACACCTTTTAAATATTTCCACATGAATATTCACAGGGGGAAAAAGCTAATTTCACCCCTTACTGCTGCAGTAATTAAGCACTCAGTCTCCATGCAGTGGCTGGGTTGCTATGATTTTTATGATAAATGACCAAAAGCATATCGACCATAAAAAAAATCAGCCTAGCGAAATTCCCTGAAGCCCGAGAATCTCAATCAACTCGAAATCCACAGCAACTTAAGGGAGAGCAGTGTTCACTCACTCACAGCACTGCGGCAGTCTCCTGACAGCACGTCGCCCATCATTAACTTCTGCTATAACGAAAAAAGCCCCATTTTAGAGGGCTGTAAGACTTATAGGCGCAAAACACCACTACTGCCAAGAAATCATGAACTTGCGTTCTGTACATTGCATGACAGATTTGATTTGGTACCAACCAAACTCTTATCAACTGAGGTCTTCCAGTATCCGCATACGATTTGATGTAGTGCACCGTGCACTGGCACTTTCTCCTCTAACCTCACCCGGCACTCTAGATCTAATGCACCGCTTCCGGCTCTATTTCATCCGCTGACAATGGAATAGCTGCTAAAACATGATTGGGCTCACATGTGACTGCAGGTCAGACTCGAAGAAGAGCATGTCCTCAAAGGGGGTGAGATTACTTCCTAACAATGGACACAAATGTTTGAGGCAAAAATATTACATTTACATATTTTCAAATATGTGATATTATGTTAGAAGATCATTTGCGAGGGAAAGAACGGAATTGCATTAGATTTTATGGTTTACTTCAAGATCAGTAAAACATTTTTGAGTATTTTGTACAGCGAGCGGATAACACAATGATGACCTGAACATCGTTCATTATCTCATTTATTACACAGCTATGAAGTTAAAAAAAATCAAAAATTTCACTCAAATCTTTTATTTTAAAATACATTTATTGATTGAATTTAAAATAGATTTCATCTATTAAAAAATTAATTAATTAATTTAAAAGGAGAAAAAACATCCAAAAATTCTATGGTTGGAACCACGTCTATGATGACCTGGATCCACTGCAACAGTCTGTTACTCATGGTAGCACTCTGCTATTCAGAAATAACAGACCATCAAATGAATGTTGTAATTGACCAATCAGAATCAAGTATTAAACCAAGCTGTGGAGTAAATGATACATATTACATAACTATGAAACTTTCCTTGATCAGAAAATGCATATTTAGAGGGAAAGCTTTATAATTCCCTTTAGAATTTAGAAGTGCAAGCTGATAATTATTTGAAACAATTCCTTCCATGCGCGTATAGGTCGCATCACCATCAATAAAAGCATGGATTGTGCCATCCCTCTAATCCTCAAGAGCTGTAATCTAAACCATTCTCAACATTTACCACAATTACACATTCATAGCACATTTGTAGGATGATAATTACAATAATTCAGATGTCACAAAACAAAATTTACGCCAATTACCAAATGCCATGCTTCTTGCAAGGGTATCTATAGTATAATCCTTCCAGACAAGAATCTACATACTTAGTAAAGGAACATTTCCACTGGCAAAAAACAAGACCAATTAAAAAAAGAGCATCCCAGCACGCTTACCTGACCTCTGTCAAGCCAATACTTTTCAGAACACTGCGTTTCAAAATGGCATTGGATGGGTTACTACAATATGGCTTAGTTAACATGCAAAAAAAAAAAAACCATCAATCCCTCAATGTATTCTATTTTGTAAGTCTCACCATATTTCTGAGTGACATTATTGTGCTTACACCCACAGACTTTGAACAACCATCCCACAAAATGTGACATGACGCAAACATTAGAAACGAAGCATCGGAAAACTCGAGACCTCCAATTATGCAGCTGTAAATGATCACCAACATGATCCCTACTTGGCTCTAATATGACATATACAGTATAGAATTTATTGGCTCTCCGGAAAATAATGATTAAGTTTTGGGGCGTTTCATGAAGATGTTGAGTTGCGCGACAAAGACGTAGATAAGATATCTCAGTTGTACATAACTCTCCTTCGTTTTCCTTCCTGAACATCCAGTAGTATTGGGAAGTAAAGGGAGGTTATGAGTGAAAAGTGTTGGAAAGTGCCTCATAAAATTAGAAAAAAAGTGGTTCTGGTAACAAATAATAGTTAGCAAGAGGAAAAACTAGCAATTACACTTGACTGCGGGCACATTCGTGCCACCATGCGATGCATTTGCCGTTCTAAATCGCTGCAATCTGTGATAGCTTCCAACTACCCGAAGATTTTAAAGCGTTTCAGTACTTTTTGCTTCTCGCATAGGCATATAACATTGTCCGCCAAATTAAATCTCATTACCATCAGTAAGGCATGTTTCTTACAATGACAAATTTGAGTTTGTTTTCTCTGTTGAAGTGCTACACGGACACCATGCATCCCTGAGATAAACTAATTACATTGAATGCCCCAAAATTGCAGTTACCCCCAGTTAAGGCCTATGTTTGCCATGGGCTAGAGGGAAGAGTATAGATTAACAGATATCAGAAAGAAAACAAGTACATAAATAAATAAACAAACGCTGTCTCAGAAATCCTGGCTTGGTTTCTTTAAGGTTTTTCTATCCTGAAAGGAACTTACTTCTTTGCTGTAGTGTGATCTGAATCTCAAACTGGCCTTGACTGCAACACATTGTTATGAGGCTGAAAAAGAGTTTTTCTATCAATACATCACCGAAGACTTATACATGATTTATCAGTATTTTTTTACATTACCCCATATTAATGAATGCCTTTGGCTCTCAGCCAAGAGTGGCAGGTAGAATTTACAGTCTATGTATGTAGCAAGTATTAGAGTCTCACCTTAAAGTCTAAATGTAACTTATAATTCTTCTGAACAAACCTGCTTATAGTTAAATAAAGTTAACAAACCCATTTTCATTTGTGTGCGTGTGTGTGTGTGTCTGTGTGTATGCGATAATAAGGAGTGGCCTATTGTAAAAAGGCACAGAACTTTCAAATGGATTCACAGGCTAAGATTCTGTGGAAGGTAATTCATGAGGTAAATGACAGCCTACTCACTGGGTGCGAGGCAGTGGCCTTTAAGGAAAAAGCAGATAATTTCAAAATGGATTTAAATACCATGGCCAAACTTTGAAGAAAGACGCATACTGACACATGTACACACACCATTTTGTTTTGCCCCCTTTCATAACTCATAAAGTGCTAAGGAATTCAGAAGATGCTCCAAGAGCAATACCCACTAAACGTCAGGCAAATCGACAGAGATATTACCAAGCTATCCTGGTCAGACTCATTAAAAGTCATCATTTTTCCGTGGTGTGTTTGGTCAAACATCACGCTTGTACTATCGTCAACTTACAATCGCCATAGCTGCAATTTATCCATAGATTGTATGAGCTGCACACACCTCAGCACTGAGGGAGACCTCACTACTACAAACACCTCTGCATAAGCTCAGCGGCAGATGGGAATCAGTGCTTTTTATTATATGTACACTACAGGCCAAAAGTTTGGTAGCAAGATCAAATTTGTACAAAAAAAGATCATAGTTTCATTGGCATACTCCGGAACAAAATAAGCATGATTATTATATAAAGAGTCACTTATCAGAATACATATTTACTAAAATTACCAGGCCCATATTACTAGGCCCATGGTCCAGGTGCCCGCCAGATTGCCATTGGCATCTGGTGAGCTGTAACCATAACATAAAGTGAATAATACAAACTGTGATTTGTTTTTTATTTTTTCACTGAAGTTATGACTGTTGCAAATCTTCTCAACCCAAAAACTAAGCCCCTTCTTTCTTTTGTTAACATTTATTCAGCAATGGTCTAACATCAGTGTATACAGTACCTAACGGTAAATGGAGGAAAATGGTGCATATCAATGAAAGAGAAGTCTAATCATGCAGTAAATAAATCCTAAAATCCATAGATTTTTATACTGGTTTTTAAGAAAGGCATTGTGAACAGAAACTTGAAGTTGCTTCCAAATTTTTGACTTGTGCTGGTCTTGCTTCCAAACTTCTGGCCTGTAGTGTATTACAGCGATTACACAGGTGAGATGATGTAGCATAATTAAGGTCCGTCCTTTAAAACTGACTGGGAAGTCCTCCTTACTTCTGCACAAGTTGCTGAGAAGTAAATATTGTGCAGGATGCCGCCATGATTATAAGCACTTCCATTGTGATTATTTACATTTATGATCCTCCCAAAAATCTGTCCATTTAAATTCAATTTATTTGGCATTTCAGTTTTTAAAGCTACTTTAAATACATACTAATATATGCAGTGGTGTATGATTCAGTGGTCATTCATCTCTATCATCTCCGAAGTATTCTCATTACTTAAAGGCAGCTCTCAAGGATTTTTGTCCACAGATAAAACTTCACACATTTTCTAACATGTCATTAAAATCACCTTATTACCGAGGCAGACCTTATTACCTACCAGTGCAGCACAACACTTCAAATCAAATCTCACATAGAAGCTTATGAAATATAGAAGCACGTAGAAGCCCTTGCGGCAACATTCATTAGAGGCCCATTAGTAAAACGTGTACATACCTCAGCATGATCTGAGCAGAGGTTCGCCAATCAGCAGGGAGCTTATGCAGGTGTCAATTTCTAGGTTTTACGGTAAAAGATGCAATGATCATTTATTTTCCACTTCAATTAGTAGCCATTGATTCCAATTTTTCACTACAACAACTACTCTGGCTATAATTGTTGGTTTTCTAACTCTACAAATGGTAGTGTGGGTATGTTAAAATCACATAAACAACAGCTTCCAAGAAATATTGCTATACTCAGAAATTTTGCGAGCTTCCACCACAGAACAATAATTGAAGTGTCGATAAAGCAAATATCATCAAAAGTTTGCAACTGACAGTAACTTTTTGCTACCTCTAACAAATTACAGATACTAAAGAGTACATATATAAATGTTGATTTCATAAAAAATGCAAAGGACGTGAAAAATGGAGAACTGAGGTTAGGGAGCCACACAGCAATTAAGGGAATGACACCGGAGAAGCACAACAATTAAATTCTCCCATTAGCCTTATGCTTGTTTTGACTCACAGCACAGGCTGGTAACAAGGGACAGAGAAAAGAATATAGAAAGCAATTTACTTGTCTTGTAAATTATTTCATAGAAAGTGCAGTGATACCATAATACACTTAAAGATTTGGGATGAGCAGCCAAGTGGGTCAAACTAATTAGCAACTGGCACTGAGAGGGTCGAGAACATCTCTTCCAGCCATTCAAACAAGACTCAATGTATGCCGTTCGTGATGGATTCACATGGATTACAGTCGAAGATAGACAGTAATCCAGAAGTCATTATAGTGTATGAGAGGTGTATGAAAGTACAAACGTTAAAATAAGATTAAGATGGCAAAAAAAAAAAAAGTTTTGAATGAAATGACAAATTGGAACCCTCCATTGCAAGAATATGACTTAATTACATAATTAAGTAAGCCTGCAGCCAAATTAAGGGGGAAAAAAAAGTAGGAAAGTTATTTTCAATCCCTTAACAGCACCTGAGGGGCAAATCATCAGGTTGAAGAATGTCCATTACCAACTACTAAGGATTAGGCAGAAAGATTATAAAAAATTTAGATATTTTTCCAGAAGAAGGGGATTTTAATATTAGCACTGACTAAACTTTTACTTAAATAATATGAAGCCGGGGCTGTCAGAGAAAAATGTGTTAAGGCCGCTTTTCTTTTTTTTTTTTTGTCTAACGCGGTCTTTTGGGACATCATAAAATGATATCCCTTTTCTATGCATCCTTTTGTTCTGACTTCCTGCGGGGCATAAGCACTCTGTTTCAAAATTGAAATCACAATTGAACTGAAAAGAATGGCACTGAATTGGTAAAACTCCTGGATGGGGCTGTTTTGATAAGGGCAGAGGCATGCTGGGATTGTTTAACATCACCACCATCACGTAGGACTGTTTAAGATTAAGACCATTTAAATTAATTGAAATGGAATGAACAATACACTTCCAAAGGGAGCACAGGTACAATTGGATGCACTCGAAAAAACACACATTTTCCTGATCTAAAAATATGTTTTCAATAAAATAATGGGATACACTGAGAACTCAATGGACACAATGGCATGGATCTGTAAGTATTAGGTTGAGTCCCCCGGTTTATCTATTCATTAGTTTGACCGTTCGTCAGTGTGTTTGTTTATTCATTCATTCTGGGAGAGAGACACTTTTTTTTGGTTCCCGGGATCTCAGATTTACAGAATATAATTCTATTTCTCAATCCGTGACTTTAATAAAAATCTGGGATTATGATGTCGTAAGTACAAGTAAAACTATTTTATTTATTTTTTTCTGCAAGAATTATGAAACTTGTCCAATGTAAATCATTGACTGAATGAGTCCTACCTTAAAGTATATTTTTGCTCATCGTGGTCTACACATATACTTTCAAGGAATGGATTGCTAAAAAAAAAAATGTCCTTTCTTACAGTCCAGGCAAGAGGCGAGAGAGGATGACTCCAATTCTAGCTGAGGAGGATATTGATTTTAGCTATTGCTTGAAGCCTCGCAATACAGTTTTCAAAGGTGCTCCTCAATTTCAATTTTAAGAGTCGGACATCCGTTTTTACTGGCCATGTTCCACTGTGGCAACTCACTTGCATGTCTGGTCTGGTCAGTGACGGATGGTTTGCGATACCTGTGCCTGATTGTTGGCTGTTGCCCACCATCAATCTTACTCAGAACCGCCCACGTCCTTTTAAGAATTAGATGAAAGAGCCGAAACAGGAGCGATCGGAAAACAAAAAAGTCATAACGTTCGATTCAGCGAAAATTCACTTCTGTTCCAGTTACCACTTACATGATCCAATAAAAGTACCGAAAACAAGCGCACGCATTGAATAAAATGTCATTTGTGCTATGACAAGATGGCAAAATCTCAATGATAAAGCACCTGTTCTGCCAAGTTCGAGACGTTGAACCTTTGAGTTTCAGCAAAGTGAGACTGTAAATACTGCCACGTCATCAACTCATAAATGTGAGGGCTGACGGGGAACAGAAAAATCTTTTGAAAAGTGAGCATAGATTACTGCGTGTGATTTGACCTTCAAAAAAGTCAAAACAAACTCTTCATATATAACTTGCTTATATCAATAAAATAATATTATCAATGTTGATCAGTGTAATGTTACCACAGTGAATTGATTTATTTCAAAATCATTCAAAAACGTCCAAAATTTTTGAGCAGTCTTGTAAGTTTACCGGAGGGTAAATAAAAGAACACAAGACTATGAGCAGGCCAGGCAGCTCTGGCTTTAAAAAAAAAAAAACAAAAAAAAAAACAGCGAGGACGGGCTGAAATAAAGCCAGCTCAACATGGTTTTGTGATGGTCCGAGTTAATTGGTTCTTGTTCTGGCAGTCATTTAAATGATTCTGAACTTCTTCTATTAATGGTAATGGCTCACTCGCAGGGGCCCCCTTCCCGCCTGGTGCCCCAGCCAGATAGATTGTGGCCATTAATCTTGTGTTCTTTTCGCCTGCAGACAACATTAGAGGGAATACGAAAGGTGTTATGAGTGCTTTAGTGTTTCTCCCTCGCCGGTGTGTGTGTGCGCGCGTAGCGATGACTGCGGGAGAGAGGGCCAGGCCCAGCCTGATGGAATGCGGCTGAGACACTGCTGAGATATTGCCACTCTGAGCCTTGCCGCACTGCCGGCCACCTCCGCTGCACAAAGCCACCGGGCAAAAATTTCATTAATCAACCCCTCACATCTATTCTTTATGATGTTTTGGTCATTGTACAAGCAGTTTTTCACTGTTTATTACCCCAGTGGAAAACAAGAAAAGAAGAATTAAGGGTCCTTTTGTTCTCCTGTGCATATAGGGCAAAGGACGCTGTGTGCAAAGACTCTTTCTGCCTGCGATCTCCCGGTGAAAACTGTAGCCAAGAATGCTTATTATACATGAAGAAATCAATGATAGAGCACTCATTAAAAAAGAAAAACAAACACATATTTTATGCACTGCAAGAGATGAACTGAGAAAATTGCCGATATTTTCAGTCAAGGGTGGGCAAGGCCATGTACTGTGACAATCCCTTTATTGCAAGATCAATTGAGACAAAGAGAGTTTTTTTTTTTCATGCATTTCTCAGGCGAAGAATTTGCCGCGAATGGCAAATCACTGATTTAGAATAAAATAATTTTGTTTTTGAATCTTAGATTAATCGCATACCTTTTCTAATAAATCCAATCTTTCACCCAAAACCGCGAGGGAGCTCTGAGCTAAGAGGATGTGACCATACAGAAATAAATAAATACATAAATAAATGACTATGTAATGCTGTAAATGTTTATTGCGGCAAAACATTAAAATTAAACCACCTGTAATCAACAATCATGCTGAAGTCCAAATATGAAATTATATTTAAGTAGTTTGAAATCATGTTTACCCAGTGAGCACCAAGGTAAGTTTAAATGGACTCATGCATCTCCCTGCACAACTCTGCAAAATATTAATCTGAACAGCGGACATTCCACAAACATAGATTTAAAGAAACACATTGTCTCTAATTTCCGTCAAATTACTGAATGACAACAGCTGACAAATGACTGAGTCCTCAACTTCCTAATGACAGAAACTGCATCTTGTTAAATCCTCTGATGCCATCTGTTGGTAGGAGCGTAGAGGTAGTTGGGATTGATTTCTTTTTCTGTGTGTCTCATCTATCACTGATCTCATCAATGAAAAATCACTAAGTAAAGGCAAATCCTGTGACGTCTCCATATGTGCTTGCTTCAGAATCCAAATCGCCTGTGAAAACAGAATGAATTTATGGCTCCAACACAGAATTACTCGGATAGAGCATGGTGCATCAGATTTAAAGTATGTTTTTGTTTTTGTTTTTTTTTTCAGAAATGCAGAACTGTGAGCTCATGTAAGTAGAAAGAAGGTCAGTGTAATAAACATGTCAGGCTGAACACCATATGCCTTCAAATACACGCCCGGCTTCAATAAAATGACTCTACATAAGATAGCCAAACTTGATGGTTAAACCAAAACTTGCTCCAATGACAGTAAAAAGGAATTCCATCACAACTGCAATATCTGATTTCACAACACATTTGGTCGATGTTTACCAGTGACAAGAATGAAAGCAAAATCATCGAAAAGCGGAAAACTTCATCGGTGAGAGATATTCTAGCCAGATGGAGTCTGTTCTCGAGCTCGTCCATCATGTTCCTTTCTCGTGTCTCCCTGTCTCCGACTGGCTCATTGATTTCTTTTATCAAATTAGTAGTAGTCTCACCTGGTCCCAATTAGTTCATCCCCTGCCCCGCACCACTTAAGTTTTGTGTTTCCTTTCTTCTGTGCTTTGTCTTAGCACTCTTCTTCTGTGGTATAGGGTATTCTTAGTGTACACTGCAGTTTTTTGTATTCTTACATCTTTGTTCTCCGGTTTCATTTGTTGCTTTGATTCCTGGGTTCTATTGCTGTTTTTCCTTTGGTGTCATGCTTCTAAATGTTAAGTGTTTTCCTGTTTGTGGATGCTGAGATTGCTCTTAATTTAATCCCCTTGATCCTCCTGTCAGGACCAACACCTTCAGAGTTGCTTCTTTTGTGGCATGTGCTTTTAAGATATCGAATTGTCCTTGTGGTTTATTCCCACTTTTTACCCCCCACTGAAAATTTCCAGGTGTTCGTCATTTCCTTTGCTCTCTCCGCTGCCCAAACCCAGTTTATTTTGACAACATTTGGCTCATAAATCATGTAGGATTGATTTGAAAAGAGAATGAGTCTGTCATTGGCCAATCATCATGAATGGTTTGAAAATCTATTACACACAAGACCTCTTGAATGATAAAACTATTCTAACATTGGAACAGAAGTATTGGAACAGAGACAGAAATGGTAGTGTCACGCTACAGGTGACTTGCAGTAGTCACGTGACCTAACACTGGACTGCCTCAGTAACTAGTAGCGACGACCTGTGCCGCCATTAGGGTGGCCGAGCACATCAGCAACGGAGGCAGAGGACAGTTCGGCTGAGCCTTAATCACAGTATCGTACTCTCGCCTTGCATGCATGCGGTTGTATCTATACTGTTATAAACCCACTTTTCTGGTAGATTCTTTGCTATAAGCTCCTGCTAACCATTTCTTCCAAAACGAAACAATTCCGACGGCAAGTTACTAAATGAGCTCAAAGCAGAAACACGCAAACGGTCGAAAGCATTGCTTGTGTGCAGCTCGCGAATCGGTAACTCGTACTGGGAAAAATTCCGGATCCAGTTTCCACTTTTTCAGCTTGTAATTTGCCAAAATGTTTTTTAAAGGGGATAAAATTCCGCCACGGCAATGCAGAGAAATCGTTTGTTATACCAGACGCAGCTTTAGCATCAGAGCCCACCCATACGAAAATTCTCAATGGTAAATGAATGGTATCCAGTGGTAAATCAAGTAGCATTTTTTTGTAAGGGCGCATGATGGCAAAGTTATGTCCCCGGATAAGCAAAACGATCGTTTCACTAATTCATTTGCAGCCTTATCAGCCCAACTTAGACAGATACAATACCTCTCCGCATAGCTTCAACTGTTGCAGCTACGATCAGGTAACATTGAGACGAAACTACCACCTTGATTGCTAACCAAAGTAACACAAGATTACCAGTCAGAATTACTGCAAATAAGTCAGTGTTCCAGTAGCGCAACACGCAAACACACATGCGGTAGTAACTGAGCGGTTATAACAACAGTTTTCTTAAATAGGCCTGTAGTTATCAGTTTGCAACTACAAGAGTAGAAGCGAGCAGAGCTCACATACCCCCGCTTTATGTTTGAACGAATCCAGACGCACAGAGACACGGACAGACGGACGGACGAGCAAGCGCTATATACCCCCGACTACGTCGTAGCGGGGGTATAATAATCCACTACAAACTGTCTCAAGTATATAATCACAAAAAACTAATCACGGATGAAGTGGTCCCTACAAACGCAGATTTCCTTCTTGTGTATATCCAAGTCGGCCCTGGAGATGCTTGAAAACTATTTAGCTTGTCGAATTGTAGACAACTACAAAGTTTTTTCACCCTGATCCTGTTTCATACCGGGCACACGGTAAAATTGTTTCTCCCTCTGCTGGTCAGACCGATTGGAACAGCCAACTTACTCGGCATTTTATCTACTTTTCTCTGCGTGCAGTGTGTAGCGTCATTAGCCTGGAGCTTTGATTGGCCACATCAGTGGCGGACAAACCTTGACCTCGTATTCACCACAGCTACGCCACGCCAACAGGCTAATGAATTCTGTGGGCATACTGTAGTTCAGGCCAGTGTTAATTCAATTCTTAGAATTCACATGTCATGAAGACAATATACTGTATTTTACACTGTGTAATGTAAAGCCAAAATTCTTAAACATAATTTACACCATAAGTCACATTGTTATGATGCATGTTTGATGTGCAAAGCAGTTTAAGAGTCCAGAGATATTATGCAGGAGAAGAGCCCCGAAAACTTTTCAGAGTTTGGCTCCAGTGGGGAAAATAATAAGCAGATGGAATATCTCTGCTGAATATCTGATCATAAAAAGGAAAATAAAGCATATGTTTGGAAGGAATCGGATTACAGAATAGCTCAACACTAAAACTGCGGGTCTACGGCAACCATCTGAGTGCCTCTGAGGAATAATACCTCGCACCAACAACAGTTCTAGTGCTGAATGCTCAAAGGGTACTGAGAGGTGTGAAAAACATAGAGCACTAACAGGAGATCCAAAGAGCTGCTAAATTGTGGCGAGTAACTGTGTTGCCCAAGGGACCTCCTATATTCGACTGGAATTCCGCAATCTTATGGGACATTATGGCCCACAGTCCTTGGGGAAGACGCATTTCGTTCCCTGAAAGCCGCAATAAGCCTACCTCATAAACACCCCATAGTCTACAGCACTCTCACTTTATAGCATTGGAAGCAATGTTTATGCCCTCAAAATCAATTTTTTGTGCTGGATCCTGAGAATCGTTAAATTGGTAAAATGTATTTAGTGCAGAGGAAACCCAGCCAGTTAGGACACTGAGATATACGAGGTTAAAGTCAAAATAATGGACAACAGCCGAAAGGAAGGTAAACTGTCCACATGCAGTGATCATGGGCCAAGCTGTGGATGGTTATTGAGGCCTAGGCTGGGGGAGAGTATCAGTATAGAGAGTCAGAAACTAAAAGGTAAGTACTAACTATGCTAAACAAAGGTGAGAGTACAGAATTATGATGGATAAATTAAATGTGCACAAACCTTTAAATCTATACATGAGTTTGATCATTCTTTGCCAGGGATGCACTTAAATCACTCACAGCTCTTGCAAGAGTGTGTAACCAACATCCATCTCTCCTCGATAATCTAACCCTCTTACTCTTGGTTATTCTTGGAGCAAGTGGATGCTGGGAACTGGAGTCCGTCACAGCCTAGAACAAGTGTTTGCCACTAACATGGCAATATCCCCTGCCGCCTCAATTTCATATGTCCGTACGGACGTACATACGTACGGACGGACGGAGCCCAATGCTATATCCCCCGCTTTGCGCTAATCGCGCGGTGGGGGATAATTAGCAAGAGGAAGGAATACAAACCTCACATATTAACACAATCAGCTCAAATTTATTAAATTCCAGGCTACGTTTGTTGACACATTCGATTTGCAAGCTAGGACAGACTTAAAAGCAGATTAGTTATTTTCCAATAAGTCAAGCAGCCACCGTAAATTTTAAAGTGTAGGATAGGAGATTGCTTCACTGAAAACCAGACACACAAATCAAGCTGACACACCATCTCAGCCCATTCTCTCTCTCTCTTTTTTTTTTGAAAGTAATAGTTTGCTTAAAGTCAATTTAAGTTGTTAGGTACGAAGGGTGTTCTCAGCTGCTTTGGGTTTCACAATAACAGATAAATGTCGGCACTGTTCCAGAAGAGATAAGCGAGATTCTATTGGTCAAGTAGAGGACAAAAGAGTGCTGGAGGGCGGGACAATGGATGGAGAGATGAATGTATACGGGCGACTCCAAAGGCAGGCACATTCCCAACAATTAAAAAAGGCGAAATGGGGTCACACAAGGGTAGTCAATGAATCGTTTACTGACTTCAAAAGAAAAAAAAGTTTTCCCATTTCTACAGCGCCGCAGAACTTTCTGAGCTCTTTTGCCTATCAGCTGAAGTTCCCCCATTTTAGGCTATCAAACAGCAGGGGGTCCGCATGAGGTTTAGCATGCATGATTATCTTCCTTAACAACATCAGACTCTGCACAGCCGTCGAAAAAAATGGAAGCGGGTAAGATTCGATGAAATTTTAAGTCATTTTCACCTCCATGCCTTGCTTAAGAGGGATACTCAGCAAGGCGGTCTGGCCCATTACACTATAATCGCCAGAATGCGCCATTTTTCTGGACTTCTCCACTCTTGTCGTTGAAAGAGGCTCTTGATAACATCATATGTATGCCGCAGGGCCATTTAAAAGTTTGAGACACTGCTGAATGTTCCCTACTCTCTGAAGACTTGCATAATGTAAACCACACAGTTTTCAACACTCTTAAAGGCAGCGCAAAGGCAAACATTTGTGACCGAACATGCTGAAGCAGATATAAAATACTTTTTTTTTTTAAATCTCTCGTGAAGCTTGCAAACATTTCACAGAGGTGCAAAATAAGCTCTCACTTTTAGACATCAACAAATCTGTATTATCAACAAATCTGTAGTGGTGACATAGCTTGTTAAATTATGAGTGACAGTGAGAGCTGGAATTGAGATATCAGATAAATATGAAAACTCGCACATAAATTACTGAGTGGGGAGGGTTTCGAGAAAATAAGAGTGAAAATAGGGCCGTTGGTATCAAAGAGATGCCAAAATGCAGAAAAAAACTTTAAAAGCGAAGCATAAAACATTCACAAAAGTGTAGAATGTTTCATAAACAATAAAATGGCTAACACTCTAATCCTGTTCTACAACCGAAATTCCAGGAGAAGGGGGACTATATGTAAAATACAAATAAAACTGAATTCAGGGATTTGCAATTTCTCTTTTACCTGCATACGGTTTAAGCAGAACAAATGAATCATATGTAAAGTTCCACCAGATCAACTGAATTGATCATTTCTCATGTTTTTGTAACTTCGTTTCCAGTTTGACGAAGAGTGTGTTCAGACGAAAGCAAATACACTGAACAAAAATATAAACGCCCCATGTCAAATATTGATGTCACATGGAGTTAACAACTCTAAGTGAGCATATGCTGACTTTTACTTGTACAATATGGATATTTCTCGATTTGTGTGCCATTTTTTAATCCATCTCTCTGTTAGTGAGCATTTGCTCAGTGACGCAGTGATTTCACTCAGTACATGGGTGTGGCATTTCCAGACGGTGATCAGACCGAATGAGCAGGACTCAGACACTCCTTATACTGGCGACAATAAAATGTCAAAATACAATAAAATGTAAAATTTCGTCAAAAGTCATCATGCCTCAGATGTCTCAGGTCATGCAGGAATGTGCCATTGGCATGTTGGATACAGGGATGTCCATCGGAGCGGTCGCTGGGCAGCTGAATGTTAACAATCGAACGATAGGCCATTTGTTTCCAACAGACGGGCAGTACTGCAAATCGACCTCATCCACGTTGGCCACGTGTGACCACACCAGCACAAGATTGCTACATCCGGCTCGTCCCCCTGCAGGATCGGCTCAGACCAACGAAACGCACTGCGGATGAGACCGTTGGTCTGCACAACAGACGCATCACACCACAGACAGTCCATAACCGCGCGTTACAAGGCTACTTGCGCGTTCGGCGTGCTCACCGTGGTCTGGATCTCACCGCTGTCCGGCGTTGGAACCGACTCGCATGGGCAAACGCACACGTTCCATGGCCCTTGGCACGCTGGAGAAGAGTGCTATTCACAGACGAATCCCGGTTCCAGTCTTTTGTTAGTAAAAACTCAAAAATTTGACATGGGGCGTTTATATTTTTGTTCAGTGTAAATTGTCGCAAGTGGCTAGATCGCCAAGAAAAATTAACGGAAAGCATTATATGAAGACAGCCTCCGTCCACCACACGCTGTACTCCCCATAATGTTTGGTGTTCAAGAATCAACGTCAAACCTACCAAGTTATCAGTGAAAAATAGAAAACTTAGTCTGTACTGTTAACCACCACGAAACTGCTCCGCACTGAGTCGCTTGCTGAAAGGGAAATTCGTTTTCAAAGCAGCTGGCAGCCTGATGTCCCAGATTTTGTGGTGCATGAGGTGGACAGAAGACTGGAGAAGTGACGAAATCTTCAGAAAACCACCCATGTGAAACATTCCACAGGTAAACAGGCAAAATGGAAACTTAAAATTGGGTATAAAAGGAGTGGTCACAGAAGGCAAGTAGCCAAACGGTTTAGGAATTTTTCCCATTATGCGACACTATGAACATAAAACGACAGAAACCTTCAATTAATTATATCCCCGAACGCCAAACGGCATTTCGGGGATATTATGTTTTTGGTCCAACCGCCGCCGCGCCGCCCTACGTGTTAATGCGATGACTTCAGTAATATTATTAAAAATTTCATGTTTTGCATATAAGTATCGTCAAGAGGAAGAAATGATTCAATTTTGGACAATTTACAATTTCTAGATTGGCCACCAGGGGCCAAAAACTGAAAACACTGTCTTGATGTTATCTCTGGAAATATTTGTCCGATTGACTTCAAATCAAGTGCAAAGTGCAAGTGCAGGTCATGACCCGAGGATGTGTCCCACGATGACATCATACCTGTTTGGTTCAAAATTTTGCCACCAGGTGGCACTTTGTAGTGGAAAATTACCATTTTGGCCATATCTTCAGAACTATTTGTCCAATTGACCTGTAATTAAGTTCAAATGAAAGTCTATTCAAGGCCTCTTCAAGGATTGGGGAATTGGAGGATTGGGGGCGTTGAGGGATATACCCCAGGCCGTCGCCTCCGACGGCATAAGCCTAGTTAACAAGTGAGATAACTGCCGCCAAAGTGATCCAGATAAACCATCACAGATATCACGCAGAAATCCAGGTTTCGTCCATGTATCCAACCCAAATTCTCTGACTGCCCTTCTTATTTTAGAAAGTGATTAGCTTACAGCAGCACATGATGGGTGAACTGCTTCTACCCATCTTAAAAACCATGATCGTTTGAATGAAACATTGTGGTGTGATTTCATTTGGGCTGCAGTTTGTGAATTTAACTTTATTGTTACATATATCATTTATAGCCTTTAAAATTTGAAAAGAAAAAGTATACAAGAAAGTTTACTTTTTAATACACTGTAAAAAAGAAGGTGGTCCCAACTGAAAAAAGTTAGTGTCCAGGCTGCCTTAAAATTTTAAGCTCATTGAACCTGAGAAGATAAGTTGATGTAATATTCAACTTATGATCTTAAATTCAGTTAACTTGAAATTTTTAGGCAGCCTGGACACTTAACTTTTTTTCAGCTGAGACAACTTTTTTTTTTTTTTTACAGTGTATGGGGTTTCTCTCAAAATATATATTGATCACAGAAGTACTCAAATACTGAGGCAACATAATCCCCTCTCATTCATTTTGCATCACCATATGTCACTAAATGACCTGATCTTTTTCGATGCTTCTGCTCTAATGCTAATGAAGACTTTGCTGGGAAGAAGGGAAATTGGCTGGACCTGACTGGACTGCAGCATTTTGGCTTTTTTTCTTCCTGCATATGGGAATTATTCCTCACTTTTCATCAGGCCTCTCACTAATTTCATGATAAAAGCAGGGCAATAGAAATCGCCCATAATGGTGGGCTCACCTCAGCTATTTCCAAAAATCATTGCATTCATACTACTGACTAAAGCTGGCAGTTAATTGGAACCCTTCTCATGTTCCCCAATGAGTCTAATCCAAATATCCTCACTGAGCACTAACCGATTCCATCAGCCCAGACCAAAGCCCCTTTTGTCCTCAGATATTAGCCAGGGAAAATACTGTCTGCAAATAGTATTGATCTCCAGGCTATGATATACAGAGCACTCAATGTAACATTCAATTCTCACTGCTGAGTGCTGTGAGTACACTCACATTTGTCTGCCATAAGCAAGGTTTCCAGAAATTTCTCAGAGGTCCGCTTATTTCTGAATCCATGCAGTGCGGTATAGTACAAGTTGTAATATTTCGCAATTAATAAAAATGGTGGTGAGTCCGGCGACACAATGTATTACACCGCAATATGGTTTTCAACGGCAAATCATCTCGAATATTGTTTGCCTGAATGGCAAAAATAGATATTCCACTGGGACACAAACGCATCTTAGATTTCGTAAATTCTGCTGCAGTAATGTCACATCATAATTCCAATTTCCAATCAATGTATATTTAGACATGTATTGATCAGATTCACAAACTTCAATAATTGTAGCCTAATAATAAATTCTTCTCACTCCATTGTTATACTCCATCGTGATATTCTGCTTGCTGAGGTTTCAATAGCCACTGTTGAGCAGAATGACTTATGTGGTGCCCTTTCATGTCAAGATTGTGCACTTACTGGATGGTGGGATGCCTAATGTAGCATATGGGGAATCTCCAAAGTTTGTGCCATGGCTATGAGACTGACAGGGTGCCAGTTCAAAGGACTGACCGAGCAAACTTACATTTACAGGAACTGGAAAAATTCCTCAGGCTGATTTTTGGGCAGCTGGTAAGAGAGCTGTGGTCTGCCACCCATAACATACCTGCACTACCTGAGGAATTATAACAACCTCAGAAATTTCCCAAAGATAAGTCATTTTGAATAGGTGTAATTCACCATTTTCCAGTTCAAACTAGACTTTACGCAGGCATTTTAGCTTTTTTTGTTTCAATGTGCGAGGGTGTTGTGTTCTATGGGCAAACGCTCAATGATTTGCCATGTTAGACAAGCACAATCAACTATAAAAAAGACAAGGTTCATGTAAATATCGCCGGGGAGCATGTCCAATACAGCACATTTTTTGATAGTAATGGCTTTTATCAATCTAACGGTAGCAATATTGGTAGCTTATGATTTCACTTAAAGCAGCAGTGACCATTTAAAACACAAGAGGGATACGACATTAGAAGTTGCGTTAATACCGGATGTGTGAAGGCCGGATTCTCGACTAAAGAGAGTTTCTGAGGTCTGCTTCAACACATGCATTTAGGGCAGATTGTAAACTGGGTTTTTGAATGTAACTGTGCATGCGCATGCAATTTTAGATATGCCATTTAATCAAGTCAATTAATTTAGATCAGGAATATATCTCTTCTAGTTTTCGCGGGTAGTAATGTTACTCTAACTTCCTGACCATTTCTGCAGCAAAAGGTGAAATTTGGGACACTAACACTCATATCTAATGTCAATAGACAATTTGACAGTAGACATGAGTGGCAATCCCATCTTCAGAAATTCCCAGTCTTTCTATAATCCTTAGTTGTTATCCACACCAGACTTTGGAAGGCAGATATGCTGAATAACACCAGTTGAAATACAACGTAAGTTATGGAGATAGCATAGCGTAATCTCTTCAGCCAGTCACTGAAGCTCAGAACTGATTATCATTATTTGAAGGCAAAATACACAATAATACCACCGGAAGATTTTCATCATCTCCTGTGCCAGAACAATTTGTAATGCAATGTGTGTCAAGCTTAGCACTCATTGAAAAGTAGACTGAATTTCAGCAAACAAAATGTGCGACAAAAGAGCCTGAGAGGCTCTAGGGAAAAAGTGTTGAGAAATGAGAGTAAGATCACTGCACTACAGGATTATTAAATTCTTAAATGACCTCAGCCTGGCCTTTCAGTTTTAAAAATTGTTTATGGTTTGCATGTCCCAGTACAGCCCCTGTATCTGTTTTTGAAGTGGTCTGTAAACTGTAGTCACTGATACATCCACACACCTGTCAGCTAAAAACTGTTTCCAGTTCAGCATAATGGGATATGGTGGTGATGAAGAGAGAGTGAATAAAAAAATGAACCTTTGTCCCAGACATTATGAACCTCACTGTATTTGTCCCTTTAATTTTACAAATGCAGAACACCTAAAATAGTGTCAGCCATTGATCCTTATTTTGACATGATTATCAAGATTTTCAGTCTTTGACGACAGACACCGACCTTGACAATCCTTGTCACTTAGGAAATGATGCTAGAATGTACGCAGTTGACTCGTCGATGAAGCAACAATATGATGCAGCAAATTACAAAAAAGAAAGCAATTCATTTGCAAGCTCCAGGACAAACCTAAATCGAGCCACTCCTTGTGATGTACACTTGTCACATTGGCAGGGCACAAGGGCCTTCAGGTTTGCCGATTACATACCAAATACCTTCTGGCTACTGGTGCTCATCAGCGATCCATTCTACACCTCATGTCACTTTCATTACGAGCTCAAGGTCTTCCAGCCAGTAAATTTTAATTATCACTTTCTATCATCCTGAATAGGCCGACAATCAGCATTAATTCGAGTTCTCATAAATCTTAATGGAAAAAATGATCAAGGTGACTCCTTAAGTTTTTGAAGTCAATCACTTATTTCCATCCATTGCACTCCTAGCAGGGATTCGCGCACCATAACTTTATCGATATACCTGACAGAGCCCACCTATCGAAATATTTCAGATTACTGAAAAAATTTACAGAAAGATTTGTCAACTAATAGGCCAATAACTGTATATCAATAGAAGACCTAACAAATAAGGGAACCATAATATGTCAAACAGCACCATCTGCTGTTAAAAATGTTTTGTCATTTACGCCATCAAACAAACAGCAAAAATCCCTGTAGAGAAAGGCTACCAAAATCTGGCCCTCGAATCCACATTCAGCCCAGTTCTCTCCTTCTAAGCAATCGAGGGGACACTTTTTGCCTCTGATTGGCCAGTCATCCCGCCTGACTCCCAGGTCAAGGGAAGGTGGAAAACCAGCAGTTCTCCGCTCAAAGACTGGGATATAGGGAGCCCTGCCGTAGAGTATCTCTTTTCACCGCACATATTAAAATATACCACATATTCATTTCATTAGAATGTTTTTTTTTTTTTACTGCCAGGCTCTGTATATCAACCTGTGAAAAAGCCATCATCCGGCTGTAACTTCCTGCAACAAGCACACTGCTTTTAAGAATATAGGAGCATAATGGTATGAACCCATCCTCACTCACTGTGCTCTCCACTGCGTCTATGGAGCTGCTGCAGCCGTCTTTAGGATCCTGAAAGAGAAAGAAATAACCATTGTCATTTTGGACATATTATATCATATCATATATCACATCATATATAATTTTATCATGTATCATTAAGGACATATAGCGTTCGATGAGAATATTATATTGAACTCTGCAGCATTAAGCAAGGAACTTTAATAATAATACCCACACTAGAATGAGTTTATTATTATTATTATTATTATTATTATTACTACTACTACATTTCCAATTCACAAAACTGCCTTAAAAATCTGATTCCCAGATGTAGCACCTGATGGCCCCGTTGGTACAAACTAGTTTCATGGAGGCGAGAGATTGGCTAAAGCTTTAGGTCAGAGTTCCCTAACAGGTTTAAACAGCAGTGAAGGCCAATAAAAAACTATTTGGCAGCCAACCATCATCTGATCCCGCACTGTAGCAGAGAAAGGCATCATA
The DNA here is from genome assembly GCA_029721435.1 of Gymnothorax reevesii. Taxonomy (NCBI): domain Eukaryota; kingdom Metazoa; phylum Chordata; class Actinopteri; order Anguilliformes; family Muraenidae; genus Gymnothorax; species Gymnothorax reevesii. The sequence continues at coordinate 10,627,032 of CM056592.1, forward strand.
ACCTTCAAGGATAGACTTTTTCACACTGAGATCCACAAGTTCCCAGGAAATGGATGTCATGGTTTGACACTTATACAGATTTGTATAAAAGCTACTTTCTTCTTCTTTGGTATCAGTCCCAAGAGAAGCACGTACGATGCAGTGAATCTCTAGCTCGACTACAGGCATCTTATAAAGCTTCCACCAAAACTCTACTGTGATATGAAAATATGGAACAGAAAACAAAAAGACCAAGGATACAAACATCATAAAAAAGAAAAAATGAACGAGTTTAAACGTTACTGAAATGTGTACATCATTCATATAAACGCATAGCTGTAATATGAAGGTTAAAGCCATGCCATTTCTTTTCACCGTGAGCGCATTCCCTCATCTGCAGGTAGCAATCAGAATGAAAGGTGCTGTTGGCTGGCGCGTCAGACTTCATTTAGGATCCCTGGCATTTCATTGTTATAGGTCAGAATGACAGATCCGTCTTGGCAGAAGCACAGGAAGGTTAAAGCCAGGTTTCAGAGAAGCGGGGCGAGCCTATCAACATGTCGACAGCCCCATTTCACCATGCACAGACAGCGACTGGCCTCTCTCGGCTGGAGAGTAATTAACAAGTATAGCCTCGGCCAGACCGAACCAGAGAAAGCAGACAGGCAGAAAATTGTCAGACATATCTGGGGATGGCAGGGGAGGAGGGGGCGGTGTGATCTATGAATAAGGACAGGTTGCTATTCGGGTCAAGCCATTTAACACCCATGTACTTTCAAATTAAGGCTTGCTCATCGTGACCTGTCCCTCCCAAACAGGAAAATATCAGTCCGCTGTGCATGGAAGTGTCTGGTGGTGTTGATTTATCACTGAATTCTGAACTACTGGTGTTTTTGCAAAAATTCTTAATGCCACACCACTGCTTCGTACACAGTATTTACAAAAGTACCATCGCACATTGTGAAATGTCATTTTAAGATGGGATTTTCAATATAACAGAAATGATAATAGCAGTACAAAAGTAAATAGAACAGTGACTGAAAGATAGCACCGAAATCAATACATTCATTCTCCATGCATTTCTCTGCTGTACAACTTTTAATTGTTGGGTATGTTTTGCAGAACATTTTATAGACTATTCTTAATTCAAACACTAATTCATGTCAATATTAAACAGGTACATTTTATAATTTATAAGAAAACCTGATAGAAACAAGTTTTCCCTCATTATCTTCCCCATCGAGCCTCATATGAAAACAGCTGTATTATCAACTTTATACCAGAAGATGGCAGTCATTACATAAGATAGAAACAACATCAAACATATAATTGCACTTAAAATTCTATGTGAAACTCATCATTTTAAAATAACATTAAACACAAAGTGGTTTTAGTCCCAAGTTTGATAATGCATTGTAACCAAGTGATAAGGCTGTTTACATGTCTTTTATCGCTGAACTACGGACTACAACAGCTTTGAAATTCAACCACAGCCAGGAATACACAATGTAGTTAGGTACAATAAATTTGATCTAAAAATCAAAAATTATCTGCACACCGACTGGATAGTTTAGAAATACAAGTGCTACCTTGATGTATTACAATACTGTGTATGGACTGCCCTCAGTGGTCGATTATAATTCAGACCATTTAACACCGTTTTGCAGGCTAGCTTGGGGGCATTTCAAACAAAGGAGCAATAACACTGACATGAAAACCAAATAAAATATCCAAAACACATTTTCCCCCATAAAAATACATGGATAATATTTATACAGATGTATGAAAGCAAGACCTGGCCATCACATTTGCCAGTTATTTTCAAAGAGTTGTAATTAGTTTAAAACTGAGTCTCCCATAAAATAATACAGCGTGCAGAACCAGTCTTGTCTGCAGATAAACAACAAATGACTGATTTAAAATATAAGAGATACCGATGAGATCCCCTCCACCTGAGACACTGGTGTCAGTTTAAATTTGAAAATGATTTACAATGTTCCACCGTGGTGTAATACTCCCAGCTGCTGTAAATACTTTTAACATCTAAATATTCCAGTGTGACAGAGACAGGCATCATACTTTTCCCAAGAGATCTGGGAGCCTCCCGCATTTTGTAACCTTCTCCATGACAACCGGAAACAATCCCAAACTGAAATCAGCAATCAAAAATTAAATGTCTCAAATGTGTGTTTTCTTGCTGCAGACTGAGAGCCAGCGCTACAATAGCGAATGCTTAAAGGGAAAAAAAACCTAGGTAGCTTAACGTATTAAAGTCTCACCGAAATTGGTTTTCTGCAAGGGAAGTCGTCAGGTAATATAAACCCAGAGTGCGAGACCTGTAGGCAAAGTCTTCAGTATCCCGGCAAAAGAACAGGACAGGTGGCTTTAACATGACCAGGGTTCCACAGGTCACTGCTGAATTTTACCCCACGAAGTGCCGCCAAGTTACAAGTCGCTATTTAGTGCTCTTCGCTGATTGCACCCTTCACTCACCTACCGCGCTGTCTGGAATGCTACAACGGCTCACAGGCGGGGGTGCGCACTTGAGCCATACAGATTCTAATGTGGTACAGTGATTATTCAATATCAATTTCAATTATATACAGCAGTAGTTTCAGTAAAGCAATTATAGCATTGTTGTATCATTATATCAGTAGAAGAGAAAAGTGGCAACTTTCTACGAGCTTTTCGAGAGGCTGATTGTGATATCGTCATCCCTGTCCTGTCTTTCTGATGTCACTGACTAATGTTTTTGGGTTTTTCTTTGTAGCTCACAAAATATTTCTGTCATTAACTCCTCTTGATTTTTTGGCTGATCGGTTTGATGTCTGTTGCTCAGCACGCCAGCGATTTCTTTCTTTGTTTTGGGTATTGTCGCACAGGCTATCCTCAATGCTTCTCCAAAGGTTCTGATCAATTGACCCTTTTTTCTCAGCTTCAAAATTACCTGTTGTCTACTACATACAGCTCTCTGGGCTTGATTTTGGTTTGGTTTATTATTTCTATTAAAAAAAATGCAGTTTTCACAAGAAACACCCAAAGTTAAAACCAATCGTAGAAATTCAGAATTATTTATTGTTTAATCTGCAAATCTAACATAATACATTGGGGCACCAAGATGCACCTGCCAGTCACAAGTGGCAATACTTTTACTCACCAAAAAATTGGGTGCTTTGACAGAAATGGAGATATGTTCTAGATGAAAATACCATGTAGGAATTAAAAGCTAAAATTTAAATCTGTCTCACATACATACAGTATTTCGACCTTAAACACAATTGTCGTCACTGAACAGCAAAAACAAAGGAAATGATCTCGTTGCTGCAACACATTTGGAGATCATATGTTAGCAGTGGTCAAAATCAGATTAGTCGGTTCTTATAATAAAGGGTATTAACCTCACTCATGCGGTAGATGATCAAATCAACATACATGATTTAATTTAACCTCTCATGAAGATGCAGAGTTGAACTTGCAGCATTCTCAGATGCATGTTTAATGAAAGCTATCCTTTAGAACTATGATGATCCCATAGAAATGTTTGTCATTGTAAATTTCATTACACTGGTAATGAATATAAACTGAAAGCTATACAGTTATGTTTGCACTCAGTGTCCGGTAATTTAATAGCTTATGCCATCATTGTGTAATTGAAAGTACAGAGAGCACTTTTCCATTAAAACCTCGTGTTATTCACCTCATATTCACCTCATACAGAACGATCAATAGCTAAATCAATACCGGCTGAGCAAACAGTGATGCATGTTCAGTGCATTGCAGCGCATTAAAAAGACGGTTTGAAAGTATATGAAAATAACATGAGCATCACACACACACACACACACACACACACACACACACGCACGCACACACACGTTATATACAAGATATTAGAAGGATGGTAATAACTCAGAAACTAATCTAAAAATTTATCTAAATTCCGTATCTTGTTTCAGCTATTCCTCCACTGCAGAATTTTATTTTAAGGTGGCGCTTAACTTCTTCAAAACGTTTTCAGTTTTGACAAGAATAAACTCAAATTGCAAAACATCTTTTAAGCACATTGGGCCCAATCAAACAATGGTACAAAACTATGTCACTTATGAGCCTAGCAAACAAATTAGGGGTTAGGGTTCGTTTTAAACTGGTGTCAAATAAGGATACCAAAAGCCTACTTTTGCGTCATATACCGACGCTTGGTCAGGTAATGTCACTATATGACTCGTCAGGATGAGACTGGGCTCTATGGGGGGCATTTTCCTGGCATGGTTCGGTAAGTGTCACGACAAATTGATTAGATTATTCTGCTGGTTTCGATTTCACAGAATTAAACATTTCTGTCATGATGATTTCTGTCTTCCCTGGTTACCGAAATGCTCTAAATATTTAAAGAATTTGTTTCAAAAATGCAATATATCCATTCTACTCATTTTGAGTAAGTCAGCTTTTTCTATATTGGCGCCTATTGCATTTTATCAAAAAACACAAACTTTGACCATGAAAAAATACACCTTAGAGCAGGGCTGCCCAACCCTGTTCCTGGAGAGCTACCATCCTGAAGGTTATCACTCCAACCAAAGCAAACCACACCTGCTTTCTCAGTTAGAAATCTTGAGGAGCTGCTAATGAGCTGAATCAGGTGGGTTGAATTGGAGTTGGAGTGTAAACCTACAGGAAGGTAGCTCTCCAGGAACAGGGTTGGGCAGCCCTGCCTTAGAGTATGAATTTCTAAAAACGTGTGTAAGTACAGGGCTATAACTCTATGATATTATCTCAATTTTTACTTCTGGATGAGTGAAGCTTAGGAAGGAGTGTTGTGATGAGACTTAAGCATCATTCACTAATCAATCAATCAATCAATCAATTTGCCGTTATCACGACCACAGGCAGTAATATTCACCAACAGCTAATCCAGGATAGTGTCACTTTGATTGTAATTTTAGCACTTTGTGCGTTTAGCACACAAAGCCTTCGTATGTACAACTGAGCTCTCAAATATGTCATCTTCATAAAGAGAGTTTTATGGGCTGCAAACTCACCCAATGTCATTGTCAACAGGCAGTTCTAGCGAACGCAGTCAGGTCACTGTACTGCCGCTGATATTCTCTTCCTCGTGAGAGAAATTATTCGTCTGTTTCACCTTATTTCACTGATGAACAAGCATCACGGTCATCAAATGCGCACACTCAACCACAGTTTCCGACCTTGTTTAATGATGCTTTTTCCCGTTGACATTAATGCAGATGTCACTTTCGTCAGCGTTGCGATTGAAATACAAGTCAAACACTTCTTTGTAACTGCTGAGTCACTTGAGGTTTTTTCTCGATCTTCTCCCAAAGTTGAGATCAGCTGGGTCCGATCAGCTTTTTGACACATTATGCATTCCACAAAACATAATCAGATGTCAACAGCTTCATTGTATCATGGAGTACACATCTAGGGAAGCTTCAGAGCTGGTAGGTTTCTCTGGTCAGCCTTTTGGGTTTTTCCATCAATTTTTCACCTGTCTGTATGAGCATTTTTCTGATGTCTCTCTCTCTCTCTCTATATATATATATATATATATATATATTTTTTTTTTTTTTTTTTTTTTTTTTTGATGAAATACATTGAATGGCATTGTATAGGAGGCAGCTATTTCACAAAATTCACCAACATCCTTGTTAAAGGGTACAGTGGTAGTGTTCAAACTTTACATTTTTTTGTGTGTGGAGAATGTAGGCAGCAATTACCAGCAAGCTTGCAGATTCAACCACGGAAGCAGGTTTTAAGTCTATCTTTTGACAATTTCATCAAAAATATATGGACCGTGATATAAAGTAGGCATGATGGACATATGTATGATATAATATTATCATGATCAGCGCCTCTTTTTACAACAACTGAAATGTGATTCCTCCAACCAGCAAAATCCAAAAATTTTAAATTGATATACTTTCCTGTGCTGATACAAATGGTGCTGAATCAGTCGCCATCTTGTCTTCCTGCTAAAAGTGTGCTTTTAGATCAATGCAGGCACGAGTGCTTTTAACGACCAATATTCTGTAAAGTGCTAGAGTTTATAGTTAAAAAGGCTGGAAACAACAAACATTTTCCACAGCCAGATTCCTGATACTTTTATAGGGATTTTGTTCTGAGGTGAACATGAGTTTTAGACTTTTCAGCATTTTAGCATTTTAATTCACTGTTTAAATATCACTTATGATATTTATTTAAAGCCCAGGGTGAATATCAATATGGCCACAATGAATATCTTTAGACCTAGCTCTAACTAATGAGTTTTTTGTGTATTAATGAAGGACAGTGATTTCATAAATCTGCTATTTAAATGACTTCATGTAATGCATGCAGGAATGGTGCCTTTTTCTGAGAGTTACATTGTTCATCACTGTTATGGGTTCAAAGCGAGCTGTGAATCACTGTACAAGTAAATTTAAGACAAATCTGTGGATTTAAGCCTAAAAACCTCAAAAAAAAGAAGGAAACTCACTAATAATACCATATAACAGCATTAATTCAGCTGGCCGAGACGCTGGGAGGCTCAATTTACACCACAGCAAAGGTTAGAGTCTCCGCTTGAAATGAAGACTTAACATACTGTACAATTTTATTAAAGAACCCACATTCTGTCTCCATGGCAACATAAAACCTGCAATGATAGCCAGGGAAGTGGAAAAAACAGCTCCTTTTCGCATCAGGAAGAAGTTTCAGCACAGAACGCCCTTGAGTCACAGAGATCAGAATGGCAGTCATTCTTGAGGCTTTTTTTTTTTTTTTTTGCAAGGTTTCCTTAACCATTTATTCCCAGAGACCCACTTCAGTGACAACAGTTGTCGTTCTTCTCCCATAAAGAACGACAACACAGGTTGTAAATGCAGGCTTCTAAAAATGAACCATATTTAAGCGACAGATGCTCTCTGGTCCTGTTTGTAATTATGGCCACAGCAAAACAGGGAAATCACATGGCGCCCATATATGGCGAGGAAGTCCACTAATGGGAGGCAGTTGGGGTGGATGGTCAGGACCAGGAAATTGGGGACTTCCCCCAAAGTGCTTGATTCCCATTTCCACCTATGAGACAACAGCCGTGAGTTACGACTGTTTTTGGGAAAAAAAAAAAAAAATCGCCAGACCCTAACCCTGAACACTAACCCTAACCTCACCCTTACCCTTAACTTCACCCAACCTTTAGGAAGTAGCAACTTCGAGCAAAACCTCAATGTCTCTCTAACATTCGTCATACACAGTAATGGAAGAAATGCTTCTGAGGTATCAGAAATGCTCTTATGGGTGTTATTAGAAGAAAGAATGAACAACCCATGTGGAAGTGTCACTGACAAACATATCCAACCATGGTCACTGTGACCACAGTTGTTCCAGCATAAAGCAATCACTGACCGAATTCAAATTTGAATGCTTCATGCAAACTCTAGGCTCTTGTTATACGCTTAACAATTAAAAATTGTCAGTAAGGCTACGGATTCAGCCACATATTCAGATAACTTTTGTGTTACATTTTTGTCATCGTTTTAATTGATGCCAAATGTGTCGTTGTGAAATGAGACGGCAAAACATTTATGGAATGCAAATATGCTGCACGACATTTTCTCCAAAGCAACGCAGCAAAAACAACCTTTACATCTCAATCGCATAAACCGGTGGAGCCAGGCACCACACGCCCCATTCAAGACTTTTTGGTGCTTTGAATAACTTGGGACCCCTGACTTCCAACCCCTGCCGCAAACAGGCCTATTGATGTCACCAGCGCGCAGCATACGAGCATGATTGGGAGCAGAGCTGAAAATAGCATATTTAGAAATTGATAGAAGATTGAAGGAAGTTATTGAAAAATCAATATAACTATCTTCGATTTTTTGTGACCTTGACTCAATTAGGTCCAAGAATTAATCAGGTAATCCCCTGGACGTCTGTACACCTTGCTTGAAAATATTATGTAATATAATAATCAAAACAGTTTTGCGCTACACTGCTGACAGACACAGGCAGGCAAGCAAGCAAATGCTACTGAAAACAATACCCCTCACCTTTGGGGCTGGGTGACGACATTTTGCTTCAATTGGAGTCTAAACTCATAGGAAAACAAAAATGACGGACAGAGAAATAGGATAGATAACACCAATTTCAATCTTTATTCCCATTGTAATCTCATATTTATGAACATCTTTATTCCCATTGTAATCTCACATTTATGAACATCTTTCTGATCCTAATTTCAATGAGAATATTTTTTATTTATTTAAAATAAATGCATATGAATCTCTATGAATATAGAGGGAGCTCACAGTTCTTAATTACAGAAAAGGATTTGCTGGAATGATACATGAAGGATGTGTGGCATAGTTTATGGAGTTTCGTGCAGTTTAGGCACGTCGTGTAAGTCAAGATGCACCGGCTGAATCAGCCGATTATTGATTTTGCCCTCAACAATTTCTGCATATAAAAGCCAGACTTGAATATTTAAACCCCCCACTAATGTGGTGCCCCCCACCCCCACCCAACCCCGATTACATTCAGGTTATGTGAATCACCTCAACCGCCCCAGTTCCTCCCTCACGCACTTACTAGATTATGCTTCATGGGCAACATGGTACGGATGTTGACAGCACTGTCACCTCACAGCAAGAACTTCGTAGGCTCAGCTATAACAGGGATCTCTCTGTGCAGAATTTTCCCATTTTGCCGTGTCTGGCTTCATTTCCATACTTCAGTTCCCTCCCACATCCAAAGACATGCCGTTTCAACCTATCCTGTATAATTAAAGGTTAATAATAGTCCTTGCTGCTGCTAGCGCTGCACAGAGGGTACGGCTCCAACAGCTTCACCATGCAATACTACGGTGTACGGCCTGGAGTGAAGGCCTAAAGCATTCAGCAAGGGCCGCAAAAACCTCACCTTTCGACACATGATTACTCTCAGCGTGTTTCCAATGGCTCTGCTTGATAAACAATCAAACAATTTACTGAATCATGAAGACATATGTGGCCTATCATGTTTTTAAACAGTAAAATTATGACAAATGATGACAAAGAGCAAGAAATGGGCAACAATGAGAAATTGTAAGGGTGGTAATAATCTGATTAATGCATTAAAATTGCATCAAAGTGGTATTTTTGAGGAAACTAGGCACACGCGCAAACAAATGCGCACACAGACCGAGATAAGAGAGCAGAACAGAATGTATCATGGAATCAATAATAAATTAATAATAGCCTTATGCTGAGCGTGCTTCCCAAGTGTAAAAATATTATGCCAAGTCAGTGCCGGTTTGAAATATCTGCGGAATCGCGGCAGCGCTGTTACAGAACAGAGGCCGTGCAGCAAACAATGAGATAATGCTTTATATAAACCAGAGCTGGGATTTCTGGTAATGATATGAAAACTTTGAAAAAATCGTGCATTAGCCTCAATCATGTAGGACAAGCCGACCCAGAGCAAGAAGACAGAAGGGGGTCAACGGAACATATTTTGATGTCTACAATATGATGCAATAAATGAGAATTTTTGGTCATAGAAGTCTGTCTTTGAAGAAATGTTCCTTAAAAAATGCTACCGTGAAAAAGGCGTTTAAATGATCACCTTTCCTTAGCGCATGCGTGCACATGCACTGGCACACACACGCGCGCACATACACACGAACACAAACACAGAGACACGGCGGTATTTTAGCTGTCAAATACAAACATTGAGCTCAGATTTCCCTGTGAGTGAGAGCCAAAACAATTTCAATTTATTCACAGTTGAAGCATTTCTAGTAAAACGTACAGACGTTCAAAACAAATTCTTCTCCTGCACATTAAAATACTACTCCATGTTAAAATGGAATCAGACCATCAGCAAATCATTGCCACAGATATGTAAATGAACATAATCACAGACATTCTCAAAACACTGACTCGAAGAAATTAAAACTAGCTTATAGGCGCCAGGCATTAAATGAAAACATAGGCCACTGCCTGAGTATCACTTGTGATCTTTACAAAAATCTCTGTGAGTTTGCAAGCTTAGGTTTGAATGATTTTAGATGTCAAGCCGCAGCCACGATGACCTTCAGATTTCAGAGAAATCAATGCCTTCGCACAACAAACAATCCAGGGGACTCGTTTATTAATGGCCCTGAAATGATGCCGACAGCAATATTTTGTGGATCTTGGAAATACAAAAACATACGAGACATTAAAAAAACACACACAAATTTCATCAGATTGTGGACGTATGAAGAATTCCAAGTTAATCATGACTTATTAAATAAAAAATTGCAAACGTTTCAGTAAACCAACAGTTTTACACATTAGGATTTTTTTTTTGAGGGTATGCAATATTTAGGTCTGATATCCACAGTTTTTCTTTTTTTTTGTCTGTTTGTTCCTCTTAAATAAGACCTGAGGTCAGAGGTGGACAATGAAGGCTATGTCTGTCTCAGGCTTTCTATCCGGTCTTCAATTACTTAATTACTTTTGTGTTTAAAACGTGTGAAATCTCACATTTCAGCTGCATTTCTTGAAATGTGCATGAATGACCACCAAAGATCTAACGGATGAGTAAACCAATGTTTGTGTGCCCACTGCCCAGCCAATTTACTCATTTAATCAGGGTAACTGGTGGAAAAAAAGATGTGCACAAACACTGCCCCCCCCCCCCAGGACAGGAACGGTACAGCCCTGCCCAGGTCCTTCCGGGCACGGTGCTTCTGCATTCCGACTGAAGCTATTCTTGTTCCCGCATCTCATTCATTACAGCAAGCAAGATGCTGTCACAACCCGACTTCATGTTAATTAGTTCTCATACGTTTTCCGTTCTGAGCACGTTTCACAGAGATCATTGTTCTTGTCTAATTAATTGGTTAATTTTCTCGTTACTTTGTCAATTCCCTTATGCGTTCCGCACGCCCCCCTCCCGCACCTTTATCGCGTTCCGCTCATTAAATCAGTGTATTTTGGTACCTGAGTTTTCAGCGTTCTTTTGCGCCTTTAATTGTCGCCTCTTTGCAGTTATTTTCCTGATTTGCGGGTGTTGCTTGTTCCCCGTTTCCCAAGTTCGTCTGCGCAGTCCTGACCTTTGCCCTTCTGGTTTTGACCTCCACTCATCTTCTTGACCTCACCCTGCTTCATCTCCAGCACAACAAAACCAGTTATCTGACCCCGGGTCACTGGTCAACTGAATGTCTAACCTGCATCGCTCTTTCAGTTGTGTTCTGGCTGTGAATTCTTAAACCACGGTATTAAAAAGTCTATTCATTACCTAGCCCCTCCCCTAGGGGGCCAGGTTAAGCAATGATCATGTCTGTGTGTGTGTGTGTGTGTGTGTCACTCTGTCTGTCAGCCCGTGGCTGGGGCCAGGTCTGCTATCTCTGATTGCCTTGTTCTGATCTGGTTATTGGCTCTATTTAGTTCTGGACACTCTGGGAAGATGTACTTTTACTCCTAATTCCCTATAAGATGGACATACTGTATGTGACTGAGTCTTCCCTTTTTATTTTTTCGTTAAGCTCCTAAATTAGACCAGGAGGCGAATCGCACTCTCATTCAGCTCCTTAATTAGCGGGGTGAAGGTGAACGTGGAAACAGCTGAGCCTAATAATGAGATGTCAGCCGCTGCAGCTAAGTCCGAAAACGGAATTTACAGTCCCCGTTCTACATGTACATTCAACTGCTAAAGTCCTTCCTCCTCAGAGGAATGGACAATGCAATGACGTACAGTACTGTATCGGTACTTAAGGATAAAAAATGTGTTCAGGTGACCAAAGAATCACAATATCGGCTGATAGTCATCGCACATTGCAAAATTAGTTTAAAAAGCGAAAAAACAAGTCATTCAAGCAGCGTCATCGGCTGAGCCACTAATGATTGACGCCACCATCTGTTTTTTCGTTTACTCTCCCTTATTTTATCCCCCTTGCCGGTAGAAATGAGGACTGATGTCATATTTCTGAGCAGCTGGATTCAATAAAGGCATAGAACTGTAGAATCCTCTGATCGCGGAGGAGCATATCATTGAAAAATACTAAATTATAAAACAAAGTCAAAAGGCATTGACTAGCCTTTTAAAATTTTACTTTATTTTAGTACCAAAAAAGAATCCTTAACTGTGTTGAGAGGGCTTTTATGAGGAAAATACCTCAATGACTGATACAACCTCAGCTGGGCAAAGAAAGGTTGGATGGTAAGGAAAATGCATATAAAAACAGACGGTGATGATTCCTCAATTTCATTTCACTCCTATTTCATTGCAGACAGTATGAAGACAAGATGCTTAATTTTTTGTCTGGTCAACTTCATCTTAAGTGTAATTATACATCAATTCCTGCCATTCAGGCCAAAGACACATTCCAAAAAAAGTTGGGACAGGAAATTTAGAACCAGTGATGAGGTTTTAAAAAAAAATGGTGTCACAGGACACTTAAATCAACTGATGTCAACAGGCGATTGTAGTCATGATTTGTTACAAAAACAGCATCCAGGAAAAGCCTAGTCCATCAGGAGCAAAGATGGGCTAAGGACTGTCACTTTGTCCACAAATGTGAGAGACAATTACTGAAAGGTTTAAAAACAATGTTCCTCAAAGAAAGATGGGAGGGGATTTGGATATGGCCGCCTCTATGGTGCATTACGTAAATGAGAAGATCTTCACATCCCTTTCGCTCTGCAAATACACGCCTTTGTGGATTTTGCGGGTTCAAACTGCTAGGCAGATGTTGCTGCTAGCCATGTGCGAGGAACACCAGTAAAGCCATCATAGTTTAACGTCATCATCATACCAGAGTTGCTGTTCATTGTAGAAAATCATATTACTCTTGAACGAGTGTTATTACTCACATAGCAATATCAGATTGTGCCTGCTGTTTGGCCCTTTCGCAAGGTGGTTCATCCCAAAATTGCACCAGGGACTTCACCTATTTCTCTCGCCCCCGTCACCTGCAACAGTTCTAAGTGGCATTTGTATTTAAAAAAGAGAAACATGCTCCCTATGGAATGTCCCCTGATTAAATAAAGGTTTTAAAAAAATGACTGGGTTCATAACATTAATGATTCAACAGCATGAAAGCATTTGGAGGTCATTGAATTAGCAGAGGCTAATTCAATACAAGTGAAGAATTAAAGTGCTGAACTTTGAAAATCTAATGAGTTCATCGCCCATAAAGCACCGAAATGAGAAGTGTGTGTCTGGGTCGGATGTGCACAAGCGGAAGTGTGAGTCAGAGAATCCTGTGTGTCCAGCATATGAGGGTTGCACGGCATTGTGGGTACATGCCTTGTATATACATGCAAGAAAAACAAAGGGACAACTGGAGAGAGATGCAAAGTAAGCTTGGGTGGTGTACATGCTTTGTGGTGAAACTGATATTACTGTGAGAGATCTGAAGGTCAGGTTATTATCAGTCAATATTTAAAGTAGATCACATGAAAGCCTTGGTATATGTGTTATATATTTTTACCCTTAAAATGCCAATCACTGCTATTGTCACCCCAGCAGCAAAATATACTAAGCAAAATTTCAGACTTCAGCCTTCAAAAGGTCAACAATTTTGTCAATTTTTAATTGGTAATGACATTCAGAAGGGTTCACAGGTACCTGCGAGTCCTTCTGAAGGTCATTTGTCATCTAGATAATGAATGATTAACCTCTGGAAGGATAGGGTGAGTAAAATTAAGCACTTTAAGGGATAATGCAAATGCAGTGCATAATGTGGCTTGGAGTAAACAAAAATAAATAATTATAAAAAGTATTACAATAAACAGTCAGTAATACAGGCATGGTATTTGTATTATTTTGAATTAAAATACATGTTATATTTATTTTATTAATGAGAAGTATTACAATAAACAGTGAATAATACAGAAAATCACTCATATTAGTGAAATTCACCGTGTACTGATGATCTATGCCTTTTATTTCCAGCATTGCAGCCTTGGTTGGTTCACAGTTTGTTTGGTAGGTGAGAGGAGATGAGGGAGCAAGAGGGAAGATGCCCTGCATGTGTCTTGCATGCGGGGGCGAGACGCCAGGAAGAGACCAAGAACAAAGAGTTGTTGACCTTTTTAAGTTTCCTTGCCATCTGTGTGCATCAGTCTTACGGCTATTGGCTTTCAGAAATGTAAATTACGGCAGGAGTCGGTCTTATTTTTCACTGGTACCTTCTCGGAAGCTCTGCTGTGGAATAAATGGAGATATATGTTCCATTGAATCTACACTTTTGATCTGCCCAGCGTCTTACTGCAATCTATGTCCATAAACATTTATGTACTTTCATGATTTTTGTGTCATAAATAAACCTGTTTATGCATTTATGCATTAGATTACTGGACAGCGTCTTCAGTTATTAAGTGTATGCATGTTAAACATACTGACATAAAACCAATAACTATAGTTCACTCAGAAAACTCACCTGTTAACAGTTATTGGCTGTAAGAAACAGATAGTCATAGCTTAGCATCTAAGCATGACTGAGGCATTACATTACAATTATTTGGCGGATGCTTTTATCAAAAGAAACTTATAGTAACTGCACAAAATTAGGATTGGAATGAGGTCTACTGAGCTTGCAAAGACGAAAACAGGGTGTGGCAGAATGCCATCCACTGTCCCAAAAACTCCAGAGGGGAAATATTCTGAGCTGACATTGGATTTTGGAGCGTAAGTGGGGTAACTAGAGCGGACAAGAGTGATGCTGTAGCAAGCAATGTTAAGTAGCAGCAGCAGAGCATGATGCAGTGCATCAGCAGGCAAAGCCTTTTTTTTTTTTTTTTGCAGTGGAGGCATAGCAGGAGAGCTAAAATAGCACCTTTTTTCAGAAAGCAGAGCAGTGGCAGATATGCAGGGAACTGCTTATGAGAACAAGGGAAAATCTTGAGTTGTCAGGCTGAAATGGCTCTGCAAGCTATGCCCAATGATTGGTAGCACTTGTTCATATTCCCATCACATGAAACAGTATCACAATCATCATTTGGAAGTGAGATCAGAGGTTCGAATAGAATTAAAACATTGGGGAGGACCGTGTGGCACGGTGCGGAGAACGAGCCGCAAAACTAGTAAAAATTTGTCATCAGTGTCGTCAGCGGTCCAATTTGCAGTCACGGCACTTTCTATTCCGCGATCACATCTTTCTCTATGCCCTCTCTTTTCCCCTGTCTAAATGAACTGTCAATAACTCTGAGAGCAAAAGTGGAAAAGATCTGTTGCGAGTCAGATCGTCTGTTTGAGCAGGATACATTCAGAATAAGGTTGCAGTGAAGAGCCAACACTGTTAAGGTGCGGGAAAGGATGTGTGTTCACAGTGTTGAATGCAGCAAGATGCATTTCTTCGACAGTATCTCCTTCAAAAATCATTCAGAATTTTACAGTGAATTCTGGCTGTTTTTAGTCTTTAGTTCCTAGCTCCCTGACTGCGTCTGGTCATTACGATAACATCAATGCAAGTACAAAGTGTGCAACTACTTATGAAACCATTACTTTGGCGACTGTTCAAATAGTTGCAATTGGATTCACTGCTTATTCAGTCAGGTCCATCAATATTTTAAGAGTTTGTTTTCAAAATGCAATAAGTGCCAAAATGACATCAATTGATATAATACGACAGAGCAGGGGTCACCAACCCAGTTCCCGGAGAGCTACCATCCTGTAGGTTTCTTCAGTACATCCTATTCAACACACCTGATTCAGCTCATTAGCTACTTAACTAGATCATGAGCTGGGCAATTAAGTAGCCAATTAGTTTAATCAGGTGTGCTGATTTGGAGATAGAGCAGGAAGGTAGCCTCTCCAGGTACAGGGTTGGTGACCCCTGCAGTAGAGCGATAGCCCTGTGCTTCGTACACATGGTGTAAAAATCCGTTTTTAGCGATTCATACTATAAAATGGTATTGTTTCATGGTCAAAGTTTGGGTTTTTATAGAAAGTGCAATAGGCGCCAACATAGAAAATGCTGATTTACTCAAAATGAGTAAAATGGATAAATTGCATTTTGGAAACAAACTTTTGAAATGAACCTTAGAAAGAAGTAAAGGTTCCCACCGCGTAATCATATTTGCTACAAACACTCTTTTTTCCCGAATAAGCGAAATGTATTAATAAACTTGAAGAGGACTGTCAAGGAGGTAGAGGTAAAGAGTAAAATCATCATTAAATACCATTTATTATCTTGTACTTGATGAGAATATGGACTGAATATCTATAACTTAAAATCTGTATATTTCTGTGGACTGCTTTTAGATGGATAAATAATTAGAAATGTACTGTATATTGTGCTTTTAGTCAGACAGGAGGCAAGCGTGAGGTGAGATGAACAGCATTGATTATTTTTAATCAGTTTGTAACGTGGCTATACATGTGGTTTTGGGTGATGTCTATTTTTATTTATCCTTTCCTTTTATCCAAAACTATTTTCAAAACTATCATCATGAAAGACAGTAACCTTGAACACTGCTCTGTGAGGAGAGGTCATGTGTGGGCATGTATGGCTGTCAATGCAACTGTTCTCCTAGTATCCATTCATGAAGTGACTGATATGACTGTGTCGCTGTTCAAATACTTAAAGACCTGGCTGCATACTGAATTTCTGCCATGCAATTCGCCGTTTAGAGGAACATGAGCAGGTATACCTAATAAAGTGGTCAGTAAGCATATATTCATTAATTCTGCAGTCCGCTCAGTAGTGATGGCAATCACAGACCACAGTTTACTACTAGTTCTCTGAGTATATGGGCATTATATTTCTCGGCATTACTAATCCACCGCCTCTCTGTGGTGTATTTCCATTAAAAATCCTATAGCGTATACACTAATTGATGAGCTCATTCTATTTTCAACGTGCATTTCCTGATCCATGTGCCCATTTTCTACAGACTTCCTGTACGTTCACCAACCGCTTGATTGTGCACACCTACACAGTAACGCAAATAGCCTGCTCCTCCAAACAGTAAATTATGTAGCTGCAAGACTATATAAAGTGCGAAGACACAATGAAGTGGTTTAATTGTCTTTCAGTAATTTATATAATAATGGGCAGGATGTGAGATCTGAGCATGATGTAAGAATTGTAAGTGAGATTGTTGATGCCGAACACAATTGATCCAGCATGTAACGAATAGACATGTAGCACTCCTGGGATTTTCTTGCCTGACAGTATCAACTGTTTACAGAAAAATGAGTGAGGAGGGGTGAAAATTTTCAAAAACAAAAAAGAAGAAAATCCAATGCATGTCAGTTTGTTTTTTTGTTTTTTTTTTGGCTGAAAGCAGTACCACTTTAATAAGAGAGGTCAGAAAATGGGTAGATTTGTCCATGATTGCTTTGTTTGTTTTTAATGTTACTACATGTGGATGCATTTTTCCAGCCTTAGGTCAAAAGTGCAGCTGGTTTAGGTAGTGCAACGGTATAGGGAATGTGATATTGGCGCACATTCTGCCCCTTAACACTAAACAGAGCATCATTTCAACGTGACAGCAACCTCCAGCATTGTTATTGATCAGTCTTGCCTTTATCAAATGGATACGCTCTGCAGGGTAACATGCCCATGTCACAGACAACATATCATCTCAAGCTAGTGCCATTCTCATAATGGTCATGTCAGTTTGCTTCAAAGGGCTACACAGACCTGGATCTCAATAAAATGGAGCAAACCTGGAATAAGGAAGAATGGGAGGTTTCCGGCAACAACGTGTGGCAGACAAATATGTTAAAACTACATGTCAGTGAGTCAGCATTAACCAAAATCCATGGGATATTCTCCGGCAACCAATTAATACATGATTATTTCAAGCTATTCCGGACACAAAAGCTGGCCTTATCTGGAATTTAAAAAGTGTACCAAATAAAGTGATTGGCAAGGACTGTATAGCAATTCTTCTGTCAACTATTATTTCCTGTATATGGTGCATGTCTATTTAATCTAAACTTCACAATGTGAAGTTCTATTTTATTTCCGTTTTAGGCTTTTGCTAGTTAAATTTTATCTAAAGAATGCATTTTATACTTTCATTAAAATTTTTTTCACTTTGCAAGGTCATAGCATAACCTACAAACAACCAAAAATATGCAGGGTGACATGTTATGAGTGTATATCTGCTAATTAACTAAAGGTAATGAAGCCGTGTTAAAATCTGAAACTGATTTGTTAATTTTTATGAAATTATGTGTGAAATATGACAGCATGAAACAACTGGAAATAGTACGCCTTGCTCCCATCTCCAAGAAAAAAGTTTATTTTTTTTGATTCTTCTCTTTTCTCCAGTGCTCTGGTGAAAAACGAGAGAGAACAAATTCTATTCTCAATTTCATTATTCCAGCTACACCGAGGCCCTTATCTTCGCATTCATTGCACTTGCCCGAGCTTTTGAAAGCAAAACTTACTCCACTTGAGATGAGATGATCACTTGTAAGTTTTATTAGACAAAGTGAGGCACCCACTGGACCTATTACATTGTGTGAGAGCTCTGCTGAAAAGAATTCATGAGCTTTCTGGTGAAGAACATTTCAAAGATTACTCAAAGAGGTGTTTTCGTTCTTTGAATCCCCCCCTCCGCCCTCAAAAAATAAAAAATAAATAAACTAGAGGGTACGCAGACAGCACATACCTCCCCACAGCATGTTTTCATCCGCTAGCTAATCAGCTGCAGAGTCCAGACCTGTATCCAGATCGGTATGAAAATTTAATCACCTCTTCCCATTCATACAGTCCAGCTTCCCATAAAATTTTGCAGTGATCTGTTGAATAAGTTTTGAGTAATTCTGCTGACCGACACACAAATGAACACACACCCACACACGCCAGTGCACACACACACACACACACACGCACACACACACACACACAAGTGATTACAATACGTCCTAGCGGTGGTAAAAAAAAAAATAATAATAATCGTAATTTGTTAATGTGAAGCAGAGCTGAGTGGCCAATTCCCACAGTAATTCGGAACGGACACAGCAAATTTGGGATTGAGTAGACATTCACGGTTCTCCACTGCAGTATTTGGTATCATCAGCAGATTCTTTTTACGTGAAATACAACACCATGCTTTTGCAAGTATGGCTACAAAAAGAGTTAAATATGAAAATGAAAACTGAATGAGATTTAATCTTAATCATCAAAAATGCTAAAATTAAAGGGCAATAATTTCAAAAATCGCCATAAAATCATACCACACATTGTCCAATGGGCTCAGTCCTTCTCCAATAAGTAGGATATGCCAATAAGCCATTCAAATGGCAACCTCTCTAGTATTGTACAATCTGTTTTTTTTTTTTTTTTCCATCTTTAAGTTCTTTGTTCACACCTACTGCGCAGCAGTATCCTATCCTCTGGCAGTCAACTATGCATAATAACTGTTTTCATATCTCCCATTACTGGTGAGTGCTTCTTGTTCCAACAGACTGACTGTGCTGTTCATCTCATACCAATGCAGAGTTATCTGGGCAGCACCGCAAATCGCTTGTCCACGACTGAAACACCCCTGGCACAAAATGAGATACACCAGAAGCACAAGTTGAATTTACTCTCCAGATTAAAGTGCGATACAGCAGTGAGCTGCTGCACAGAACTATGTTCCCGCAAAAAAAAAAAAAAAAAAAAAAAAAACATAATCATTTCAGGTGCGTCTGAGGACAGGCTGTTCACACTAAATCACACCCTCTACTTTCCACATCTCCAAAGAGACCACATATTTCAAGTCTGTGTCATGCAAGATAAATACAAAGATGGAATTGCTTTTGCTCCGACTCTGTCCCTTTGAATCTGATAAAGCCCTTCTAACCGTGTCAGTTCGGCTGAAAATGACTTTCAACAAAAGCGACGTGAAAGAGGAGCCTTCGCAATCATTAAATAAAAAAAACAACAAGTACAAGCAATAATTTGTCATGTTTACTTTGTGTATCGATGGCAAGGAGATGCAGTCAGATAACTTTAACAGGTAAAGGGATTGATTACCGGTGTAGGTGCTCACACAGGCATCCAGGCCAAAATGTCTTCAGGGAAAAAAATTCAATGGCAAAATGGATGACAGAGAATATTAGCAAAAAGTGAAACAAGGAGCATGACATTTTGTGGGTTACTGTCTGCCATCTCGAAAACTAATGAAAATGCAGCCATGATTAATTCATGCGAGTTCTTTTTTTTTCGTACACTGGATACCTCACTTGGGCACACTTAAATGTTCCCATTTTAGACACAGGAAATTAAAATGGTGTTGAAAATACAGAAACTCATCATGAAACACTTATTCAAATATGTGCTTTATGGTTTTAAATAGAACGGTGAAAGTGAAAAACAGAACAAAGCTGAGAAAATGCTATAGCTGTAGAACTAGTCTCCCGATACATATTGCCAAATCAGCTCCAATTGCTTTTTAGCTGCAATGTAGTGATTAGTTGTGTAAGGACTGTGGGAAAGTGAGTTGAATAAATTTGTACACTCCTCTGAATATTCTGAATACAACACAATCATTAGAATCAAGTGACAGATGACCAATACATAAGTGAAGAGAAACTAGATGTGTGTCTATAGCGCGCCACTGCAAATCTCCGCGCTCCGCAATGAATGTTATGGGAGCAGTAGTAATGAGTCAGAGGGCAGTTCATTGAACTGGCATTCAGCTGTACCAATGATGATCTGCTTGTTGCAGTGACAAAGCACTTATACTGATCAGTTATAGCAATGTGATATAGTTGGTTAGTTGGATAGAGTACTTTTTGAGTGTCTGTTGAGGGCATAAATTACTCTTCATTTTGAAATGAGAGTATTATGAAAGGTAAGGACGTACGGTACAGCGACTGGCACACCTGGCGCCATTTGACCTAGAAAACGGTCAAAATTAGATCAAATCAAAAACCCGTCTCATATGTGATGAAGTGTCATCCCATGCACCTCCCATAAAAGTTTCAGCGCCCTGGCTCAATGCATAAGGAACTTATGGCCATTTTTCAATTTTCACAAAAAGGCCCCTGGTGGCCAAAGAGGAAATACATTTTAATTCTAAGCGCGTTTTGCAGCCCTCTGGGTCACTACCTTGCACACGCCAAAGTTTTAGGTTGATTGTTTAAACGGCCTAGGAGGAGTTACTGTTTCAGCCGGCCGGACGGACGGACAGGAGGAGAGATGGACAGACGCCGAAATGTATGACTAGATCTCCTCACTTTTTCAGAAGCGCGGAGATGATAATAATTACTGCGTTATTATACAGTATGATAACGGGTGGTTTCATCTCCAGTGGGCTCATCTTGTAGCTTGTAACCCGTATCTTAGTATCAAAGTGTGAGATAGTGTGTTATTATATTTGGTCAAAGTGCGCTCTTTTTTATGATGGTAACATTAGAATGTATGGATATGAGTTTTTTCAGATGAAACAACATTTTTAATTATCTCTGTACAGGGGGAGGTCATTATATGCTGATTGCAAAAATATCACAGTCAGAGATTCCTTAAGGGATGCAATGAATCAAATCTATTTATATATATAGATAGGATGCATGCCCTTGGGAGATGAGCATTATGTTGACAGTATGTGAATTCAGTGAAAATGGGAAAATTCATTGCTTCTGGTGATATGCTTCGGTTGTAAAAGGTTGCCGAACAGCACGTATCGAATAGCAAAAGGCTGATGAGCATCTATAAAACTGGGCAAAGGAACACATTTCATAAGAACTATTTATCATATTTTTATGTATTCACAAACATGATAATGTCATACTGTATACTTATCCACAAAGACTTGTTTGGCCTCAGTAGCATTTTAAAGTATTGAGGGAATCCGAATCCAGTTTCTTTTGAAAGACAAAGAAATGAAATGAGGAATTGTGAGGACAAGTTGCGCAGGAGTTAGTGCAGCATCGACAAAAACAACTGCAGGATTCGGGCAGTGTGACCCCAAGAGGCAATGAGTCATGACTGTATTTTATGAACTAATTTTGACTTGTGCATCAGCTGCCCATTATGCAGCCATGTTCTTTTGTAACTAAACTTTCATGGCCATGCCAAAACACCTGTCATACAAGCCATTCCGACAGCACTCGTCATGCCAAGGCTGATGAACACGGAGAGCAAGAGCCTGAGGCCGAGATGAGATCAGAATGACAACATTAAAGCAGTTGTGATAAAATTTGAGCACAAGTACGCAGAGATATCAGGCCATTCAATGAGCAGAGGAACGACATGAAGTCCCTAATAACTAGAATGGTTTTTAGACGTAAAAACAGATGTCTCCCCCTTCCCCCATTTCACATTTTTGAGTTATGGTCCGGAAACGAGTCCCACCCTTCAATATGCCTAAGTCCAAATTGCTGCCATGGAAACAGAAAAAATAAAATTCAAAAGCAGTTCAAACTCTCAAAAGGCACATCTACATGTTATGGAGAGACACTATATCAAATTTGGTGAGAATCGGTCGAACAGTTTCAGAGTTATGCTCCGGAAACAAATGGGAACGCCGACGCCAACGCCGACGCCAACGGGAATTGAGGCAAAAACAATATGTCTCCCTCCCCAGGAAGGCCATCATTAGAGGGCCATCATACAAATTTCCCAGCCCCCAAAACTAGTCAAAGCGCAAACCCCTGAAGGCTTAAGTTTTAGTATGTAGTGTGATCATATGGCTATCAATGCCAAAGTGCAAAGATGGTAAAAGATGAAGGTCGTTTATCAACCCACGTTTCAACTTAATTGTAACAAGTTTTTTGTAAAAATTTGTGCATGCAATTATGGGGAGGAATTAGCAGAAATGTGCCTACTTGAAAAATTAGCAATTGGCATTACCACTGGCGACAATATCTTCTGCAGCGACAAGTCAAAATCAGACTAGAAGGCCGGGACTTAGTCAACTAGAAACGTTCATTGAATAGATTATAATGGATGGCTCAAACAATGAATTGAGAAAATTATGTCCAAGTCAACTACTTTAACCTTGAAACTATCAATAGGGGACTAAAATCCTGCATCCAAGCAAGGCAATGCTATTGAACTCTGATGTAAATGTTTTCATTCATTCCTTGAAAAAGAACAATTGCATCAGCCTGCATTCAGCCTAGAAGAAGGGAACTTCTAGGGAACTGTACATCTGACCAGCTTTGCAGACGATGTAAAATAACAAGGTGAACACAAGGAGAACAAGCCAACTGTGCACAGTGGGGTCCAAGCCAGATTTGGACCCACAACCTTTTAGCAGCAGCACACTGAGCCACTTTTTTCTTTTAAGTTATAATATTCTGGATGACCATGAATGGAAAGTCCAAAAATTAACCTTTTGGGGGGGGGGGGGGGCACAAACATGGAATTCTGATTTCTAGGCAATATGATTCCAGCCATTCTCAAGTCTCTGCAAGACAGGCTGTTCTGAGTAGCCGTCCCCTCTATGGAGTTAGCTTTGTTTTAGTTGTCCAATGAACACAGCCACCATGTCAACAGTGAGCGATGATGTCATAATCCCCCAGCTACAGGCAAGTCTCCACATACATATGACTTTAGGCTGATACATACTCCACAAGAACAAGAACAAATTTCTCGGATCTTGGGGAGTATGTATCAAGCTTTAATAAGTAGCTAACTAGCTAACTATTAAACTGCACAATGAGTATGAGAAGGTGAAGTCTGCAGGCTACATTAACAATATTATGAAAACCTTAAGACCAACGAGAAGCTCATCTTCAGCTGCCTATTGTCATGCACTTAATTACACCACCTGTGGGTTTCATTAAGAGATCGCATGCTTCCTGTTGACATTCCTATGAGCAGAAAGGTCATCTGCTGGCTCTGACAAACACTAACGAGCCCATGTTGCTCTGTCTGAGTCAGCAGCCGTCAGGACTGTGTCCTCTCAGCCACCACACACTAACTGATTCAACTGTATCAAGAGTTGTGTTTCCACAGTATAACAACATTCAGAATCTCAACAGAAGATCATTTTTATTAATCTAGAGGCCCAGGTGAATGACTTATAGATTTATAATTTTCCATCGAGAACAAATTGATATCATGCCTCGTATACAGTACAGGCCAACAGATTCTCATTCCAACTCGTCATATAGTGACGCTACCTGACCAAGCACCAATATAAGAGAAAAAAGGAGGCTTTCGGCGTGCTTATTTGACATTAAGGGTTAGGGTTTGGGATAAGGGTAAGAGGTTAGAGGGCAGGGTTCATTTAATACAGGAATGAAATAAGGGCGACTGCAGTTTCCTTTTTCGTTGTGCATAGACGCTAAGTCAGGTAGCATCGCTAAGTGACGAGTCATGATGAGACTTTGCTCGCATGACCTCCAGGCCTCCAAAAAAAAGAAAAGAGAAAAGACATGTCCTTTACGCCAAAACGGGTGGTACTGCGGTGGTGAAGATAAGAAGGTTGGTCTACAATAAATACTTCTTTTTTCCTGTGGGGCCATATTACGTTTTTGCTGTCTCAGAGTAATTCTTTACTAAGTAACTGGAGCTGATGGCAATTAGATTGAGCTTACATGGCTTAACACCTGAGGTGTTGCAAAGGCAGCTTTTTAATGGAATTTTCTTTTTGAAGTGACAGATAATTTTACCTTGCTGTCAGCCTCTGGTGGGACATTAATATAAAGTATTACTCACTTTTTAATTCTCCCTCCAATTTCGCTTTTCATTGCAAATATTAAGCAGGGTTTTCTTATTTAATTTTAAAACATTAATCAGCGCTGTATGGTAGCAATCAGTTGCAATGTGTCACCAAATTTGAGTCGGGAAGCAAATCAAACTGCATTGTTTATTTATTTTATATTATTCTAAAGCAGTAATTATGCACCAGGGGGTAGGTGGTGTTATTAAGACGGTAGTCCAGCTAGCCAACACAGAGGGTGACTCAGATTTTGGTAAATGTAATTAAACTATTCTGCAGGTGGACAACTGGGGGTGGAGGTCATGGAGATGGTAATGTTTAGCTAACTGTATTTTGAAAATTTGGGATTATCCTCTTTCCTAACCCCCACCCAAAGAAGTGTTGCTTTAAAACCATGCCCACAAAACAATACTTTTTCAAGTAAAACGCTCATTTGGCTGTGCAGGTGTGAATGACGCTATAGCCTTGATAGGATCTCTTTGGAACTGAGTGTTCAGACAACACAATTAATACAACAGGAAAGTTAGGTTGGAGCTACCTGTAACGGACATTTTTTGAAAAAAAAAAAAAAAAAACATCATCAAATATCATTAAAATTCAGACCCACTATCCAGTAACTAAAATGCCTTTTTTAAACATTTATGTACTACAAATTCAAGTAATGGCATGCTGTTTATTTGTACATCAAATCGCAAAGGCTTCCCCCTGACCTTTGTTCAATCCATGATTCAAATACATACAGGTAATGCTACTTTAAGGACGATAAATAAGTCATTCCAGTCAATGAGCATGCGTGTTCAGATAAATGTGTAAACTTGCAAACAGTTTTTATAGCGTGCAACAGTACAGGCTCTTCATTGGCGCATTTTGCTTTTCAAAATGCTCCAAATGTTTACTATTGGGGGCAAGTCAGAAGCGCAGGCAGCCAGTCCTGCATCTGCACCCTCTTCTTATGCAGACTGCCTTGGTAATGTATGCAGAATGTGGTTTTGCATCGTCTTGTTGACATATGAATGGGTGTCCCTGGAATAAATGCTGCCGTGAAAGCAACATAGTTTACTCCAAAATCGCAGTGTATTTTTTTCCCGCATCTGTGATGCCTTAACAGAAGTGCAAGTTGCCCTTGCCAAGGGCGCTGACACAACCCCATACAATGACAGAGCATGGCTTTTGGACTTGCTGATAACGATCTGGACAGTCCTTTTCTTCTTTTTCTCAGAAGCGTACAGCCTCCATTTATTCCAAAAAAGGCCCGAAATATTGATTCGTCTGACCATAATTCAGGTTTGAACTGTGTAATGGTCCATCGCAGATGCCTCCAGGCCAGGACAAGTTGACGTCATTTCTGGACGCTGTTAACATAAGGCGTCTTTTCTGCACAGTGAAGTTTCAACTGGCATTTGTGGATGTGCATTGTTGAACTTGACAAAGGTTTGCCAAAGTAATCCTGAACCCATGAGGTTACATCACTAATAAATAAATGGTGGCTCTTGAAACAATGGCAACTGTGTGATCGGAGATTATGGGCACCCAGCTTAGGTTTCTGTCATTGCACTTCACACACGGACATTCCATACAGATGTGTATAATGAATTATGTTTTGAACCATAGACGGCGAAATGCCCAAATCTGATCTTATCTGCAGTTGAGGAACATTGTTTTCAAACATTTTTTTTTTTGTGATTTTCTCACACATGGGTAAATTTTCAATCCTCGGCCCATCTTTTATTGCGAAGGATTTGGTCTCACTTGAATGCTGCTGTTATACCAAATCATGATTATTAACTTCAGCTGTTTCAATTCACACCTAATCTATTTATTTATGTAACATTTCTTTTATTTAACTTTTTTTTTTTGACGTTATTACTAGTCCTACAGTGGCCACGTCGAATCTTTTTTCTGGAATGTGTCGCAGGCCTGAAGGCAGGAATGCATGTATATTTAGAAATTGAATAAAATTCGCCAGACGAAACATTAAATATCTTGTCTTCAAACTGTCTGTCATGAAATGCAACTCAAAATAAATTTAGAAATCGCTGCATTTCGGTTTTGACGTGTCTTTTCAAAATTATCCCTACTTTTTCCATGTTGGAGTTGGAAGTAGTACAGAAATTCTATCTCATGCCAGGGAATGGTAATCAGTATCTCTGTTATACTGGGTTACACTCTGCCATACAGAAGCTACATTCTCACTCTCACATACTGGACCACAATCTTGCGTGATAGCTGAATCGAAACTCATGACCCAATGAGACATGAGAAGTAGATGCTGGAGCGAGCATTCTATAAAACATTCGCTGGTGAGATAAGAGGCAATAACTCAGAGGCACATCCAACTGTTCCACAAAAATTCACTCGCTGAATGTGACAAAATGTTTACTCCAATCCATGGACTGTTTTCAATTCATAATCGTATTGACCAAGAAAGTAAGATCCCTACAGTGGGAACTAATTTCTACCGGTAATTATTTAGTTAATTAAATATTTATGCAAGATGGGTGGTCCGGTTGAGGCTGTGTTCCCTTTCAGGAGGTCCTGTGTTGAAAAAACATCAAATGCAGGCATAACATCAAAGAATACAGATAAGATAATAATAAAATATACAAATTAGGCATCATAATAGTAAAACTGCATTCGTGATAAAATATCTAAATGAAATGGCCTGGAACCAATAATGAACTTTCCATGTGTATAACACATTGGTTTCATGAATAGTCACAAGGCCTAATTCAGGCCTCTTCAGATATTTTTGCTCAGTAGCTGTGGGAATTGCAATCTGTCTTTTGCACCTGCTCATCTTTTATATTGTCCATTAGCTCATCTTTCATTTTGAAAGGCACTGCCTTGCTTTTAGATGCATGAGAAAAAAAAAACTTTCCAGCTAATAAAGCACAGGCCCACACATGGAAACATATATTACCAATGTAATTCTACACACATACAGACCTTCAGGATATCTGACTTTTCAAGGCACACATGAGAACTTGATTAAAATGTAAGACAGACCTCTCCTGACATCAGTGACTCAAATCTTGTTCGGCTCTTCACAAGCTTACGTCAGAGTGCAATCAAGGTGGTGCCGAATTGTGCAGGGAACTTATCTAAAAACGTACGGCTGAAAACATAGATGAGTCAGTCATAACTGATCCCTAGCACTGATCAGACCTTACCCTCTGGAGGCAATCTCTGTGTGGCCATTTGTGGCGGAAAGTGTCACGATTTAGAAGCTTTGAGAGCTCTTTTTGTTGCTCTCGTCCGGGACAATATCGTTTTGCTCCCTATCGGATTCCTGGGCCAGCTGGCATTAATTGGGGACGTCGCCTGGACTCGTCTTGCGTCCTTTGCTAGAGTGTCAGTGTCATATTTGCACTTTCGCAGGTAAGGTCTTGAGACAGAGCACTGTTAAGGACTTAGTTGCATATTTGAGGCCAAGTGATAGTAAGAGAGGGAATCTTTGTTTTATTTTTCCCTTTTCTTTTGGTATCTTCGAGCTCGCCTGTTTTCTACCTCAAACGGCGTCTAGGTCCGTTGGTAGCACGAGTCTCGCATTTTTAGTCTGTTTTAGCCTCTCAGCTCTCAGCGGTTTTCGCCTTTTAATTCTGGCCGCTGCTTTTGGCGTCCTATTTCCAACAGCCATCACAGGAAAGATCAAGCATCCATCTCAAGTTAGCATTGCCGAGCGATGAAAACTTTATTTTCTCAAAATATATTTGTAAGAGCATTTTTGCGGGGACCGTGCACATTAATTGACATTACTGTAAATGTCTTCGCATTAGCTGGCTCGCTTTTCAACTGCAGTCCTTGGGCAAAATGAAAAAAGCCATTAAAAGCAGGTTAAGGCAGGAAATCAGAGCAAGACAATCATGAGGTCTCGAGAGCACATTACTCTTCAATGAGTGCAAATATCACAAAAGCCACATAGCATAATAGCATGCAGCCATTAGGGACATTTGGATCCAGACAAATAGAATGATATGCTAACAAATCACATAAGTTATGCTCAGCATTCAGTCAAACTGATAGCATGAACATTTAAACTGAGCGAGAGTGAAGGTAACAGTCGAGTTAGAACAGGTTACAAACAACGGTGACAGGGCTGGTTGCTTTTAAGCCAGGTTTTCAAGATGCTAATGTATGAGTGATACTGTAGGTGCAACTGCATCTCATTTCTTCGGGAATGGTATTCCGAACCTGAGAGGCTCTCACTGCAGAGCTGCCAGGGCAAAAGCACTTCCCCTCTGTGCAGTAATGATATCCCTTCTTCGGGCTGATCTTGTATATTTGGTACTCTGGGTTTTCTGAGTGATGCAATTTCCTTAGAGCAGGACTTTAGGTAAGATAGGTCTTCTAAAATGTAATAAGATTTTCCAGGTCAGAGGGCCACGTTCATTTAAAATGTTTCAATGATAACAGCTTTTTGGCTTCTTTTAAGTGTGCTCATATGTTAACTGAACAGGCTTGACAGTTTAGTCACCTGTGTTATATTAGCATGACAAAAAATATGTAATTTATGAAAGAACATTGGCTTGAAAAATGTAGCTGCTCCAGTGGTTTTGCAGCTCCTTATACATCTGAAGATGAACAAATTGAGTTTAGTCACTTGAATTATATGTTGAATTTGTTTTTCAAACAAGAGGACTGAATCGACTATGATGCCAAGATATCTGAAGTTGGCTATTTGAAGTTTCTGTTTGTACATAAATTCTTGGTTGAGGACCAGATGTTGCTTGCTTTCAAAAAATGGCTTATTGTGGGCGAATCTCTTATTTTATGTTTTTGAGAAAAATTTTGCTTTTAAAAGAAAATAAACACTCTTATCTTTACAGAGAGATAGGGGCAGGAGTTAATGAGCAAATTCAA
Organism: Gymnothorax reevesii; assembly: GCA_029721435.1. Classification (NCBI taxonomy): domain Eukaryota; kingdom Metazoa; phylum Chordata; class Actinopteri; order Anguilliformes; family Muraenidae; genus Gymnothorax; species Gymnothorax reevesii. Next base: position 10,656,452 of record CM056592.1, read on the forward strand.
AACATAAATGATTGTCTCTGCAAGTTTGGGCATGACTTTTAGCATGCACATAAATATCATCTGCTCATGTGTGTACCCCATCCCCATTACCTGCGAACAAAATGTCATTAACAGCAGACTGAAAAGTAGTGGACCTAAGATGGGCCCTAATGGCACACCAAAATCACACAATACACATTTGGCTCTGGCCAATACGTGCAGGTGTCAAGTTTTACAGTGAAAAGTGAAGTGTGCAGTGCTTCCAGGATGGTTCTGCTCATTGCAGTGCAGTCAATGTAATGTTGTCCACATGTACAGCGCCCTGGTTAAGATGTGTTTAAAGCCTTAAAATAAATTCATTTTTTGTTGTAGAAGCATACTCTCACACTGAAAATTGTAGAAAAATGTAACCTTCAACTCAAGTGAATTTTAAGGGGAAAAAAGAATCCCTGACTAAAATATAATTATTTTTCATAAAATCACCTGTTCCACAATTATTGGCACCCCTAACAATTCCTAGGAATTAAATGTAATTGAAGTATTTCTGTCATTTCTACAGTAGTTTACAAAGTTGATCAGAGTATCTAGGAACATTTAATTAGTAAATCATCACTTCCTGTTTCCCTGGGGTATAAATATGACGTGACATAGAGGCCATTTCTCTTATCCACTCTTCAACATGGGAAAGACAAAGGAATACACCATTCAAGTAAGGCAGATGTGTGTCGACCTTCACAAGTCAGGCAATAGCTACAAGAAAATAGCCACTTGCCTGCACCTGCCCATATCTACTGTCAGAGGAATCATTAAGATGTTTAAAACAACTGGAACAGTGGTAAACAAGCCTGGACAAGGACACAAGATTATTTTGCCACCACGCACAGTGAGGAGAATGGTAAGGGAAATAAAATGTTCTCCAAAGCTCACTGTTAAAGAATTGCAACAAATGGTAGCATCATGGGGTCACAAAGTCTCCAAAACAGCCATCAGGCACTATCTACATGCCAACAAGCTGTTTGGGAGGCATGCACGGAAAAAACCTTTTCTCACTCACAATCATAAACGCAAACGTCCGAAGTTCGCTAAGCGGTATTGGGACTTCAACTGGGACCGTGTGCTTTGGTGAGATGAGACCAAGATAGAGCTTTTTGGCAACAAACACTCCAAGTGGGTCTGGCGGAACACAAAAGATGAGTATGCAGAAAAGCACCTCATGCCCACTGTGAGGTATGGGGGAGGATCGGTGATGCTGTGGGCCTGTTTCTCTTCCAGAGGCCCTGGGAACCTTGTTAGGGTGCATGGCATCATGAACGCTTTGAAATACCAGGACATTTTAAATCAAAATCTGGTGGCCTCTGCTTGAAAGCTAAAGATGGGTCGTCACTGGGTCTTTCAGCAAGATAATGACCCAAAAAATGTGGCCAAATATACACAGAAATGGTTCACCAGACACAGAATCAAGCTCCTCCCATGGCCATCTCAGTCCCCAGACCTCAACCCCATTGAAAATCTGTGGAGTGAGCTGAAGAGGAGAGTGCAGAGGAGAGGACCCAGGTCGCTGGATGATTTAGAGAGATTGTGCAAAGAGGAATGGTCGAAGATCCCTCTTTCTGTATTCTCCCATCTTGTGAAACATTATAGGAGAAGATTAGGCGCTGCTTTGTTGGCAAAAGGGGGTTGTACAAAGTATTACATCAGGGATGCTAATAATCGTGGCACACATGATTTGATGTACAAGAATTATTTCATGATGTGATATTTTTTTCCCACTGAATAAATGCACTTGAATTAAAGGTTGGATTTTCCTCTTTTTTCATTGTGGTCCTACATATTATTTTGGAAAAAAACTGAATTTACTAGAAGCTAAAGAACACATCTTAACCGGGGATGCCAATAATTATGGAGGGAGCTGTAAATTTATGTGCAGAAAAATTTGCACAACAATATAAATAAATGGTCTCTTCTGTAAGGTGGCGACTGAGATACTGCTCTCCAACAGTCAGAATTACTAAGACAACTATGATGTTGACTAATAACACATGGCTAGAAATTTTAGGTCAAGCAAAAAAACATTGTGCGTGGATTTTGGTGGGACCTTAACCCAGGTAATGACACAGATATTAATACATTCTTGCAAGATACACAAATCCTTGTATGAGGATAAGCTGAGAATTAATCACTACCAAGGCAATAATAAAAAAATCCCTGTAGTGCCAACTGATGTAGGAAGATATGAGGGGGTCAAATATAACTTGGGGGGGGGGCAATAAAAACTGAAACAAGACATATAATAGCAACAATGAGAAGCAAAGGGTTGCATGAAGAAAGCCCAAACTGAGCTTAAGAAAAAATTGTCAACAGTTTGGCAAACCACGGGGAAATATGGTTGTCATCGCTCGAAGCATGAGACTCAGTTGGTCTTAAATCACCCATATTTGGTTTTTCCAGCAGAGGAATAATCACAGACAAAAATTAACATCCTTACAGAAATGGGCCAGGTCATGTGGTAATGGAGTTACGAAATTGGTGTATTTTGTATCATAGCTCCAAAACTAAGTAAAACGGAGTTACAATTTAAATGGCCTTCGTGTAGATCTTCCCTAGAGCTTCAAAAAACAAAATAGCCAATTTTGTTAATTTGGTTTATTTTGGGTGAAAACAGCAAAAAAAAAAAAAACTCTGTTACTGACCAGTTTTTTTCGGTGTTCACCAAAAATAAATCAAATGAACAAAATTGGCTATTTTGGTTTTTGAAGCACTAGGGAAGACCTACACAAAGGCCATTTAAATTATAACTCTGTCTTACTTAGTTTTGGAGCTATGATACAAAATGCACCAATTTTGTCACTCAGTTACCGCGTGACCTGGCCCAAATGCTTAAATAAACACCAAATCAATAGTCTACAATGGCCATCATAGTCTCTGAACTCAAATCCCGCAAACAACTTTTATTCTGAACAAGAGACCATCTTTAATTCCATAATCCAATGATTACAATGATGAGGTGGGTAAAAATTCTAGCAAAAGATTATAAAAAAAGAAAAACAGCTTAACAAAACTCTAACACCAACCTTATACCATTCTACTGATATTATATTTTGCAGAGAAAGAAGCTAATGAATCTACTCCCATCATCGTAAATTAAGCAGTTGGCAATTTGATCATGTCATCAACTTAGTTTCTGAAACTAACACAGTGCTAAATGAGCTCTGTCACGCCTCTGCTACAACCAGCAGCTTCGAAGACATAAATGCCGCCCAAACACCGCTTTCGCGCCACAGAATAAATACATCACACATTATGGATCCGATCATTTTAAAAGCCATGCCCAGCATCTCTGATGCAACAGCAGGTAATTCTGAAACTGCATTCACTATAAAGAGTTTGGAGCACTGCCACCCTGACCATTATGAGTTTATGTGACCAAAATGTTGGAAAAACTCTTGCAATTATGTCCAACCATGCTGGAACGCAGTGTTTTGAGTTAATCTACAATACATGAAAAAGAATTTACTGAAATAACACGGCAAAGAAAGGATGTTAAGCCAGTATTTTTTTTTCCAAATAAACTTTAAAGCATTTGGTATGATTAAGCTGAGTCAAATGATCAATGTCAAAGTAAGCTGAAATTTTAAAGTCGACTTCGTTGTAAAAATTTTTCAAAAATTACCCAGAAATATATCTGAATAGTAGGGACAGTGTACTTTCATTGGGTAAGAGCCAAAAAAGTCATTTTTTGCCTTAAGCCTTATATCATATTATTAATATTTGATATTTATGCAGCTCTCATAGAGAAAAGATGGCAACTTGGAAGGTTGAAAGGACCCATGTGATGGATATATTAGTTTATATTCCACACCACTTGTACAGTGGTGTACTCACAGTAGTGGCGTCCTTTTTCACAACAGTGTTTGCTATAAACATTCTGAAATCCCTGCCGTTTTCGATGTCACAAACATACCAGCTATGCATATTGTTTGGGCCGACAGGGCCTGACTGTGTGCCCTGCACCCTCCCATGGCACGGCTCGACCTCCTCACCTCTCGTTCCCTCCGAGCACCAACTGCAGCGTTTGGCTCCGATGCAAGTTAATCAGAACAGAGCTCATTGTCATGGAAGGAACAGCCACTAAAAATAACATATTCTTCAGAGGACAGTGACTGACAGGTGGACAAAAATTCCTTCAAAAGTGTGCCCTAACGATTTCACAAATGGCCTCGAAATTACAAAAAATATATATATTTTTAACTATGCTTTTGGATATCCGTGAAAGAAACAACTTAGCATGACATGGGTCTGTGGATGACTTGAACCACGGCTGCATCCATAGATGCAAAATGGCTCATTTCAAGTGATTGTGCCATAAATTTAGCTTCGCATCATCCTGCTCTCAAAGCACCAGGATTGTTTGGCAGGTGCAACAATAACAAGCGCTCCTTTTCCTCACACCTGATTATTTCTGGAGCAATATCATCCTCTTCTCTTAAAAACGACAAAAAGCAGCTACAAAATTGTAAACAACATGAGGACTCTCATCAAACTGCAAACTGTAACCTGTACAAAATTACTGTGCTTGATAAACTGCAAATTAATGCACTCAAATTTTGGCTCAATGACACATAATTCCACGGCTTATTTAAAAAGCTGCTGTCAGTAGGAGACCCTCAGGAGCTCAGCACTGTCTACAGGATCACTGAGAGCTGCAATGCGAGTGGCTCAAATCCAGCTAAATACATCCTATCTCACGAGACAATTGTGCCCAGCCAAGCCGAAAAATCCCAAAATATAAATAATGAACTATTATCCGTAATGTCAATCACTGTACTTGTGTACATGTGCATAAATGTGACCCTCCAGTACGAAACCAGTCACATAGATCACTTTTTTCAAATATGAGCCCAAAAACTCACTTGTGGTGCAGACAAACAGGTTTCATCAGGAATGTCACTTGCGACCTTTTGTTATTCATGGGACAATATTAAATGCCCTTTCAGATGAGCCCAAAAACTCATATTTGAAAAATTGACCAATGTGACTGGTTGGTGCTGGAGGGTCACAAATATAAACTGTAATTGTTCTATTTACTGTTTTTGGATGATAAAACATAATTTGAGAGCGTTTTACTTTAACGATAAAGGTGATGCTAAATAATTATCCAAAGACTCTTCTTTTCAAAGTAAACGTAATAGACTGATCATGTAAAAATAACGACAGAACACAAACGACAGGCCATCTGGTATCACACCAGCTGCTAGCACTGATGGCTGTACTTGGCAAAAAGATATTGCTAGTTCATTTATTCTTTTCACCACATCTGACCAAACTCATTTTCTTGAATCATTCCTGCTGATTTTTTTTTTTTTTAATTTCAAACCAGAAACTACAACCCCAATTCCGAAATAGTTGGGACAAAGTGTGAATTATGAATAAAATCAAAATGCAATGACTTTCAGATCACATGAGCCAATATCTTGCTTACAACAGAACATAGGTAACATTTCAAATGTTAAAACTGAAACATTTTATATTTTTATCCACACAATGAGCTTATTTCAATTCTTCTGGCTGCAGCAGGTCTCAAAAAGTTGGTACACAGGCAACAAAGGGCTGAAAAGCAATTAATATATAAAAGAATCAGCTGAAAGAACATTTAGCAAGTAATTAACTGGCATCAGGTGTGTAACATGATTGGCTATAAAAAGGGATGTCTAAGAGAGGCTGAGTCTCTCAGAATTAAAGATGGCCAGAGGCTCTCCAACCTGTTAAGGCTTGCGTAAAAAAATTGTGGAATACTTAAAAAACAATGTTCCTCAACATCAAATTGAAAAGGCTTTGAAGGTCTCATCCTCGACAGTGCATAACATCATCAACAGATTCAGAGAAACTGGAAAAATCTCTGTGCGTAAGGGACAAGGTCGAAGACCTTTACTGGATGCCTGTGATCTTCGCGCCCTTAGACGCCACTGCATTACTCACCAGCATGATTCTGTCATTGACATTACTTAATGGGCCCAGGAATACTTCAAGAAAACACTGTCTGTGATCACAGTCCACTGTACCATCCACAGATGCCACCTAAAACTCTATCATGCAAAAAGAAAGCCATTGCTGAGCATGATCCAGAAGCGCCGCCGTCTTCTGTGGGCCAAGACTCATATAAAATGGACTGTAGTAAAGTGGAAAAGTGTCCTGTGGTCAGACGAGACAAATTTGACATCCTTGTTTGAAATCATGGGCGTCGTGTCCTCGGATAGAGGAGAAAGACCACCCCTCCTGTTATCAGCGTTCAGTTCACAAGCCAGCATCTCTAATGGGATGGGGATGCATTAGTGCATATGGTGTGGGGCACTTGCATGTTTAAAAAAGCACCATGAATGCTGAAAGTTATATAAAGGTTTTAGAGCAACATGTGCTCCCCTCCAGACAACATTTATTCCAAGGAAGACCTTGTGTATTTCAGCAGGACAATGCAAAACCACATACTGCAGCTATTACAACAGCGTAGCTTCGTAGTAGAAGAGTCCTTGTGCTGAACTGGCCTGCCTGCAGTCCTGAACTTTCACCGAATGAGAACATATGGCACATAATTAAACAAAAAGTCAGTCAAAAGAGACCCAAAACTCTCCAGCAGCTGGAAGCCTTTATTAAACAAGAGTGGGATCAAATTCCAATGGCTAAACTCAAGAAACTTGTCTCCTCAATGCCCAGACGCCTCCACTCTGTGTTAAAAAGAAGAAGATATGCTACACCATCGTAAACAGGTCCCAACTTTTTTTAGACCTGTAGCAGCTATCAAATTTAAAATGAGCTCATTTTGTGGATAAAATTGTAAAATTTCTCAGTTTCAACATTTGCTATGTCATCTCTGTTCTATTGTGAATAAAACACTGGCTGGTGTGATTCAAGAGTCATTGCGTTTTGATTTTATGCACAATTTACACTTTTTCCCAAATATTTTGGAATTGGGGTTGTATTTCATCACCCTACTTTGTAGTTTTTCAAGACAGACCTTGTAGGGAGCTCAGACACACAACATTGAGAGCCAGTTTAGATTAAGCCTAGCCCTAGACAGTAATTCACTATCAATGGATAGTCTCCATTCAAAATGTATGCCAATATAAAGGCAATTTATTTAAAAAATATTTAAAGCTAGCATGCTAATCCTTGCTTCGATATCTTTTTCCACAACTCCTGTATTTGCAACTGCCAAATAAGTTGAACAAGAACAATAAAGCATAATCATCTAGCGTTTTTAAGCCTATATCACCTTTGACAAAATATGTCATTTTAAAACCTTTTGTACAGTGTGTCAGCTTTTCTGAAACTGTTTTTGGTGGTGATCTAAGTCCGGAGACTTTAATATGCAATCAAACTTTTATAATCACACGATAGAGCCAACCGAACTCAGCTCTTCTTGCCCATTGACCGTCTTTTCTCGACCGCCTGAGCAAAACGGTGTCACCTAACAGCCAAAATATGTGTGCACCAAGTTCAAGCTACTCTGATAAATAAGACTATAACCACTTTAACTTTAGCCCTCTGAATGTAATCAAGATTTGGCAGACAGGTCCATAGCAGCGATTGAAAGACAGGCCTCGGTCTCTCGATGAGTCATAAAACAATCGGTGAGAATTTATGTTGAAGGTGCATAGTTCTACGCATGTGGTGAAGGATAACCGTTTTATCCAATGCTTAGATGAGTCTTTAAAAATTTGATACTTTGAAATAATGTCATCAAAATCCAAAAATCAGGGTATGATAATTATTTGAATTATGTAGTATTTTCAAATAATATAGTATGATAAAGTGAGCGGAAAACATAGCCCAAACAGGCTGCTCAGGCAAAAACCGAGCTCTAAATCAGCAAAAAGTAAGATCTCTGCCGCGCACTGATGACTGTCACAGACGCCAACTTCAGTTTGCAGCGCTCATCACAACTGACTACCACACGCTGCAAATGCTGATACACTGGGACATGCTTACATGATGGGCTCAACTGTTACATACTAATAATATTTCCCTGTTTGCCTCTTGCAGCTCGGCACATTCGTGATAGTTTTGTTCCCTTTCAGCATGCATTCAGCCAAATATAAACTCAGTGCCAGACAAAATTAAGTACCTTTACTTGAAGTGGTTTGGACCATCTATGAATATCTCCGTTTGTTGGACTCTTGAAACCAAAATTTGACAGGATTCCTTATTTATTTGATTTACACAACTTCCGATATTGTAAAGGTTCCACTTTTTTCCACAAGCAAAATATGACTGTACCAGTGACCAAATAATCATTTTTAAAATCTCAAGGAATGGGAATATGCTGCATTCTGACGCCACCGTTAAACTTAAGCTTTCATATTACTCTGCAGTAGTAGCTCGATGTACAGAGAATAGCTATGAGCACATGCTACTGAGCAAACATGGCTTTGGGCTTTGTTGTATTATAAGCCAACGGCTGACAAACATTGGAATCCGGTGACAGCGCAGCTCTGTGGAATCTGCGAGTGTAAATGTGCATAAGGAGCGGTGCTTTGCAAACTGAGCGCTAAAAACTGAGGATGAACGACTGACAATGGACTGGTGTCAGTTACCGTCCACCGACACGTCTTCCCTCTGAAGTAGCGCTACTGTAGTTGATCTGGCAGCAAATGCTGGAACATTACTGTTCGAAACGATTCATTTACATGCCAGTCAAGCTTTCCAGAGTTCCTAAGCCGTTTGTTTAACAACATTACATTGCATCGTATGTGCCCTAAAAAAGGCTATTTGTGTTCATGTATTCATTTATGCATTTAACTGACGTGTTTCTTTGAAATTCCATTCTTAAGTGTCGAGCGCACCCATCGGGGGAAAAGGAGCCGATGAAGATATAATAGTACAAAGAGCCTTATCTTTATGCTCCGACCAGAAACATTAATTGTAGGCTGCTTACTGCATATCCATAAAACTATTAACCGCAGATATAATCAGAATCAGTGCGCAGACGAATCACAGATGTTATTTTTCATTTTCCAGTTATTTAACTTCTTTCCTCCCTAAAAAGCCAATCAATTTCTTCTTGCATAACAGAAAGACAACTGATTAATTTCATTTTCTTTAACACCAAGAATCATAGTTTGCGTGAACTGTAGGCTGAGCAACGGACTCCCTTTTGGACGTGATATAATTGTTCTATTTCCATTCAACTTTCCCTTCCCAGGTACTGAACACGAAGTTTCAGAGAACGGCTTCAAAGCTACCAATGCACCAAGACTATATATATAATTTTTAATATGCAGTGTAGTGGCACACCATCTCGATATAAGCAAACGACTGAAAAAGAGCGAAATAATTTCGTCAACGGGAGCGTAAGAACTGCATAAGCTTATTAACAGGCTCTAATGTGTTCGTAACCAAAGAAAAGTTGCGAGCACAAGACAGATGTCATTGATTTCAGGCATCATCGGTGTAAAACTAAGAGCACCCTTATAGCATTACGCTCCGTGTATTTGTCGCTCCGAGAAAATACCATGACTGAGCTGCGACCTCCCCAGAGTGGAAATTAGCCTATGGTAATTTATTACCAAAATATCACTACCCAACGCAGGAACCAATGTCACATGAGGTTAGAGCACGAACATGGAGAGAAATCCGAAATAAGAGTACAGTCATCTCGCTTTCAACTCATCGTTCAGCTACTATACGAAGCATCCTATAGAAATGCCCAGTCACATCGTAAACAGCACTAGTATTGAAGTACTTCACAGAGCATACTCGCATTGCCCAACAACAGTGTTCAAGAAACGCGGGTTCGTGGACAAATAATTCAAATTATACGCCGTGCCAGTACTGACCTTATTTATGCAGTAAGAAGGGTCTGTCGAGAAGGAAGGAAATACGCCAGCCGCAGAATTAACGCAGAAGCGCATTGAAAACATCCCACGTTCGTTTAAATTCCTCCTCTTTCAGACGCGCTTATTTCCCCGTCTCCCAGCCTTACCTGAAGGGCATCCCACGACTGCAATAAGCTGCCAAGATTTCATTGAGGATCGGTGGCAAAAAAGGAAAAAGTACCTCCTGTCTCTCAAAGGGGGGAGGGCGGGGACGAGATAGAGGAAGAGTAGACGGAGAGCTACTTTAATAGAGATGGAGAGCGAAGCACACAGGACCGTACCCACGTGCTGCCAGCCTCAGAGCTACATACCGTTGCTTTGTCTATTTTTTATTTATGACTCCGTCCTCTAAAATTCAAAGGAATGTTATGTTACTACTACTACTATTAGCAAGGGTACTGTAATACTGTTCAAGACAAAGAAGTGGCTTGAGCAAACAGCCCAAGTATTTACACCTAATTCAGTAGACAGACTCTTACTCAAAGCATTGATCCAACAATTTTGCATTGACTGAATCCTCCATAAATCTGCGACTATGTAAGTACCCTTTAATGTTATTTGGCTGTCCAAATCATTTGCGGCATGCGGCAGGGCTTTAGAGTAAATCACTTGCGTATTTTTTCCCCTCTCAATAAACTTCACTTCCGTCAATAGAGAGAATGTGCATCGAATCAATAGTCTTTTGGCCAGCAGAAACACATTTGTTCTGACTGAGGAATGAGCTGCACAGGAAAATTCCACTCATGTGCAGAATGCATAACATTGAACCATGTGAAGTACAACAACATCTCACGTTATTTGGCCAATAGTTTGCAAAGTAAAAATTATTTTGTTTATGGGTAATTATCTTCGTTGTCATAAATACATACATTGCAGACTCAGGGAAACATTCACAATGTAGAAAATCACTTTCAGTAAGCATATCTGTCCAAATACGAAAGCTCATATTGGGGTGAGATTTCTCCATAGACACGTGTCCTGGACCAAACCTAACCTGCATTTCGGTCCCTATCCTCAGGGAGCCACTACAGGCACTCCCAGCTGCTGTTATCAGTAATAAGCAGTGAACGGAACAGAAGCAATTATATAATTAAGGTTCGACTGAAAAAGCTGTGGAAGGGACAAGTGTCCAAACCAGAGCATCCAATCTTATGCAAAAAAGGACTGGCAAGATGCCAGGTTTTTGTTCTAATCCAGTACCAGTTCACCTGGCTCTCCTAATTGAGGTCTTGACAGCAGGCCGTGATTAGTTAATTAATTAAATCAGTTGTCGGCTTGCATAATAAAATTTAAAAAAAAAGAAAGAAGAAATGTACACTGTCCTTTCCGGTGTAAAAAAGACCTCTGTGGTAGCGGAATGATTAATTGAGATGATCAAAGTTTTAACGCGCAGATTGCAGAGCGTCAGAATATCTTATGTTGCCCCCCCCCCATCTATACTTGAGGGCTTAGATACATGTTGAAACATAACTGGGGGGGGGGCTGATGAACCCACTGCTGTTCTAGATACAGCAGAATCTTCCCAGAATAAGCTTTCTACCTGTTAAGTATGGGAGATATGAATTTGTATATTTAAGTTTAATTGGTTCGATAAAAACAACTATTGATTTGAATGAATCACACTTTATTTGATGAAGGCAAAGCAAACATGCGTCACTCATCACGACTCGGTTTGCCTGGACTAAATAGGCAGTGCTCTCTAAAGTCACTTGGACTGCACTACATGTAGAACCATCATTTTCCTATGAGTGATGTAATACCCACTTGGGCTCAGGAATACTTTAGTGAACTATAGTTAATACAAGAATACATGGTTACATCCACAAATGCCAGTTATACCTTTACTGTGGAAAAAGGAAGCCTCATGCTGTGTCCTGAAGCGCTGTTGACACCTCTGGGCTCAGTAGTGTCTGTGATGGACCATATTGCACCAAAAATGATGTTCTAAATTATACTTAATAACCAGCTCTTCTATTGAGTGCATGATTTGATTAATTTCAAGTCCTTTTTCATAAGAAATGGACACCGTGTTCCTGGACTAAAGAGGCAAAGTACCATCCAGACCATTACGAGCAACAAGTCAAAAAGCCGTGCTCTGTCATGGTACGAGGTTGTGCCGGTGCCCTTGGTACTGGCAACTAGCACTTTCGTGAGGGCATCATTAATGCTCAAAAAAGTACACCGCAATTTTGGAGCAACCTTTGCCGCCTTCAAGATGACATCTTTATCAAGGGCGCCAGTGCATATTTAAACGAGACAATGCAAAGCTGCATAGCGCTCAAATTACGAAGGCGTGGCTGGACTGGCCAGTTTGCGGTCACAACTTGTCCCCAGAAGAGAACATGTGATGCATTCTGAAATTCAAAATGCAACAACAAAGATCGCCTGCTGTTGCACACATTAAGACATGTGTCAAGGAAGAATGGGACGAAATGACACTTGAAACGCCTAAACACTCGCTGTTTTCAGCCCCTAAACATTTATTAGGTGTTGTGAAAAGGAATGGCAACATTGAATCCACATTTATTAACTCACGCATACCTATGGGCGATTCAAAGTCTGAAATTAGACTGCCTCGTCTTTTAACTGCAGGACAAAGTCAGAATTCCTGCAGGAGGAGAAAATGCCCAGGTGAAAATTTCAATCCAGAACTGTCTACATTCCCAATGCGATTGACATTGCGCTCTTGCCAAACGACCTTGAAGTCTGCTGTTGACAGATCTCAGATGCTACAGAGATTTGGCTTGGCTGCCTAATTGGAATGGAAGATCTCCCAGGAAAAAAGCAGGTGGCCCCAAAGGACCGTGTCTTCCAGGAGGATCAATGTCTGGCAAAGCCGGCGATGCTGTTTAGGAAGCTGGTATAATCTCACCACTCTCGTGTCTGTGTCTCTCAGAGGACATACTGCCAGAGCAATATATTTGAAGCATTTTCCAGAACTGATTTCATTCAGATAGTCCACGAGGTCAGAAGTCAGATAAGGAAAATGGTTGCACAATCTTGTGATATTAAAATGTTCACAATTAATGCGAATTATATTTTTTTAGATCATTAAGGTTATTTTTTTGTTTTTGCTCTGCGCAATTTGGCCATGTACAATAATTGATTTGCGATCAACGTACAGTGACTACAGTCCCTAAAAATGTCAGTATTTTTATCCATCCTGGCAGAATGCAGAAACTCCATCACTTTTATGCTGTAGTCCCCTATTTTAAGGTACAAAAATGTTTGTGCCAAACAACTTTTGATTTTTTACAACTCTAAAATTCTGGGCTACAGAGCCAAATCAAGCAAAAAAATAAAAAAATGTACAATTGGTCCAACACACTGGCAAGAACAAAAATAAAAAAGCTACCAAAAATGTCACAATTAAGATACACGGGGTTAACTGGAGCTAAAAAAAATATTAACAGCTTAATTGCTAAATCATTTCAACCTTATTTAATTGTGTAAAACAGAGACTGGCACATCTTTCACCACAGACTAAATCCACCTGGGATGCGGCTGTAATTAAAATGTTTCGCCTAAGTGATTCATCCCAACTCAGCATGAAAGTTTTTTTTTTCCTTTTTTGAGAACAAATACATAAGAAGACTTCACACCTGATAAATGTAATATTGCACTCGTGCTGAATAGCAGGGATAAGGGATGCTCCTGATCTTTAGTAGGAAGCCTCTAGTGAGATCGTCCTATAAAGATCATAGAAAAAATTATTGTGTCCCAAGAGGGGCAAATTTCTGGCCTGCATCTAGCAAGGAAAACAACTAAGGAGATTGCTGACATCACTGTACTAGGGTTAAGGACCGTCCAACACATAATAAAAACCTTGAAGAATAGTAGTGAATCCTCAAATTTGTTAAAGAAATGAAAAATCATGAATTAAGGTGATCGGAGATGAATGAAACGCTTTTGTGAAGTGTATTGGTATTTAAAAAAAATCAACGGCTATGTTTAATTGATAAAGTATAAGCATTCCCACATTCACAATGCGAACAATAACTGGCAGGATTGGGACTAAACAGCCACAAAACAGCCACCTGTTTGTGAGATTGATCAGAAAAAATATTTCAATTTGCTAGGAAGCATAAAGTTTGTACTGCAGAGCAATGGAAAAAGGTTGTGTTCTAATGAGTCCAGATTTATGCCATTCCTGAGCGATGGGCGAGTCAGGGAAAGGAAGGAATCCCATGAAGCACTGCACCCATCATGCATAGTGCCAACTGTACAAGGCTCTGGAGACAGTGTTATAATTTGGGGTTGTTTCACTTGGTCAGGTCCAGGCTGAGGAATGTTATGCAGCAATAGAATGAGGTCAGCAGAACACCTGAATGTACTGAATAATCAGTTCATCCCATCAATTGATTTTTACATTTTTGATGGCACAGGCATATTGCAGGATAACAATGCCAAGATGAATCAAGCTCAAATTGTGAAAGAGTGGCTCAACGAGCATGAGGAATCATTGCTACATATGAATCATCCATAACACCTTAACCAATTCCAAATCTTCTGGATGTGCTGGAGATGGCTTTATGGACTGTTTTAACTCTCTCATCATCAATACAAGATCTTGGCCAAAAATTTAAAACAACGCTGGTCGGAAATAATGTTGTAACATTGCATGAGATTGTTGAAACAATGCCGCATCAAATCTGCGCCATGATTAAAGCAAAAGGCAGTCCGGCAACATGTTGGAATGTGGGCCATTTTTGGCCAGACAGTGTATAGCGACATAAAAAAACTAGCCTAATTTATACATATCTCTGTGAGTTAAAACACCAAGGAAAAATACAGCTAATAAATTTAGGAACACAAGTTGTACAGCTCGTATGCCAATCTTAGATGATTGAGTAACAACCTCAAGCCACTAATTCCACAAATACTCTCGATGATTGATACTGCAATCAAAAGATAACAAAAATAGTTCGACAAATAAGATCAGTGCTCCACATTTACTAGGGAAGTCGTATCTTTACATTCAGTACTGTGGCCTTCATTCTTATGTAGGCCTACATACAATAGGCCAGGGATGTTCAGTGAACAGGTTAAGAATGAAAGTGACACTATAGTTAACTCCTGTATAAGTTGTTTGTGAACTAGGGACCGGTCATCCATGCCAAGATCATATTTATCTTGCCGCCCGTGGTCAAGTTAGCGGAAAATTGATTGATTGATTTATTGATTGATTGATTGGAGAGCGATGCCCGAGTTTCATCACAACACTCCTTCCTAAGCTTTGTTTATCCTGGAGTAAAAAATGAAGAGGGCACCTTATCGTGCAAGAACAATGAGCTGCTGTCAAGAATAATTCCATATTTTACTTATGCAAGGAAATACAGATTTCCCAGTCATTCCTCACTTAAAACAACACAAAGATGTGAGTGTATTATACTGAGCACAGCCTTATAAGGCCATTATCATATTGCGGGCATTCACCACACATGAGTCCTCTCTCTGTCAGTCATTCTAAGAAATTCTGAAAACCTTAAATTAAATTTATGGCAGAAGACTTCATATAAATGATAGCCCTAAACGTGAGTAGTTGATACACACCAATCAGCTAAAACCACTTACAGGTCAAGTGAATAACATTGATTATCTTGTCATAATGGCACCTTGTAAAGGTGTGGAATTTATTAAGGTAGCAAGTGGACAGACAGTTCTTGAAACTGATATGTTACAAGAAGGGATAAGCTGACTCTGAGTGCTGAGAGAACCCCACAGCCCTTAACTAATTATTAATTAATAGCGAGGTCAAAGGTCAAATCCACCAATGACCCTTCCGTTGCATACCTCCTCACAAGGAACCTGCATACCAAATTAGCAGCTGCCGTGATTAGTACTTTTGGACATATAGCCCAGACAAAATTTTCAAGTTCAAGGTCACAAGGTCAAATCCACTAATGACCCTTAATTTGCTCACCTAACCATCACAAGAGATCTGCTTATCAGATTTGGAGCTGCTGTGGGAAATACCTGTGGAAATATGGCCCAGACAAAATTTTTAGGTTCAAGGTCACTGTGCCAAGGTCAAAGGTCAAATACACTAATGGCACTTATGGTGCGCAGCCATCCCCCATAAATCTGATGGCCGACGCTTTTGGAGATATACAGCCGCCGCCCTCTCAGGCAGGACAGGATATGACACACCATCAGCCCTTAAAGCAGCGGGTTCCAACCCTGTTCTTGGAGGGCTACCATCCTGGATGTTTTCACTCTATCCCAAATGAATCATACCAAAATCCCCAGTTAGAGATCTGCTCATAAGCCAAATCAGGGGTGCTGAATTAGGATTGGAGCAAAAGCCTGCAGGATGGTAGCTCTCCAGCAACAGGGTTGGAGACTCATGCCGTAAACGGTTGTGGGGTAAAAGCAGGCAAGCCTATGGATGTGAGTCAATTTGATATGGGCCGAGTTCTGACGGCTATATGACTGAGTCGGAGTGACTCCAAAACAGCAGGTCTTGTGTGTTTTCCCGGTCATGTGTTAGTTGGTATCTACCAAAAATGGTCCAAGGAAATATGACCAAGGAATCAAAAGCAGGGTATAATATATGTATAATGTTCATTGATGTGTGGGGGGGGTGAAGGCTAGCCCATCTGGTTAGATCCTGTGGAAGAGTTATTTTAGCTCAAATTGTTGAAAATGTTAATACTGGCTACGACAGAAAAGTGTCAGCACATGCAGTACATCGCAGCCTCCTCCACACAAGGCTGCACAGCCACAGACCGGTCGCAAATGCCCATACTGACCCCTGTTCACCACCAAAGAGCTTCAGAACTGGACCATGGAGCAATGGAAAGTGGCCTGGCCTACTGATGAATCACATTCTTTATTTTTACATTACATAGATAGCTGGGTGCGTCTGTATAGTTTATCTAAGAAATAAGGCAAGCCGACGGTGGTAGTATGTTGCTCTGGGCAATGTTCTGCCAGAAAGCTCAGGTCAAGGCATTCACGTGGATACTACTTTAACACGTACCACCTATCTACACATTGTTTTTTTTTTTTTTTTTTTAAATTTGGCATCTCCAATCCCACCCGAATCTGGAATGTCCAATTGGGGAACTATGTACAAGGCTTTTCGCATATGCGGCCCCCCATTGCCAAGTCAGGACAGCGAGACAGCTCGCGGCTCTCCTCCAAAGCACGCGCCCATCACCACCACTTCTTATACACTCATTAGTCGAAACCACGCAAGCTCAGAACGAGGGCGGAGGACACCCCAACATGAACGGGCTTAGAATCTTCCTGACGAGCACCCGTCTGGCCAACAGGAGGCGCCTGAGAACTTGTTATTTACAGTGCCCTATCCCGGCAGACCCTTCCCAATTTGCATCCCTGTAGAGCATTGGCCAATTGTGAGCTACTCTGAAAAGAGCTCCCGACCACTGCTGGCTGATATGAGGCAGGGATCAAAAGAATGCTGTGATAGACACTTCTGCTTCACAAAGCGATGCTTTGCCGAGTGAGCTATCCAGCAGCTCTACCTACACATCGTTGCAGACCAAACAAATGCCTTGATGGCAACAGTATAACGTGACAGCACTGGCCTCTCTCTCTGTTTGTGAATATATTGAGGAACATGATAAAGAGTTCAAGATGTTGCCTCTAAATTCCCTGGATCTCAAATCCCTTGAGCATCTGTGGGATCTGCTGGAAGACCAAGCCCGATTCTTGCAGCTTACTGTATTTACAGGATCTGCTGCTAATGTCTTGGTGCCAGATACCACAGACTCCTTCAGAGGTGTTGTGGTGTCCATGCCTTGATGGATGGTTGACAACACAAGGGGAGTCAACATGATATTAGGTCGGTGGTTTCATTATTATCTTTGATCAGTGTAAATAGTCCAAAGAATTAAAATGGGAAGATTCAATACTAACTTTGTGCTAAGAGGCTTGCATGTGTTGTCATACTTTGACATAGTAGTAGTAACTTAAATAAGCATGCATATGTGCAGAACCGCACTTTATTTTTATTGAAAGAGACCTGAACAGCCATACTGTACTCTACTCACAAAATTGCCAGAGTTTCTTGTAGCTCTATGAGGTGCAATCTCCACTAGGAAACCTAGAAACCAACCCTCTCCCCGATATTCTATAGATCAAACATTAGAGCAATTCTCATAGTTCACTCAAATACCACAGTATAAACATATAAACTGCACATACTGGAAAGATTAATTGGCCACTTTATCAGGCAAACCTGTCAAATAATACTGTAGGCAGGACCCGGACCCCTCTAGCCCCAGAAATGCCTAAATTCTTAACAACATGTATGACATGATGATTGTTGCTGCATTCTAAACTCATTGGCTTGCATGTGGAACCAGCCTGGTATGACAAGCAATTGTGATATTATGTCCTCTCACTTAGGGACACCTTACCCGGCTGGAAGTAACCATTGGTGGGTAGGCTGTTGCCATGAATGGATGTATGTTTTACATGGTCAGCTGCAATGCTAAGGTAGGCTGTGACATTTCAAAGGCGCTCAGTTAGGACGATGCGGCCAAATGTACCAAGAAAACCTTCCCCGCATCAGTAGACCACCACCACCAGCTTGAATTCATGTTGTTAACAACAGATTCTGACCCTACCATCTGCATTTAGCCGCAGAAATCGAGATTTGTCAGACCAAGGGACATTTTTCCAATCCGCTACTGTCCAGTTCTTGTGACTGTGTGCTCCGTTTCCAGTTCTTAGCTAACACAGGTGAAACTCCTTGCTGTCTCAGCCTTTCTGCTTCTAGGTTCACCGTGTTGAGGATTCATTGATGTGTGTTTTTTTTTTCTGCAAAGCACTGTCGTAACGTGGGGTTATTTGAGTTTTTCGGGCCTCTTCCTGTCAGCTTGAAGAAGTTTGGCAGTTCTCCACTGACGCCTCATTAGCAGGGATTTTTCACTCACAGAACGGCCCCTCACTGGATGCGTTTTGCTTATGCGCTGTTCTCTGGAAACTCAAAAGACTGCTTTGCATGAAAATCCCACAAGATCAGCAGTTTCTGAGATACTTAAACCTGATGCCAGCGACAATTCCACGGTCACAGCCACTTAGATAACATTTCTTCCCAATTATCATTTTTGTATTGGACAACTGAACCTCTTGACCATGTCTTCATGTTTTCAGGCGTTGTGTTACTGCGAAATGACTGGCTGATTATAAAGTAGGTTTAAATGAGCACCAAATAAAGTGCCCACTGAGTGAACCTTTGTATCGAGATCCCATATTAACAAAAAACTCAAACCCAGAACACTGTGGAGGAAGGAAGTACTCCTCTCCTCACCCTTCCCCACCATTCTGTGTCTGTCCCTGCCAATCCCACCTCTCCCCTCCCATGGTTATCTTATGAATGTCCCTCCAAGACCCCCCTGTTTATCAGTCGTTGGTTTCGCTCCCTATTTCTGTTTCTGTGTCCAATCAGAGTGAACTTTACTGTAAAGACCAGCCCACTTAGTTCCAGTATAAACATCTAAGAGCCCATTCTGGGGGTCTCTTTCCCCTGGTGCCAGGGAAAGGGCCACAGACTTCAGCAGTTGGTTTTTGTTTGTACGATTATTTGCTCATAATTTTACAAGCACAGTAAATTTTGATAAAGGACCATTGGCTTTAATCTCTCAGCTCTACGACAATTCCAAACTTTACAGCACGCAAAATTGCTTTATTCAACAAATGAAATTACTGTTTTTTTATTTGCATCACACGTTTAGCCCAGTGAAAAGTGGTACTGGAATGTTTGTCATCACTTAAATTAACAATGGAATTTGTTTCAAGAATGGAAGTGAAGAACAAACAATTTCATCATCGTCATCATTATTATTATTATTATTATTAATACAGTCAAATGTCAGTCAGACGTTCAAACTCTTTTAAGCTACCCCAGAATGTTTGACAGCCTCTCACTCCTTCGGAGAGCATCAGTCTCAGAGCCATCGGGCACAATAGTGATATGGTTGTCAGGTGAGGCAGGGTAGTGGGTGAAGCGTGACATATTCTACTTTTTCCCGTCACTGAGCTCAAACCCACCTGTCTCTGAAGAGGAAGATGAACTACTGAGTGCCGCTAAACACAAGTTCTGGCCTTTTCACCTTCTCGAGCCTGAATGCGGAAATCTTCGCTCTTCTTCATTTGAGACAGTCTTAGAGACCCTAGATTTCTTCATTTAAATGGCGCCCAGCAGTTTATTTATTTTTTATTTTCTTCAATATTGGCTTGATTTTTTTTTTTCTTCTCCCAGCACAGGAAGGTAGAGAATGTACCCAATATTGTGGCCACCGACTGAATGTTTGTTTCATTTGAAATAACACATCGGCCCACCATTCAGCACTACTAGTAATTCAGAACGCCCTCCAATGGCCTAATTAAGACTCCTAGATAAGTGCTCCGTTCAGTACACCAGCAATTTTGCTACGACAGCGAGCAGCAATATACCTGAATATTTTGCATTTGTACGTCTGACTTGGGGCCCATAGTACTTCTTCAGTAGTCTTTGTGCATAAACCGTATCTGGCAGTGAAATGCAAATCAGCACAGAGACCTGGCATGAGAGTGCATTATGGAGTCAGAGTGCATTGCTATGATCTCAGAAGGATATGAATTTAATTTTCAAATGTCACTTAACTACACCCTGCACCTTAATGGAAAGCCGTCTGAAGTTAGAGTTTGCTCGAGGGCTGACTTTAATTTCCTGAAATTTGAGGCTCTCGGCAAATGCAAATATTTTGCTTCAAAAATAGATTTTTTTTGTCACTGATATTTTTTTTTTAAAATCAAACTACTGTATATGCAACAGCCATACAGGAGAATAATACTTCCAAGCAAAAAAATACAAAAAAGGTGCCCATTATTGCAAAATGAAGATGAGACAATGCCCACTACGATGCGAAATTGTGAATTCCCATCTTATTTTTTGATGTGAGCTTTTTGCCTTTTCTGTTCATATTCATCTTTGCATGCGACCCATATCTGTCATCACTGTTAACTTCAAAGAATTGTCCAGCATTTGCACATTAAAGCAACGCAAAAAAAAAAAAGACCTCAAATGTTTATAAATGTACGTGTGCACCGAATTGCAACATCAAAAAAAAAAAAAACCAAACATAAAAAAATATACTATATGACCACTCTCATTGAGGATTCATGGCAACAGTTCTAATATGTATTCAACCTACCTCATGCATGGAAGTTTCGCATATCCGGTCTGAAAAGGTCAGATTTTTGTGACCGCATATCTTCCACGTGGTCCAAAGTATCAGGAGGGTTACTTTCACAAAGTTGTGTGTATGCGAACTTAGTCCGCTTGAATTGTCCGGATGACATTTCAGAATACAATTATTATTCAAAAATTCTCTGACAAGGAACAAAATCTGTGAAATTCACAAATATCACTGCTTTAGATACACACAATTATGCTGTTAAATGAAACCTCTAGTCAAAATCTATAATTTGCCTAATACCTTTATACATAGAGAAAGTTGGAATATGATGGAAAACTGCAAATACAATCTAACATGAGTGATTTGAAAGCCTCTACTATAATTAAAACACTACAATAACACATTTTTTGATGCTTTGACCTCAGAATTCACTTGTGAATTAAAAATAGACATTTTCAAATGTGACGGCTTCAATAGACTCCAAAAAAACATTAGGACTAGCAATGATGTGACAAGCTGCAATCATAAGATGAAGTAAAACTGGTGATATTAAGCCCCTCAACCCAAACTCCCCCTAGGGGTAAGCACAGGTATAACAGAATTTTCAGTGACATGCCATGAGAGGTATAGAAGCCTCTTGCCTATTAATACTTAATTGAAGACCCAGGCGCTAAAAGTACTGAAGTGTTACAAAATGTCCATTTTGAGAAAATTTAGAAAATCGACTTGGGTAACATTAAAATATGTTTCCCCATCCTTCCCTCATGGAGTGTGAAAATGTGGCTTCCTTTTGAGATGGTTCAGGCCAAAATCTATTGCAAAGCACATTGTGACAAATGTGGGTGAAATGGGCTTAACAAATAAGATTTGATTTGATTTGCATGGAACCCATTCTAACATTGGCGCAAAATGCTTATTACCTTAGCAGACACATATATGCTGTTTTATGAGCTACAGAAATGAATAATCTTTGAGAGACATTTTCATATTATGTTGTCATTAATGTGGATCGGTATGCTTGATAATGCAAACATGGGCTTGCATACGCTTAGGAAAAAAAGACCAACTTATCAGCACCAGATAAAATACTTTATCATGACTAATACCACACTACCACTTCCAAATGCATGAAATATACTGTACATTGAATCCACTCCGTGGATTGTGCTACATGTCAGAAAGAAAAAACTGTTATGCCCCCCAAGCAGTATGAGGCGATTTTTATTAAGTAAATGTACTTATAGTGCAATGAATTGAACTTTTCTATTGCCTTCAGAGTATTAATTATTCATCATGAATGTGCCTGAATCACAGTATTTCCAGCTTTTGACTTAATAGCTTTTGCAGTGCAAATTGACCGCATCTGAACTGTGACAACGCAAGAGGCAGCCCCAGCAGCACTCTTTATTTAGATCATTCGGAATGCCCTTTAACTCGGTGATAAAATCAGATACAAATAGTTATTGCCCTTTTTGTCTGGCAGCCAAATTCTAGCCTGTAACCTTGCTTTATACCCAGTCTCAAGGGCCAAACATTAGACCTTTGCCAGCCTAGCACCTGGGACTCAGGAGTCCCAACCATCTGGTGAAAATCATCCATATGCTCTCGCGTTTGCAGAACAATGATTGTCTGATCTGTAGCGCAGGGTTTAAAGTCACCGCCATAGCTGTGGGGGCTTCTGAGATAAGATTGCACTCCATGCCTAAAATAATGTAATTCCTGCACATCAGATATGACCTTGTCCTCTGCAGCACTAGGGTTGGGGACTGGAGGTGATTGAAGCCTCAATACAGTGCTTGTGGTTATATATCGACCGGCAAACAGGATTTATTTTGTGGTTTGTTTTTTTAACGTGCTAGTTTGTACAATTTTCTGATCTAAATTGCACCTCTTAGCCTTGACAAAATTAACATGGCCTAATCTTAAAACTAACAAGGCAGTTGCTACTCATTTAAAGGCATTTCATCAATATTTATTATTATTGTTATTATTATTATTATTATTATTATTATTATTATTATAACAGTGCAAATTTCATTGTGAATTTCAACAACCACATTAGACAGACAGACACATCATTCACTTAGTGAGTCAACTAAAAAGCACTTGATATGACGATGCACTAGTGTAACAAACAATAGAAAATTACTTGGTAGACCATGAAGACTATGGTTGTGGAAGAATGTAGAATACTTTCATTTGTGAGGGAAAAAAACCCCTTTTAACTGACTGAAAGATCAGTAAAACTGTCCCAGAGGTAGGTGTAGATTTGTCAGAGACCCTCGGATGGAGAAAAACCCTTCTCTTCCAGGCCAATTCTAGCGCCTATTGTGTATTGTCTTGAGGAACTGCCAGCTGCAGATGGCCCTGGTACAGCCTGGAATTAATACCAGACTGTGAGGCCCATCAATGCACCATAATAGCTCCTTAACAAGATAATGTTAAGCCATTTGATGAAAATACATATAATTGAATGATAAAATGTCGTATCATTAGGTCCACAGCAATAAAATATTTCAAACATGCGTGTGCATCGGGTAGGCCAAACAAGGACATTTTCCACATAAAGTATAAATATAAAGGCTGTGCATGTGTGTGTGTGTCAGGGGGGTATTCTCTTTAGCTAGTAATTTTAGTGCCAGTCATCCACCAAACGCTAAAGCTTATGCCACCCAGTTATCTTTTTCACCGTTTGTCCCGCCTCAAACCAAGCGTCCATAACCAGTCCATCACCCCTCATTGCCTGGTCCCCTCCCCCCAAGCCAAACACACACATGCGCACACACACACACACACACACACACCCTTGTATTTCTATCGTTGTGAAGACATTACATTGACTTCCATTCATTCTTTGTGTCTCTACAGCTTTTCCCTAGTCTTAACGACTAGCACTGTATGCCTAGCTTACACCCTCATCGTAAGCTTAACCTATCCCTAATTCTAACCTTAACCCTAACCTTAGCGAATAAGTCACAATTTGCCTTTGCAGTTGTGAGACATTCGAGATTGTCCCCACTTCTCAATAATGTCTCCACTCTGTAGGAAAAAAACATTTTCTGGTTCTTACTTTGTAGCATATACAAGAACACACACACACGCACACACACGCACACATGCACACACACATACACATACACAGAGTTGGCTCAATTTAGTTCTACATTTGCAAGCTGTCATCCTATTTGATGGGGTAAAAGAAATAAATCTTGGTTATAACTTCATTGCCCTGTCGAGCTGTCACATTCCAATGCAAGTCAGGAAAGACTCAGCTTTGTTTTAAGATGGACTGCAAAATTTCAGCTATTATGGAGCACATGCAATGGGAAGCAATAGAGGTGAAGGAGTTCATATCTCCTGCTTGAATGCACCATTCAAATACTTGATAGGCAATTTCCCCACTCTGTTTATACCACCGTTAGGCTTACACAAGCTCCAGGATCCAATAATGCTCTTCTGAATTATACATCAGTTTATTATGAATATGGTAAATATCACCAATTAAATATTTAAAGTCTTCAGTTTCCCCAATCAAACCCCAAACCCCCCCCGTTCCTCAATTTTATTTTTATCTCGCTTTCATCTTTCATCAAATCAATGAGCACGTACTTGTTTTAGAATACTAATTTGGGGAAAATAAAAGAAACATTTTCTTGAAGCAATTTCATCTTTAGTTGCTAAATATGGGGGGACTCACAGCCTACAGGCTCATTTGTGTGGATATAAAAAATAATGGACCTGAAGAATGAACAATAGCGGATAACATTCATCATCAACACTTTCATAAAGCTGTGGAAATGTGAGAAAATACTTTCTTTCATTTCATAGTAGCTTCGCTTGATAAGCCTTGCAGGCTGCCAACCCACATCTCAGATTCAGGTTCCTTCGGCGGCTATTTTTTATTTCTATTCGGATAGCTTATTATCATTATTCACTCCAACATGTGAACATCACAGGTTTACATGTACAGTGCCGTGAAAAAGTATTTGCCCCCCTCCTGATTTCTTACTTTTTTGCATTTTTTTCACACTCAAATGTTTCAGATCAAACTGATTTTAATATAAGAAAAAGATAACCCGAGTAAATACAAAATGTAGTTTTTAAAGGATTTCATCTTTGAAGGGGAAAAAGCTATCCGAACCTGCCTGGCCCCATGTGAAAAAGTAATTGCCCCCCCTTGTTAAATCATGAATTAACTGTGATTAACCACATTTTTTGAGTCCAGTTTCACTAGCCACACCCAGTCCTGATTACTGCCAGACCAGTAGAACCAAAAAATCACTTCAATAGAACCTGTCTGACAAAGTGAAGTCGGCTGAAGGATCTCAAAAAGCAACATGTCATGCCGCCAAACTAAAGAAATTCAAGAACAGATGAGAAACAAAGTAAGATCATTTGTCTGGAAAGGGTTGCAAAGTCATTTTTAAGGCTTTGGTACCCCGGCGAATCACGGTGAGAGCCATTATCCACAAAAGGAGAAAACTTGGAACAGTGATGAACCTTCCCAGGAGTGCCCGGCCCACCAAAATTACTCCAAGAGCGCATCAACTACTCATCCAGGAGGTCACAAAAAAACCCATAACAACATGTGAAGAACTGCAGGCCTCAGTTGCCTCAGTTAAAGTCAGTGTTCATGATTCAACAGTAAGAAAGAGACTGGGCAAAAATGGCATCCATGGGAGAGTTCCAAGGTGAAAACCACGGCTGACCAAAAAGAACACAACATTTGCCAAAATACAAGTTTCATGATCCCCAAGACTTTTGGGAAAATATTCTGTGGATTGACGAGACATAAGTCGAACTTTTTGGAAGGTGCACGTCCCATTACATCAGGCGTAAAACTAACACAGCATTTCATAAAAAGAACATCATACCAAGAATCAAACACGATGGTGGTAGTGTGATGGTTTGGGGCTGCATTGCTGCTTCAGGGCCTGGATGACTTATCATAATTGATGGAACTATGAATTCTGCTCTCTACAGGAAAATCCTGAAGGAGAATGTCCAACCCTCAGATTGCGATCTTGAGCTCAAGTGCACTTGGGTTATGCAGCAGGACAATGATCTGAAACCCACCAGCAAGACCACCTCTGAATGGCTTAAAAAAAAAACAAAATGAAAGATTTTGGAGTAGCCTTGTCAAAGCCCGGGCTTAAATCCTATTAAGATGCAGTAGCATGACCTTAAACAGGTCGTTTACGCTCAAAACCCCTCCAATGTGGCTGAATTAAAATAATTCTGCAAAGAATAGTGAGCTAAAATTCTTCCACAGTGATGTCTAAGACTCATTGCCAATTATTGCAAACATTTGATTGCAGTTGTTGTCGCCGAGGGTGGCACAACCAGTTATTAGGATTTAGGGGGAAATTACTTTTTCACATAGGGCCAGGTAGGTTTGGATAGCTTTTTTTTTAGCTTAATAAATGAAGTCATCATTTAAAAACTGCATTTTGTATTTAGTCGGGTTGTCTTTGTTTAATACTAAAATTAGTTTGATGATCTGAGACATTTAAGCGTGACAAATATGCAAAAAGAGAAGAAATCAGGAAGGGGCAAATACTTTTTCACGGCACTGTAAGTACTGTATTGAAATTGCAATGCCATGATTTTCTTAAATCTCTGTGACTCCGCCAACCTGGTAACTGCTCCGCCATTGGTTGTCTGCTTTTTTTGGCCAACCTACTGTAATATTCCATCACTATAACTGGCATTAACATTGATTCAACGTAGGCAAAATGTTTTGTTATGTAGATTTGGAAGCGTCTCCAGCTACAGGAATCAAGCAAGCCATCACAGTTCATTGGCTTTATATATTCATGGATAAAGTGTTTCAGAACTGGAAAAAAGTAATAACACCTTGCTAGGAAGCAATAAATACAGACCAGCCTTCTCGCATTCCCTCAGATAACAGCGACCACAACCGTTATGAGCAAGCTATTCAGAGTACTCAAAAGAGATGTTTTTCTATTTCCATCAAAATTTCAAGTTGATCCAGGTTAGAGTTTATAAATACTATAGGGATGCATTATTTTCCATTTTTTAATGGCATGGACAATCAAATTTCTCTCCCACAGTGCTATGAGCTTCATCAGCTATTCAGCAGAATGCTAATGAAAAGGATAAGTCAGCGCAGGAGCTCCTAGCTCATCGCTAGCTTTCAGCTGTCTCTGGAAGGCAGGACTGGGAGACAGGCAACCAGATCTGCTGATCCCTGGAAAAATACTGAATAGCATAAAATTAATGAGCTCTGTGTTTCTTCAAGACAAATGGATCCCCAGTAGCCCATAGCTGATGGCTGTCATTGTTTCAAAAGGGTTCACTCGGTGAAGTGAGATGCTTTTGGCATCGTGTCAGAAACGGCGCTCCTGTCACCGCGCTGCCAGCTGTCTGAGTTGTGCTGATGTTCCACAGACGTGCTACAGTACTGCAGGTCTGCTAGTGAGGGACACAGACCAGCATATGATAGTGTTGATCAGCCATGCATGATAGAAGCCATTTTGCCTCAGTGGACTGTCACCTTCAAGCAAGTTACATGTTCTCCTCACTAAAAAAAAAAAAAAAACCGCGGCTGAATCTTGTATTCTCGACTGAATTTTGAACACGCGACAGAAAAGAAAATAAATCTTTTCGCTCACTCGTCTGCAACTAAATGTTTGTTTTTTCGGTTTTTTTTTTTTTCCCCCAATACAGACTGTCTCATCATGGATGACTAAACACAGACATAAAATCATATCCGTTTAAAGAGTAACTGAATCTATTCTATTCTTTAAGCGGATTAAATTCGCAGCTCACGGGTAAAACGTATCGCACAGAAATCATTTAAACTTTGTTCAGCCTCATGTGGAGTAAACAATCCTCTCCATTCAAGTATGGGAAAAAAAACATCAGAATGCCTCAGAATCTGCATATTATTAAGATTATTACAAAAAATACAACAACAATAAAGTGGTAACTGCTCCATCGTGCTGTAAAACAGTCACGCACAACTGAACCAATATTTAATTCCCAAGGAAATGCATTGGATCATTTCAGCTCAATATCACATGAATGGTGTTTGAATTTGAAACACCTTAGGAACATATATTATATACCTGTAAATTTCCTGGATAATTTAATGGGTTAGATTAATATATGAGGCCTGATTTTCCGAACGCAATGTGGAACGTGCTTCCTCTTTGACACCTGAACACGATACGCGGCAGAAACAAAAAACCTCTAAAAAAAAAAAAAAAATGCATGCAGGGATTTCAACAAAGGGACCAATAACTATGCAAATCTGTCTCTCCACTTATGCATGTCCTGACCCAAGTTGCCTGCCTCTGTAAGTGCAGAGTGGTACATTCTTTCTTACAGGCTCCCTTCTGTACAACCCCATTTCTGAAATAGTTGGGACGAAGTGTAAATCGTGAATAAAATCAAAATGCAATGACCTGCAGATCACGTGAGCTAATATGTTATTTACAATGGAACATAGATAACATTTCAAATGTTGAGACTGAGACATTTTACATTTTCATTCACACAATGAGCTTTTTTCAAATTTTCTGGCCGCAGCAGGTCTCAAAAAATTTGGGACAGGCAAAAAAAAGGGCTGAAAAAGCTATTAATATATAAGAGAATCAGCTGAAAGAACATTAAGCAAAGAATTAAGTTGACTGGCATCAGGTGTGTAACATGATTGGCTATAAAAGGGATGTCTTAGAGAGGCTGAGTCTCTCAAAAGTAAAAATGGCGAGAGGCTCTCCAACCTGTGAAGGCTTGCGTAAAAAAAATTGTGGAATACTTTAAAAACAATGTTTCTCAACATCAAATTTCGAAGGCTTTGAAGGTCTCATCATCGACAGTGCATAACATCATCAACAGATTCAGAGAGACCGGAAAAATCTAAGGGACGAGGCCAAACCTTTACTGGATGCCCGTTATCTTCGGGCCCTCAGACGCTACTGCATCACTCACCCGCATGATTCTGTCATTGACATTGATAAATTGGCCCAGGAATACTACAAAAAAACCACTGTCAGTAAAAACAGTCTGCCGTGACATCCACAGATGCCACCTAAAACTCTCTCAAGCCAAAAGGAAGCCATTGTTGAGCATGATCCAGAAGCGCCGCTGTGTTCAGTGGGCCAAGGCTCATTTAAAATGGACTGTAGCAAAGTGGCAAAGTGTCCTGTGGTCAGACGAGTCCAAATTTGACATTCTTGTTGGAAATCATGGGCGTTGCGTCCTCTGGGCTAAAGAGGAGAAAGACCACACCTCCTGTTATCAGCGTTCAGTAGCCAGAATCTCTGATGGGATGGGGATGCACTAGTGCATATGGTGTGGGACACTTGCATGTATTAAAAAGCGCCATGAATGCTGAAAGGTATATAAAGGTTTTAAAGCAACATATGCCCCCCTCCAGACGTCATCTATTCCAGGGAAGGCCTTGTGTATTTCAGCAGGACAATGCAAAACCACATACTGCAGTTATTACAACAGCATGGCTTTGTAGTAGAAGAGTCTGTGTGCTGAACTGGCCTGCCTGCAGTCCTGATCTTTCACCGATTGAGAGCATTTGGCGCATAATTAAACAAAAACTCCGTCAAAAGAGACCCAACACTCTCCAGCAGCTGGAAGCCTCAATTAAACAAGAGTGGAATCAAATTCCAAAGGATAAACTCAAGAAACTTGTCTCCTCAATGCCCAGACGCCTGCACTCTGTGTAAAAAAGAAGAGGGGATGCTACACCATGGTAAACAGGCCCTTGTCCCAACTTTTTGAGACCTGTTGCAGCCATCAAATTTGAAATGAGCTCATTTTGTGGATAAAATTTCTCAGTTTCAACATTTGCCATGTCATCTCTGGTCTATTGTGAATAAAATACTGGCTGGTGTGATTTGTAAGTCAGTGCAATTTGATTTCATTCACAATGTACACTTTGTCCCAACTATTTCGGAATTGGGGTTGTATGTCCTTAACCCTTTAACCGCCTGCTCCCTTTTGGTCAAGCACAGTTTGAGTTGCTGTATTAAATTGAGTGGTCTGTTTAACTTAGACTGATGAATCCTTCTTCAATAATCATTTGTGGTCTGTGATGCTGAAAAAAAAAATCTGACCTGTTAAGTTCAACACATCTTTCAATTAGAAATAGTGACTCAAAATGTGCTCTGCCAAAAGGTTGAGCAGGCAGTTAAAGGGTTAAAGTAACATTTTGTGGTCACAATCAAATAAAACCCAATTACCAAATAACTTTTGATTCTTAAATTACGTCACAAGCTGAGTTCTCTCTCACTCAGCCCAAATGTGCACCGGCAGTAGGGTAAAGCTGGCTCTGAGAAACTGCACTCTGGCTCCACATTTAAGCCACAGTATCATGTCAAATTTATACAGTACCTCTAATCAATCATTCTAACTTCACATTCATTGACGATACAGTGGTAACCAATAAAATATTGATACATTATTGATATTCATACCTTTAATTGTACTCAATTTTGTACAGTAGGCATAGTGCTCTCCACTGAGAGCATATGTTTTTTGGCACCTGTTGGTGGCAACATAGAAAAGTTTGGGCCTAAATTTAGAAGCGGTCCTTAGAAGTAGTATGTGCACAGAATCATGGATCAGGAAAATACGTTGTACAACAACTGCCTTGCGCAACCCCAAATCAGTGATACAAGTGCACATTTATCTACACTTGGGCCACGAAATTTCAAAGGAAAATAGCCCCTGAAATGAAACTATGCTCTACATAACCAACTGTGCTCTGTTGGGTTGTGAACTGGAACAAAGTTTCCAAATTCAGGAAAATAGCTTTAGAGACACAGATTAGTCTGAGCACATATTGTCACACCGAACTTAAGTAAGCAAGCAGCACTTCTCTTTAAGCTCCACTTTTGAACTGTGAAGGTGTGATGGTTCTGTCCTTCCGTCCCTACCCCTCCTGCTCTCTTCACCTCCCTTTCAACGAGCCACACCTGTTGTGTGTAGAGTATTTAAGAGCTGCAAGAGCTGCCCTGCGGCTGCATTCTGGCGTTTTTAGCTCCGTGTGCGTTGCTGCTGCTCCCCTGTCTGTTTTTGTCCATTTTAAAATGTATTTATTAAACATCTTTTTGGTTTTACCAGCCTGTGTGAGTGGGTCCCTTCACCCATCCATGACAGAAGGTCCATGGCATTTGCCTCCGTCAAAGCTTTTCCAAAATTTGGCCATCGCTATTCCACTAATATTAAAAGTAGGGGGCAACCAGACCAGCATGTAGCTTTCCCCGAAAAATGTCACCGGAAATTTCAGTATCATAAGGTATGATTAAGCTGACAGCAACAAGCATTATTTGTTTCACTGGTTGTTACCTGCATGTACTGTCAATAAACGATGCAGCACTGTTCAGCTCCACTGAGGAGTGCACCGCAAAAGTTTTGGAAACAACTCAATTTACATGTTTGTAAAATTCAGTTTTCATACTGTAAGGCAGGGGTCCTCAATGTTTCCCAGAAAGGGCCAGTGTGGGAGTTCCATTGCAGCCAAGCAATTACACACCTGATACTACTAATCAACCCCTAGACTCTTTGCTAATAAGCTCGATTCGTAGCATCAGGTGTGTACCTGCTTGTTTGAAATGAAAGCCTGCACCCACATTGGCCCTTTCTAGGAAAGATTGGGGACCCCTGCTGCAAGGGCACCTATGATATTATGAGGAATTTACAGAACTAGAGCTTGTATGTAATAATAATAGTAACAACAATATTTTCACATTCCAGGTGACAGCTGTAAATTAAGTTTTTAATCTAGTATTTGTCACCCTCTAATCAATTATAACTCAGGGAAAAACAAATAGAGCTATGAATGAATCCAGGTCTACGACTCCATCCAGCAACTTACAGGGCAACTCTGGTGGCACAGATCATTAGCCGCCCTTCTGGGGCAGTGTGATGCTCTGCACTGGGCAGAATGAGTAATGAGGCTGTGTTCTGGGCCAAGATGAAGCGGCACTGGAGCATTTCTCTGGGCTCTATTTGAGGAGTTTATTAGTGGGGCGGGTCGTGAGATCTTCAGCAGGTGTCGTTATCTTTCAGTTACAATATAAAAATAGGCCTATAACGGATTGGAAACGTAAAAAATAAGTCAGAGAATAACTATATACATATACAATGCTGCGTTACCATTTCAGCTGAACTGTCAACTATAAGTTAAGTGGACTCAAAACTCAAGACTTCCAAGACTCGAGGCAACAACCCTGATGCTCCTGACCAAATATGCTTGCATCATGTAGGATCACTTACATAGAACTGTTTTGTACTCATTGACAAAATTATGAATATCCAAATATTGTTGTACCTCACTGCACATAGTAACATTTACTTTACCGCGGCCAAACTTCAACAGTTATAAGCAGTCACAAGACAGTCGAGAGTTAATATCATTTGAGGCATTTACACATCAATTTTTCTCACAACAAACCCGTTTAATGTCAATGATACAGTTTAGCATGCCTTGGTGGCTGTGTCTAGGAAACACATGAACAAATAAATGTCATAATTGTGGATTTATTAAATTGGAGAATATTAAGTACAAATTTCCACATGAAGCTATGAAGAGAAAGGAAGAGCATGTCCTCACTGACCCCACACTCCTTTATGACAACGGGTGTTGTCAAGCGTCAGACCTCGTGCCTGAACACAGCAATCTGTAAGAGCAATCACAGCATAGGCAGTCCGGAGACACCTCTCCCAATTGTTGCCAATTGCTCGCACTGGGCTCTAGATCGAGTTCTCTTTGACCGATGGGCTCGTCTAAAGTGTATTCCACCAGCCACTGCAAAGCGATGATGCCAGAATAGTCACTTTCAGCTGACCATCACTCTCAGCTGCTGAAAAGACGTTTGCAGTATTGTTTGCTCAAATAAAATAAATATGGTCAGAAGTATTTCATTTTCAAAGTTTAACACAACTACTGGCTAAAAATGAAGTATTCAACTGATCACAACATAGATTTACTATCTACGCCAGCAAATAAAAGCGCTTTAAAACGTCTCATTTGTAGATTTAATTTAGCGAAATGAGCACATAAAGAACAGCTTTATAAATCTTCATAGAGGAAGAGGTCTCATCAAATAGAATACTGCCCTAAATACCAGGTTTGTGGAACTCAATGCCACTTATCAGCTTTAATGCTAATATGAATAATTCACGTAGATTTTTCAATTGCGGCTTAAGGCTTCAAAGTTAAAGCCATTTTTTAGCTCTCACCCTGAAGTCGGGCAGGATATTGCAAAGGAGCTCGTCCGTCCATCGACCTGGATAAGTGAGGATAAGTTTTTCAGAAAATTGTTTACCAAAATGAATGAAATGTTGTTTGCTTATTGCTTGTTATGACCTTGATTGGGTTTAAAAACGGGACTCCACAGTGGCGGGGGACAGTGATGATGAGGTCTTCGTTTTCAAAGATGCTTCTGATGTTTTGCCCATTCCCTGTAAACGATGAGCAATTTTTTTTTTTTTTCATTTTAACCATCACTCGGTCCATATTTTTGTCACCTTTATGACAGGTTGGACACAGAATGATTCAACCAGTTTTTTTTTTTCTTTTCTGTTAAGTAAATGTTATTTTTAATCACCCTGTCCATGGAGTTGAGAAATACCTTATAAGCCATATGTCTACCAGCTTTTGGATTATTCAGGCTGTCGGCACATTTGGAAATCAATAAAAATAAAGAAGAACTCACTGAATGAGCACATTTAAATTAAAGCTTTCCATCTGCCTATTTTCAGCTTGACGGCTGGCACTTGCTGGTGTGTGCGCCTTTCAGAGGAATTGGATGAGTCATAGTTCATGGGACGCCATTTAACCTGGGGAGCTACTGATTTAAAAGAAAATTCCAGAACCCCTTAATCACTGTACAATCCCCTCGCTTTTTGAAAAGGTGGCAAACATCAGCGAGAAGTGCCTCGCATTCATGTTGAGGCCAAAACTGATTTTTGGTAAAAAAAAAAAAAAAAAAAAGTGTAAGGGAAAAAAAAGTTATATTAAAAATTTATTTTAAAAGCTGATGAAAAACATGAAACCTGGTAAAAACCAGCGACAAGCTGCCCCCAAAGGTAACTGCAAGCCAGCGAATGTCTGACTCAACTGTACGCCAAAGAAGCAATGTGGGTGTTGGATGACAACTGTGAATTTCACAGCCAACGACTGTGTGTCTCCCTTCTGCCCACCTGCTAAGCTCCATTATTTTCACAGCAAATATTTTTATTGATGTTACCAATCCCTGTTGTGATCTCTCAGAATGGTTTTTTCGTTCGTGATCAGGCAGATTGGAGGAAAAGTGACCACAAGGTGTGATGTGTGATAGCCTCTGCTAAAATGGAATCCCCCAGCCCACTGACACACCCCGTGTGCTGATAAAATAAAAACAACACAAGGACAAGAGTGACTGGATTCTATCCAGAATGTTAAAAAACCTCATAGGGCCATGGATGAGAATGTGGCAGATTTCAATGGAAAGCCAGTCACTATTTTGCGGTACTCAACGGTTCACTCCCAGGCCAACGTAAGTAGAGAGCTGTGAAATTGTATTTGCCCTGTTCTCATTTTCTTCTATTTTTGCTTATATGTCATATTTAAATGCTTCACATCATCAATCTAATTTCAATATAAGACCGGGCCACGGTGAGTAAACACAAAATGCTGCTCTAAAATGATCATTTCAAGGTAAAGAATTATTCAAAAGCAATATCAGCATGCGAAAGAAGAAGGAAAAAAAAAAAAAAAAAAACTATGGGTCCGTCCCAATACTCACACTTCTACTCAAAACTGACGCTAGCCTTAATACTTGCATGTTCCCACGAAGAGCAAGGGTGTCCCAAACTGTAAGATGATTAAGGAAAGTACTTTTCAGGCCTTAAAATTCCCACTTAATTGTAAGGGCCGGGCGATGCTCAGTACGAACTGAGGGGAAGAATGAATTTCTCAGGATGTACTGCGAGACTTTCGACCAGGAGAAGAGAGCGGCGAAGGCATCTTCTGTTTTTAGCGTTTCTTCTCCGTTTATTCGTTCAGCGAAAAAGGATGAGGACGGCCAACGACACAGGCAACACAAACACTGGAGCCGGCATTTTAAAAATAAGTGCAAGAAGCGTACGTCAGCCGTACGCGTGATGTACGTGGACACACACGATACGCTAATTTGTATGAAGTGGCGTCCCAATTCTTAGGTGAAATTCCCTTCCCCTCAAAATCACCCCTTCGTCGTTGAGGGAAATCTTACTATTTTGTGCACTTGAAACCAAGGGTTAAGATTAAGGGAAGAGAATCGGGATTGGCCCTTAGTCTCCTGAACTTAATGAGTAGTTGTGCCACTGCAATCAAACCTTTTCGATAACTGAGAATGAATCTTTTACATCACTGAGGAGGATTTTGATCCACTGTTTTTGCAGAATTGTTTAAATTCTGTAAAATTGATCTTCATTTTTTATTCAGTTACGTGGACACAAAAATACAGAAAAAAATATTAAGAGTGAAATTTCAACCCACCCCTGTGTATTTTGGCGGCCCGTAACTTTGAATATATTCCTAGCATGTAGGTAAAATTTTGCATGGCTTTATGGAGTACATTAAAGTTATTGAACAATGTAATGTAACCAAAAAAAAAATCTGCTGAATCTGAGGGGGTTAGGTGGGAGGCACTAATTGATTTTCATGGAATGACCCAAATAGCCTCCATCAAATGAAATTCCACCTCAAAATTATTCAGTTCCTCTCATAACAGCAGTCTAATGGCATAATATCCCAAAGGTATGGCAATTTAGTTGTTAAAAAAAAAACAACTTCCTGAAAAATTATAGATATCAGAGACATAAAAAAATATATCCTACATAAATTTACATTCAGGTACCTTCCATGCAAGATATACTGGTCAACTATTGCCTCGAGCAAGCTCTCACAGAAATACAGTGATTAGAACCTGTTGATAACATACGGCGTAAAACAACAGCTGTAGTTCACAGCTATATTAAACTTTCCCCATAATTACCTGTTAATTGGCAGGTGTTTTATCCAGGAGAGAATAGTGTGAACTTTCAAATGATAATGTATAGAATCTACTGAGCCTCTAGAAAAATTAACTCAAGTGTAACAGCAATATAGGTCACATCTTCTCAACTGAGCGCATTTGAATTATGCGAGCGCATTGAAAAATACACTATCATGCCCAACCTCAGAGTCTTAAGATTATGAGCGCTCAAATGAGTACAGTTCTCAAATGAGCATTATGAGTCAAAAAAGTTGATCTGCGGTAAAATATCCTTATTGTGTGATTTCACTGTGTACCATTTAGTGCCATTTGGAAAGCCATTTTCAGAGATACTTGGATAGCGTTGTTGTTCGGCTCCTAAACAGTTGAAAATTTAAAAAATTGCTCTCAGGTGGAAAACATTTGCAGTCAAGATGTTTATGATACTGGAAATGTATCTTTTAACCTGAGCCATTTCTGATTCTCAGTCCATCAACTACAAGTTTGAGAATTTTCATTTCTTTGTGTTTGAGGCCCGTTTTGTGGACAAAGATTCTTAAAACAATCTGAAACAAGGTGCTATTCTAAATGCCACAAGTGTCTTGTTTTATATAAATAATTTCCCAATCTCTGTGATGCACAAATTTTGAATAACAAAGTCTCCAGTAGGCGAACGCATAAAATACTGCACGTACAAATAAAAATCATGAAATGAGCAAAGTGCGTAAACAATGACCAAAAGCAGTGCTTGCAACCTGAACGCATTTAAAATTCCCCTCCTTCCGCCCAAAATTCGGTCGTTCATTAACGAGAAGCAGCAGGGTGCCCCACATTGTGCCAGCGCCTTATTATGAATGGCGACGTAATTTGCCGGTTTACTCGGAAGCGGTCTTTAATAAATGCGTGTAATCCTGAGAGTACAGCTGTGTTCGCCATCCCCCACGGAGACGACAAAAGTTCAGCTGACCTTTAAAGTACAGCTTGACATCATTAGCTTGCTGCCTTTCCTCTCCTGCCCGCCATGACATATCGTACAGAAGTCCGGGCTTCATTCTCATTACAGAGCGCACAATATTTACCAATACTTCTCAAGCATCCGCGCAATCGCGGGGAAAATGCGGGCTTCTAATTTCATCCAGGTCCGCGGGTTATCTAAACCACCGCTGCGCTGCAAAAATAAAGGGTGATCAAAAATAATCTGCCCAATAGCCAATGCAGGAAGACATCACACCCCGTGCGACTCCTGCTGTCTATCACAGGCTCCCTGGCCATTTATAATTGTGTTTGTGCTGCCCTCTCCGTAAATGAAACCCCGAGGGTCCTGTTCTAGCGCTCACTTATTCTCCCGTCTTCCACACTCTCTCCCGGTGCTGGCCATCTCTTTTCATTTTCCCAGCCTGTCAACAAAAAAAAGGCAAGTTCCATCCAGTATTTGGAGGTAATCTGCAGACTGTCTAGTTTTATTATAAAGTATGCATTGAAAAACTGCGACATCCGAAGTAGTTAATCTGCATAATGTGGAAAGCGTGTTCTTTTTTTTTTTTTTTTTTGCATCATTAAAAGACTATGGTGGCTCAGAAACACAGGTTTGACCCTGTCCAATCCTGGTAATTCCATAATGGTGTTTCTCTTCTATAATACAGGCTTTTGTTAATCTATTTATTTCTCTGTGAGTGAGGTACTGTGAGGTACTCCCCCAGAAAATGTTGAAATTTAAGAAGTTATTTCAATGCTGATGCAGGACAGAAGGGAAATATTTGAGTTGTCGTGAAAAAGAGCTCAGGTCAACAAATCAATTCCTAACAAAATACTTGGCTTATACTGTACCTTGGCTAATTTTTGCCTTAAATGAGAGTTAACTAATTGAGGCGATGTCTACTCTCGAACAGGCTTCGCCTATTCTTCAGCAAGACCGCTGAACACCACACACACGGGTATCCATGACAGGCCAATGAGCATGAGAGCTGGATCCCTGATCAGACCACCCTGACTGTCACAGTCCTCAACAAAGAAATCATTCCTCAGTCTGAACAAATTCGCAAAGGTGCTTCACTATGAGTAAATTACTCTCTAAGAGCGCTATTCAAGTTAGTAGTATGCGGTAAAAACACCTCTGTTACTTAGAAAGATGCACGTAGGAAATAACCATCAAACATAAAACACATTTTGACGTACATTTGCTTCTATCTATAAGTAGAAACAGAGATAAGAAATTGTTGAACGAGATCAATTGAAATAATATTTTTTGGGTCTTCACGTAATCCTCTTATTTGATTTGTACATAATTAGCAAACTGGATTAGTAACCAAAATGATCCTTTGGATTTCTTGGATTATCAGAAAAATGACAGGGGTGGACAGTGCACTGGGCGTTTATACCAGCCTACACACTCAAGCAACTGCCCCAAGCTCAGTGACTGTACAATAACTCATAGATGTTGACTTCAAACTCGCAGAGCATATTTTAACATATCTGCAATCGCCCTGTACCAGTCACAAGTTCCAAATTAGGGCTTGTACTACCTATACTACGTTTTTATTATAATTAGAATGTAGGCCACATACATGCCAAATGAACACACTCAGGCATAAAATACATAAATCCTAACCAGCTCATTATTGACCAGTCCAGTTGAGCTTCACTAGTGTTAAAGAACACGCCGGCTTCATACGTCTTTCTTTATCCTGTTCCCACTGGATGTTAAACCTGTGGAGGTCTTGAAAAAAATTTACAGGATCCACAAATCTGGGCTAAGTGGCTTTGACCTATACTTTTGTCCAGGCTGTCAACAGGCAAGTTTAAATGCATGTAATCTGTAAGGGTAACTGATTCCCTCAGGAAGGAAGGCATTAATGGTCACTTACAAAGAGATGTCTTTATTAGAACTCGGAAAAAGAGTCATTTGATCTTATACTTCCAACTGAAACAAGATCAAAATCAGGGTCCATCAGAAACGCTTCCTTGGCCACAACACTCAATCTGCTCAGCTCCAAACTCTACCACAACTGACAACAGAGAGTAAAATGTGCTATCTGAGGCTTTAACAGGAAATTACAAGAACGCTTTGGTTTTCTACACTCCAAAGGGAAGGGAAAAAAATGTCACCTGTTACAAAAAAGAACTTTGCAGTCCGCGCACATTTCTCTTCAAGCATAGTGTGCTCAATCAGCCACTTAGTGACACAGACAAACTCCAGGTTGCTCAGCCGCGTACACACCAAAAAATATGGAACAAGTCATCAATAAAGCAAGAGCGTGAAGGCTTTTAGAAGGGGAAATTTGAGCCAGCTTGGAGCTGTACACCACACCAAACCCCCGCATTTTTTCAACTCTGACACTTAATATTCGTAGTGGATGGTAGGCCCAGGATAAAACACAGTAATAGCATGGATTCCCTGTTGGATATCTGCAGAATACAAAAATTGGCTGTGGACATTGGCTAAGACCGTATTGGCTTCATGGAATCCCAATATCATTTTAATTGGGAAAAAGAACAAAAGATGGCTAGAAATCTGTTCTGTGCCTTCCTTTTTCAAAAAAAAAAAAAGACAAAGAAACTGAATGTGATTGTTTGCTCAAATGTATGGATTTATTTTCAAACAAGAGGTTGGCTATGGTTTGGGGGAAGCGTGAAAAGATTGGAGGAAATCTGCACAATGTCAGTCAGTTTATAATTGCATAAAAATATTTATTGGAGCTTATCTCTTTGTAAAATACTTCCCAAAGAAATTGAATTGTTTTGCCAGAAATTTTTCTTACTTGAAATAAGAAAA
Organism: Gymnothorax reevesii; assembly: GCA_029721435.1. Lineage (NCBI taxonomy): Eukaryota > Metazoa > Chordata > Actinopteri > Anguilliformes > Muraenidae > Gymnothorax > Gymnothorax reevesii. The sequence goes on from CM056592.1 coordinate 10,696,212, forward strand.
GTTCACTTTCATAATACTCCTAGTTTCAAAGATATAGGGACGCTGTGTAAAATGTTTATAAAAACACAATGCAATGATTTGCAAATCACTTTAACCATTAATTTTATTGAAAATTGTACACAGACAACACATTAGAACTGATATATTTTAATATCTGCTGATTTTGAATTTGATGTCAGCAACACAGTTCAAAAAAATTGGGACAAAAGTCTTCATACAGTAGATAGACTAACTACAAAGTCCAGGTTTAATTGAGCATGTATGCTGAGGACGATGCAAAAATTACTCATAAAATAGTCATCACTTTATCATACATCAGCGGCTAATATTTGTCTAATTTTCACTGGTCTTCAAACTCCAAAGGAAATACAGAAAACATTGGGTTGAAAGAACCTTCTAGCATCTTGAAAAGTATTCCTTGGGGTGAAAAGTTCTAGGTACTTTTGAGCGGAAATTGGGCTACGGTGGAGCTTTCATACCACTGACTTCTTGAGCAAATCACCTTGATTTAACTGTGTAAACATGGAGGTGAGATATATTGCCTGGACTAATGGGAAAATCCTACATAAATCAACCAATTACATATGAGGAAACGCTCCTTTGTTTCTGATTTTCGATTAGTCTTGCAGGTAATGTAGCCTCACACATCGCCGTTTGGTCAATTGAAGATGTCAATATCAAAAGTCACCTGGTATAGCTGATTATTTCCTTTTTAATCTTCAGATCGCAAAGGCTGTCTTATCAGTGCATGCTCAGATATAAAATTGACATTTTCGGGTCCTTCTCAAGGTTGTTTGTTGTTACCCTTTTCAAACAGCTTTACCCTAATGTTTGTGAAAATTGTCTCTGAAGATAAGCATTTGACCACATTTGCAGATGACCTCAGAACCACCAGTTGTTTCAAAAGGTGTATAATTATTAGTAACATAGTTAATATAAATCTACATTAAAATTGATATAAACTAAATAATGACTGGTGAATAGTAAAGCCACTAGTTAACCTATTTTAAGATTTATCTTAGAGGATTCAGGTCAAAACATGTCCACTTATTGATTTGTAAGCATAAAATACAATACGCCTCCCTTTAGACGCTTTCCAGGGCCTGTCCCAATAGGAGGAGCCCTGAGGAAGGCCCAGGACACGCTGGAGGGATTATATCTCCCGGCTGGCCAGGGAACAACCTGGGGTCCCCCAGGTAGAGTTGAGAGGAAGTAGCTGGGGAGGGGGTGCTTAGGCCTCTCTGCTTAGTCTGTTGCCCCGCGACCCGGCCCTGGATAAGCGGGATAAGATGGATGGATGGAAGTGGATGCACTTGCAACTCATATAAGATTAAAAGAATAAATATTCTCCAAGTTATATTGAGAGCACGCCCAGAAGATGCCAGCAAGCTAGCTCCCAACTGCACCATCACCGAGCAGCCCTCGCATACAGTCAAAAATGTAGATTCAAGATAAGCCCACTGGTGTCCCCCCCGAGTACCAGTGTAACTGAAATAAATCACAGAACTGCAAATAGGATGGGTGGTTCGACCAATTATCCATGTCACAGGCGGAGAATGAAAATCGAACCCACTCTGTTTCAGCTGAAGAGAAGAGAATTGTGACAGCCAGATTATAATGACACTGCCATTAGAACGCTCTCCTTTAAGGAACAACAGGGGACTAAATTTCTTCCCAGTGATAAAGCGTAATGGAGTTCATCCTTCCCATCACTCCAGCAGCAATAACGGCAGCTTTTTACAGAATTAATTCAACCAGCCCGGCGTAAATAACTCAGTTCAGGGGAACGTATATCCATTTTTTTTTTTCCAAAATGCTTCAATTTAAATAATCACTTCAGGCTGATTTATTGTAACGCACTGCTCAGCATTCTGCATTCGGCTAATGTACTGCCAATGTAATTATTCTCCTCCGGTGGAAATAACTGGTTTTAATCAAAATGGCAAGTTTAATGAAGAAGGCTGATGTATTACTTTTGCCTCCGTAGAATTAAAACGAGACTTGCGTAACTCGATCGGCGCATGGTGATGCGCGGTCCCCGCGCATCGCTGTCTGAATATTAACGACTGCGATACTGATCGCATTGTTCAGCCGATCGCTTTGAAAACATCTGAATTTTGCTTATCCTGTGGGGATCTGGTGTACGCTGCACATGGTAATTTAAAATGCGATTGTTAACTCTGCGACCTTGGTTATCTGAATGACAGATATCGTCGGAGGAATAGCAGGGACCAATTTCATGCTGGGGAAGCACTTCAAGAATGCCACACGAAATTCTAAGAAAGAGGAGGCACTGCTGTAACGCTCGAGCTGAGAATCAGCATGAGTCGCTAAGTAGAAAGGATTCCAATCATTGGATGTCCACCCGTGGACTGAGGCACAGTTAAGGAAAGACAATAACGGCTGAAATCCTTCGCGAGATAAATAAGGATTGTGCAAATTGCTCTCAGAAGTGGAATTGGTAAACAGTGTCACGGTAGTACAGGGATGTGACAGGTCTTGTAGGGATGTGACAGGTCTTGTGGCGATGCCTCAGGCAATCAAGAGGCTTACCACAGAGGTCAAATGACATCATAACCATACAAAGCTGTGACGGTACTGGCCCTTTGGCCGATGATGAATGCTCTTGCAGCCTTGCTGTCAATCTAGATGAGCACATTTAGGGCTGAATGTGAGGTCTTCCGCCGAAATGCGCATATATTGCAGAACCCTTTGGGATGAGAGGTGGATGGGAGCACCAGTACACCCCCCACCCACCTCGTGCCCCCCCACTTTTTAATTAAATTGGCCGTGATGATGCCCCCACCAGTGAAGAGTACAGGAGAATCTTCGGTAAACCACAGACTTTTCATACAAGATGTCCGCAGGTGGAAAGCCCTCATCGCGGAGGTGGATGTAAAGCTAAATGGAAGGTTGGCCCTGAATGACCTACGACCTTAATAACTGTCATTTGTTTCCACGGCCAGAGATACACAGGCCAGTAAAGTTATTATTCATTTATTTTCATTCCAAACATCCTCTAAAAGACAAAAAAAAGCAGGCCATTGCTGGACTTGCCTTCTGTCAGCAAACTGAAAGAGCTTGACGCAAATCACTCGAAATACACATTTTTGGGTTGTTTTGAAATGGCCTTCAGCCCAGGAGACAAATCGATTAGTTTGAATACAAAATCCTAAACTCAAAGTGACTCTAATTCATGATCCAGCATAGAGTATTTGCAATATTTTGCCCCAAACTGATGGCAATCACTTCCACTATAAGTAAAAGACTATTTGCCCTTCGGAATAAATGCCAAACTATTATATGCACTTTGGATAAAAAGTCAGACTATGTGCACTTCGGACAAAGAGTCTCATAGAGAAAGCATACAGCATAAACTGCAGCAGGAACATGCGGAGACATGAATACTAAACACACTATGTTATTCGTTTATACAGTGAATTTATAGATTGCATTGTTGATTTTAGAAACACACTAGCAAATGTATATTGACATAAGAAATCTAACACCGTAAAATGCCAATGTTACCTCAACTTTGGGAAACCACTTTGGCCCTAAAGATGTGTCTGGACATAATTAATATTTGATTTTCTTAAACCAGTTTTGGACTCAAGAGTCCTGACATCAGCAATGAACTTATACAACACTCCTCCATAGTGCCATAGACCATCATACATGTCTGGTCACCTAGCCGAGCGGATTTCTTTGTTGAGCAAGAGTGAGGTCCAATCCACAATGAGCATGGCAATTTCTAACAGTTTGGGCAGAAATGTGGGGACTGTGGAGACCAACTGTCTCATCAGCAGTGGCAGTCTCAGTTGGTAACAGAGATGGAGAGCCCGGACATTGTGGTCTTGGGCGAGGGTCGTCACGCGTGGTCTTCGTCACGCATGTGTGAAATTCCCTGTCATGCCTAACTCTTCAAAACGGTGTCTTTGGTGACCTATTGTTCAAACATGGATATTAAGAGCCCTTGCGACCGCCATGAGAGACATTCTTGCATTGAGCGTGCCAATTTCACACTCCCTGACGTTTCAGTCATCTGCAGAATTTTGAAAAATGGCTGAACTGGGATGTTTGGGGTGGCCTTTTAATGACCAGAGGAGAGGGTGCGCTTGGGCTGACAATGTTGGGTGAGCAACAAGTTAAACCACAACACCAGCCACGCAGAAATGTTGGATGCAGGATAATGCACATGATATCTATTCTGATTGTAGGACATATAAACGTTTACATTTCGGACATACAAATGTGCGCAATCACTCTCATGTAACCAGAATGTTCAAATAATTCAATCCATGTAATTTCAATCCAAATAAATAAAAAAGAAAAAGTGTGCATGTACTGTGGGATTGCTAGCATCTCAGGAAAACATTTTACAGTGCGGTCATCCCCGAAACACTGCACACCAGGTCTTGAGCAGGAATGAAATTATAACTACAGTAAAATATAATTGCATGACCATGATGACAAACCTTAAATAATGCTCTTATAATTAACTAAGACTGGGGAAATTAATTCAGCGGCTGTCTACTTACCTTTCCTGACGGCATGTACAGCACTGAAAATACAGATAAATAGATATATCAGAAGTGGGGACAAAATATCGTGCAGATAATTTTTTTTTTCCTCTTTGCATTTCAATGCACTGATGCGCCCATTAACAAAACAAAATCTTCAGTGATTTATCTAGGGACTGCAGCCGGCTGAACTAGCTATAATAACCAGTGAATTATTTCTATGGCATCCGAAAAATGTGTCAGTATAATTTTTGGAGGACAGAACAGGATTCTGCGGCCATGAGCTTTGCGTCGACACAAAGAAGTGGGAGGCACAAGTACTAAAGCGAACATTTTGCCGTCTCGACATCTATAAATTCTTCCGTCTCCTGGAAGGCTTACATGTTTGCATTTCATCAGACGAATGAGGAGCCAATTTTATGCAGGTATCTGGCTTTGATATTTATTGCAAAGCAGAAACCGTTGTTTGCTTCCGCAGATGCAGCCGTGCAGTTAATTTCAACGAATTCTCATCACATCATCCAAAATATACATAAAATAAATCATTTCCTGGTTTTTTTTATGAAGGAGGTACACTGGCATTTTCTCATTTAATATGAAAGCGAGGATAAAATCCGATTAAGACATGACAATGTGGTTCAAATGAGGGCGCATTCACATGTAGGTGTTGGGCAACATGGTGGGACTGAATTTAACAGGCTGTCTGATGTTAAGCGTGAACCATGAAATGAAAGGGTGGTTGTTAAACACGATGCTCTGGGTAAACAGTATGTAGTCTCCAATGAAGCATATTGGAGCAGCACTAAAATATTTCAATAAACCTGATCAACTTCCAGCAAGCTCGTCTCTGCTGTTTCCATGGCAACAAAAAACAGTCCCCCAGTACAAGTTTCTAATCACCCACTCAAAATTAAAAATCATGACACATTCTGAAAGAGAGAGAGAGAGAGAGGGAGAGAGAGAGAGGGAGTAAGAGAGAACAGATGGCTTTGCTGAAAAAAGTTCTAATATATTGATCAAAACTCGACATCCAATATTTTGTTATAAACATAACAAGCGTCATTCCTCCAAAATACATCCAAATCCCTGTCGGATCCTTAATTGGTGCTAAATAGCTTATGTTCAGGAGAAGGACCACACCTCAAATGCCCCGTCTCCTCATACTATACTATACTATACTATAAAAGCCTTCCTCCCCACATGACCTGACCATATACTACAAAGCAGGTTCAACAGCCATGCTTTCTTTGCATGGTCTGGCTCGAGAAACCTTACACTCACGATCAAAGATACCATAAGTTAGCATGGCCGGTCAACAGAAAGCCACCATCAGGCAAACCCAGTGATCTCGCTTCGTAGTTCACCCCTCTGTTCTGGAACATTTTTGTTCACGAGCGTGATCTTCCCACCCCAGTCTGTCTGAGCCTCTGTTCATCTGCCTCTCTACGACAGGGTTCAGGAGGTTCACCGAGCCTGGGAGCTGCAATCCTTAACCAAAGTCTTCCCCACATTACAGACCCATTCCAATGATTTCTATAGCCATTAGTCCAACTACAGTTTACTATATTCAGTTGTAAACGTCAGCTTTATAAACATTACTTGAATTCACTTGACCGTTTTGATAGTGTGGTTCTTAGCTAGTGGATTGAAAATCTAATAAAAGCACTGGGTATGCAAAGGGAATCATGCAAAATATATCCAACAAAAAATGTTAAGGACCACTGCGTTTTTTTCTCTATTATTTTATCTTGTTCTTAGCTTCCCAAGACTTTGTCAAGTTGTGGTGAGAGCAAACAGAGGTCATCCAAGATATTAAAATGACTTTGAACATCGTTTGATGCTTTGATTCAATGATCTGGCCTGTTCTGGCCTTTCCTGTGTGATACCCCGTATTAGGAAAGTAAAATAATTTGATGTTTGCTGTTTTGATGCATTTCGTGTCCTGGATAAACACCAATAACGTAAAAAGCACTTGGGATTTACATACAGTTTTTTAAGTTTTGCATAATCAGGTCAAAATGCACTGTTTACACATTTTACTATGACCGGTCATCTATGGCCAAATCTAACTACAGCTACATGATTTGAAATTCCGAGTGGGAAAAAAAATTATTTAGATTTTTGATCGTTTAGTTAAGAGTTGCACAACACAGACCTCCCGTTTTCATTGATGCGATAATACTGCATTTATTTGCTAAAACAATGTTGACGACCATGTCTTATTTGACATAGCAAGTTGAGTTGTGCAATAGGCCGAGTCGTAGAGGCATAATGATCCCACGAGACCTGAGGGTTCAGTCAGAGTCCTAGATGGACCTTTAAAAAAAAGCTAATCCTCTGACTAAATGATAGGTAAGCGAAGTTGAAGTCAATACAAAGAGTTGATTGCTATTGCCTTTGCTTTCCATAGCTTCATACGCCCCAAAGGCTGATCTCCAATGCCTGCACACAGCTGACCTTATGTGACCTTGATCTTTGCTACCATGACCTCTAAGACCTAATTAGATTGTGTAACCTCTGTGGGGAGTTATCATGTCTGATTTGGTCAATATCTGTGGGCTCCTTTAGTATATATCGTGCACACAAGATATGTATGATGGATGGATGGATGGACGGGCGGACTGACAACTCGAAAACAACATCCCTCCCGCCCATTGTATAGGGTGGACTCATAATCCCTGACATTTAAACAGTCAGTATATTTACACATGCATACTGGAGGAGAAAGGAACGGGCAGACATATGTACAACGTCCCGTTAATGTTGTTAAAGCATGATTAAGATGTGTGTGCAGGCAAGCAGGTGCTATCGCACATTCTTTGACACTTAGCTGTAAAATATTTTGGACAAAAACATGTTTTTTTTTTTCCCGTCTCCTTTAGACTCAGAACTTAAAGTGTTCAAATTTACAGTAAAACTGGCCAAAGCGCTAATTCTCACCTTTAAAAAAATGGACTATGTTCTGGACTATGGTGTTACAGGTGTTCCTGATTATTCAGACAAATTAAATAGCTTCCTTGATACAGACCTAAAGCACTGGTAGTTGATGTCATGCAGACGTGATAAAACCAGCGCCTTTTCAGCATGAAACTGAGAGCACCATTGATTCAGTGCCATTCTTTACAGCGTAATTGTTACTTGCGCTCATTGGGGACTCTCCCACTGAGGCCTTTCATGGCTATAACAATGATAAGAAAATGAATCTCTTGAATCTCTGTGTAACAGCGAATCATAGTTTTCAAGTTGCTCTCCAATACCTAACTGTGGTTACACTGATATAGAGGGAAATCTAAAATTTCCTACTCATCAGAATGTCCTCCAAAACACACCCAGCTTTAAACACATTTTAAACAGGATTCATCTGAAAGGGGTTGGCACTCTGTCTCGTGTTATTTTATAGCGTGGTGAATGCGCAGGTCAAAAGTTGTCCTCAAGAGCGTTTTGGAGCTGTTACGATTGTCTATTTGAGGAGTTTTGAAGGCGTGCAAGACCTGCACCGTTCATTTTCATCATATTCGCTGAGCAACTTGCCCCCACCCCAAAATCTCAAAACAACAGGCGCGGATAACTAAAGGTAATGTACCTACTCATATGACTATAGGAATTATAGCAAAAGGCTAATTTGCCAAAATTTTGAAATATCCCTTTAAGCTCTTAAAAAGCTCTCGTCTATGAAGACACGGAAGCAAAAGCAGCTCTCCATGTTAACATGATTTTAGTTAGTGTCACAGTCATAGGAATACATAAACAATACAGAGGAGTCCATTTTAGACAGCTTTTATTTATCATCTGATTTTACTATGGTGAAATGCTACAATCACAGCAGGAAGGTGGGGAAGATATTGAAGTGGAAATTAGACACCAGGACAAAAGTGATGGTGGTTGGAGAGGGTACGTCCCCAAGATGCTACGTCCTGCCGGCGTGACAGTGTGGACCAGAAGCATCTAGAATACCAGCTTGGTCCCTGACCCTCCAAGGCTATTTATATGTCAAATGATAGGACCCCCACTTTCTAGATTGGGACCCCCACACAACACATATGAGTATCAATGGGTTTAAAAACATCCTCTCTGAAGCCCAGCATAATCCTGTTCCAGGTTAACGGCTGGAGGACCACATGCACACACAAGCATGCTGTCACTTTCTCAATGTCCCATTCTAACATCATCTAGATGCAGCTATTTAAGTTCTATTTATGGCTATAATGATGATGCAACTGGCCATCTTCTGCTTAAGGCGCCATATTGCTAAATTGATATTAGGCCTGTTCCTCATATGATTCATCTTCAAAAGCCCCGAGAGATGACAGAGCATTTTAATATATTAAGACTGGAATGGCCATAAATACTGCATGAAAATAATGCAACTAATAAATAGAAGAACAGCAGGTGTGAACTGTTAGGAAGACGTATTCTCCTTCAGACACACATAATGATTCTGCTCTGCAGAACAGATTAAATTTATGCAGAAAAGCGCAAGATGAAAAGCTGGAGCCCCTGTCAGGAATTACACGCCGTCAGAGATCATCTGTCTGCTTTGTTGTATTAAGTCTGTACTTAAAATAAAAATGCTAAAGTGAGTCTCTCACTGAAAGCGTGTTATTTAAGAACTTTCAAGATCACAGTTGGACATAAACATGCACCAAAGGCAGAAAATTGAGAGGTCTTTATTTCCTCTGCGGAAAGATTAAGTAATGTATCATTATGTCGTTACAGGTGATCGTACATGAACGGGCCTGGTAGCCTAAAAGGCAAAAAATGAAGACTGCTACTGTTGTTGTGGACAGATAAAAGATACCCTGCCCACCCGCTCCTGCCCTATATCCGCGCCCCCACAATCACATTTTAAACATTCTGCCACCTTATGGTTTATTTTTTTTATTATTTATTTTCCCTTTTTTATCCATCCTGAACATTGAAAAACTGTTTAGCCCACCGCAAAATGACCTCCTCCCATTGACTCAAGAGGAAGATGCCGTGACATGTCATTCCTCTGACTCACATGACAACTAGCCCCCGCTGAATTTTGCCACCTTTCAGCCATTTTTCTATAAGTATAGAAGTACCGCAAAACACAGACCTGCAGGCCCGCGAAGTGTGAAGTGCTTATTGCAAGACAAAACAGCAAAAGCACTGAGAATTATTTTAAAAAAATAATATTCATTTCTATGTGATACTGATTTGATTAGATAGTCTGTAGGTAATTTTTATACAAATAACATGTTTTCTTGTTTGCTGTCTGTATTGACAGCAGTATATAAGACAGGTAATGTGGGGAAAAATGCAGGTAAATTTAGCTCCTCCCACCGCTTCTAATAGCATTGGCAAGAATCCAACACGCCCGAGCAAAATTAACCAATCAGAACCAGAGGGAGTTTGTGACTAAGTTTCAAGAACTTCACAAGCACACGCTGTTCAATTGCATGTGAACGCCTGCCACAGAAGCATTTAAACAAAACATATGAACAAAAAGAGCATTGAAAGCATTCCAAAAATTTAGAAACAATGTGTGTGTTACTGCCAGGAGAGCCTACTGCTGTTAATGTGTGGTAATGTGTGTGTAATGTTGCTTTGGTTAAATAAATTAATTAATAAATAAAAGTCTGAAGGCAGCGATAACGTTGGCAATCAATTTGACAGTCAATCTATACCACGAAAGTGATGCTAGTATTACAACCGCAATTCCAAAATAGTTGGGACAAAGTGTAAATTGTGAATAAAATCAAGAGGCAATGACTTTCAAATCACACTTGCCAGTATTTTATTCACAATAGAACAGAAATAATATAGCAAATGTTGAAACTGAGAAATTTGACATTTTTATCCACAAAATGAGCTCATTTCAAATTTGATGGCCGCAACAGGTCTCAAAAAAGTTGGGACAGGGGCCTGTTCACCCTGGTGTAGCATCCCCTCTTTTTTTTAACGCAGAGTGGTGGCATCTGGGCATTGAGAAGACCAGTTTCTTGAGTTAAGCCATTGTAATTTGACCCCACTCTTGTTTAATAAAGGCTTCCAGCTGATGAAGAGTTTTGGATCTCCTTTGACGGACTTTTCATTTTATTATGTGCCAAATGTTCTCAATCGGTGAAAGATCAGGACTGCAGTCAGGCCAGTTCAGCACATGGACTCTTCTATTACGAAGCCATGCTGTTGTAATAGCTGCAGTATGTGGTTTTGCATTGTCCTGCTGAAATACACAAGGCCTCCCCTGGAATAGATGTCACCTGGAAGGGAGCACATGTTGCTCTAAAACCTTTATATACCTTTCAGTATTTATGGTGCTTTTTAAAACATGCAAGTGTCCCACACCATATGCATTAATGCATCCCCATCCCATTAGAGATGCTGGCTTGTGAACTGAACGCTGATAACAGGAGGGGTGGTCTTTCTCCTCTTTAGCCCGGAGGACACAACGCCCATAATTTCCAACATCTGTGGCATCTGTGGATGGCACAGCGGACTGTGTTTACAGACAATGATTTCTTGAAGTATTCCTGGGCCCATTTAGTAATGTAAAAGACAGAATCATGCCGGTGAGTGATGCAGTGACGTCTGAGGGCCCGAAGATAACAGACATCCAGGAAAGGTCTTAGGCCTTGTCCCTGATCCACAGAGAATTTTTCCAGTTTCTCTGAATCTTTTCATGATGTTATGCACTGTCGAGGATGAGACCTTCAAAGCCTTTGCAATTTGACATTGAGGAACATTGTTTTTGAAGTATTCCACAATTTTTTTTACACAAGCCTTCACAGGTTGGAGAGCCTCTGGCCATCTTTACTTTTGAGAGACTCTCTAAGACATCCCTTTTATAGCCAATCATGTTACACACCTGATGCCAGTTAACTTAATTACTTGCTAAATGTTGTTTCAGCGGATTCTTTTTTGTACATTAATTGCTTTTTTAGCCCTTTTCTGCCTGTGTCCCAAATGTTTTGAGATCCTGTTGCAGCCATGAAATTTGAAATCAGTTCATTTTGTGGATAAACATGTAAAATGTCTCAGTTTCAACATTTGAAATGTTTTCTATGTTCTATTGTACATAACATATTGGCTCATGTGATCCAAAAGTCATTGCATTTTGATTTTATTCACAATTTACACTTTGTCCCAACTACTTTGGAATTGGGGTAATGTTTTTTTAAGTCAATCTGTGTGCGTGTGTGTGTGCGCGCGTGAGTGTCATCAGGGCAAACTACAGCAAAACTACTCTCAAACTACTTTGTACAACGTATCACTGAGGTCGTTTTGAGTATTTTTGCAGGTGTTTACTTATGTGTGGGTGTCTATTTGTGGACAACTCCTGTGTGCAGGACAGCACTGCAACCTATTTCAGATGAAGTCATGAAACACTGCAAGGGAGTAGCTGGGGTGAAAAGGAAGGCTGAGTTAAAAGATGGGAGTGGTGTGAGTAAGCATTCGCAGAACGTGTCATAATGAGGACCGTTATACTCTAAACAATACCAGCATTACTGTCGCAGCTGGCGCGATCCTAGATGGTCTCTATCTTCCACATATTATTGATCTGGAGCATGGCCACAATTTCTAGTGAAACGATTTTGGTTTTGTGTCATAAATTCACACCGCTGTTAAGACCTTGTGTGGGCACGAAATGATGTGTGAAAAAGTATCGGGAAAATTACGTCTCTTGGGTCAATAAGAGATGTAGGTTTTTTATTTTTATTTATTTTTAAATACAGGATGATTTCACATTATAGGGGACTGGTGGCAACTCTATAGCTGAACACATTATACTTTTATTTTTAAACTGAAACCCTTGATTCTTGCATTCAGGTTCATCTCAGTGCTCATATGTAGCATAAAGTTAATGTTGCAAAGTGATGGGAAAACAAACAAATAAAAAATGCTTGAAAAAAAAAGCGTATTGCCTTTGCACCCTGAAAGGAAGTCCACTCAAGTGTCAGGATTCAGGTATTGGGGAGAAATTCATTTAAAAGCATTGAAGGGTAAAATAATCTGCAGTAACTCAGTAATCTCCATGGGTTGCCTGGGATACTTTCTCCCATACCCAGATTTTTTATTTTTCCAACAAAGCACTATCCAGCATAAATCTCACTTCAAAGCATGTGTGCAGGATTTATTTCCTTGCGATATTCCCATGTTCACAATCTATAAAATGAATAAGGCTTCACGGCTAAAGAAGCTTTTGTTTCTTGTTTTATTTCCTAACATTTCGCCAACTTGAATAATTTTAAGAGAATCAGGGACAATAAATTCAGTCCAGTTTGAGGGTAAATAAAAATATAGGTGTATTTTTATAACTAACCCTTCCTGATATCTCAATCTTAGGGTAAATGTCAAAATTCAGTACGATCGCAAAGCTCCATTTCCGGCAGCCATTTCATTAGTGAACTAATAACATGCTATGTCACCTTATACGTCAGTACTGCATATGTTAATGTGCTAATTCTATACAGAAGAAACAATATATTTACAGCTGGAGAAGCTAAAATATTTATAATACCCAGTTGTCATACTATCTGGTATATCGAGAGTTCAATTTTTAGCTTGATAACAGGCGAAGAGAAATGGCTTTCTCTCGAACCTTATCAATTTCTGCTTTAAGAGAAGAATGCTATCCCATGCGGGAGATTCTCAAGGAACTGTAGATTTCATACAGAGGTGCCACTACAGTCCACAAAACAGAGTGAAAGCTGAATTTAACCAGCATAGGGAGGGCAGTGAAGGCGTAGATGTACCAAAGAACAAGTGCATCAGACTGTAGATGGTATTAAGCCAATGCAGCCTGTTCAGCCAACTTCGCTGAGTAATACAGTGTCTCGTTTCATTATCACTTTGTGGGTTGAGACACTTCAGAACCGTGGGCTAAGTCGAACAAAGAGACAGCTGGGGTCAGTGGACAGAGAGAGGCTGAGCCGCAGAGAATCACGCACTGCGTTCCCTTGGAGTCTTCCTCTGCCAAATAGCTTGACTTTTCTCACGCTGTCGATGAGGCCCAGTTAACATTATTATTATTCATTTTAATATCCAAGCTAACATTATTTGCGGTAATACAATCAGAATTTGCACCCTCAGACACATTTCCAGCGAAAAGCACCTCCACACGACCCCACCATCTCCACATTTTTGCCCAAAATGGCAATTTTTGATTGGCAGGCACATCGATGGACAAGGTTTACAGTGCCTTCTATACTCGTGTAAGGGAGGGAAATTAAGATATCAGATCTAACACCTAAGCCATGCACTTTTTCCACAAGTCACCAAAGGTGCAGAGTATGTTAATCTCACAGTTGAGAAACAGATGGGCTGAGTACGTGCCTGACTTCCTGAAGCAGGACGTGCTGCACTAGCTTCGGGCAGAGGCAAGGCTGTCTGTCATCCCCATCATGCCTCGGGGCTTAAGCTCTCAAAATTCAAGTCACTTCGGCCGTCAATAGTTTTATTTCCTCTACAGGGAAAAATGAATGTATCAGTCTTGCATTGCAATGAGCGACAGCCCAGTGCCGCATCATAAACTCATGTATGAGCAAAACGATGTCCCCGCTATTCCACCCGGTTTGAAATTCAAGGAGTGGCTCCATATATATCATTCATCCTACTTCCAATTTAGCTCACGCAGATACGTGTGTGTCTCATCAGTCACATGCACTGTACTGTCACCCTACGGCTGATGATTTGCCACTTTCAAAATAAAGTTGGCATAAGAAGGTAAGGAGTCTTTCGTGTTACTGCGAACATATGGGATAAACACAGAGGCTGAATGACAATGATAAAAGGAGAGACAATTATGTGTTAATTGCAATAACATATATTAATTTCACGAGAGGGACAGAAAGGAATGCAGGTCAACATTACCGTAACAGAGGAGGACATTTATTCTTAAAAAAAAAAACAAAAAAACAATTTTTAAAAACTTTTTATGGTAACTATTAAGCACACATCTGGCCCAGAAATCAATCTAAATTACATTAGAGTGATCAAGAGAACGGTAATGTGTTATTGAGTTTTTTAGATATAGAAAAATGAGAAGCCGTAATGCGGCATATTACTATTTTACTTGATGGTTTATTGATTTCTCTGCGGAGAAATAAGCCCAGATTATATTGAACAAAGTGCACGCAAGTCATATGTAACAGCCCCAGAAATTACGGTACAGTCTCATCATTACAGGAGAGGTAGCGGTGGTCCTTTTTCCAATTAGGAGAGAGACCTGGGGCGAACAGATTTGACCGAAGACAAAGTAGCTGGGATAGAGGAGGAGACATCAGGGCGAACATCTTTTCAAGTACGCCTCTGAAATAGACAACCCTTTCAGACACCACCATATGAAACCCCTCAGCCATGATACTGAGAGTCATGGGTTGAAACAAGATAACCAATAGCCTATGGTTTATGGGCCTCTGGCTGTCGTACATTACATGAGACACAGAAGCAATGAGGGGTTTAAGGACATCCCATTTACCATTTAGTCAGAATTGACTCTCCCATTTACCAGTTTTATCTCTCCAGGACGATAATGGCAATGAATATCACAAGGTCTCCCTGTATGGATTCTTTCTTATCCAGGAATTTATCAGTCCATATATAAATTAGCCATCCCAATTCACTATCATTGCAACAATCCCAAAATGGCCAAAGAAAAGACTAAAAGGAACAGGCTGATTTGACAGACAAATTGTAGATGAACAGCTCACATGCAATAGTGCAGACGCTGCAAGCAAAACAACAGCTTAAGAAACATCAGACATTAGTACACTACAGACGTGCAAAAGCTCTTTGAATGAACAGGAATCTGAAGTGAAATTGATAACCACTAGCCTGATACACATAATCGCAGACTAGCAGCCTGCATCACAGGAGGAAGTGAAGCTTACGAAATTCGTATTATCCTTGTGCTGGAACGAAAATTAGGTAAAAATTAAGGAGACACAAAATACGAGGGAATCCTCCCATGTTGCACATTCTGCAGGGTTTGTGTATTAATCCTGCTGTATGACCACAATTAATCATTTATTTTCTTTAACGAGGTTGTGGAAAGTCACATTTTTCTTATTGATATTCCTCTGTGCATATCTTAATGGATTACCACAGACTGAGACACAGGAACGTTACAGCACCAACTACGGTCTCGCACCTCATCTCTTTAAAACCCCAGGTGGCCTGCCATACTGAGCATGTGCTCATGTTCAAAATGGCATTTGGCGAAATGAATATCATCAACATGTATGGTTACACTATATGTATTTAGTTTTAAATCCTGGATAAGCGAAGCTTTGGAAGAAGGGTTCTGATGAGACTCGAGCGTCACTCACTAATCAATCAATCAATCAATCAATCAATCAATCAATCAATTTGCTGTCAGCACGCATGATAAATATGACCTTGGCATGGATGACCGATCCCTAATGCACAACAGCTTATTCAGGGGTTAACGACAGTGGCAATTTGATTATGTAAAGCAATGCATTGTACAATTAGTAAAAATTGAAAGACATTCAAATAATAAGAAAGTCTAGTTGACATAGCATGTATAAGCTAAGTCAGCGATGTTGTATCATGTCATCATTAGTGGTGGTTGAGCATTTCTAAATGACATCCTGGTTTTTGATGATGGTAAACTCCTTTAACCTATTTATTAACTGTAATTTTAAACATACATATAGGGCTGTATTGCACTAATTTGCTTTTGTCCCTGTTGTAATTCTGTCAGCGCCTTCAGAAGTGCAGACTCATAGATTAAGGATAGTGATGTCTCTAAAATTGCGAGCATTACCCAACATAATCCTTAAGACTCTCGTGGGGTTCCAATGTTCAACTAAAAGCCCTATAAATATGCATCCCTTTCGGAATTGTTTTGTCTAGTTTGCCTTGCCAATTTAATTGCGACACCACTGTCATAAGTGGAGCAGCGCGTGATTTGGAAATCGTTTGAAAACAGCTCAGTGAAGTCATCACAACACGGGGCACAGAGTCCCTCAGGGCAGCGCAGGGTTTGGAGAAACAGTGCCTTTTGCCAGCTGCACTCCGCTGACGTGCGCAGCATATCTTCCGTCAACTCATCTGTGAATAAACAGATGTGTTCTGTCTCCGGTGCAGTCAAGCACACGCCATTAATGATTTCCTTTCCTTTTTTAGAATTCACTTTCAAGCATTTATGAATTTGAAGTTTGGCAGTTGAAGATAGCTCTGTCTCTGTGAGCGGGCGCGCGCGTGTGTGTGTGTCCATATATTTGTGTGTGTTTGAGGGTATGCATATTGACCTCCCAGTGGATTTTCTGTTTATTTATTCCTTTTCACGAAGATTCATAATAGATCCGCAACAAAATGGCCTCTTTTGTGGACAGCAAAACCCAATTTCAGCCCGAAGACTTTGATAAAAAAAGCAATTTGACAACTATTAGCTAGGATGATTGAAAAGAGTAGAAATTCAATGTAGTGAATTCACTTAAAAGAGAACTCCCCCCCCACTACGATAGGGTTGAAGGTGTGCGTACATATGGTGTTGATACTAGAGTGTTGATACTGGAGGGTATGAGAGAGAAATGCAGCTCTGAATTAAACAGCTCCTCACCTCCCCGTTTCTCATTTAGAGGTGATGAATCAACAAAGCAGGAGGAACAGTTTTCTGATGGCACTAAATTCGTCACCAAATTTGAAGACAAAATATGGGAAGCCACCCTGAAAAATGGCTCTAACTTTAGGCCTGTAAATTACATTTACAAAAGCATTTACTCAGATATTTGCAATTAATTTGAAAGCTAATTTGCAACATACAAGTCTCCATACGAGGTCCAACCAGCAGCTCTTTACTCAGTAAGCCTCCAGCGCAAGAATCTGATACAGAAGATACAGATGTAAAAGGGCAAAAAAATATCCGAAATCAAACAACAAAGTTATTTAAGGAGGCAAAAAAAGGAGGCACACACCAAAAAACAAATAACGGAAACATAAAAAATGAACAGTGGCTGCAGGTCAAAACTACCCAACAGGGACAGATGAATGCTGGGCAGGACAGTCTGATGGTAAAATGCTTGGACCTGCTGTAAAAATCAATGAGTTGAATTAGTCTACAATGAATCATTCTCAATGAACACAGTACCATTAGCTTTGCAATGCTGGTATTTGCGACAGTTTCTCCAATGATTTCACCTCAGCCGCGTGAAAAAGTAGTCAATAGTTGAAGAATTCTGATTCTCAATGTGTAATTGCACAGTATTTAGGGATTTCACCACCAACTGAATATATACTGAAAAGATTTGGAGAATCCAGAGAAACTGGAGCAATCCCTGTATGTGAAAGCACATAAATTAAGGCACGACATGCTTCTGTAATGGACATGACTATATGGCCTCGCAAACACTTAAGAAGACCTGAGTCAGTGAACACAGTTCAATGTGGCACCATCAAATGCAAGTTCAGATCTACTTCACAAAGAGAAAGCTGTGTACCAACACCGTCCACCAGCACTTTTGACTTCTCTGGGCTTGAACTTTCCTGAAATGGACTTATGCAAAGTCTAAAAAATGCTGTGGTCAGGCAAGATCATATTTCAAATTGTTTTTTGGAAAAAATGGAAGCGTGGTCTCAGGGCTATAAACGGCATCCAGTGTACGGTCCCTGATTGGTGAAAAATATGCTCCTATGTAAAGTTAACCTGTAGAATAGAATCCGCTGATTCAAAGAGATTTTTTGTCTCTTTATGACAAAAAATGACAAATATATGGTCAAAAATGTAACAGTAAGACATTCTCCCATGTAAAATTTTATCATAATTCTAAAATTATTTTAGACTTATCTTTGCAGCATTGAGAAATAAGTAGGGTACCAACAGAAATCAAAATCCTCACTTTCGAGTGATGTCTTCTCACTTCATGCTACAGGTGGACAATTAAAATTCCATAATTAAAACTATGCATTTGTTATTTTGGCCAATAACACAGTAGCCACATATTGAATATCTCAAATTTCCTTGTGCCTAATTTATTGACTCATGTCTAATGCAAGGGGAGAACAGATCTGGGGGGGGAGAAGAAGTCTTTATGTCCCCAAACATTTTACGGGCAATGTGGACAATGTAGCTATGGCCATATACTTCAAGAGGGATGCCTCAGGATCAATATTTCACAACAAGGTTATGATGTTAGTGTAACCATTTCAAAAAATTACAACACCCCTGCTGCCATCTTCATCTGATACCAATGTGATTTCATTCAATTTCGATACCCTTTTTCTCTTGTCCCGTCGATGAGTGAAATTAAATAACGATGCTGAAGAGTTTCTTTTGAAGTATTCGGGGATTTATGGTGTTCAAAAGTGACACCAAAGGACTCATTTGCACCGCACAGTGACGCCCAGAGCTTCAACCCAAATGTCAGTTCACAAAGAGATGGGATTATTCCGGTTCTATTTTTGCAGTGTGACCCAACCAGGATTCAGCAACAGTCTATTAGAAAACAACCACACAGTAACTCAGAATAAAAACACTGGGAAGCATTTTAAATGAAGATATGAAAAATGATGGCTTCTGCACAAATGACATCAGCTCAGTGCCCCAAGCCAAGTTTGAGTGGGTACCTGGTGTTTCTGTTGAGTTAATGAGGGCAACATGAATATGGTATGCATCTGGTAGGATTATAATGTTGCTTAAAATAAGAACATCATATGCATCAAAGGGAGCTAGGGAAATAAACCACATGGGTTGAAGCTTACCTAGACCACAGTTATTTATATATCTGTTTTCCATCTTCAAAGTCTTTTTTTTTGGGGTTAGAATATATATACAGTACCAGTCAAAAGTTTGGACACACTTTGCTAATGTAACATCGCTCTGGTTTTAGAGAAATTTAAACGGCTTAACTTTTCCATATAATCTCAAATGGACTCTGGTAAGGTAAACAGTCAGAAGTTACAAGAGAATAATTTACTTGTTTGAATAGTGTGCAAAATTATAGAATTTTCGAAGAAGCCATTTTTGCAAAGTAACCAGACAAATAAGCTCCTTCTATTTTGCAACAGCTTAAATAAAGTCAAGTGGTTTTGGGACTTATTGGGCGAAACGGTCGATGTAGAGCTCATCTCAAGTGCAGCACGTTTTTGGGAATTTTGACAGCCGTGCAACTACAAATTCATTATAGTCATACAGTATGATTGCCCTAGTTTAAAAAAATGTGAGAATGCTCTGCAAATATGACAACAAATGGTGGTTAGTTTGATGGCTTTAAGAATTAGATCTCTCTTTTTTTTTTTTTGCAAATTAAAGGCTGCTTATTTCTGTATGTAACATATCTTGTAAGAAAAATGTGGGTGTGTCCAAACTTTTGACTGGTACAGTGTATTTGTCATAAATTTAAGCTACATATGAAATCACAAGTAAATCTCTCCACAATCAGAGGGAGAATACTTTTTTGTCTTCGGGGTCATATAACAGGTTTTAAATCCGTTTCTCCAGACACTCTTGTGACGAGGTCCTTATCTCTACAATATATACAATATCTACTGTCAAAATGGTGCGTGACATTCATAGTGGAACAACTGCAATGCTTTTTTAAACACTGCTTAAGGCTTCAAAAACAGTGATTGATTAAGTATTTATACAAAGTATTTAGACCGGATTCAAACCTAAGAACTTCTTCTTGTGTGGCAGCAGGGCAAAGCCACTGTTCCACCGCGCTGCCCCTAAAAAGTACAGTACAGCAGATTTTTTTTTTTTTTTTTACGGTTTCTAATTTCATCAAATGCAATAGCATTTTTAATGTAACATAATATAAATTGATCAAGCAAATCATCCATTGTTCTGAATGGCAAATTCTTAGTCAGGGTTATTGAGGGGTGAAGCCTATCCTACCATTCAGTAGGTAAAAGGCAGAAGTAATGGCCAGACAGGCTGCCAATCCCTTGGAGGGACAACAGCTAATTCACTCATGGTTTCACACCACATTTAAGAATCAGGAATTAAAGAAGTATCTGGCACCAAGATAAACCATTACATTCTTACTATGATTTCTCACTTTATAATATCAGGTCTATTGGTTTTGAAATATGCACAAATCCAAAATTTCTTGAGGCTTTCTGAATGAGAGAGACAGCAATGGTGAGAAAAGACAAGTGGTGCATCATAATCAAATGGCCAGATGTCCCTGAATAGATCTTATGACAGTTCATACCACACAGTATGCCTCAATGCACAACTAGCTAAGTAAATCAAAATGACATCTCATTTTCACCAGGGAATTTGCTGCCATTTGTCATCTAGTGCCAATATCGATGTTAACCTCCTGATCCAGGGCCATACTGTAATCACGAGTGACTGATTCTCCGCCATCCAATATCTCTTGATTGGCAGATGCTTGATTTTATTTAGCATTTCCAGCACAACTAACTTGATTTGAGACATTCAATTGGTCCCCACAAGGAAAAAAATAAATAAATAAATTATGTATATATATATATATATATATATATATATATATATATATATATATATATATATATATATATATATATAAATAAAACCACACCTTGCCCAGTCATGTCAAATACGAAACAGAACATAAATAGAGTGTGAAATCACATGGAAAAAAATGCAAGAAATCTTAATAAAAAAAAAGCTCTCACGGCTCTTCAATGTACTGGCATTGAATGCATATCTTAGAGACTTGATCAAGACAAGGTAAGCTGTCCAATGCCATTAGTAAAGTTCATAAAGGAGAACTGTATTTCAGCCACTTAAAATCATTGCTTTCAATCCACTGGCACAGCTGAATACCAACAGAACAAATTGCTTGATGGCACAATGTCAGTAAGAACTGAACCTAAACCTTGAAGTCACAAGTCTACAGCACTCGCTATTGTGCGACAGAATTGCCATATTATGCGTGTGATTATTGCTTGCATTGGATTATGCTTGTAGATTTGAAAGCTTCGCAGAACTCAGTCACAGAAACTACTATATTGTGCAATATAATATATCTATATTATATACTAGTTATGTATTCACATAAATCCACACAGATATCTCCAAATTGTCAGCTGAAGTGTCAAATCTCAGAGGGCGCACACACACCCCCCTCCGACACTGGACAAGGCCCTGCAGGAGACAGGGCCAGTGTCATGACTGACAGCCACAGAAAATCAGTTTCAACAATTCTTTTTTTCCACAAAAGAAAAAAGAGCCCCTTTTGAATCCTGTCATTCTGTATTTCCCGCAAGACCTGAAAAAGCAATGCCATCCAATATAACTTTGGTCATCACAAAAGGGAGCTTTATGCAATGCTTTTAATTGAATTGAAGTAATTGAAAAGGCTTGACTCTGTCAGTGAATGCAGGTATACTTCCTCCGCTGGCCTTGTAATGGAATTTGTATGATGCAGTCAAGCTTTCACGGCCTGTAAATGTTGTGCTCACTCTTCTAAAACAGAAAATGGTGGTACCTGCGCGTAAAATACGTGACAGTACTAATCACCACATTACAGATAACAGATGTCCTCCCAGTGGAATATGTCTGTGATTATGTGTGTTTGTGCGTCTGTGTGTTTGTGTATGTGTGTGTTCGTGCGTGTGTGTGAGTGTGTGTGTTCGTGCGTGTGTGTGTGTGCGTGTAAAAGAGAGATACAAAAAGAGGCAGAAAAGAGAAGAGATAGACAGTGAAACAATAAGAGCGAGACCATCGGGCAACCATCGACAACCAATACATCCCAATTAAACTTGCATTAAATATTTATTTCCTTCGTCTACTTCAAATCAACATCACAAAGGGCCTCATCAATGTCGTCCCACAATAAAACAAATCCAACAACACTGTGAACAAGTGTATAATATGCCTGCGCCACCTTTACTCTTAGTACCACCAGCCCTCCTGCCATTAATACTTCCTAGGTGAACACAGTGATTTGCCCAGTGAAGACAATTCAATTAACCACCTCCCAGGCCACATTTTGAGGAACACAATCACTAGTCAGTTCAGCTGTCCAGATATGGGACCGATCTGTTGAGCACATCCTTAACTGGAATGAAACAACTTTAACTGTCCCCCAACTTAATCATAAGAAAAATCCCCACATAAAATAGACAAATCCATGACCTTAAACTCTGCTCAAAATCAAAGGCACTAAATTAGTCCAAATGATCAAATGCCGTTTCTTGATCCACTTAAATAGAATACCAATTTTGAGGCAATGATTGGTCATCCTGGATCATTAAATCAAAAAAAAATTGAGTCAACTGGGCAGAAACAGAAATTATTTTATAATCCACACATCAGAGAGCAACCGGTCTCCAATTTTTAAGCAGCGCCAAATCCCAATTATTTGGCAGAAGTGAGCGGGCTGACTGCTGACTGAGAACCAGTGTTGAGTCCTGCGGGAAACTGACCAGCAGCTCAACACAAAAATCAAACCCCCGGGGGCCCCAGCTGTGCTAATAAAGGTCTGTTATTTGCCCATCTTCACAAGATGAGCATCAAGAGTTGAACTGCTGAACCGCTGGGGTGTCATTCTAGACTAATACACTCATCCAAAGCTTTCTGCTCCTCCGGTCTCAGCCAAGGCAGCCCCCGCAGATCTGCAGCACCCCCGTTATCACAGTTCTTTGCCCACTAACGTGCAGTGTAGAACTTCACAATGCGCAGCCTCATCTCTGCTGGATCACTGTAAGTCACCCCTCCGGTAGCTGAAGACCGAACATCTGTTTCTTCTGAGCAAGCACCCTTTCCACTTTAAATAATAAAGTGCTTGGAGTGACCATGTCCTTTTTTCCTATAAGCAAAGCCCTACCGAAGGCCCCCTTTACCTTTCCATGTAGGAGTATTGCCAGCTCCTCTTTTCCACTGTGTTAACACGGCGCCACCAGTATAGCAACCACAGTCCAAGATCTCTCCCTCAATGCCCCTAATTTCTTTTTCCAGAGTTTCTATTGCCCTCTGTACACAAATATGAGCCTGAGCTCTTAGCACTTAAAGCCTGCGACGCATATATTCGATCTTCATGAGCTGCCCCAATCATTGGTCACCCTATCCCAACTGCATTGATTAGCCGCTGGGTGCTTAAACGTCCATGTGTCCACCAGATCTAGCTGAGACAGAACCATACATGTAAAGACGCCAAATGGGGTCCAGCACAAGTCTTATCCACAATGAAATCCACTGTAGGCTACAGTTCCAATCCCATAATATTGACTTCATTTCTGACCAAGCAGCAGCAAGGAATACCTAGGTTCTCTGAGGTGCTCAGTATATTCAGAGCCCCGATTATGGGAACAGACATTGTAAAAAAAAAAAAAAAACACAAACACATTCCTGATCTCATCATTTGCTAAAATGAATCTGACAATCAAAATTTCAACAGCAGACAGAATATTAACTTCCAAACCACAAGAAAAAATAATCACCATGCCTGCACTAAAATGTGATGACTGACACAATGTCCAGGGCTGCCCAACCCTGTTCCTGGACAGCTACCATCCATGAAGGTCATCAACTCCAACCAAAGGAAACCACACCTGCTTTCTCAGTTGCAGATCTTGACGAGCTGCTAATGAGCTGAATCAGGTGTGTTGAATTAGGGTTGGAGTAGAAACCTACAGGATGGTAGCTCTCCAAGAACAGGAGTGGACAGCCCTGATGTAGGCCCTCCCATCATACACCCCAATCCACCTCATTATCCCCATAAGCATTGGTCTCCAAAGGGAAGGACACATCTACCCTCTCGTGTTGAAAGCCACCTCTGCCTATCCCTTCCACAAATTATATTTAATGTGCCAACTCTTATGCTTTATATGATTCAAAAAAGGAGATAGACTGGATACATAATAGTACAGAAAATACATCAGGATGAAAGACCCAAGTGATTAGTGATACATTTTATTTACTCACAATTAGCACTCTTTTACCCAACCCGCTTCCACTCTTAACAGCCTTTTAAGGCAGTTAATTTTTTTGAGTCTAAACCTATTTTGTTTCCTCTAGTCAATTCAAATAAGCCTGTTCCTGCAAAGCAGTGCATAACATTATGAATCATCTCTGTCAAGAAAATACTCCTTCCCATTAACAGATCCTACAAAAGTCGCATTCAGACTTTTTATTCACCGTCTCAAGAGTGAATAAATCTGACTGTAAAGATAAGGATTCAGAATCAGACTCATACTTCATCACCTCTGCCTTGTCGGTTACCTTGTCCTGAATTGACATGAGCTGTTATGATGTAGAGGCTTCCACATCAGTCGCAATCCAAGACAGTTTATACTTTATACTTTGTTCATCCATTTCCTCTGTGCTGCACCATGCACTGTTTATGAATGGAAGAGCCGAGTCTGTTATCAGACCTGCTTCATTGTGTATATAATTCTCCATTTCAGAATGTGTATGGAAGTCATCCGCATGGGAGGGATTCTCATTGACTTAGCGACCCAGCATCTATCCATGCTGTGTCCGCATAGTGCTGCCCTCGGCTCCACCAGCATGAGCATCGGGGTGCAGGGCACAGTTAGCAACAAACCTCTGCATTCTTTCCCAATAGTGAGGGTAAACATTTGTCCCCCACAATACCGCATCAAAATATTTATACATAAAATAACTTGCAAAGACCATTTAAAATCCCACCTCGTGTTTAACCCGAAAAGATAATTGAAGACTCAGAGATAGAGAGTCAAGAAACATTAAAGCTTGTCTCCAGGGAGACTTGAGCAAGCCTTAGTTTTGGATCCATACCGCCGAGGCTAACAGTTCTGAACATGCTAGCAATTTTCTTTAAGAAAGAAAGGTGGAACCCCTAAAACAGTAAGCCTTGTAAAAGGTACAGCCAGTGGTCAAACTTGCACATAGACACCGTTAATAAACACATCACTACCCATCAACTGCCTGATGAAGCGCTCGTCTCAAAGCAAAAAAAAACAAAATAAACTTCATTCGTAAGGGAAACGTGAGATAAACGTTTATGACTAACTCAATCCCCTGTCACTAAACGCACATCCCCAACTGCAATTTTCACCTCAGGCAGAGCTGCTCTTACCCTGTGTCGGATCGATTAGAACAGCATCTCCCGCGTGCCATCCATCCCAAAACGTTCAAACTAATACGAAATAAAAAACTGATACACAGTACAATCTTGCAAAGAGGTATAAAGAGGAAAGTAAAATAAAATAACAAATTAGAAAAATTTGCACACACTCATGCCACAAGCTCTCGTCAACCGCGCCCCTAAACTCCCAGCATGCAGAGAGGGGAGAGACAGAGAGGGAGAAAGAGAGAGAGAGAGAGAGAGAGGGAGAAAGAGAGAGAGAGATGGTCTCAAAAAGTCAAAATTCTTTAATTTGTGAAATCCGCCTCAAGACAACAGTCTCTCTTGCCGAAAAGCATGGAAACATGAAAAATGATTTCGACTCACATCTGAGTCAGGATTTCTACTCAAAACTGAGGAAGCTCCATTTGAAATCTGCAACAAATAACATAAATGAACTCAAACTTGGGAAATATGAGCATTAATCACTTCACAGACACTCAACAGTTCAATGCCTTTTCCTTATCTATCTACTGTATCCTTTCACAATTGCAGAATACAGAACTGACGTCTATACCATTCAATTTTCTGCAAGCTCTAAGAAATGCAGTTATTTGTGGAGCACTGACTTGAAGTGATGCACAGGGAAGGACCTACACGTATCAGGAGCAATGTACGCAGCGAGGACCGAACAAGGGTTCCGATGCAAAAACAACTGCTAGCAAAGCAATGAGATCCCAGCCCAGTGGTAGTCATTCACTTACTTAGCTGGGGTCTCACCTTTAGATTACCCTGAAATCAGCACTCTAGCAAATCTGCGAATCGACCGGGACACGAACAAGTAGCCATGCTATAAAGAGACCTTAATTAGTACTTACCGTGAGAGTAATCACTCTAAGTGGTCTAAACGGTCCACAATATGAGATACTGACAGTCGATAGTGGTTTTGTTACATATAGCGCTTGGTAGCAGTATGCGGGATATTATCATCCTCAATATTCTGCAGTGCTTCTTGCCCCACAAGGGAAATCTCTGACCTCACAGAAGAGTAATCATTCCCCAAGGCCCGTTGTACAGCATTTTAGAGCCTCTAGTTTTTTTTTTTTTTTCAAACTTGTATTTTTCAGTTCAGTGTGCAGTCAAGAAATGCCCATGGGAGTTGTTTGCTGTGATTTAAGATAGTATTGAACATGAACAGGAGCAATCTCGGGCTTGTGAAGGAGAACAGATTGCCTTCAGTGACCTTTTGTGGGCCTAGACTCCTTACTTTGACTCAAGACATGGACGCACATGTAACAATCAAACAAATGTCTTCATGGCTAAATGGCTTGTGCTGTATATAGTTTTTAGAGCTCAGAGGATCAGCTGATCATTTGCTGCCCATTGTCCCAGAGGCCTTGTATAGCAACTGTGCGAAAATAATTGATCGTCAGCACATTTAAGCATGACTTACTGCAACATTGTCTTCTTGTGAAGAAAATGTGAACTTCCCTCTTGAATTTTAGATCTCTTAACTGATTTCTCTGCTGTTCCTCAAGTTTTTCATCTTGTTAAGGCAGTGAGAGTTCTTTTAACAACACGACATTGGTGTCTTCCTCTTTTAGTCTTCTAAGCTAACATCATCCCATCCACTGTTTCTTGTGAAACAAACAAAACAAGCTTTGCAGCTCTTAAATGCATCAATAACAAGCCGTCTTTTCTCCTCTAACCATTGTAGCCAAAATAATAGAGAGCGTAACACTGTTATACACAAGGGTGAGCATGCTGAGATCATAATGATAATTTCCTCATTACCTTTAGATCCACATCTGAGTAGAAGGCTTTTTATTCCCAGTTTACTCAAGCGTTTCCTTTATTTCCGCAAATACCAGCAGGCTGTCCCGGGCTGTTTTCTGTCAACGGCTGTTTCATTTCCCGATTGTTTTGTTACAACCGTCATTAGACTGGGTGACTAGTTCAATAAAATTAAAGGAATTCCACTGCTTGTAAATAGATTTTGTTACTGATCAACGTAAATTGAATTTTACTGGATTTCATCAACAAGTCCATTATAGATCTGTGCTCCAAAAGTAAAAGCCCTCTCCTGCAGTTTGCTCCAAACACTTGGATTAGCTTATTAGCATAAATATTCGAGCCAGAGATTTTCTTTTTTTTTTTTAACTCAACCATGCCCCTAGCATCGGTTGTAGCTATTGTTTGGAAGATACATAAAGAATATCATTTACACATAAGCCGATGTCGTAATTATTGTGACTGTGATCACGTAATTGTAAAATGAAGGTTTTAATGGTCTTAACAACGAATGATTGGTCAGAGGATTAGCAAGGATTACACAAATGCAGTACTGAGACGTTCTGTGCCACCACGTCTGCGTTTGGTGCCGTTGACTGTTTGGAGAAAATCTGGAAACTGCTTCACTGTGAAGCAACTGAGCTGCTTTGCCGTGAAAAGTCATTTCCTGCTTTAGAGCATCAGAGAATATTGCAGAAAGGCTTGCATCTCACGACTGAGAAGATGTTTTCTAAGGAGGAGAGATTCAATGTTATTTTTCAACTCATCTTTGTGTAAAAAGCTGTCCACAAGTCAACCCGCAAGGTTTATACATTCAAAGACATCAAAGGGATACGCTATCCCATTTAATCTACTTGTTTAATTCTCGCTAATTCACTGACCAGTGATTTGTTATTCATAATTAAGAGCTTCATATGTTGCTATTTTGGCCCATATTTTTTGCCGAGGGGTGAACAAAGCCTCCCAAACAGAATTTCATTACAAATGATTTCCTGAACACTGTTAATGCTAGGCTCCCACTATCATGATTCGCGGCATGATAGAAATCGTGGTCTTAATCGTGGTGATCCTACCAGATCTTATCAGATCTTGAGGTCAGTCGTGGCAATCATGTTGATCGTAGAAAAGGTTTGGACGGTTCAAAAGTTTTCCTACGATCGACAGTTCGACACAATTAATTGTCAAACGTGATCACCGCATCACCCCATATCCAAACCTGAAATTTCAAGCTGCTTTCACACTGGACGCAAAACGAATTTTTTCGCACAACAGATTACATTCAAAGTCAATGTAAGGACGAATAAAGGGGAAAACAGGCGAAACGCGTGTATTCGCGTCTTTGAATGTACATTGTACATTGAATATAATCTGCCGTGTGAAAAATTTGTTTCGCGTCCGGTGTGAAAACACCTTCAGAGAAGTTCCACGATCAGCTACGAATGGCCAATCGTGGCATTCGTAACTGAGCACATGACAGTGGGAACAAAGCATAAGCTTTTTTTGGCCTTCCCAATTGCATGTTGAAACACATGATGACACGTTGAAAGAACGGTGTTTCTGTCTGCTTGAGCATCACTCTGGAATGTGCTTGCACGTTGGCCGCATGCTCAGAGCTGGTCATCGCTATTTTTCATGTGCAATGCTAATTCTAAAGTAGAGGTCTCAGGAGTGCTTTCTATATCGCGTTTTGATCTATGCAAAAAATTCTCATAACCGTTATATAATGTAAATGAGGAATATTTAAAATTTTTAGAGGTATCCGGAAAACCATCACCACGCCTCCTCTTCTGACATTAAAAATATCAACTTGATTCTGAAAATATTTTATGACTGTACAAAATTCAGTGTGAGAAGGATCTCAGATTTCTGTGTCCCTTTTGTTTCTAAAGGGCATTGTTCTAACGTGATCTAGAATTGAAGAGGTCGCTTTGAGGTATAATAGAAGGAAATTTGTCAAAAGTAAGACATTTTAATGAATCAGTCAATCATCAGACATTGTGGAAAACCTGAAGCATACTGCCTGTCTGATCTTGAAATGTTGAATGGATGAAAATAGAAAAATGTGCCTGTGTTTTTTTCTTCTGTTTATAGGACAATAAAACTTTTTTTTTTTTAAATGATAACTCAGTTCTTTGGTCGTTCGCATTATTAAATGACTTTTATTTATTTATTCATTTATTTTTCTTTGTGTATGCGTATATGTGTATGGGTGTGTGTGTGTGTGTGTGTGTGTGCGTGTGTGTGTGTGTTTGTGGTCATGTGCTGTTTCTTATGTCATTTCATAAGTTTTCCATGTGCTTCCTAATTGTGTAATTGTATCATGTTTAGATATTTCAAACAAGAGTTTCATTCACTCTGTTTTCTACGTTGGTGTCAGATGCAAACAATTAGATTTTTTTAAAAAAGTGTACTTCAAAACATCTTCAAACCATGTAAACTACTAATTAAGAAGATTTTAATTGCTTTACTGATGTTAGCCCATTAAATTTGAGCTAGCCCATTCTTAATTAAAAAAAAAAAAAAAAAACAGAAAGAACGCATTTGGTTGATTGCGGACTTCCAGCAGGGCACACAATCTTCCTTTCCTTGATTATGCACAGCAAATTTCTTGGCACTCCAGTCATTAATTTGCGAAATACGTTTGGCCTGATGGTGGTCCTTGAGTAAAGGTCAAACAGACTCCAACATCAAGAGACTTTCTTTTTTTTTTCTTCGATAACTGAAAGTGCGCAGCAGATTTTATCCGGCCATTACTTTTCCAGATATTTCTGTCTCGGTTAGACGGATAGACTAGCGCAATTATTTAACATCTGTGTCAAGTGGTAACAAATAATTTTGCTTATGAGAACGGATTCCTGCTTGTACACCCAAATCAGCACAACAACATGACCTTTATCTCCATTCTCACTCAATTAGTAAGACTGGCCACAGTGCTGAGGTCAGAGAAGGGAACAAGGTAAATGACTTGAGAGAAGAATTTAATCTGCGAGCGTGCAGCGCTGGAATATCTCCCATGCAATCTCTCCCATTCATTTGTCTGGAATCAAACTTCTCCACTCAGAATAATGAGTTAGAAACTGAAACCAAAGTGTGCTTACATGCTGTCAGTTTTATCTGAATTTGCCCGTCCTATGGGGGCTGAATTTGTTCCCCTGCTGTATGTGTGTGCAAAGAGAGAGAGAGAGAGAGTGAGAGCAATCTAAGTTTGGAATGTAATGTGAATAGAAGCCACTGGATGACAGTATTGACATTTTCTTTTGTTAAGCCCAGTCTGGAGCTAGGTTTGGACATGTCCTGGGCATGTCTGAGATGGAAAGTCCTAGAGAATTAAAAGAAAAGTCTAAAAGGTGGGAGGGGTCTGCAAAAGAGTATATAAGGAGGAAAATTGAGACAGTAAAGTAGTAGGAGAAATTGCAAGGAGAAGGATACATGTGACCAGACCTGTCGCTCTTTTCAAGACCTGTGAAGTTTTTGTTTGGTGGATTTTTGCCTGTGTTGGAGCATTTCCCTGTCAGGGTATCACCAAGCAACCCAACCAAAGGGACTGTAAATATTTTTTTCCTGTATATAATCAATCTTGGTCAGCAGAGTAGATAGTAGATTAGTTAAAAGTCTTTGTTTAATTAAATGTGCTTGAGTTTTAAAATTGTGTCCGTCATCCCTTGTTGTCGTAAATGTCATAACAAATTGGGGCAATAGCAGGAATAATTCAAACACGATGCCTGACAGAGTATATGGTTACATTGCACATCACAAACAAAGAAATGAGATCTGGGTCGCAGAGTAAAAGTAAATGAAATGAAGACAATGAATTTTAATCCAGAAAGGCCCGCTGACAGGACAAGGCAGAAGCGATTCCCAGACTGGCTGAAAAGAAACATCTCCAGGCTGACCTAAAACGTACAATATAAAACAACCTGGAAGGCTGAGAGCTGAACCAACAGTTAGAATTCAAGTGAAAGAGAGTTTGGACCAGAGCTTTCATCTGCGTAGGGAGCTAGATTGCTACAGAGAAAGTTTATTCACCTTTCTCTATAAAAGCAAGAGAAGCCACATAATATAACCCATGTCTGTGCATAGTCAACTGTTTTGCCATGCTCCGTGTAAAGTAACTTCCCCTGAGGTAAACTATTATATTGCCTGAATGCAAGCACAAAATCTTGCTTGCACACAATATATTTATATATTTGAAATCATTGAAGCTACTGCTTCCTATTTAAAAACATCTATTTGCCTGTATTATGTGTTCTATGAAAAGGGGATGCACAACCATAAAGTGTTATTGAGTAATTCTTCTCAAGGCACTAGAGGTCAGATGAATGGATGGAATTTACAACTGAAGGATGGAATTCAGGCTAAGGAGACATCAATCTTGAAGGAACGACCTTAGACAGGATAGCCACCTGTTCAGGGCACAGGTTAAATCTACCCCTGTTCGAGGAAATTACCATATGGGTCTGAGGTAGTCCATCAATCTAACTCTGAGAAGTACTCCCAGAAGTGTGAAAGTCAGCAAGTGGAGAAAGGTGAGGACCATAAAATATAAAATGCCTGAAAAAGTTGAAAACAGCCGAGGAAAGCAAGAATACCTGAAAATCCGTGAATACAAGTGCACTGATGAGATTTTGAGGGACGTCACCCATGACTACATTCAATATTGTACTGGCACACAATAAGACATGAGTTTATGTGCCTGTGAGTGTGTAAAAATATCAGAACACCGATATTCTGACGCTGACACTCGCAGTAGTGCAGCCAAGTCACAATGCAAAAAAAAAAAGGTCTGCAGTGTGACCATTTTGGCTGTAATATAATAGATTTGCCTTTGCTATTGTTTCTTGAGATGAGGTTGACTTAAAGCTGGACTCTGTGAAATGGTGGATGCCGCCAGATATGCCTTCATATTAGCTGACTTGGTTTCCAACTCGCATTAACTCGAACCTGATAACTCTTCATATATATCAGTCCATGGACTGTCATAGACGACCGAAAAAGCCATGAAAGGTCGCATTTTGGAATATTACGGTCAAATTGCATATCAGCTATCAAAAGTGATGATTGCATTGCACATAGCATGTCTAGGAACGAAAAAAAAAAAAAAACAATGATAAATCCGATATTTTTGATTATATTAATTGGCTTTCAAAACTCAACCAGAGCAAGGAGAGAAGACAACTGCTTTTCTAAATGACCAACCCAGTATCCAATTCTTTTCGCAAGCGGCATGAACAATCCTGAATGACATTAGATCTATGTCCTGCAACTAAACAGTTGCCTAATGAATGGGTAAGAACATGCCTCTGTTTAGCAGGGCAGAGTATGCATTTCATGTAGCATTTTTTATTCTTTTTCCAGGTGGCTTCAGGATCAGAGGGCAGAAGGGCTGAAATTCAATAGTCTCGCCAAGCCTATATGATCAGGAAGACTCTGATCAAATCCCCTCCCTGGTAAATTGCAACACCCCCCTATAACCTGTCAGGTCTCATCAAGATATCTCTTAAGTGTTCCCAGAGCTGTCGTACCCTTGACCTCTGAGAAGCCTCAACCTTCCATATTACCGACATACATTAAACTGTCTCCCGGGGAGCCGACCTGCCTCCTCTCTCC
Source organism: Gymnothorax reevesii (assembly GCA_029721435.1). Lineage (NCBI taxonomy): Eukaryota > Metazoa > Chordata > Actinopteri > Anguilliformes > Muraenidae > Gymnothorax > Gymnothorax reevesii. The sequence goes on from CM056592.1 coordinate 10,729,102, forward strand.
TTTCAATTGATGTTTCTCACCTCTGCTGCCTCTGTGCTGCAACCTCTGTAATGCTCCCCGGCAGAAAATGGCATTAGAAACCCTTTTTGCCCTTTAAAAAGCTACACATGTCCGAAGGCATTTGGAGAGCCACGGTTTCATCAATATAACTAACAAGCAAAAACCTTTTACCTTTGAGGGTGAAAGTGATTGTGTGTGGTCTCACACACACACACACACACACACACACACACGCACACACCATTCTTCCTCAGGAACACCTGAACAAATGCTCAGTCGTGCAATTATCCAATCCACCAATTCTAAGGCAGCAGTGCAATGTGTTAGACAATCAGACAGGCACACGCAGGTTAAGAGGCTGAGGTAATACTCAGACCAAACATCAGATTGTGAAGAATGTGATCTGAGTGACTTTGGCTGTGGTTACACTTATCTTCTCAATGCGGGTTTTGTGGTTAGATGCACCAGATCAGATCTCAGCAGTGTTCGCATGTGTGTCCATGCTTTACCGCGTAATGGTACCTGCCCAATTGAGTAATGATCAGATATACAGTACCAGTCAAAAGTTTGGACATATTCACATTTTTTCTTACAAAGTGAAAGGAAATCCCATCACTCTACAAAAAAAAAAAAAGATCTAATTCTTAAATCCATCAAACTAACCTGCATTTACGGTCAGATTTGCTGAGCATACTCATTTCTTTTATTTTTTTTACAAGGGCAGTCATATGGCTACAATGAGTTTGCAGCTGTGCGGCTTTCTAACTTCCTGAAGATTTGCTGCACTTGTTGTCCGCTTTTCTTCTGCCTTTTTGCCCAATAAGTTCGAAAATAGCTTGACTTTAATTTGCCTGTTGTAAACGGAAGGAGCTTTTATGTCTGTTTACTTTGTAAAATATGGCTTCTTTGAGAATTCCAAAATTTTTGGACACTATTCGAATGAGTAAATGATTCTCTTTTAACTTCTGACTATTTACCTCTTGCAAGATTCCATTTCATATCATATAGAGAAGTTAGGCCATTTAAAATTTCTCTCAAAACAGCGTGCTGTGACATTAGCAAAATGTGTCCAACCTTTTGACTGGTACTGTATTCCTGCGCAGATTCTGTATATTCCCGCGCATTAGGTGTTGCCTGCATGGCTCATGGTTCAAGAAAGAGCCTTCTAATCGTGTAAATATTTTAATTGTTTTTTGTAACGTTGGCAGGGCCAGTACGAGACGCTTCATTGAGGAGAGAGCAGCACAGATGAGTGATTAAAGCAGCTCTTGTTTTCCTCAGTGCTGCAGCATTGGCGATTTTGTTACTTTTTCTTTTTACGATTGTTTGGTAGCTTAGGAGGAAGCAGAGTCTGAAGGCTATTGGCTGGCCTGGTAGCTTCTCCATCTTTCTGCCCTTATCGGTCAGACTTCCCGACTCTTATTTCGTCCTAAGTTTGGTAGGACCGAAACTCACTGGAAAAAAACAAACCAAAACTTTTTTAGGACATAGAAGGTGAATGTCCTAAAATGGCCAGGTCAATCACCTGACCTGAATCCAGTCGAGCATGCACTTCACTTGCTGAAGGCAAAATGCCCCAATAACAAGCAGGAACTGAATATAGCTGCAGTGAGAGCCTGGAAGACCATCACCAAGGGAAAAATCCAGAATCTGGTGATCCATGGGTTGGAAACTCCAGGCAGTCATTTACGGCAAAAGGATTTGCTACCAAATAGTAAAATGTCAACTTACAATTATGTCAGTTTATCCGATTAATTTTGCCAATAAGATTGTGGGTGCTGCATAAACTGTTTCTGTTTGGATTTAAATAAGGAAATACTTAAATGTCTATGATTGGATCATTATTGCAGTGATTACTATGGTTCAGCAGGCAATTGATTGTTAGTGGGAGTGCATTTACAACAGGTTCCATTATGCCCATATGTTGATCTCAACTCAACACATAGGCATGTGCATTATCATTTACATAAGGAGCAGATATCTAGAATTCCCTCTGCTTTTTCAGCATGACACAAAGCAGTTGAATGATAATAAATCAAATAGGAGTCAGACTGAATGAACAATCTTTCAAAGGACAATCCAAGCAAGTAATTATGCTCTTTTTAGAAATAATTACAGACCAACCCTCACTGCACTATTATTTATCTCATTCGCAGTGCTGTGTGCCTTTGCGGGTTGAAGACAAGTACACAATCAAAGCCAGCTGAGCTAAATTGTTATCGCTGGTGTTGAAACTGAGATATTATGCATTTAAATAACTATCTGGTGGGCAGGTTTCCAAATGCTGTCAAGCCTAATTAATATCTCTGCATTTTCAGGGTATTTTACAAATGTGAAACCTGAATAACTGCAATCCAGAACAATTGATTTCTGTTAGAAAATGGCAATACATTTGCTGATTTGAATCAGAATAATACACGGCCCGGCCAAAAAAAAAGTCACTGTTTGGAAGTTAATGAACAAATTCTAAAATTGGATCATTATTGCGGTTATTAATATGTTTCAGATGGCAATAATCATTTTAACCCTGACTGATGAAGTGCGTCGCTATTCATTTCTTACAAAATCATGTTGGAAAACACATTCCCTGATGGTGGAAACGATGTTACAGTATTTCAGAACGGGCAAACTATTGGCCTGTATTTATGAATGACAAAACCAAGCAGGAGGAGTCATTTTCACAAACAAATTTTCCACCACAAAGTCCTGACCTTTAACATAATAAAAGTTATTGGGATGTACTCAAGACCACCGAGTGGTTCAACCATTATGTCGAGAAGACAAGATCTTGGACAAAAATCATGGCATTTCTGATCGAAAAGAAATGTTCTGGCATTCCATATAGTTGTCAAAACAATGACAAGACAAAAATGCACTGTAATCAAAGCTACAGGGGTTCCAACTAAATATTTGAGTGTGCGACTTTTTTTTTGGCCAGGCAGTGTATATTTAACTTGAACCCGTGAAGGGGGGTTTCAGCTCACAGCTCCCAACTTGACAGAGAGCATAAAAAACATAGTGAGATGTGTTAAGTTCTAATCCTTTCGTCAGAAGTAATTTTCTTTCCTGACACAATGTTCCAGTACGAGAACAAGTTATATTATAGACTGTACCGACGGTCAAGTCGGTTCAGTTTACTGTTCAGTAGGGATGCACCGAAATTAAAATTTTTGGCCGAAACCGAAAATGAGAAACGCTTGGCCGAGAACCGAAACACCGAAAGAAATTATTGCACCAATTTTTAGTACCATTCCATTTATGGCTATGACTGTGTACTTACCTAGCTAAAGTCAATGCTTTGCAATTGCATAAATTAATATTCATGCTTCAAAGAATAAATCAATGACAAAATTATGAAAATATTTATTTAAAACTGACATTCCATCAAAGCACCATATAAAATAAAATAAAATTTTAAATAAAAGGTTTTACTTGGCCCCACTCATGAATAACCTACAGCCCTATAATTGACTAGCCTATTACTGGCAGCTGAACAATTGTTAAATTAAATATGGCAACACAGCAGCCCACTGGTCAGAGAGAATTGTCTCTGCGACAGAGAAATCGCTTCTGCATTATCGATAGGAAACTAGCTTCACTTGCCATCATTGAAACAGGTCTTCAAATTGTGTTTTTGAAACGCATGTTGTTTTAGGCAGCTTGATATACTGTGCGTTGCCTTACCTTTCAAACAAGGTTGTGTTTGTTCATCGAAGCTGCTGCATTTATGAAATGCATTTCTTTGCCTGGGACTCTGTTTGTAGCGAAATTAGAAGCAACAGTGTTCCCCTAATTCCCCTTGAGAAAGTTATCATTTCTGCCCCTATTTTACGAAAATAGCGCGGAAAATAACTTTACGGGTGCTGATGAAGCATTTTGTTCGTAGGAAAAGGTATCACAGATGAGATGACGCATCGTAAAGCGTTAAATTCTAATACTCTGCCGTCTCCTGCGATTTGAGCATTTGCTACGTGTTTTGCCTTCAATTTCAAAGTGAAATGTTTATGAAGCCTGAATGTCAAGCTAATAAACAATAATCGTTTGGGCATATGTGTTATTTGCTTCTTTGCTTTGAGGGAAAAAAGGTAAATTAACATCCTTCGTGTGTGGTGATTCTATATTTTTTTTTTCCCAGGGGTTGTAGATACATTATGGAAAACTGATGGTACACAAATGCATTTATAATATTTTTCTATGAATACTCTATGCCTTTTATGGATATCATTGCTTTGTGTTTTAGATGGTACATTATTTAATGTGCAACCGAATCGGACACAACACCAGCTGCTATCCTATGCATTAGGACAATGTCAAACAGAAAGCACTCGCGGACTTTAGTGCCACAACGTGGTGATGATAGTGCGTGTCCCCTGATTTAAACAAATATTTAACAAAATCGGTGGAATAAAAGTCCTGACAGGCTCATGCTGGCTGCGGTTTTTGTTTGCATCATCACAACATCCTGTTTCGGTTGGATTGTTTCGATGCTTAAAGTCCTGAGGCCGAAAACCAAAAATGCATTTTTTTGCCATTTTTGGCCGAAAATGTTCTGTGGCTGAAAATTCGGTGCATCTCTACTGTTCAGTTGTGTAAGTTTTATAGAATGCAGGAAGAATATTTACTTGAACACCCTGCACGCAACTCTGTACAATAAGCAAGAGTCCTGAAGTGATGGGAAGCTTCAAGGCACATTACAGTTAGCCTGCGAGCAAGCTCTCTTGTTTGCAATGGGGGAGAGAGAGAATTAAAAAAGAGAGCCTGCACGAAAGCCAGGGGTTTTTGAATCCCGCCCCAAACAAGCTGTCAGCATGGTTAGACTAAATAGGTCTATGCATTGGTAGTCAGCAACGGTAATTTCGTTTTTTTTTTTTTTTTTTCAGCGAGAGCGGCATTTCAGAACTCTTTTGCGAATGAAGGTAATTTCGGCGACAAGTACTTACACCCATTTTTGTAGCATGGTCACGCAACTTGCTGTAAAAAATAGACAGCTGTCCGATTGGAAAATGTTAACGGACAAAACCACATTCTAGTCACCAAGATTACCTTCATTTGCTGAGGAGTTCTGAAATGAGTGCCAGTGCGTAGACCTTATTATAGGCCCTAATTCAATTATTTTACTGTAGTGAATGTAGCCCATTATTTTGTTGCTGTCAGATCGCATGGGGGAGAGAAGCCTTGTCTTCAATTGCCACTTGATTATTCTTGATTTGGAAAACATGTTAATAAAGGAACACCATCAGAATTAGCCAGGACTCATTTTTGTCAATAATTTCCCCCGAATTTTCAGGTCTGATGCCAGCCCTGCTAGTGTTCAACTGTCAAAATTGAATTTGGGAGCTGTCAAATTAGACCAATCAGAATGCTGCGTTCGTGGACGGACACGGGGGCACTCACAAAAGCCTGGCTTTCGCGCAGACTCTCTTTTCCCTCCCTCTCCCCCATCGCACTCAAGGGGCCTGCTCGCAGTTCCCTCAACAATTCCCTCAACAATTTTTGGCATGATTTTGTAAAAATGACCTAAATGAGACGACTTCACTGTTCCTCATGATCTTTCATTAAAATTATAAAAGCGTGTCAATCTTTGCATGCGATTGGCTGATCCTCCTGAAGTACAAGGTGGTCAGTTTTCAGGGTCAGAATGTGCACTTCCAGTAAATGTAACTGATGCTCACTGCTAGTAATGCAATGCCAGGTCAGAGTATGATATATATATCTACAGTATTTACTTCCTGTCAACATGTAAGAATGTCTCCAGAAAAAAATATATTAACAGATATCAAATTAGTAACTCGTTGCATTGTCTGTAACATGAGCACACAAAGGGAGAATACTGACCATATGCAGTCCATGGAAACATAATCAAAAGAAACATTAAATTCTTACCTCAAATCAAATATTTTTCTCAGAAACGTGAGTGCCACAATTATTGATACCCCTTCAGTTAAAGTTTCATCTAGCCTCCCTCTTCCAAAATAACAGCTCTGATTCTTCTATAAAGCACAATGAGGTTGGTGAATATATTCCAACCCAGGATCTGAGACCAGTTCTAATCCAGAATTTCTCCATAAACTAAAGATTCTGAGGTCGACGCTTGTGAACTATCCTCTTCAGCTGATCCCACAAATTTTCGAAGGTTTCGAACAAACCATTTTTGTTTAGTTTTTGAGGCCTGTTTTTGATCATTGTCCTGCTGGAAGATTCAACCACAACCCATTTCATGCTTTCTAGCAAAGGCAGTTTGATTTTTGTTTCATATCTGCTAGTAATTGATGGAGTCCTTGATACCATCCATCTTAACAAGATGTTGACAGCCTTTGAAAGAAAAACAACCACAAAACAACAACAAAGATCCACCACCGGGCTTCACAATGGGAATAAGGGGCTTTTCCACATGATTATCTTTCTGCCTTTGCTAAACCAACCTGCGATTTTTGTAGCCAACACCTGTATCTTGGCCTCATCTGACCATTGAAAGTTCCAGTAATGTAAGACAAACTGTCAGGGCTTTAATCTATTGTTGATTGACAGCAGAGGCTTTTTTTGCGACCCTCCCAAAAAACCAGTAGTGGTAGGTGGGTGTCTGACGGTATTTTTTGAGACTTTCTTACCCCAAGACTCAACTAACTTCTGCAAATGTCCAGCTGTGATGCTTGATTTTTTTTCCAGATGAACAGTCCTCCTCATAAACCGTGGGGTCAAAGTACACAAGTCTTTTTCCAGGGTGATTCTCGACATCCACAGCCAATATAAAATTCTTACTTATTGCCCTGATTATGGAAATGGGCTTTTTCAACTGTTCAGAAACTCAAATATCCATTTACTAATTTGCACAGCTCAACAACTTTTCATCGCACGCCACATTGTCAGTATGTTCTCAGGTCTTTTCCAATTAGTCCTCATCATGAATCTCTTTTTCTCATGAAAATTTCTTTTTACGTGTACCACTCTCAGACTTCTTCTCGTCCAGCATTTTGACCTGGCCTCTGATTTTAACAAGTATTTTTATTTTTTTTTCTGTTGCCTTGGTTACATAATAAAACTATTACTCCACATTCTGATACGTTGTTGTGTCCATTCGATGTGTGGTGGCCACTTGGATCACTTGTAAATTAGACCATTCGTCAGCCACACACATGAAAGTCAAGTCATAGACAGATAATTAGTCAAATTGCAAAACAATGTGATTTTTAAATAAAATACTATATTTTAATATTAGTATTTATAATTATTATTTATAGTAATAAATACTATATTGGGTTCTGATAGCCCTCTGACCTATGTGTGCCCCAGGGATGAAGTCCTGCCTCAAAGCAGCCGGGTCTATGGGTGCCAATAATTGTGTCACACGTTTTCGAGAGAACTGTTTATTTGATAGTTTTTATTTTATTTATTTTTATATCATTCATTTCATTTCAATGAAATGATAATATTTTTATGGATATGTTGTTTTGGATAAAAAAATCAAGTGGATAAACAGCAAATCCTTCATATTCACTGAGGGCGAATAATTCTAGAGGACCCTGTGTATTGAGGTATCTTCCCATGTCTGTCTAGGTCTAAAGATTATTGGGGAAGTAATCAGGCTCACTATTTTGAAGACTGAAAGCGCTTGTTGGCATGTTAAATTCTTTGCATGGTGTAAGAAGAGATACTGAATTTATACTTGGTATTCAGGAAGTACACGTCGACAACTGAGTCAGGCAATGTGGAGGAAGAGCAATGATGTTTTTCTAATATCATTATTATTTTGTTGACCTCTCAGATTCTGCATTCATATTTTTATCTCCAAACTCTCATAGTAAACTGTACATGCTTGTCCCTATGGTGCAAAAATAAATATTTTTACTGTTGTGTTCTATAGCTTCTGTATTTATGCTATATGCAATGATTGATGTATAGAAGAAAGAACAATAAGAGTCCTCACTAAATCTCAAGCAAAAAAAAAAAGAATAGATAAATAAAGAAAAGGGGCTTTTGCTCTCCTCCTAGTCTTTCGCATTAGGTATTGAGCAATCAGGGTTGGCTGAATAGATATAGGTTGCAGGGGATCTACAACACGTGAGTCCGTATGGTGTTCATGTTTCCTGCCCGTCCTCTGGTGTTTGTTGGTCGTCACTATGATGATGACTTTTCTCTTTTTTTTTCCTCTTTTAACCTCTATAATTCTTTAAATCGTGTTGTTTATTTTATTTTATTTATTTATTTTTGCATATGTTTTTGGCTTACCATCCACCTTTACATAGTCTGAATTAGGACAACAATATTGGTTTATGAGCACATGTTGGTATGTTTATGTATGTACGCGTGTATGTGCACTATGTGCCATCACTGGTATCTTTGTGTCGTCTCAAGCTTGTGATATGTATTGGTATAGAAATTTAAAAAAAGAAAAAAAAATCTCAAGCAACATTTGAAGTCTGCACTGAATGTATTTTCCTTTTAGTTTAAAAAAGTAGCATAAACGACATACTGATCTACGCACAAGCTGTAAGCTGGTGTGGCCTCCTGAGTTGTTATATAAATATGTTAATTGGCAGAATTCACTGCTGTCTGTAAGGGAACAAACAGCCAGCCCAGATGTTTCCATTTCAAAGCTGCCACAGCAGATGGAATATACCTTTGAAGAACATAAACAAATGTTCCATGTTGGTCTGCCTTTGCTTCTGTAGATTTTGGACAGCTTCAAAATAACATACAGGTCCTAATTTTTGCCCCACTATATGCTATACATGCAATGGGCTATTGCAAACTCTCAGAATGGCCAAAATATATCAAAAACAGATACAATATCTTCCAAAGATATATTTTTGATGAAATATATTTTCAAAACAACTTTGATGCAACCAATTTTTTTGTCCCGAGGACAAGAATTTAGGTTCTTGAAAATGTCCTTCAATAGCTTATGCTGCTCATTTTAGAGGTAGAACAATTCAAATAAACTAATGTTAAATTTGCAGAAATAATCTGTGGCAGGCCAGGCTGATTTAATTACCCCAATGGTAACCAGTCACTGCGAGCCATAATCACTGAGATTTTAATTCTATGAATCGACAAAAAATATCTGGTAGCACTTTTTTTTTTCTTTTTTTTTTTTGACGACAGGCAATTACCATCTCATTTCATGAATCACCCAGTAGATTTTGACAACGCCTAAACATTTCACAAGTCTAATTATGGCTGCTTTAATAACCATTTAATTTAAGCAGGCTGAGCATACAGTTAGTTCCCTCCGTAAAGTCTATGGTGCTAACAAGCTGTTTGCAGATATTGAAAACATGGGCAGAAAAGAACAAAAAAAAGTTGAGAGCAGAAACTTTTTATATTTTTTCAATGTCACATTAGTAACCATATAGAAATCCAGAGATCGATTTTTAGACTTGGCTCTGAGTTATATTTCAAATAATACTGGGTATTAAGGTCATTGCTGGCCTGCAGCACAAACTCAGGGTTAGACAACCTATTCCACCCACACAAGTTTAACGGAAAAAGGTCTCAGACAAGCTGAGTGAGCATTCGTGCTGACTTCCCATTTCATTACAGCTGAATGTTTAATTGAATAAGAAATGTGTCATTTTTTGTTTTTCACTAAACATCTTCCAATTTATTACTAAGGGATATAGTCCTGAATTTCAGTTTTAACAGAGGTACTGACACTCCATGACTCTTCCTCCGTCTTAGGGGTCATACTGACCCCCTTAGATGCCTACGGTTGGTGAAATCATGGTTAGCCAACCGTGATTTTTGCAGCTACATTTATTTCCCTAATGTCACGGGGATAGACATGAAATTAACCTAAAAAATTTATTTTGCATACAAAAATTGTATGAATTGGCGTTCTTGGGGAATTTTGACCCCAAGCTCTAAACTGTTATATAAAACCATCACTTAGATCTTGTTTTTGTTGTACTGGCTAAAACTGAGGGCACTTTTTTCATTCATTTCTTATTCATTCTCATTCCTTTCGCTATAATCTCATGAAATCAATACTTCATGTATAAGGAGAGAATGAGGTGTGTGATTTTTGATTCACTAGGTTATTAAGATGTCAGTAGAAATGCCAAAAATAGCTGCGAGAGAAACCTGGGTAACACTTTCAGTCACAGTCATTTTCTGTGGGTTGTTTGAGGGGATCAAATTGATCGCAAACCAAGAAATGTAAGTTAATATGAGGATAATTGGACTTAATGCAGCATATTGAATTTATTTTGCAACCCATCCTGTACTGTAATACCATGAGTAACGACCTTGTGTTAAATCGAAAAACCATGCGCTTTTGGAAATATTAATGAGCACTTTTAACATTTAGTTTCATGCATCATATATAGCGCCATGGAAAAGTTTTTAACTCCTCCATTTCTCCCATGTTTGCGTGGTTGTCACACTTTCTCAGCACTGTATCAATGTATTTTAAATGCGCATATGAAGCGCCACGCAGAGAGCCATTGGTTAATGATACAGTATTTAAATTGTCACTGTGCACTTGTGTTGTACGCTCAAAGTAGTGTCCGTCTGGATAAAAAGAACACAAAGACCAACTTGATTACAGAGTCCGATTCCACGTCACCCAGTTCTAGAAATGCAAATGACGGTAGAGATACTCGTTTCAGTATAACACTTGATCGGTTTCTACCAAGCACTGCTTCTGAGTTTTGCAATCATTCAATGGATCTCCATAAGAGGAAATAACATTAACTTTTTTTACTTTTTTTTTTTTTTGCAGTCGTGGACCAAAACAACACTTAAAGGAGTAGACCTCTCTACCACTAATATATTAGGCAGTGCTTTTCATCTTTTAAGCTCTGCTCAAAAGCTTTTTTTTCTGCTTTTGCCATAATAAGGGGAAGTTTTTAAATGAGATAAATGTGGTTTATGCTGAAAGTTGTTTGTAGGCAAGGTGTGTAGCACAGCCAGGGAGATGGAATTCAAAGATTTATGGGTGCGCCTGGCAAAATTGTGGGTGGACATGATTAGCCTCTTCGGTTGGGCAAATCTTTACATACAGTTGAAGCTTTAGCATGGAATTTCATTAGAGGCATGTCGACTTTGAATACTAATAGTTTCAAGTTTCCAGACACTGTTGAGAAGGCAAAGGTAACCCAACTTCATTCTCTGGATGTCTTTTTTTCTTTCTTTCTTTTAGTTCTAAATTTGTCTGTCTTTTGACACTTTGCATCAATTTGTCACTTTTGAATTACAGGTTAAACTTAACTGTCACTTTGTGTTACAAAATTGCAAGCATCGACAGTGAGGCCTAAAATAGAATTAAAACAGCTTGTTTGCATTTTCCGAGCCGAGCATGGCGATATAAACAGCTGGTAGACATCAATATGATAAGACAGACACAAGGGCTGTCAAAAAATTATGAGACCTTAAATTATGAAATATTTATCCACTAAATAATTGTTCAATTTTGGTTAGTTCCATTAGAGCATTCATTAACTACATTACTCATTGCACCTTGCCATTTAAACTTTGCGTACATTATGTTATTGTTCATTTTTTGATATAGCTGTATTTCTTGCGCATTTTCAGTCAAGGGTGCCAGCAATTGTGCTGGCCACTGTATATCCCCGAGTGCTATTGTCCCACATTCTAAACTCTAAGTGGGGATTGAAGAAAGCTTGAATGAGAGCTGACTACCAACAAACCCATTGTCCGAGAGCCATCGAGAGCCATGGAGACATGGTTAAGGACAGAGAATTAGAAGGGCAGGCTATTGATTGGCAAATCTGAGCGAATTTATCACTGGCTGTCATTAAACACTGCCCAACTGCTCTCATAGTCATTATGACTCACTAACATTTATTGTTGAAAATGGCAACTCAAACTTGCGGGGATATCGATCTTCTGTTTAATACTAGCCTCTTGGCACTTTCACAAAACAATTTTCTCTTCCATTACCACACCATGTCAGGTCCGTTCCCTGTCTGTTCCTCATCCGCCCCTTCCTTTCTGCTTCTCCCTTTGTCCCTGCTTTAATTGGGTGACACTGACAAAGTGTAAAATGCAAGCAGGTTGTATAAGACCCTCTCGACTCTGTAAAAAGCGCCTAATCTTAATTTGCCCTCGTTGCACAAAATGAGCTCAAGGTCAGTTAGACTGAAGAGCTGCCTTGAGGTGCAGAGAATCATTATTGTAAGATGGTCTCTATGTGGGTGTATTACGACTCGAAAGGAAAACAAATAATAATAATAATAATTATAATAACTCACCCCCCCTCCCCCACACAATTTCTTTGTGAGAAAAGTGCTTTAGTTGTTCAGTTGCATTGCAAGTCCACATCATTATGAGCTCATTACTGTCCCTGTAAATGTGGTCGGCTGCTCTGCTTTTCCGCAGCCATAAAAAGTCTTGAGTTCTTTTTTTTTTTTTAAAAATGTGGGATTTCAGATGAGGACAAGAAGTTGCCCCCCATGTTGAAAGAGCTATTGATTGAACCAAAAAAAAAAAAAAAAAAAAATCATCACAAATGTTATGGAGGTCTTCATGTCCAAAAGAGCTGGTATAAATTATCTGAATTTACTGAAATAATTAAATTTATCTGGATTGGGACACAGTTCACAATTGGCTAGCATTTGTGAAATAATCCACTGCTTTCATTTGCAACTGGGCGACGAGTAACGCAGGCATGAAGAACACGTCATTTGCTTTTTGCGATTTTTTATTTTTGTGTGCGTGTGTGTATTTTTGAGAAGACAAAATAAAAAAGAAAAACATAATAATTTGGGCAGAAGCAGGGCAAGCCATTATACATTTCTGCAGGCGGATGAACGATCCTTTCAGGAGTGGGAGGGCACGGGGGTTAAAAGCCCTTGGGCACACAGTCCTCAAGCTGCCAGAGCTCCTACAAGAATCTGCAGAATGCAGAGAGAACTAGCATGACCAGGATAGATTTGCCAGTACTTTGTACCGGATCTTTATTTTTCACAGAATCCAATCCTTTGACCAGCATCAGACTGATACCGACTCTCAATAACAGATTGATACATCCCTACTTGTAATGTATGGCTACATGATTTACGTTCACCATCATGTCCACCGATTGCTCTCATTAACAAAGCGTTTTCACCAGCGGAAATAATACGAACAAGATTTAGATACTGCAGCTTTGTGAATGTTTCGGGAGATCAGCAGTATCTGTTCAACAGCTGTCTGGCACCGACATTAACAGTCACTTAGATCACATTGAATAACTTGACCATGTCTACATGCTAAAATGCATTTAGTTGCCAGTTAGATTCTTGCACTAACGAGCATGTGTAGAGGAGTACCTAATAAAGTGGCTACTGAGTTTATATTCAGAGGATGCCTGGTACTTGCAGCGCGGACTGTAGCTTTAACTGCGCTTTAAACTTTGTATTTAATGAACCTACGTTAAGTCAAAGGGACAGTGTAATTATCATCTGAGGATAATGTATTCAGGAATTTGCAAGCAATTTGACTGGAAATTCCCAACTCAAAGGGTAACCCTGAACAAGTAAAAAGTTCAAATGAAAAACATACGAGTCATAAAATCTCTCATAAGTGCTCTTTACAAATGCTCGTTAAATGTGAACATAAACCAAGTTAGGCTCAAACAAGATAGTAAATCCCTCTAGCTTTAAAGTATGTTGACTCGAGGTCCCCATGCACACTTGCGTTACGTGTGGTCGAAAGATTAAATTTAATTATTTCACCATTTAAATCATTTTAAGTCAGTCTTTTTATAGATCAGTCATAAACCTAATCAGATTAACTTTTCTTTTTTTTTTTTTTTTGCAGATGTGAAAATGAGGATCATAAAAGTTAATGTCCCGACCAGTGTCCTCTTAAATCAGTCCTGCTATCGAAATTCAAAGGACCTTGCAATGTCCACAACTGAATCCAAGTTTCAAAAGAACAAAAAGTGGATATATACTTCGTCCAGCTACCACCGTAACGTAACAGCTGACCATCACAGGAGCAGAACTTCAGCTTCATACGGTGACTGCTGCTGACTTTTGATAAAAGCAAACACACCGATTTTTGGGTGACTCCAACGATATTTTCTGTGCAGATTAGTGGCCGATCTTCCCTCTAGTAACAGTTGACTGCCTGGCTGTCTTTACTGAGACCTCTCTGTCGTCAGAGCAGAGATAAAAGGAGCTAAAGGCATCTTTTTCCCATTACCCAGCAAGCACAGGTAAAGAGCCCCCACTATATTTGATTCTTATTTCCAAAGACACATTTTCTCTTTGGATTTGGCCTTAGAGTTAGGCCTCAGAGGCTCTCCCAGCAAGATACAAATTGAATTTATTATTTGTAAGCTACACAGACCAATACCCTCCGGGAAGATCGTATCTTGAGCTAATCCTCGGTTTTCCTGTGGCCTTGGTGTTTTGTTTCTCAGCTGGCCTTCTCTGGACTGACATTATACTGCTACTGCAAAGAATTTTCATACCCCTTGAAATGGAGCAGTAATCCAATATTTCCTTGCTTTTAGGATGCAGGAAGACTCTTCAACAGTAGAGGAAAATACATTTTTCCGTCCCTAGAGTATATGTAAATTAGGTTGGATGTGCACACAAACCTTTCTTATTCCCTCTTTAATGGTAACCATGACTACATTGAGTGAAGGTCACACTCATAACTACTATACTATCTTATGTTATCACAAAGTAATACAATATGGGGGGGTGTTAATAAAATAATGTATGCTCAATACAAAATATGGCATATTATTGTATCTCACTGTAACTGAGCAACGAAAGTGAACTGTTATGTGTCTTATAGGTCCTGAGGCAGTTTCTCATGATGATGTCGATGCTATACTCCCACATAAATAAATTCAATGTTTCCTCTCCTCTGTTCCAATTACTCCCATTTTCATGTGTTACTGGACAATTTTTTTTTCCACTGAACCATTTTATAATTTTTCCAAAGTCATCAGCCATTTAAAAAAGCATATTATCATTGTAGCATGTGAGTATTATATATATTCCAGTGACTTAAAAGTATTTTTTCTAATGCAAACATTCATTGACAGATTTGCAGTTAACGCCATCCAGTGGGTCCAGCCTAAACCCCACTCGGAGGTACATTGCATCCATGGAAACTTAAATCAAAACAGCTTTGGCTCTGATTAAGTATTCAAAGAGAAAATGAAGATATTCAATCAATATACTCATATTGTTCGGTCCACATTAACTCATAATTATGGTCTCAGCCAGGGTACTATAGCCAAGGAAAATCTAATCAGGTAATGTTGTTTCTTCAAAACTGAGACAAAGCAAAACATTATGGAGCAACTTTGGACAATTACAACAAGTTCAAATGAACTACGCCCTTTAGACCACGGCGTGTAATTGTTGAGTGCCTGAGCAAGGAGAACGTGCATCCGTCCTCAGAAAAATGTGCCTTATAGAAAAACTCCTACCAGTTATCAAGGAACCAAGGAACTAGCTTTAGAACTGGAGTTGGTCCCCAGGCGCTGCTCTGTGGCTGCCCACTGCTCATTACAATAGGATGGGTTAAATGCAGGGGACAAACTACCCCAAAGGGCTCAATAAAGTCTATATATCTATGTATCTATCTTTTGCAAAATGGAACCCTACTATTGCCTGTGCACTGACATGTTGAAAACGCATGTCAAGTTTCATGACGATCCGTTAAGTAATACCGGAGGAGCAGCTCTTCAAAGTTAGTGTCCACGCTAAGAACAACAAGAACAACAGCAAGAAGGAGAAACTGAGTGACTTTTTTTTATCCCTCGCCCGAGGACAAAAAGAGAAAATTGAACTAAGCAAAGAGGGAAATTGCTTGGAGCAGTGGAACAAAGGTGGAGGTCCGTTCAATGCTTTGACCTCTGAGGTAATGGATGGAACTCAAATGGGGTGGCAGTGATTGCTTGCCCTGCAGATTTCTGGTAAAGCGCTTGAAATATTTGCTGGTAAGACACTGTGGCATTTAATTCCCTTTGGATTCCTGGTTTTTATCTGTGAGACTGATTGATTCCTTTACTGGGGCTATTTATTCAGTGAAATTACTGGCTATTTTAAGGTACAACGCTGGTTTGAGGCAATATTGCTGGAATGTAACCAGTGCTCATCTAACAGTATCCACAGACCTTGATACTCAGGAATGAAAAAAGCTTATGTTTTCATTATTTAACTCTGTCCAGTTTGTTTCTCCCTTGATATAAACTATGCCGTCCGCATCTAAAGGGTTCCTTCCAGTATTAACATATCGGTGCTGGGTAGCCCGCTGGGCTTGCTTTCAGCACAAGAACATGAGTAAATATCCAGGCACACATGTTGTACTGCCTTTCAAGCTCTAAGAAGAGCTTGCTTTGAAAGCCTGTCTTTGAGCAGTACATTATGTACAAAATTCATAAAAATAGCAATAATAAAAACAACCATTCTGTCAATACAGAAATAGAAGGCATGCTAATATAAACAATTGTGCAATAATCTCAATTTATTTTTTAAAAAAAGCAATCATATAATATCAGAAAACATAAATCTTTTTTTATAAATATGGGCTATTTGCATTTTAACAGTATAAAATTGTTACACGCAATAAGTTTTTTTTTTCACTGGGCGAGCGGGAAACCTGAAGTGCCATGGGGTAAAATGAAATATTGATATATATTAATATAAAAAAAAAAAAAACACTCACAATTCAACTCAAAGCTGGCCCAGGTGATTATACCTTAACATACTAAAATATCATGAATGCCACTGGATATTTATTGCAGGCAACAGAAATTTGTCACTGGCACAACAGTACCCAATTCTTCATTCAAATATCCAGCCCTGAAGTTCAGGGTCTACTGCCTTTACTATTGCCTGAGACCGTGACTCAGTATTGGCCAAGTGTCCTCAAATGTCACATTAGCGAGATGCTTCCTCGCAATTAGAGGTTAATATCGCAGTCGTTAAAGTGCTGTAACAGGTTGCTACTGTTGTAATGTCATAATCAATCAAGGAAGGGCAAAACTGACAGGGACATGCCATAAATCAGTCCTCAAGGAATTAGTACCCCGCGAGCCTATGGCCAACAGTCTTAAAATGTTATTGTGCTTCTCATTGGGAGCCAAACAAGAAATGCTCAGAGTGATCGAATTTGACTCATCAACCCCTGAACTCGCACCATTGATTTGTCTCAAATACACAACTAATGTCTACACTGGGAGCTAACCAAGGTGACCCCAGAAACACATAAAAGGTTTCTAATACAAACAGGTTTCCATTTTTGTGAATGTTTCCAAGATCCCAATTGTCCCTGATGATAATTTTCCACAAAGCATCAACATTTCTTTATGGGGTACCAGTGTGTGGCCAGCATTACACTGCAAATACTATTTAATTTGTTTTATAACTGTTTTGAACGCAGTAGAATACCATCAATATGGTTGAAGTCCATTATAAGCCCGATACCAAAATCACAGAAAAATGATCCCAGAGTTCCCTTAAACTACAGGGGGATTAGTCTGATGAGCACCGTTTATAAACTGTATTCATCTTTACTCAATGAGAAATTGATGGAATTTTTGGAAGGTGAATAATTGCTGGTCGAGGAGCAGAATGGCTTCCGTAAGGCCAGGGCGTGTATTAACCATATTTATACAGTATGTGCTACAGTAAGAAACAGACTGAAGGAAAATAAATCAACATACACGTTACATAGATTCTCAGAAAGCCTTTGATTTTGTCAATAGAGACCTTCTGGCGATCAAAACAGGGGTAGTTGGAAATTTTTATCAGGCAATTCGCTCTCTTTATAGTGCACCTTAAGCTTGTGTGAAAGTAAATGATAACCTTACCAAGTGGTTTCCCACACCTTCAGGAGTTAAACAGGGAGATGTGCTGTCCTCAACTCTGTTTGCCATATATATCAATGATTCAGCCAATCAAATTAAACAATTAAATTGTGGAGTTAAATGTAGGAATGAACATTTTTGTATACTATTGTTCTGATGGCAGAAGCAGAAGTGGATTTACAAAGAATGCTGACGTGCAAGTAATTGGTGCAAAAAATGGAGACTTCGATTAAAAGCGCAAGAAAGAAAACTGAAATTATGCACTTTAGAACCCCGGCCGTGCACATTACTAACTTTCAATTTCAATTTGGGCAAATAAACCTGAATTATACAAAAGATTACAAGTGTTTGGGCTTCTATTTGGATGAATATATGTATTTTTCAAAAGGCACATCTTTTTTGGCTGAATCAGCAAATCGGGCACTAGGGGAAGTCATAGGGAAAACACAAACCCTGAGGGATATTGGTATCTCCACTTACTCCAAATTATACCAAACTTGCGCGTGTCCGATTTTAGATTATGCTGCAGGAGTGTGGGGATTTAACTCGCAATACCCCAAAAGTGAGGCAGTGCATAATAGAGCCATGCGGTACTTCCTGGGTGTGCATAAATTTGCACCAACTCTCGCTATTATGGGTGATATGGGATGGGAACCCAATGAGGTACGGTGGAGTGTGCAGACTGAGGTACGGTGGAGTGTGCATACGGCACGTCTATGGAATATAATAGTGGGGCTGAATTCCAACAGAATAAGAAAGATTTTTGAGTGGGATGTCATGACTAAGGGCGCATGGGCGAATGACATCTATGATATCCTTGTTAGAGCTGGATGTGAAGACCATTATTATAATAAAGAAAAGTAGATATTTGTGTTGTTAAAGATATTATTTTTCAGCAGATGGGTACTAAGTATATGGCGTAAACCAAAACTTCGTACTTATTGCGTGATAAAGCAGGTTTACGGTCCAGGAAACTATGTTTTGAATAATTTGACAAAAAAAAAGCGGTCATCGTGTGCACAAATAAGAGACGGGTCTTCATATCGAGACCGGCAGATGTGTAGGCTCTGCTGAGGAGGATAGAGGATGTAGTCTGTGTGATCTCAATGAAATTGAAAATTAAATGCACTTTGTATTGTATTTTCCATTCTATAATAGTATCAGTCAGAGACTTTTTAATAAGGTTGATCCAAAAAATGAGTTTGTGTGGTTGGATGACTCAGAGAAATTGAAACGTCTTTTTCATTACGATATTTTTATTCCATTTGCTTCATTTCTTGAAAAGGCCTGGTCACTGAGGAGGAGGGCCATGTATATGTAGAAGGGAAATATCTTATTGTTCATGTACCGGTGTGTACATTCAGCATGTGTATCCATGTGATTGGTAGTATATGTTGTGCTGTATTATAGACAGGAAGGACTGTTGATTCCTTGAGTTTTTTTTTTTTTTTTAATCTTATAGAAGACGTGCCATATAATCCCATATGGGATGGGCCACAAGGGTGGCATGACATGAAAATAAAAATTCATTCATTCATTCATTCATTCATCCACCCATTGCACTTACAACATGCAATACATACTGATTTTGTTCAGCTTGAAAACCTTCATTGGCAGTGCGTGACAGTGGATTCCCTTGTTTCCCCATGTTTGTTTGTTTGTTTATTCACTTATATATTTTCTAATTTGTTTGTTTTTATTTTTTGATGTTGATTGAACCTTAATAAGAATAGAAATGTTAACAGCCGATGACCCTGCATTCTAACATAACAGATTTATCTGGATATCTACTCAGACATTTCATCCTGCTGAACTTTTTCATTATCAATTTCTAGTCCAAAATTTCTTCTTTTTGCCTTTCAGAAATATCAATAAACTGTGATTTCAGGGTGATGAACAGACTAAGAGGGGAGTGCAGAGGGAAGTACTGTTGACAGTCTTCAGCTCGAACCTGGCCTGGGTCTCACTAAGCAGTGCTTGCATCTTCTCTCAAGGTTAGTGTAGGATTGCTGTTGGTACTATGCTTTAAGGCTCACAGTCCAAAGACATGGATGTTCAGGCCAGATCAGTTTCACAATGTAAGGGAACTGATTCGGGACGATGCAGGGAAACCTTGCAGCGGTGCGACCTGGCCCATCTCAGCTAGACTCAGACTGGCTGACAGTTACCAGCATCTCAGCCAATAGAATTGCAGTGGCCCATCAATTTGTTTGTGACAGATACAAATTCTCAGGTGGATGAAATGGTAGTTATGCATGAGGAAACGACAGGCTCTCCATATCAATATGACTTCGCGACAGTATTGGTGTGACACAAGCCTTAAAATATACTCACCGTCACTATCTTTATTCATATTTTCAGATAGCATAAAGTGTTCAGTTACCAACAACCAGTAAAGCCGGCAGGAAGAGAAACGAAGTTCAAAGAATCGTTGCTATGGAAACGATGCTCCGTCTCGTCTCGTTGAATTGGTGTGAACTGGCAGGTTTTCAGATGGTTCCAGACCATACGCACTGAGATTGTTTTACAAGTAGCTGCACGTCTGAACTCGACTCATTGTGAATCTTTAGTTTGGCCTTTAGGCTAATTGGAAACTCCAAATTGCCCATAGACATGGAAGTAAGTGAACGCCCTGTGATGGACCGATGAAATTCAGAGTGTATTGCCTCTCTGGCAATGCATGCTGGGATAGGCTCTCATGAATTACAAGTTAGAAATGATAATGTTACACAATAGATGGATTAATTAACGATCTTTGTTGGTCTTGGCCCTCAATACAACTTAGTACTCCTGTCATGGATGTGTCCCCAGGTAAAGAGGAAGCGTACACACACTACATTCCTGTGTTTTTATCTTTAACCAATTTCTAGAAGTGGCATCAGTGTACATCTTCACCCTCCCTACTACAAATGAATCACACTGTGGGCTCATGTGCATTTCTATGTAAACCACAGAAAAAGTGTGAAAACAAGCCCTGTCACGTGTCAGCAGCTCACAGCTCATTTTTACTCTTATTTATTTATTTATTTTCAAGTTTACAAGAGATTATAAGGGGCTCTATCAGAAAATTGAAAATCCAATGAGTGTTTCACTAAGTTGCTGTAATTCCTCAATGCAATTTCAATCTTCCACAAATTAGAGCCCATTTATTGCTCAGCGGAGTGACAGCCAGATAAATGAGGTTTTTATGATGTATTTAATGGGCCTTCAGTGTTTTTTCTTCTCTTTTTTTCTCTCTCCTGTATTAAAAGCCTGTTGATTAGAATGTTGCACTCATATTTGAAGAAGTGTGACAAGGTTTCAGGAGTTATACTGATGTTCCAGGAGTGCTAAGCAACACTATTCAGTGGTGTAAATTGGTGTAAACAGTTGTAAATTTGTATTAAGAGATGATAAGGTGTAAATTGTGGCAGTATAGAAAACTATGATACTGCTGAATATATTAAAACATCCATCCATCCATCCATCCATTCATTGTCAAAACCACTTCCTCCTCCCTGGGGTTACGGGGGAGCTGAGGCCTACACCAGCTAATTATCATTGAAAGGCGGGGACACACCCTGAACAGCTCGCCAATCCATCGCTGGGCGCACACACAACATTCACTCACACACACATATGCCATGAATGCCAGTTATATCACTCGGACGTGCATTTCTTCAGTCTGTTGGAGTAAACTGGTTTACCCGGAGGAAACTCACGCAAGCGCGGGGAGAACGTACTAACGCTGCAGTCTTCTTGCTGTGAGGCAGTGCTACCCACTGCGCCACAGTGTCACCCATTATTAAAACAGTGTTTGCAAATGTACGGATGTGATGTCATAACACGCACGTGTACACATTGGGGGTAAAGGAGCGGGGAAGATTACTATGCTCCTCGCTCTGTCAGATAACAGAACGTGAAAACGGCTTTGAGTCAGAAGACCAACACGCTCACTTCCGCTTTGATAAATAATTCATTATAACACTATGTGTATTATCACCAGTAGTACAAGTCTTTTGTTTCATTAGTAAACAGCATTATGTGGAAAAATGGGGCTTTTCCTGAAAGCTTTAACAACACTGTAAAACCAAAACTTTACGTCCTAAACGCTTTTTTGTAACACTTTTCAAACATGTCGCAGTGATTAGATTCAGTTTTAAAGTGCATTCAACAAATCTATAAAACCTTGATCGCAACATCCGATAAACATCAGTGTTTTGAATGAGAACACCTATTTACAAAAATAATCACCAAGCATTTAGCTTTTACACGCTGGTGTTTAGATTATAAACATATCCCATGTTCCACAGTTTCATCGTTAAGGAAGCAAAGTTTGTGACTCAGCTTTGGGAGGAGCTTCCTGGGCTGTTATACAAAACATCAAAACATCAGCGAGCTAGAAGGTTAGAAATATTAGACTTGCCAGCTAGTTAATTTGCTGTCATGCAGTTGTCAAGTGTCAATGTTAGTTAGTTTGTTTAAGGAAAATGTAGGATGGCTATTGAACTAATCAAGCTGGAGTGGAGAACATCATTTTTTCAAGTTCCTGAAACAAGACATCAAATTGTGGGAAAAAAGTCTAGCTAAAGTTTTGCTTTAACAGATAGCAGCTGGCCAAATAATGATTGCATTGTTGCTACCTTACACATCACTCAGCTGTGAAAAAAAGTTAAACGCACTTGGTTGCGCCAGAGCAATTTAAAAGCTGATGGATGCGATTATATTTCTGCAATTAGTGTTTTTTTTTCTTTTTTGTCAGTTTAAACGTCATTTTTCCATTGATTCGTGAAAATCAAACTGTTTAATTTTTTCACTTTTATCATTTTGAGAAAGATGTGTCGCACCCAGACAGACACTCTAATGAAATATTTCATAACATTATGCTTTGAGGGTCCAGATGCAATTTTTAAACAGCCTTGAACATATTTTTTCGTCCATTTTGGAATGCACACAAGATGCATCTTTTCTGCCCCCTAGATGCACTTTCTTGCTGATAAAAGCAGTGTCTTTTGTGGTAATCTGCACCATCATTAAGGGGACTCTTTTTGGCTCCCATTTCAACTACTCTCAGAGATTGTAATGTTGGTAATTTTCTACACAAGACTCTTTCTTATTTTATTTTAGTTTTCATTATTCATATCAAAGTGCACCAGACTGTAGCATTTACTTATTTGAATTCAACATTTTTCGAATGCCCCTGTACTCCAGTAACAAAGACAGGTGGCCCTCAGAAAAGCCATTTTGAATCTCAATGGAAATTCCTGGCAATGGCTGAATAAAAGAAAATAAATTACAATTAAGTGAGCAGTTAATTATTCGGGCAGCTAGTTTTGACGGTGGTGCCACGAGGGTATGGGGTGGGGTGTGGTTCCATTTCTAATTTGAGCACCGGTCCTCCCTAGAAGTCTGTGTACAAGCATGATGTGTGGAGACTGTACCGTAAAAGTAAAAAATTACAGTAAAAAACAAGTACTCCGCCTATCGGCGAATGTCGTATTGCTGCGCAATACAAGTCCCCTACCGATGTATGCATATTGTATTTCCTAAAAAGTAGGTCAAAGTGAACTGAATAGGGTACATGACACACCCATTCCCCAAGATGCATCCACACACCAACTTTGATGTTCCTAGGTCATACGGTATTGAAGTTATGGAGCGGACACGAATGCGGACGGACGGACTGACGGAATGCAATCCTACAGTCCCCTCCGTTTCCGGTAGGGGACTAAAAACACTAATATTTCTACTGTACATACTTAACTTCTGCATTTTGGCACCAACAAAAACAGACTTCATATCATGGCTGGCTAACATGACTTAATTGACTTCAAGACCCGATATTTGGACAATTCGTCTGGATTTCTGCACCATGAATCAACATCTTTTTCTGGATGCGTGTTGTCAATTTTACTGCGTACTCACAGATACCCAAACACACTTTACTGGGACAACAGTTCAAAACAGCACAAGCAGTCGTGTTCACTATTATATATTATGATGAGGTTTTGAGAAATTAAATGCAAAACCAAAGCAGGTGTTATGCTTTATGGAAGAACTGTTGTCTATAAAGCATAACACCTGCTTTGGTTTTGCCTTTAATTTCTCAAAACCTCACCTTTTGTATATAATAGCGAACACGACTGTTTGTGCTGTATTGATGAGTATTCAAGCATCAGGAATATGAATTCTGGAAGCAGCATTTACTACCTTTGGCTTTTACCTAAAATCATACTCAATGTTTGTGACAGCTCAGTAATAGTTTGCCAAAATGAGGATCTACAGCAGGATATGAAAAAAATAAATAAATACAACGTAGTAGAAACTGTTATTGTACATTATAGGCTGCGATCAGTGAAATCACTGTAAGTGTATGCAAGTACATGTATATAATTGTTCAGTCGTTGGATAAGCAGGCTGTGGATATTTTTAAGGATGCATGAGGAAGCCTTTGTATGATATCACTGGGTTCACCCCCATCCTATTGTACTAGAACCCATTGTAATAGCCATGTTATGAGACGCAGAAAGAGACTAAGTTGGAATGATACTAAGTGGTTTACAATCAGAGTGAGCGAGATTCTGAATTTCAGCTCAACCACCCGTTTATACCGCTGTCATTACTAATGCTCCTCTGCTGCAACTGAGTCATCAACCTCTTTCTGTCTTCACTTATTTCCACGCTACTGCAGTATATGTCCCCGAGCGACATGGCATATGCACATAACCGCACCACACATCCACTCTACACTCCGATGCCAATCCTCTCTTAAATTGGCACCTTATACCCAACCCTTTGTTTGCAACTTGGTATGTCAGAGCACTCAGACATTTACATATAAATTATGGGGAGAAAACGATGGCTGCATGTAGATGAGCCCTGCGCTGGCTTGTGGCCAGTAGACAGAAGGTTTAGCTTCTTTGCTTCATTTTTGCAGGTACTACAAAATCACAGATGGTGAAAATTTCCTATTAAGTTGTGTTTTTAACTTTTTTTTTATTTTTTTACACATTAAAGGTGGTGCCTCTTTTTTCATTTGAGCAGCGGCCTCTAACACAGCGTGTTATATAGTGTAAATTATCCCGGTGGATTGATAAAGTCATGTTATTCAGGAAAGGTCACACCCATGACTGTGATTACCAGCGAGGGATAAGTGTGAACAACAGCAGCCAAGGGGCGTGGTTATTTACTAAACAACAGATTGATGGCCTGGTATAAGCCTTTTCAGGATTAAGCAAGAGCTCAACCCAAAAGTCGCTATATTAAACTGTACACTGTGGCACTCAAGGTTATCAATGACTATAGTGTCAGAAAAAAGATTCAATAATTCATTGTTTTTACAGGCCTCCTCAAAGCCTGAGATAGTGTATCAAGAGGAAAACGTCTTTATTTAAGCCTGTGTGGAGCTACTATGGTTGAGGCACTGATGTCAGTGTAAAGTGTAACAGCAAGGAACCTATAGTGTAACAGCAAGCATCCTGGGCTCTATCATGATAACACCATCAATCAGGGTCATGCAAGGATCCCTACACCCCGCTTCCTGTTTGTGCTGTTTGTTGATAGGCTGATCAGAAAGATTAAACAGCAATGTCAGGACCATGAATTCGTGAAACGGCTCAACTTCCTGAAGCTGATGGATGACACTCTTATTATGTCTATATCAAAAGGAAGGTTGACTGATGGACTGAAATACTTAAAGGAGTACTGCAACAAACATTGCACAGTTGTTCATGACGGTAAAACACAGTTTATGGCCATTCTGGTATCTGATTGAAGATAGGCAGTCTATTCAGCTTGGTTTGTTTCAAGTGAGGCACCGTGACAGTTCATACATCTTCTCGGAGCGATCTTAAGTGCTGATGGGGGTGCCAAAACTTCAAAGCCTCATATGTTCGAGAGGAGACAAACCACACAAACTCATATTTATGCGAGATAACAGAGAAAACAAGAGCATGTTGAGAGCAACTGTATTAAGATGACTGAGAAGCTATTTGAAAAGGTAACGACACAAGGACCGCCAAGCTATCACCGAGAAATATCCGTCCGCCAGCCCTATACAATCAATTAACCGTGCATCGAGGACCAACTGAGACAGACTCAATTGTTTCAGATAGTCATCTCACTGACTGCCAGTGGAAATGGGAAGGTGAGGATGTACCCCATCTGAACAATGAGTGTGTTGCAGCAAGACTGGCGTTCGAACACATGACGAACACATGCTGTGCCCTCACACGCAGGATATCCATGCAAAGCGTGGACATGACTCCACAAAATTCGGCTCACTCGTGGACACAGATAAAAGAACTTCAGTTGTCATCTGCATATCTTACAGGACTGAAGGACCATCTAAATCCTATAGACTCAGTGATAGGACTTTATGTTGCTAATTTTAGTTCTTCAGATCATTTCTTAACTTATTGATTTATTGCATCTAAGAATTTTCGTATATTGGCTGGACCCAAATTATTTTTCATTTTTTCTCAATGATTATGGCGGTCATCCATAACCAATAAAGTGCATATTGCCATTCCCAGCGGTATCGGAAACCTCTTTAAAAGCTGCATTACAATAATCAGATCCTCATTCAGCAGATCCACCTTAATTTAATGTGTTATAAAATCTGTAGCTGTCACCGCAGTAAAGCTGCTACTTCATTATTCTATTACTGTGAGCACACTTAGGCAATTGCGATCAAATATAAATACACATTTCAGAAAGATGAATAGCAATATAACAGCCGAGGAAAATAAAATCATTAATCTCATTCCATACAAATAAATTTGAATATATGCAATGATAACATGAAATATTACTTTTAGCATCTGCTAAAATCACCAGTTGAGTCACAAATTTCTTTTTTTTTTTTTTTTTTTTTTTGATGCTGTAGATTAAAAAAAAAACAAACACATGAAGCATTGAATGTTTATAAAAAAAAAATGTGTGAAATAAAATAAAAACAAGTGTTTGCCACTAACATGGCAATATCCCCCGCGGCCTCAATTTTATGTGTCCGTATGGATGGATGTATGGACGGACGGAGCCCAATGCTATATCCCCCGCTTCGCACTAATCGCATGGCGGGGGATGATTATTCGAAAAAACTTTGTATATAACTAAATACAGTAGATACAAATAACAGGCCATGACAGAGCCCTGATCCCAACATCAGCAAGGCTGACTGGGAATACTTGAAGAGAAAGATACAAGTCAGACTGCGAGCCTGCAGTCTCTAATATGCTCAGAACAGCCATACAGCCAATAATCTTATGAAACCATAAAACTGCAGGACAGTGTTCCAGATTTTTAGGCAAAGGGTGGTCCTATTAAATATTGATTTGAGTTAGTTTTGAACAGTTAACAGCACTTCATAGTACATTTTTCAATATTTAGAAACCTTTAATTTAATGATTTTGGAAGCTTCTTCGCCTCACAGAATTGTGCTATATGTGGCAAATACATTTGCATAATACTGTTAATCAAAGTCAGTTAAGGAAAATTTAATACTGGATTTAAATAAATGTTAATAGGATCTCGATAAAATATTTACCCATGGTAATTAAGGTGTCTTTTCTTCGAAAAATTCTAGTCAGACTTACAAAGATTCAGCAGGATTGGCATTGTAAATATCACATTTGGAATTTGTTAGGAAGTAAAATTTATTGCCATGGCATCATGTTTTAGTTTCTTTTTTAGTAGCTATGTAGTTATCTTGACCATAATACTTCATTTTGCCCCAGTAAAAATGAGGTATGATGGTGCTTATAGAGCAAGAAATTACTGCTATACACAAGTAGAGTGTGGCACGCCATCAAAAGAGCCCCAAAACATATACAACACATCCGAAACAAACATCACCTTTGCATTTTACCTATTTTATGTTAGTAAACGGGCTTTGGGAGACCATGGGGTACAACATATTTCACTGTTGCCATGACTGCACAGCCATATGCTTGTGAACGGTGGCTGCAACACAAAAACAGGTCTGCTGAAAAAATTTTATATATGGATGACTCAGTGATTGACTCAGTGTCTAAGTCCTTTGACATCAGACCAAAACAACTGAAATCCTCCCACCATGTTTCATGTTGAAACGGGTACCTCAAATGGTGTTCACAGCATAAAGCCAGTTTTGCAAATGAACTGAACCAGAGGAACACTAGCTGAGCAAATAAAACTGTGGTTTCAGCAACATTCATACTGTGAAACAAGCTGAAAGAAATGAAGATGATAAAATAAATAAATACACTCCAAGTAACACACCCAATTTCATTTTATCTCCATGATCACTGAAGAGATAACTAAAAAATGATGCTGCCCACTTCAGGCCAGTTTAATGTCAAACTTCCATGAGGCTCCATTTGTTCATTTTCTACTTATCAAGTACAGCGGATGTGATAATTGTTCCTAAGTTGTACATGATGGTAGATCACAGCTAAAATGTCATGTGCTGCAGTTTTAGCACTATCTGACCAGTGGCATTTAAAGTAATGACCGTGAGTTGAGCCAAGAGCTATGGCAATCCTTACACATTTCCTAATACAAGCATTGCAATGCTTCCCTCTTAGTCTTTTTACGGAAAATAAGATTTTATATAGAGTTATTTGCTATATTGTACATGGTGCTTTTTTTTCCAATCTGAACTCACCATTTTTAGGATCGCCTCTGAATAACCTCGAAATATACAATAATTGTCAGCTTTAAAAAAAAAAAAAAAAAGATTAAATTAACTTTGGAAGCACCATAATGATAATGCATGACCCGCAGACTTCTCACAGCTGTTTTGCAACTATGCCATATGATAATATGCTATAAATTAGTCCGTGTAATTATGTACTAATACATGAATTGTATAATGCAGTTTCATTGTGGCTTTGCGGCAGATTGGAGATATAACATGCGATAAAGTATTTCACCAATTAGCGAGGCAGCTATCAGGGAACAGCTGAGTAATTAAGGCTAGCAAGAAGATATGGAGAATCGCAGCCATTAATTGTTTGATTCTGAGCAGTGACACCTCACCCCATATCAACCAGCAGTCAACACTGGCTGGCAGAGGTCACCTTTACAAGAGAGCCGAGTGCACCATTCCATTTTTGGTTATACTCTCAGGTTTTAATTATCATTCAGTAAAGAAGTAATTAGCATTCACTGACGTCCCCCACAGTCGGAAGATAATCACCAATTTGTTCGATTCATACAGATAGTTGAGCTAAGGAAGACAAGATTAGAAACTTCAAACATCTGAGATGAAAAAAAAAACTGTCTACCATAATTGCAGAGGGGGTGCTTATTAACAACTCAATTAAAAATGGCAAATTAAACTTTATGGTCGGTTATCCTCTGCTGCATAAATTATTCTCTGCATATTGTGATAGAAGGAAGTGGATAATTCCCACAACAAAATGAACATCTAAGCTGAGGTAGGGTTTATTAATTCTGATGAAAATCCTTTTAACCGAAAATTAAAATTAGCCGCTCATTGGCATGCTGGGCTGAACATAATTACACATTGCATGGCATTTAGCGCAGACACAAGTACGGTACGAAATTAGACTTTTTAACGCAAAACAAAACGTTTTGTTTAAAAATGGGTTTGGAAGATAATGCTCATTGTATTTTTGTTTCCAGAGATAGCTTACTACTACATTAAGGTAAACATTTTTACTCCGATGCGACGTATCACTTTATAATCAACCATAACTTTTATACATCCCGCAGAATATTTGTTTTGTCTCAATCTGAGATAGCAACATACAAGGCAGAATCAGAAATTTATAAAGCCCAATTTGGATTGTAGGTTTTCTGTAGGTGCTGCATGCTTTAATGCCAAAGATCAAAGAATCAATACCTTCAGACTGTGGCCTTCTCCCATCTCAAGTCCATCCACATCCATTCCTTTCACCCTCAAATATTTCCTTTTTTGCAAGAGTATCTCCACCTGTTGCCCAATCAATATGAACATCCAGTCCTTAGTTCAGTCAGGTCGAGGCATGCATTTGATTCAAATATTTATTGGTATGAAGATGTCATAACATCAACTCTAACGGAAGGTACTGCTTCAAAGGTGGTCCCAAAACCTGAGGCACAACTACAACATAAAGCAATAGGTTGGGAGCAGAACTGTCATGGTTCTGGTTTTTGGTCATGCTCATGTTCTTGTTCTGTGTTCATTAATATTGTCTTTTATTTATTCTTTCTAGTAATTGTAGCTCTCAGGTTTTTGGTTCATTCCATGTCTCAGTTCCATTGCACCTGTCTCCCCTGGCTTGTGATCTAGTTGGTTCAGTCTGTCTTCCCTGTCTGCGTGCCCACTGACTTCGGGTGATTTAAATTTATTCCGGAGTTTAAAATATTCCTTCGAATCTTGTTTTCTTCCTTCGCCCTTCTGTTTTGATTACTAACAAGACTAACATTTGTATTTTGTATCATAGTCCACGAACACAACTAATCCATGTATATAACATTACTAACTTACTAATGAGCATTCTAGTTAAATAAAGTTTTGTAAAGTTGCACCGCTACTAATTTCGACTGATTCCCTCTCCACAATCGCCCTGTTCTATACTCCGCCCCTTTGCCTGTCTCTGTCCTCTCCTGAGCTTTAGCGAGAATCTCTCGCACGTGCTTAATCACTCTCCTGCGCTCGTTATCTGTGCACGTAGAACTCCTGGACCGTCATAGGCTGTTTGTGTGATTCCCGTTTGTATTTTGTCTTTCGCCAATTTTTGTGATTAGCGCTTCCCTCATGTGATTCTCCCGATGTTATTATCCTGATTCCCTACAACTGTTTTCTGTATAGCATGTGACCTTCCCTGAGTGTATATTAGCAGTCTTTTCACTCACAGCTCTTGTCAGAACGTTGATCAGAACTTCTTTGTGCAGAGCGCCTCGTATGCCATTGAATATTGTTTCGCTTCTACTGGATTGTCCGACCTTGATTCATGCCATTGCCCTTTTTGTATTGTTTTTGACTTTCTGGAATTCGACCCATTTTTTGTATGACCAGGGTTTGTGTTTGGATGCCCTGTGTATGACCCTTGGCTTTGTTCGTCGACTACGACTTTTTGCTTATCATTTTTGTACCTCTGCTCATCTGTCTTACTGGTTCTGACCCCTCCCTGTCTAGTTGATACTGTTTTTGGATTTCGTATTGTGGCTTGGCAATTCCTGTCTTTTTTGTCTTTGACTTGGAACCCATTATAGGCATACGTTTTTTGGATTCCTGTCTCTCGCGAGTGGTTCCTGAATTGTACCTCACAAGAACTTCTGAATCTCCCCAATAGCAAAAGACCGGATCCCATACTTGGGTTGTTTTGCTGGAGTGCCTGTGGCGTGGTGGCACAGTGGTTAGCATTGCTCCTCACAGCAAGAAGGTCGTGGGTTCGAATCCTGCCTGGGGCCTTTCTGTGTGGAGTAGCATGTCCTCCCTGTGTTTGCATGGGTTTCCTCCGAGTACTCCGGTTTCCTCCCACAGTTCAAAGACATGCACATCAGGCTACTTGGAGACACTAAATTGTACGGATATGAGAGTGAAAGGTGTGTGCGCCTTGTGATGGATTAGCGAGCTGCCCGGGGGTGGATCCCTGTCTTTTGCCTGAAGTCAGCTGAGATAGGCTCAAGATCCCCCCGCTTCCCTAGTGAGTAACAAGCAGCGAGTATAGAGGATGGATGGATGATTGCGATTGCTGTAGATGAGTGCATATGACTCCAATTCTGCAAGATAACCTTCAGCATTTTATTTAAGTTTTGTAAGTTAGATAACCATAGCTGTGGTGAATACTGCAGCACTATATTTTGAAAAGGTAGTAACATCATCTTGGCAAACTCTGAGTTTGCTTGGCACCTAGCAAGGTGGCTAATACCAAAGTATTCCTGTCCCTTTGACAGCTAATGTAGCCATTCTAGCTGAATCATTTGCTTACATGAAGTCATGGTTTGAGCAAACTATTCACTTTTAGATCTGCAAAGGCAGTGGAATGTTACATGCTATTGTCTTCAATGTTTCATAATACTATTACATATTTACAACATTTGCCAGTGTAAAACCAAAGAAATTTTCTCTCAAACACCATGTTTTTTACTGACAGATTTGCACTTGCCCAAAGCCTCAAACGACAAATTAATTTGATTAGCTCCAATGCTAACATGCGCCTGTACTCCATCATGGCGCAGTAATGAAAAGCAATTACCCAGCCAGTATGTATCATGTGACTTTAAAGATCCTAGATCTGAGAGTACATCATATGCTGTATATTGTTATGATCATTAAAGGATATAAATCTCCTTTTCAACTCATAACTTGAAGTTGTGATAATTACATGATTACATCATGCAACATGATGGAGGGCAGGTTCACGTTAGCGATGGGTGAGAATACAATTTCCTGTGGTTTGAGGCTTTTGGTGAACACAGACATTTCAATTACAAATGGATTTTTACAGTCTAACGGTCCTGTGAACAGCCTGAAATTGCAGAATGTTTTAAATTCTTCCACTCCCTGCTCTGCTAAACCATTCATTTTCGCCACAGCAATGTTCCCATCAAAATCCTTTGCATATGCAGTATTTCTGTTTTACTGTGGGTTTATGCAACACCTATTGGTAGACTCCATGACCTTGCGAAGGCTTTCTTTTCAAATGAAAAGCACAAGGAAGAGTCAGGAGTTAGAAGAGCAAGCTTTGTCTCCTATGGTTACCGAGGCAAAATAAAAGTGTATTACGGGCTCTCTCCAGTAAAGCTGCAACCTTTCATTGGCGCTACACTGGTTCTGAATCATTTTTAATTTCTGGATCTGACTCCAGCTGTTTTTCTTTCTTCAGTATTTTTATTCTTCTTTTCATGCGAAGATTCAGAAAATGTTCAGGGGTTCCACAGGCACTTGATTGCCACTAAAATGCTGGAAAAATATGTTTAGCTTCCCAATTACCAACTACTTCTCTCAACAAATCACTTAGATATGTGCTAAACATGGTTTGTGATGATTTATGTATAAGACTACAAAATTTCTCCTTAAAAAGTCAACCTGGCATCTTATATCATTACTATTATTATTATTATTATTATTATTATTATGCATGATAAAGAGGGAGAGAGAAAGGAGCGAAGTGAAAGGACGATATAAGAAAATAAAAGAAAGTGTGAGAGCTGGTACTGTATCATCAGTACTGATTTACAGTGATGGAACTCCCAGAGAAATATCTGATAAAGCCATCAAAGTAAATTAAAGGGGGCTTTGGATCCTCAAGGCAGCCGCTGTATACACACCCTCTTCAGTTACAAGCATGTAAAAGGGCAAGTCCTACTGTAAGAAGGTGTTGCACTGCTCCCGGGAGAATATCTCTAATTACTAACTAATTACTAACCCATTGGCATCTTTTCTGTGACACTGTAATTAATCCACAGCTAACTTGCTTACAAAGCTGTGTTGAAAATAACCAGCACATTACCATTCCTTGGAGAACAAATGACAGCCAAATAACCTTAAAGCTTTTGGTGGAATGAGGATCTCAAGGTCATACAGGATCCTTAAGGAACATCTTATTGCACACAGAAGGAAGGTCACCGAGAGGCTGCTAAACGACAATATATGTCACAAAGTGCCTCATATACAGCAACACCTGTAATGTGGCAAGACTAAATAAGTCTCATGATCTGCCTTTAATTTACAGAAAATTAACTGCCTACTATGTATGATCAATCTATTCCTTATTTTTTAATAAATGTGTGTCGGCACTTCCTCAAAGATGATTTAGGCATTACAAAGGCACAAATGCTGAGACAATTTAATCCTCATTTTAAATGTGTAAACTGGTATATCTACGCAGAATATGGTAAATTCAGTGGAAAGAGTACTATTATACTCTACTCAAGTACAGTTGCTTTAAAAAAATGCTATTTAAGTACGACTAAAAGTACAAGTCTATAAATCTACTCAGGCAAAACTAAAAAGTGCTTAATTTGTAATTTACTTAGAAGTACTGAGCATTTTCATACCTGAGAGTGTGGAGCGATAGGGGTCAAAAGAAAAATATGATCTCTCCTTACTGTGCACAGAAAAAATGACAAGAGGTTACGAATCTCAAAACAACAAGTTTCATTGCAGGAACACCTTACTAATAGCGCAATGCAACAGCAAATGTAGGATGTAATGTGGAGTCATTAAAACAGAGAGCAGCCAGCACCATGCAATAATTTATTGTCGTTTCAAGCAAGGCTTGAAAAGCATGACAGCCTGGGGAGGTAAGCAACTGTATATTGCATTTAGTAAGCTTGCCTAGCTAGCAAGTAAGGAAGCGAGCGCCAAGTTAAATTTTCTGCTGAATTAGCTTATAATCTAAGGGTGTATTCAAACATTTGGCTCGCTTGCTTTGTTCCAATTCAGGAGAAAAAAATTATACAATTGTTGCATTCGTCCATTCACTCGTCTGTGTTCACATGGCAAGAGTCTCTACCGGCCCGAAGTTGTTAACAAATGCCATGCGCGAACAAACTGTTTTGTCATTGGTCAGAAATCTTACCCGGAAAGGAAGGGTCTATTCTTCTGTGTGAACTACAGCTATCAGTCAGTTGTGCCAGTTGCTGAGACGATTGTCTTCTCACTGCAAACAAACCGCTTTAGGGTTCGAATGGAAGCGAGCCGAGACCACCCTTTTTTGGCGATCTCGGCCCGCTTGTTTTTTTTCCGCATTAGAGTGCGTTTGCTGTGTTCGCGTCAGCCCAAACAAATCGATCTCTGGGGGAAAATGCTCCCTGTGTCAGAACAATTGACCTATGGCTAAGCCCCGCCCTCAAATGCAATGAGCCAATCACAGTGCGTATTCCCTCCCCATATACTCGGACATTCTGAGTCTGAACTTCCATTGAAATGCATTACGGAAACTCCGAATTGTTGCTTTTATGGGGTTTTAAAATGTTTCAAAGTTTTAAAAAAACAGTCAAACGCTGTGCTTGGGGTAAATTTGATTCCGATACGAGGTATCCCGAGAGGCTGGGCGATGGGGTGTATTTTATACCCTTCCCAAAGCCACATCATGGTGTCTCCTCTGGATAAAGCTGCTGCCACACCGGAC
The DNA here is from genome assembly GCA_029721435.1 of Gymnothorax reevesii. Taxonomy (NCBI): domain Eukaryota; kingdom Metazoa; phylum Chordata; class Actinopteri; order Anguilliformes; family Muraenidae; genus Gymnothorax; species Gymnothorax reevesii. The sequence continues at coordinate 10,763,929 of CM056592.1, forward strand.
TCAAAACGAATTTTTCGCACGACAGATTACATCCAAAGTCAATGCAAATATGCGAATACGCGCGCATCCGTGTCTTTGCATTGACTTTAAATATAATCTGTCGTGCGAAAAATTCGTTTAGCATCCGGGGTTAAAGCAGCTTAAAGCTTTTTGGAAGACCCCACTATCAGCATAACATAGCGAACAAAGGTAAACAAGGATGTCTGTCTACATTTGTTCCAAGCTAAATCAACATCGTGTTTATGGCGACACCTTGTCACTTCATTGGAGATTAATGTAAAGTTATCTTTTACATCCCTAAGTTTTCTAAGTTAGTAAACTCTATGGCTAACTTCAGTGCTGACAGACGTTGGCTTAACGTGAGCTCTTGGCTGCATTGTTCACCATGTCACCTTGTTTACTTAGAAGGAGTTCAATCACGTCAGGTTATATTTCTTAAACTCGGTAGTTAGCAATAATAATACATAAATTAAATTTATTACCCTGCCCTGCACTAACAATGCTGATCCTCTATCTAGTGTGAGAGTCGATTGAGGAACTTGAACGAATAGGAAGGATAGGGGAACAGATTGCAATCTATACATTCGTGCTCGTCAATCGACTTATCGTGACTTTCAAGATGGAGGCGACTGGAAACTACCTCAAGGTACTGTTTGCATTAACAGTCTTTTTTAATAAACTACCTGTGCATTTTCAAAGTTCTCAGTGCCTTGTTTTCAATTTCAGGGCCCTCGAAATTCGACCAATGAAGTGTGGAGCTACTTTGAGCCTTGTTAATGATGAAAAAATAGCAATTTCTTTGCTTGGCAACGCTATGCCCAATTCACTAACATTGCAAGCCCATTGGGAGCTTCAGCTAAGAAGCCATGTATTTTGAAATGTTGCATGCGTACAGAGGTGGGGTATTCAGCAAAAGTTAGTTCTCATTATCATGTTTCAATACACCCCAAGTCAATTTCACTCTGGAGTTCACCTTTAGGTGACCACCTATTCATATTTGCGAATACTGTGCTCAACACCATCATGTGGTGCATGTAAGTCAATGAACTGGTCAGTTTCATGTGTTTGAGGAAAGATTGGATCTTTTTTTTTCCTTTCTTACGTTTTACTCAGTAACAGATGGTACTTAAAATGCAGCAGAGTTCGATACATACCAAAAAATATACTTAAGTACACTGATGAACCTTAACATTAAAACCACTCACAGATGAAGCAATTGTTGACAATCTTGTAGCAATGGCGCACGTCAAGGCTATTCCGTTGTTCCGTAGCCACAGAAGGGAAACAGTGACACGACTTCAGAGAATTCTAGTGATATAAGAGCAATGTGTCACATCGCACGGTGCCTTACATCCTGCTGCGAATAGTGCCAAGTACTTTGTAGATGCAGACCAGTCGGAGTGCCCAATCTTACCCTGGTCCAAAACCGAAAGTACCTATAATGGGTGCATAGGTATCAGAACTTGACCTTGAAGCAATTGAAGAATGTCACCTGGTCCAGTGAGATCTGTTTCTCTTACATCATGTGCATCAGCCGCAGACATGTGCATCATTTACCTGGGAAAGAGATGGCACCGGGACGCACTGTGGGAAGAAGATCTGGTTTTGGGTTCAGATGAGAACTACCATGCTAGAATGTTCTCTTACAGACTGACAACCCCTCCTCTCCCCACTTCTCCTTATCTCTAGGAAATGCCTGGCACAGTAAATAACAATTTTCCATGTTGTTGAAGCAAGACGGAGAAAAAGCAGCATCTATGCACTTAAGTCGCGGGGTCTCTACCTTTCACCCCTCCTGCAGCCTCCTTCATTCCCCACTTTGTGTGGTATTTGCACGGCATGTTTGCTGACAGGACGCTGAAAGTTGAGAGACATTACACGAACACCCAGCTAAAATGAATATAATACAGTGGGGAGGAGGACTCACCGGGGAAACAAAAAATGAAGCAGACGTACACACTGCTGCAATCCAGACCTCCCCCTCCCCAGCCGACACATCTCGTAACCTTCGAGCAAATCTGGCAGCACACATCACAAAACAAATAAAATTTTACAAGCTGCAGTGGCCGATTCAACAGGACAAGCTGGCCCCTGCTGATGTTTCTAGCTATCAGTCCCCGCAGCTGCCCAGTTATTACCCCTCCAGCGCCCCTCCCACCGACCCTCACTTGATGCTTTATTCTAGCGTTTCGAGGAGGCTATCTGTCGCTCTTTGATTTATGTTCAACGAGCAGTTCTTCAGGTATAGTTTTCTGGTCTCCTTTGCTTCACCGCACGAATGTTACATTTCGCTTTCGCTGCTCACCAGAGTCAGACCTCCCGCTGTTAACCACACACTTCCTGATCAGAACAATATGCCTGCGCCTTGCAGAAGTCACAAAAAAAAACTATTTGACATCCGCATTTCATGGCAAATTCCATCTTCAGATATAACTCGTTATTTTATCCAAGAGTAGAGGGCTGAATATTTCAAAAAGCCTGGCGCAACAGCCCTGGAACATGCATAAAGTACACTCTCTGACCACTTGATTAGGTACACCCGCAGAACAGTTAATAGTCCATTTGTATTAACATGCTACCCAAATAATGCATTTGGTAAACCCTCGTAACTCCTATAATTCTTCATGGATTGGACAGGATGCCATAGATATTATTATTATTTTATTTTTTTCTCCATGCTGATTCCATAGCCGCACATGGTTTCCACATACTTCTCAGTCATGTACGCATGCTCCTCTCCCGTTCCACCATATGCCATCAGTGCACAATTCGATTGAGATTGGGTCCTAGCAGGCTACTTGAATAAACAGAACATACTGTCATCATTGTGGAACGAGCTTGAGGTGTGCGGTATGACGCATTATCCTGCAAGAAATCAATTTGACGAAGGTTAGACTGTACCAACAAAGGGCTCCACATGGTCAGCAAACTACATGCTGTTCAGTTTGAATTAACATATATGAAGACCACTTCCCAGGCAGGGCACAGGTGAAGGGACAGCTGCCCGGCCAGATGCGAAACAGTCTCTAACTGAAAGCATTTCAGCTTCCTGAGATTTTGTGATTGGATGTGTGGTTTGGGACCTCCCATTGTTTATGTGACTATTTTCCATCATTTGTAACCGACTGCAATAAACTACGTCCATCACTTTCTGTCCCAGTTTTTCCATTCTCGTAGTTAACTGTAAATTAAACAGCAGGTATTGAACGTTGAGTCACAGGCAGCAGAAACAATTGATAAAGAAATATTCTTCAGTATTTGAGGAATATGTCTGTGACTCAATACTATTAGCTATTGTGCGTCTGCCTGTCCTGCTACACTGTCGTTTGCAGTCCTTTGCTGGCTTGTGCTCAAATGCTCACCTGCTGTGTCCAGCTCCGTCCTCAGAGTACATAGATGAAGAAGCAGAAGCTGACATGAATTGCAAAAGAAACTTTGAAACTTGCCCCAGAGCAGTGACAGCTAATGTGCGCAATGCAGCTAAATGCTTGGCTAGCAAGCCAGATCTAGCTAACAATTGTCAAAGGACCACCATAACCAACAAAAGAAAAATATTATTTTTTTAAGCTTTCATTGGCCACCAAAACCCTGCCTCCTCTACAAAAGAAAGTGACAATACCGTCACAGAAACGGACTCGATCAGAGACAGATGTCAGGTATAATCCTTCTCGCCGCAGTCAGTACGCAGTCATTCATAGATGACGATAGTGAAATGCAGCCGATTTAATCTGCATGCCATTGGTTTCCTCGGCTGCAAGGCAGTTTATATTAGCTTGGCAGCAGGAGTTCAACTGGCTATAGGAGAAATTACAGCGCACCGTTTATGCTCAAGCAGGGCAAAAGATTGCTGGTAAAACCAGCTTCATTAGAGGTTTGACTCACTTTTAAGAAACAAAACAAGTAGGATCATTGAAGCAGTTAAAACATGAGAGCATCTGGAATGGTGCCATCACTAGGTCAGCCCTTCGTACCATCTCAGAAGCCAAAGCAGTGCTAAGTGCCAGAGATACAGTCTCAGAAAAAAATGAAAATTCAATGCAGATTAAATGATTACATTTGAAAAAATACCCAATGCAAAGTTTAACTCCCAAATTTTACTGAAGAAGAAGAATTGTATGGATATGTTAAAGGTGCAGTATGCAAGTTTTTTTACTTTCACTTCTGTTGACATTCGAACTCAAACAAAAGAGGTAGCCCGCCCCTCACTCCCATAGTTCCCTCCTTCCCATGCTTCCATAACTGTCAACTCTTGTCGGTGATTGGCCGGGACGGTTTGTTATGTTATGGGGCACAGCCTGTGCCCCTTGCGCTTATTTGCAGTTTGTGAAGCCTGTGCGGTCTCCAGAGCCCAGGTTTCTTTTTTTTCTTTTTACAGTGAATTTAGGGGCAGGCAGCTAGCGGATCGTGGAGAGATGTAGGCGAATCGAGACAAAAATATAATCGCGCAGAAAGTAAACAAACTTGCATAGTGCACCTATGTTACATTATCATTATCATAGTGCAAGTGTATAATAATGTAACTGCATAAGCAGAGTTCATAGGTGCTTCAGGTGACTTGAAAAGCAGTACACTGGAAGAGGCTTTGAAGGCAAACTATATTTCTGTTATAACCAATTGCAGAACAGATGTCTCAGCAATAGGCAGCGTAAGCATATACTATCGGCACATATCTGATCTGAAAAATCCTGGACTTGATCACCGTTTTGCACAAAAAAACCCTAAATCACTACACGATAACGCTGACCAAACCTACCCAAACTGGAGAGTATACAAAATGAATGCTTTCAGTGCAAGTATGAATACAGGTGTAGAATGAGAGAGGGGCACTTTTCAGAAATGGGATGGGTAAAATTTCCTTGTACTTCTATTGTCAATCCTGTTGGCTAGAAAAGGCAATGCTAAGCACGCCAAGGTCATTGCTGACGACTGTGAAAGTCAGGGCCTTTTGCGTTGAGCACGTAAAATGTATGGTTTCAGACCCAAAAGCAAGGAGGAGCTGGATGCAATAAGAAAACAGTGAGGATATGTATTATAAGACCCATCAACTGTTAAACTCAGAGCAGGATGCAACAGATTTATTGGGCACTATTCTTTCATTCAAATTCTGTGACAGGGCAAGAGCAAAATACTGCGCTATGTATCATCGCGTGAAGCATCTCTCGCCCACAGTCAAAAACACCGACATAAAGGAGGGACCAAGTGCATTATGCAGCAAATGGAAGCCTTGTGGCCTTTTGTCACTTCTTGCAGAAACTTTTTCTCTCAAGGTCTCAAGGCTCAGCCTTACACGTCCGAAAAATTATCTTATCCTTCCACAAACAGCGGCAGCAACTGAGAACTGCATCGGGACTGTTAAAGAATTGAAAGACGTTCAAAGAAAAGCCATTCAGAGAAAGGAAGATGCAGGTCTTAGTTCCTACAGCACATCGGGCTTAATGATTCTCGAGCTGAAGGCACAGAGCAGCAGAACGTGTTGCCAGGAAGCAGGTGGAGGAAGGCAGCAAGAAGCCATATTAGCATAACCTTCCAAAATGTAGAACTTAAGGGCCCCCAAAGTTATTTACCTTTCAGAAACGTGTCCTGTGACTGAGAAAGGAGCTGATATACTGAGAGGAAGAGGAAACACAAGTTGGCTAAATCTGAAAATTGACAGACAAGAAATTTATCAGTTCTTTTATGATATTGCATGTTGAATCTACCATACACATCCACCAATGTCATGGTCCTGTTGGTTCAACTCAGGGTTGCTTCTGAATAAAGTGCCATTTTATCAAAACACAACAAAACAGAAGTCCTTACGTAACATTGTTGGGCGGCAGCTGGAGGTTATTTGGGTCAAAAAGGGAATAACATTTTCTTCTCAGATGAATCTTCATTCACCGTCAATTTCCCTGATGGAGGTTTACGTGTGTACCATCGTGCAGGTGAAAGCTTTGCACTGTGTTATTGAGAGAGATCGTTTCGATAGAGTATGTATTATAGCATGGGGAGCCCCTAATTACTGGATTCAGTCCCACTGCATAATTGTGCCTGATAATCGCCCTGCCCAGCCTTACATTAATGACTTTCACAAACTTCCAGATCTAGGCAAACCAGCTCTACGGGGCTTAAATAACGTGTTTGAGCAGGCCACCTCAAATTTAACTAATTGGATTAATATTTTTGAGTCATTGCTGTAACTTGCCACATATCTCTTACATCTAATCTATATGAGAATCAGAACTGACTCCAAACTTTTCTGCAGTAAAGCATGCAGATCAGAATCAGCACTTAAAGGAAATGAAAAATTTTCAAATTCTAAAAACTTTGTGATAAATAGTTGAATCAAGAGAAAAAAAAAGCTTTGCCCCAAACATTAGTAGAGCCCCTTACTGTGCATCAGCCACATGTACCGTCTACGGGGTCACTTTCCTCTGAAAATGCTGGTTGATACTGAGCTTATTATCCTCACCAGCTGTCTGTCTTCCCCCAAACCTCATCCCAATTACAGTCTCCAACAAGGGCTTATAAGTGCTGTGGTAGCATAAGTGCAGCCTCACTGCCGCAATTATTATCTATATTGGAGAAATTGCGACCTTTCAAGGTTCTTATCATTGCTCAAAAACCCATTGTCTCTTATAACTGGAATCAATGGCAAGGTAATTGAATGCAGGAGGGAGATGCGATGCAGCAACACAGTCATAAAGTCAGCTGAGTAAATAATCTAATTTACATCAGACAACAACATTGCACTAGGACTGATGACAAAAGCATCTAGAGGGCATCCAGAGAGCACATACCTCTGCCAGCAGGTTTTTATCCACCAGCACTTAAAGGTAACTGCAGAATCCAGATATGTATCCAGATTGGTCAGGCAATTCAATCACCTCTTTCTATTCATACAGACCAACTTCCCATAAAATTTCATGGTAATCCGTTGAATATTTTTTGAGCAATCCTGCTGGCAAGCACACGCACACGCACACGCACACGCGCACACACACACACACACACACACACACACACACACACAAGTGATCATGATACCTCCCGGTGGAGGTAGGAATGTGCATGCATCGAGAATTGGCAAATGGCACCATAAATCTGGTATAAATTTTGAGCAATGGCTCTGGGATGCACATTTGAGTGAAACTGCCTTTTGGGGGGTAACTTATCCTTAGGGATACACTAGCAGAACAGAAATTAATTTCACAGATTTTTTAAATTATTATTTTAATTATTATTATTATTATTATTATTATTCAACAGCTCCCAAATAACGTCTCTCTTTTGTTCGTGTCTGATGACCACCCTAACCAACTTACAGGTGATGGTTTATGTGCTGTAGCGTGTAAAACCCTGCTAAAGGTGCCTGTTTTACTCTACAGAAGGGTTACCTGCAGACACCCCAATTCCTCCTCTCGCTGTCAAGGTCCAGCTGTTTTGCATGGCTGCGATGACAGTACAATCTGCACTGCAAACAAAGAAGGTAGACTTCTGCTGACGCCACGTTAATTCGTTGCATACATTACCATGCATTAGCATATATCACACAGCAAACAACAAGCAAATATTAATGTGCCAAGAAGTATAAATTAGACAAGATGACTGGGAATCATTAGATGCAAGCAGAGTTAGCAGGAAGGTTGTAGATACCAAGGTGGAACCAATTAGTCTAATTTTTCATTTACTGCTTAATGAATGAAGCCAAAGACTAATAGTTACAGATTTACATCGAGAGGAGAAGATTTAATTAGTCTGAGACCAGAGATAAATGCAGATGCTAACTGGAACTATGCTTATGCTAAGGTAATTTTCCACCACCAGGTATAATTTCAGTGTATCATTTAATTTTATTAAGTTTGTGTGTCTTCCTTGGCATTTCAATTGTAACTTTTATTGTTTCTTCACTGGCAAATGGGGAAAAAAATCCCTCCTGCATTGTTCCAACTATGCAGAACCGAAGTAAAAACATAAACAAATTGTTATTTTTTGCTCACAAGCAAATGACATCACAGTGTTCACTTTTTTTTTTTAACTAAAATTCTAACTTTTTATTTTACAGTATATGATGGAACATCATTATGCCGGGTGCTGCTCAGCTTAACTTTTGTTAATAAATAATTTTTATTAAAAAGTTGTTCCCCAGCAAAAGTGATGCTTTGCTAATGTGCAAGTGTTATACAACACAAACTGTACTCCGGTCCCTGTAGAGTACAGTTATGATCATATTGTAAGCATAGTTTTACGTGTGTGTGGGAGTGTCACTCTCACCAAGCACTTCACAGATGGCACACACAATCTGGACAGCCTGCTGCCTCAGGCCGAGGCCACACGTACACGTGCATTTCTAAAAACAGGGGTTTTCATCCCCCGTGTTCCAAAAAACTCTCGGTCCACACAAAGAAGCAAAAACACAATTGTACCGCTGTCAAAAGCATGCCAAGCCAACAGGTGGTGATGATATAACTTTTACCGAAGACCACTTAGGCAAATCAAAAGCCTTAAAGACTTCAAACAATGTGCCCACACTGACGTCACAAGCCGGAAACTCCATTTTCACTGAACAAAATCTTCACCCATGTAGCAGTTTTGGTTTTAGTCTGTTTTCAGTGATCAAAAATGCATTTTGGATTTAGACAAAAGGCAAATGCGCATGGAAAATGCTACGCTGTCATTAAATACCAGTAAACATGCGGACAGGGCCAAACTCAAGAATGCCACCCAATAAAAAACACATACATCCATACACTTAACAGACAATACAAACAAATCCATACCATTGCACAACAACAGCTGCATCGACATGATTGGTTACTTCAAATGACAGAGTACTCTAAACAAGTGAATTTGATTGATGCGGGTAGGATAGATAGATAAATAAATAAATATATATACATCTCCAGAAGGTTAAAAAACACTAGTTAATGATTGTTGTTAAAAAAATCTGACTGCTGCAGGAACAAAGGAGCGTCTAAATCGTTCAGTAGAACACTGAGGCATCACTAGCCGCTCGCTGAATGAGCTACTGAGCTCCTTAAATATATTGTGGAGTGGGTGGTTTTCATGGAGAAGGACTGTTTTCAACTTAGACCTTGTTCTCTTCTCCACTATTACCTCAAGCTTGTCTGAGTTTAAACCAATCACTGAGCCAGCCCTCTTGATCACTTTATTAATCTTGTTCTTATCATCAATAGATATACTGCCTCACCAGCACAGAACAGCATAAAATAAGACACTAGCCAGGATGCCCTAGTAAAAGATGCTCAGCAGCCTTGGGCTAATGTCAAAGGATCTAAGCTTCCTCAGAAAAAAGAGCCTGGACTGAGCCTTCCTCAATAAGACCCCAGTGTTTTCCTTCCAGTTGAGCTAATTGTCCAAATGGACACCAAGATATTTGTAAGACTCCACAATTTCTATTTTTTGATTATTAATTGACACTGGGACAGCCTCCTCTGTCAGAGCCATCCACATCACTTTCTGACGCCAGAGACCAAACGTGGGGAGAAATCGGCCACCTCATGCGACTCTCTGTGCGCTGTCATTCGGTAAAACTCACCATCTCAATGCCTGCGAGGTAGGAACTGTATGTAAATTTTAGTTTCGTTATTTTTTAGCATTAGACAGATGGATTAGCATGTGCATGTGCTCTCCCATAACTCTCTCTCTAATGCCCCTGCGCACAAAAGCAATGAACCGAAGCGAACCTCAATGTGTATCCACTGCCACGGCCACTTATTTGCTTTTTTTTAAATGAAGCATTAGGTCGAGCGAGGTCAAAGTCAGTGCATCTTTACTTGTCTTAGTACACGTACAATAAAAACATTAGCATTGAAACATTCACCGCATGGGGGGAAAAACAGCAAGTGTATATTTAGTGGGTATTTTACGATCTAAAATTAGTTCTAACACGCTCATGGCAAATCCTTAACGGTTACTCACTCGCCCGGCAGAAACCCATGCTAATGCGGAAATCCAAGTATCTTAATCCTGCTATGCTCTACTTCCACATAATTGCCATAAACACACTGTCATGTGCAGATGCAGATAAATCATACTGAACAGTGTAAGAGAATATACATCCATGGCACTTCTGAATAATGACCGCCCTTTCTAATAATGCAGCATTTTCGTTATTTAGCCAGGCTAATGCTCACTCTCCCTTCAAACACACTGCAGCGAATGCCTATTTTCGAATCACGCTCTCAGTTCAGACCGCAGGCCAGCCACTGTGTGTGTATCAGCTAGATGGCACGCACTTTGTGTTTGATGGGATTACAAAGCCGGCGATGTCCATTCCCTGACCGGCAGGACGGCTCCGGGACCAGGCAGATAAACCGTGCCCTCCGAGCCGAGCTTGCCGGAGCCAGGGAGGATTTACCTGTTTATCAGGGACACTCTGACTGCTTTCCGTTTCGGAATAATGTCATCGGTGACTCACTTCCCCTGCGTGACACAGGGACACTGCTCTGAAGGCAGGCGTGTTTCTCCTCTGGCTACAATTGAGCTCCTGCGGGAACAGCAACTGATCGCAGAGGCATAAGACAGTCCCACGTACAGTACACAGAGGTGCAGCAGGTATGAGGAGATGGGGAGTGCTTACTGTTTATGTCTTCATACAGGGAAGAAATTTAATTTATGGAACTTTACAGCATCACAGTCTTAATGTACCATTGAGATGCTTGTGCATTGGAACATATGTAATGATTCAACTGTAGTCTTCATTGGCCTTATCCAGGAGACAAAGAATTTGCCACTAAGTTCAGTTTTTCTGGGACCTCGGAGGTTAGAGGTCGGTGGTTCCAGCTCTGTTGCAGTCACAAGAGAATCAGTGTTGCTGTTCAGCTCACTATTAGGTGTTTATTATGTCCCTCGAAATAAATTTTAAAAATACCACAAGCTGTCTTGATTTGACTTGCCAAAGCCGCAGCATGAGCTGGTCGTTCACGCAAATGTGGAACCAGTTCAAACTCAGGCGGCTAATTTGCATTCAAATTAATAGGAATTACCAGTGTAGATCTTTTTGTAATTGTGCTTCAGATAATTCAAAGCTAAAGTCATTTCCGAGTAGTGTTTCTGAAGTTTTTTTCTACACCAAACGCTATGTGAATGTATGTCAATCAACTCATTCCCAAATCCATTTTCTAAGGACAGTATTTTCTAATACTTTGACCAATCAAATTTTCGCTCTTTAAAATAAAATGATTGAAAAAAATTGATTGAAATAAATGATTGAAATACTGTAAAAATGTTGAAGTAAATAAAAACATACAAAACATGCATTCGCATGCACTAGTATTGTTCTTGGTGACATTTCTGAAAACACAGGAACTTCTTCCAAACAATGTGTAAAAAGTATATGAGTTTTCTGTCCATTTCGTGGTCGCCTTTCATTGAATGTGCCCCTGCCTTTATGCCAAGTTTCATAAGAATGGAGGCAATTCCTCGTTGGCCATCATTGACAGTCACCCACACTCATAGCTTTTCCAGCCTTGAAGACAGTGTTCGTGACGAATGTTTCCTTCGGAACACGACTCCATATTACGGACTATTTTGAAGGACCACTTCATGTTCTTACCTCAAAACTAATATTTTGAACTAAAATTGGCCTTTTGTTCAGCTATAGGTCCCCTTTAATCCCAGTATCAACCCAAAATTTCTAATATGAGCTCAAATTTTCTCCAAAAGGTTAATTTTCCCAACACAATACAATATCAACTTCTGGAAGCAGCAAGTGGACAACGGGCAGACTGTGGCTATAAAGTGATCCAATTGGTCAGCAACAATATTTAGGTCTAGGCATTTATATGATGCACAATGGGCCAAATGAGTGCCAAGAAAATATTCCTCACAACAGCAGGGAACAACTTGCCTCACACAGCAGGATGGATCCATGGACCACCTCCTTTAAAACAAATTCTGACCGTATTATTGGTTTGTCCCAACAGGAATCAAGATTCATCTGACCAAGCAATGTTTGTTAAAATCTTCAACTGTACAGTTTTGGTGAGCCTTTGCCCACTGCAGACTCATTTTCCAGTTTATATTTGATTTGAGTGTAGCCTGGTACGTTCGCCTGCTGCTATAGCCTATCTACTTCAAGATTGGACACATAGTGCATTCAGAGATGCTCCCCTTCAAAGCAGTGTTATATCACAAGGCCACAACGCTATTTGCGTTAGCGTTGCCTTCCTTCGGCTTCAACCAGTCTGGCCATTTTTCTCTGACCTCTCACTGTATTCTCATTAACGAGATATTTTCATCTTTAGAAAATGTTCCCCAGATTTTTTTTTCCATCCACTTTCTGATGTCTAGACAACGATAGAACTGCTTGACTGCGTCTGTATGCTTTCAACGCATTGAACTGCTGCCACTTGAATAGCTGAACAGATACTTACTTTAAAGAGCAGGTGTACATGTATACCTATTGAACCGGCCGCTAAGAGTCCATGCATCTGTATACATATAAATAAAGGCCCTGGATAAATAAATAAAATCTTTCAGTTGGTTTGGAGAAACACAATTGCCGATACTGTCTGTAATGGATACAAATAATTAAATTTAAGTGAAATGAAATGCATTTGAGACACTTGTTCTTCAGCATCGAGTGCCACATCCAGTTCAAAAATGATAGTGTGGCATGTTCTGTGGCGTATTATCAAATCTTGACCTTGCCAGCTCAGTCAAACCGGGGATGGCAGCTACATAAAGAGATGAATTATTGTCCATAATGTCACCTAGAGAGAGACTGTTCCCACTACCACAGCACGCAAGAATGGCTCTTCTGATCTATTGGACACCTGCAATCTGCCTGCATCAGCTGAAGAGAGCTCTTCCACAGCAATGACTATGCTGCTCAGCTGGCGAACTGCGGAGTAAAGCTAGATAAGCAGTAGCCGAACGCCTGGCTATGAGCTCCCAAATTGAAAAACCCAGAAATAGAGTGAGAAATATTTTATAAACCATGTAGATATTGTGTCCATTTTATGCACCACCTCCACAGTGTAAGAGACTCAAAAGTAATCGCGCAAATGAACATAATCATCGATTAAATTTACATTTTTTAAACCTCGGTTTGCAGCAAATGACTGCCTGAAGATATCAGACGCCGGTCTCTTCCCTGGCGATGCTCGGTCTGGCCCTCACTGCAACTGTCTTCAGTTCCTGCTTTGCTTTTGGGGAATCCTGTCCTCAGTTTTTCCCTCAGCAAATGAAATTCATGCTCAACTGGATTCATGTCATGTGACTGACCAGTTTACTGTGGAAGATTCCAAGTCTTTGCTTTAAAGAACCTTGTGCTGCTTATGCAGTATGCTTAAAATCACTGTCCATCTGTACTGCGACTGTGAACCCATCGTCCGACGAGCTTTGAAGCGTTCAGCTGTATCTGGGCACATGATATAGCCCTATACAATCAAGAATCCATCCTTTAGGTTTTGTTAAATGTCTCCTCACCAATAGATAAAAGGGATCCAGTTGAACTGGCAGTCATACGTGACCACTGTTCACAGGTGAGGTGTCGTGCGTTTGATCACGAGTAGCGCCTTTCCTTCTCCATATTCGTCTCCTCTCATCTCTCTGGTACAAGTTGATCTTTGTCTCATCCGTTCATAGAATGCTGTTCCAGAACTATTCAAGCATTTTTTGATTTTTTTTTTTCTCTCGGCAGGTTTCTTGTTTTTGATCCATTCCAATGGTTTACATCTTGAGATGAAGTCTACTCATGATTAATCACTTTGGCACTGATATCTGCCCCCCATCTGGAGGGCTCTTGATCCCGCCAACTATTGGAGTCAGGGGACGAAATCTTGTGTCATCAACCGCAGTTGGAATCCATTGTCTTCTTCGTCTCTCTGCATTCCTAAGCTGACTAGTGTTTTCTTTATTTTTATTGTTTTGCTTTGGTTAAGAACACACCAAGTAGTTCAGTTTGCCACATATAACGGTTTCCCTTTTTATGCCCCGCCACACGATTAGCGCAAAGCGCCCGCCATGCGATTACCGCGCAGCGGGAGATATAGCATTGGGCTCCGTCCATCCATATGAACAGTACGTCCGTACATACGCATATAATTGAGGCGGCGGGGGATATTGCCATGTTAGTGGCAAACACTTGTTCTCTGGTGGGTTTGTTTTGATTTTTCAACGTAATAATGGCTTGCTTCACTGGAAGTAACAGCTCTTCTAGCGGGTTAATAGGTAATTCCTGCACCTTCAAAACAATATCTGTATACAGTATATACCTTCCAATCGTAGTAGAATGTTCGGACCTCTTATTCATTATTTAATTTCAACTGCTGTATTCTATAATAATAACATTGTCAATGTCCAAATACTTAAGAAACTAATTGTACAAAATGTATATGTTTTATAAGAACGGCAATTCATGCTTGCATCGTAGTATGGCTTTATTTTGCAATCCACAGAGTTTTTCAAAGATGGTCATATATTGTAAGTTACACAAATAGTGAGCATATAAAAATGGTACAAATAGAATCAATTCAGTCAGATGCTTTGCTACACAGAACGACTGGTCAGACTTTTTTTTTAGTACATATGAAAGATTTTTATGTTTGCAAAGTTTTATGGTAACACTAAGACATCAGGCATTTGGCCAATACCCAGTAAGACTTTTCTGATCACACTTAACTGAGTCTGTTTCAAGTGATTATCAATGTGCTGTATGTAACACAGGTACTCTGCTGGGGAGAACATCTGTTGAAAATTAATACGTAAACAAATAATTTCCTGCTGTTCGTTCCTTGCATTCCGTAGCCCTGAGAGATGAAGTGAATTTATGTATTTGTTGCCTTGGAGTGCAGGGGAAAAAATAAATAAATAAATAAATAGAATATTTTCCATCAACTAGTGGCTGGTAGCTGAACAAAGTTTATAACACATCGTGCGGGTATAATTATACACTTTCAGTTGATGTCTCATTAAGACTTTGACCCGCACTTGCATTGTATCAAAAAATAATGTCAAACAAAGACGCTTCATGTGCATTTATTCACCTCTGCATTCGCTCTGTGTTTAATTACATGGAAGGTCTGCTTGTAAAATATTAATGAGATTGATTTTGTTTTTCCTCTCTTTAACAATGGCCTGAGGACGAATCAGACAAACAACTTTAGAGAAGTTTCATG
Source organism: Gymnothorax reevesii (assembly GCA_029721435.1). Taxonomy (NCBI): domain Eukaryota; kingdom Metazoa; phylum Chordata; class Actinopteri; order Anguilliformes; family Muraenidae; genus Gymnothorax; species Gymnothorax reevesii. The sequence goes on from CM056592.1 coordinate 10,779,054, forward strand.
CTCTGATCTCGGTCGCAGTAATTACGATATGTTAATTTGTAATTGACAGCTAAAGAGCCCAGTTAGACAAGTGATTCTTCATATTTCAATAATACTGACTCATGCAATGGAAATCCGCATTAGGCAGCGAGGGGAGATTCCAAATGAAGAATAAAGACCATCTTCTCCAGGCAAAAAATGATCCCCTCACTGATAAATCGCAATAGCTGTTCAGTTCATAAGATTTATATTTCATTGCATCTTGGTCTGTCATAATCTACCAAATTATTTCCATATCACAAACTTTGACTTTTTAATGCAATTTCTTAAATTGAATACAACTGACTGACAGTACAGAGTGTAGTGATATTCGTATTACCAGGTTTTTTATGAATCTCATGTATGACTTAAAAAAAAATAGCTTTCATCAAGTGTACCTGAAGCCTCAGTTCTCTTTACAGGGACTGCATGACCCCTAGAGGAGTTCGCAAAATTTGTGGACAGCAGATGCTTTTCCTCAGTGCGCTAATTGCCTCGGTATGCCAGAATGCAATGCAACCAACAGCACTGGCATCTGTGACTATCAAGGCCCATGTTACCTTTGTAAATAAACTAATGATGACAAGCTGCAGTTGATAATGAGGGGCATTATTCATAAGTCCTTATTTAAATCATTGCCGCCACGTGGTTGATGCGTGAACCAGACTACCCGTAGAACGACAGCCCCAGATTCCTGTCAGATACGCTGAATACAAAGTGAGCAAATGTATTACTCATCATGTTATCAATTTTAATGCTGACAGATTGACTGTTTTACCAATGAATCTGTTCATTCGTAGATTCTTACTGCACAGTGAAGCACAGCAATAGCAGGAAAGTGAGTCAATTTTTGCTGTTTTGGCTCTGTGATTCGGCACATTGTATTTTAAACGAGTGCAGAGTCGCAATAGCTGCATCTACATTAATGCATGCATCCCAAAATTTATAACCATTGTGCAATCTGCTTTTTTCTTTTAAACCCATAAAAGAATGAAACAAGCTCCATGTGAATCTTAAAATATACATTAAAAAATAAATAAAAAACTTCCATATTTCTTCCTGTGAAGTGAAAAAACTATGTTATGTCTAGTCAACATTAATTTGATGTTTTCAAGACCTGTTTTCGTAACTTTAGCAGCAGTAAAATTGGCATTTTGACAACCTGTTTCAAAAAATTTGTCAAAAATAATAATGTCATATTTTGATATTTGTATTCTTCTTCGTGTATTTTCCTATACAGCGTATTTTTGTGCGTGCATATAGGTTGTTGGTCAATAGGTTGTTGGTCCATTTGTACTAGAGATGAAAAGTTGTGCTGAGTGCTGATTGGTTCTGTTGACCTGTGCAGGAACTACACATGGAAATTAGCAGCTAAATCTGGTACAAAACATCTGAACTCCTAGTTTGAGATTAATAGTTTTTGTACATGATCCCAGATATAAATAAACTAGACTAAACCATGCTGTCAGAGTTGAGTCTGGTTCACTAATGCATTAGAGGCTGAACTGGCTTGCATGGTCCAAATAATTATATACACTAGAGAATTTTTCAGATGTTTGTACAAACAATAGTATCTATATGTCGGTAAAATGGTCGAAAGTTTGATTAATTTGAGAAAATTACCTAACTGCCACTGTTATCATCACAGAAAATTGGCTCCTTTGTGGTTACTGTGTCAACTCCTTTCAGTTTGTAATAAGGATAGACAATGTTCCACCTTTACAAATACCAAAATAAATACAGTATCCAGCCGTGAAAAGTATGCGCATTCGATCAGTAAATTGACCAATGAAGAAGTCCTGCCATGAAATATTGTCAATTTTACGCTTGCTTCATGCCATTCTAAGCCTTCGTGTGGATTGGGGGAGGAGAGTGTATGAACACCATCCATATGACATTTTCATAGTTGGGTATTTAATCAACTTAAGATGCTTCACACCACGTTCTACCAAGTAGAATATAATAAATGTCAACATAAGGGGTACATTTCATTATCATCAAATTCTGTGAGTGTTATCGTGTGGCTGGTGTGGTTCGACTCAGCTGAAGGCTCATTAATTAGGCCTCTTCTCCGTTAGTAGTCATGCCATGTACCCCACCGCCCCTTCTGATTCTAAGGATACCTCATCTGTCCGGTGCATCTCTTAACAGTGGGTGCCCTTAGATTATGGTCCTTTCTCTCTCTCTCTCAGAAAAATAATAAAGTGAATAATTTTCAAAGATGGTCCAAAACTAAATCTGCAAAACTTCTGTCACACAATGATATTATTTCTTAACACATCTTTATTTTTAATTGTTCAACAGGCACATTATCAACTATGAATGGACTCATAGCCATTTAACCTATTCTGTTGTTAAATTTCTCTTTTTTTATTCAGATTTGAAACGTATTTTAGGAAAAATCATTAAGCGCGAATAAGACGCATATGACAGAGGCAAATGGTATGTTATACTGCAAGTTAAGGTTAACATTCTTTGCATATTGGTGTGTTCCCTATAATTATGAAAGACAACTCATTGGTCACTGAGGAATTGCATTGTTTCCATACTTGGTGAAAACAAGGCAGGTTGCAGGTGCATCAGTATAGCAATAATGCTTATTTGTGCGATGTGCAACAATTTGTCCATTGATTGATCGAAAATAGAATATTTATAAATGCCATCCAATTCCTGTTAAATTATTACATACTTTGGATGATACTAATGCACACTAGTGAATGATTTCATAAGCTGATACTGGAAACAGAGCCCGTGAGAAGGTGTATGCATTATTTTACATTTTTGGTAACATTATCCACGATAATGGAGGATTTGATAAACTTTCAATGTACATTAAACTTTCAATTAGCTTCCCATTTAGTTTGGAGATTGAATGGTGCGGCACAATCAAAGTCCCTTCATTTAAACGATCAAAATAATATCCACTTGCATTCGATGCAGAAGTTTGTACCATGCATCAATACAGCTGCTTGGTTGTAAAACAATGTATTATTTATAATTCACACCAAAGCAAAAAATCTCTCCTTTTTCAGCTGTTTGGGGAGCTGGGGGGAAGCTTACATTCGGCTTCTCAGGAGATCAGTTGTTATGCATATCAACTTCAGATGCAGCTGACGTCTGATCAGCGAGTTCATGATCCAGGAAATGTATTGTTTAACACCCAGGTATTTTTTTGTTTTGTTTTGTTTCTCAGTATTTCATTGCAAAACAACCTCACTGTTAAATTTTCATTCATTTCTTTGTATCTGCAGCCCATCCTTGGCCCTAAAATCGTAAATAATAATTGGAATTAAGTTTTAATTCTGACTGATGTGAGTGTCTTGCTTCATTGAAATAATTTCTCTAATGTCTGTGCCACTCAAATTCTGAGTTACAAAGCCTTTAATAGGGGTCACGCAAACACTGGCAAAGATTGGCTTGATTTGGAATCTGCATAATAAAAAAATATATATTTTAACCTGCACTGCCTGTTTTAAATATAATTACCCTTTTCACATTAATTGTTTTGATCTGGTGGATGAAATGGTGTGAAGTCATTCACCATTAAAAAGTAATAAGTTTATATATATATATACTTAATCAATCAAACATGGAGATTTTTTTTTCTTTTTTTTCAGCTCTATAAATGCAATGCTTTAACTTTTTTTTTCCTTTTTGGATCTAATTACATCTAAAATGAGAAAAGAATAAACATTCAAAAATTAGCATTCACTCATCCATCCATTTTAATATTTGAATAATTTGATAGACATTCACTCTGTAAGTCAGGCCATTGTATCAAGACATTCTGCTCGAAAAACTCAAGGGCTGCCTGAATGCCCTTGTGTTCACCAGAGTTAATCCCAGCCAATGTTCATTTGATTCATGTGGACACCAATTTTAATTAAAAACATGACATAAATGTTAAAACTAGGGCAATTTTTCGTCAAGGCACAAAGTAGGGTCTCTGAGGGGACGGGCGGCTGTGCTGCGCATTCAAGATGAAGTCATCCTTAGCCGAGCGCTTAGGCAGCGCAAGGAGCATATCTGTTCACTACTGCCAAACTTCCACGGTGGCTACCCTCCTATCTGCATGCCAGTCACAGATGGACACACCCATGGGGCCCTGGCTTGGCCATAGAGGCCGTGCCTCCAATTCTGTCACCAGTGTCATGGAAGAGATCCTGCAAGGCTTGTTTGAACCTGAGCTTTAAAGTGCAAATGGAAAATGAACAATTTCACCAGCACTTGCGCTCAGCAAATATAACAGTTAACGTAAAATGATCAGATGTGATTGGGCCATTTTCACACAAAAAGAATATATTATGCACTACCATGTACAAGGAAATGATATAATTCACAAAAAATCTATAGCAACATGCTGTTTTCAGAATCAACAGCTTAGTACTGTTTAGTGTACATTAATATTGTGGTTATAATGAGTAAAATCCCCATGAGTGATAGGGGTTTTCTTTTTTTTTTCTCCAATGAATGGGAAGTCATAAATCCTCACACCCAACACTATCTCAGTTATGGTTCTTGAAAGAAATACGAGGATTTGGTCATTCTGTATTTTACCATTTTTCCTTAGCTTCAGAACCCACATGCAGTCGCAGTTTATTCCAAATGAAGTCCAGAGAAATGTTTTCCTTGAAAGTTGCATACCTGTGTACTGCAACCAATGGCATTTCAAATACTGCTCAATCGCTTTTTTTTCCCATATAAATTAAATTATTTAATGAAAGATTTATTCGGCAGAGATGCGCATTAAAGCATAAGAACAAACAAACCAAGTGAGATCTTGGGGAAAGATCAAAAGCCTACAAGTTTATATGGAAGTAACTCTAGCATTTAATGGAAAACGCTAGCAAGACACATTTTTGAGGAAAAAGATTTTGATGTTACGTTGGACTCACTGGCTTCGTCGGCAACATTTCCCAGGGAAACTATACAGAAACAATGCACAGGTGTCCAAAAAACACCAAACAAAGGAATGGCTAATGGCACGGCCTTATTGACCGGGTTGGATATGTTTTCCCCATTTTTCTCTTTCTAGCTTTTTCCATATAACATCAGAACTTTTTTGTTGCCACTGGTGTGAAATAATTCTAATAACATTATGAACTGACTCTAAAGCAGACAACGTTTAAATGTGATGTCGAACATTTGCTGTCTCGAAGGTTCGCCCACTTGAAAGGGATGAGAAAGACACCGAGTTTAGCTTGAAACAAGTGTTTAAATGATCAATATGAATTTTAATGTTGAGCTGTCAAATGAGCAAAATAACGACCTGGGGTCTGTAGTTTATGCATGTTGATTGACCTTGGTGGAGTGAAATAGCTCCCAGAAATTTATTACCTCCATGTCAGTTATTCAAAATGCATAAACCACAACCCCTTAGCCATTATCCTTTACTTATACAGTAAGCATCATAATTCATTGGACAGTGACACATTTTTTTTTATTTGGGTTCAAGCACTCTGAAGTTTGAAAGGATGCAATGAAAACGAGGTTGAGGTACAGATTGCTGATTATCATCAAGACGCAGCACCCCTGGCAGACCCAGGAATATCAGTAACAAGCACTTTAATTAGCCACTGATTGGTACAGTTCAGTGCATGGTTATAAGCAGAAAGTGGACAAGGCTGGTTGTGGTCGAGGGACTGGTAGGAGGTCAGAGGCATGGTAGCCGGGTACATCCTGAGCGATGTATGTCCTGTCCTTATGTATCTCGGGGCTGGTGTCAGTAGCAACTCACTTGGGTCCGCAGTGGACCCAGCGGACCTCCAGTTATCACCAGAACCAAGCAAGCAAGCCAGCTCACTGCTGGAAGAACTTGTGGCTAATCCCACGCAGGGATGCTTGCTGCAGGTGCTATTGGGTTAGATCTTTTCCTAATGCTAGGTTCCCACTATCACGATTCGCGGCACGATTGAAATCGTGGTCTCAATCGTGGAGTAATCGTGGCGATCCTATCAGATCTAATCAGATTTTGAGGTCAGTCGTGGCAATCGTGTTGATCGTAGAAAAGTTTTGGACGGTTCAAAAATGTCCTACGATCAACAAGATCAGGGCCGGCACTAGAACGGGGAATTGGGGTGGCACAGACATGTCCCTTTATGACAAGAATTTGTCCTGGCGGGATCTCAATCATTTTTTTTTACTGACGTGTTTTCCAATTATCGTAATTGGCAACTGAAGACATGGTTTCTCTCCATATGCGATCTAACAGTGATGAAATCGTGGGCTAAATACAGTACAGTGGCGGAGGCAGAACTGATAATTGGGTTGCACAAAGCATCCGTTTAAAACTATTATTAGTCCTGACCTGTTCTCAGTCATTTTCATGATTTACAAAAGGTTCACTCCTAGAGCACTCAATTCTTATCAGGTGCTGCTTGTTCTCCTCAATTAGGTAAGATGACAATCATTCATCTGGATGCCTATTCGCTTTATTTAAACTAATGTTATGCAAAATTGCATACCTGCCCAAATAGCTTGAGCCGCAGGCTTTTTATATCCTATTTAACTGCCGAGTGCCACTTTTTTTCATCAACCTGCGCAATACCGAGAGTGAACGGCGATATTTCATTGGAATGCGGACCAATTCGATCAACGCAAAGCATTGGCCTATTAATAAGTAAATAATCTCTCTGTACTGAATTTAGCCCATGACTTCATCGCTGTTAGATCGCATATGGAGAGAAACTGTGTCTTCAGTTGCCAATTACACTACCTGGAAAATGCGTCAATAAAGGAAAATGATTGAGAACTTGCCAGGTCTAATTCTTGTCACAAAGGGACGTGTCCGTGCCCCCCCAATTCCCTGTTCTGGCGCCGGCCCTGAACACAATTAATTGTCAATCATGATCATCGCATCATCTCATAAATAAACCTGAAATTTTAAGCCGCTTTCATGCTGGAAACGATTTTTTTGCACGACAGATTACATTCTAAGTCAATGTAAAAACGTGTAACGCGTGTATTCACATTGACTTTGAATGCAATCTGTCAGGCAAAAAATTTGTTTCGCGTCCGGTGTAAAAGCAGCTTCAGAGAAGTTCCACGATCAGCTACGAATGGCCAATCATGGCCTTCATAACGGAGCGCACGACAGTGGGAACCAGGCATTAAGAAGCAATTCTGTATATTCTTTTTTATAAATTTGTGTTATTCGTGTTATATTGTGTTATTCCTGGCCTGCCATCCAGAGTTTTTCAGCCTGAATCATCTGTATTCCTTCCTTTAGAAGAATAACCATTCTGGAAGTGGACTCTCATGTGTGTCATAATGGATACACCATTACGAACAGCTACAGCTTCATTAATTTTGCTGTTAATGGAACAGCAACAGTCCAATATTGCAGCAATATTGTTATTTCAGTATTTGACAAGCCACAGAGGCATACAGCCATAAACAAAGCAGAAAAAATGACATTGAGATTCAAAAAGCAAAGGAATTATCATGCTTAACGCTAAATTTCACAACATACCTTGTCTTATATCTGAGCTGAAAGACTTCAAAAGGCTGATGTGCAAAATCACTAAGTAATGCACATAGCACGAGGCAAAAGGTGAATGTTTCTTTTTTCTTCTTTTTTTTCATTTCCCAAGGGAAGGTTTACAGTAAGACTCCTGCGGCACTTAAAGTGATCATGCCGTTTTATCGATTACTGTGTATCAAACCATGAAAATCCCCAGTGCTTAGCTATAATGTAATTATCAAAATCAGATAAATATTTCTTCTGTTTCACATTCATCATAGTACTGGTATATTCGCTCTGTGGCTATCATAAGGAATATAACCATACATTCATAACTCTAGCGAAACTGGATGCAGGGAAAAGAGCAGGGCTGGTTTCTGAGCTAAATGATCATGCTGAAAATCATGAAAATAAGAGGACTGTCACTGTAATTTATTGATCTGTCTAGGATGAAAACACAAGCTAATCTCCGAGTTCCCGAGGGTGTCCTGGGCTCACGGCCTTCAAGTCAAAAAGGCCAACCATCAGCCACATAGTTAAACTCTAGTGCCACATAATTCTCACTTGCTTGTTGAAGATCAGTCGGAATCTAATCCCAAATCAAAACGTGTGGGATTTGTAATTACATTGATGGCACTATATTGCCATCAATCCTTCCCCATCAGTGACTGACATTCCGTAACAGCACCTTTATTCTGAGCTCCAGATCCGCCACTACTGCAATCAATCACATTTTTATTATATATTATCACAACATCTAGGTTTGTGATGATCCTTGTTTAAGCACAAGACATCTTCTCCATTTCTTACATTTATGGGTTGTGTGTATGTGTTTGTGTGTGTGTGTGTGTGTGTGTGTGTGTGTGTGTGTGTGCCCATTTGAATATTGAATATGGGTTTAAGTGGTCAAGCTCAAAAATTATTGACTGCACGGTTCCTGATACATAATAACCACATTTGACATTAAATGGCATCTAAAGTTGATTCCCATTGTTTTTGTTTATCGGCCAATCAGCGAGCCGCACCTGGGCAAACGAACCGAAATAGAAGGATTACCTACGCTTGGACACAAAACGTTGGTTGATGAATGAAATTGGTAAAGTGACAATGCAAGATGTCAACAAAAGCAAGTGATTTGTTTGTAAACATTGGACGTTCAACGTCCCGTCTGAGAATCGACTTTAGATGCCCTTTAAAAAGAAAATAATATACTCATTTAATGAATTCGAAACACGCGAAAAGGCTGGATCTCTAGTGCGAGAACAGGTTCTGAAGCTCCAGGGCTTTATTTCGGTGTTCATGTGCGGTGGAGTAATTTTGTTTTTTATGCCGGGGCATTTCACTGACCTGACGCCCTCAAAGAAAGTCAAGGTACACAAATGCAAGGCCGCCCTTCACCATCAATATAAATTCTGGTGTCTGCAGTGTTGTCTGCGACACCCGCGCACCTTGTCCCATGGACCTCGCCGGAGGTGCGCTTTTGACAGGAGCCTACCCTCCCCCAGACTCCCCCCCCCCCCATTCCCCGTACCCTCATAATCAATGACAAAGGAGTCACCTCATCCAGTTTTTCATTACCCACCAGGACAGCTCCAGTCATTCATCTATGCCACAGGCAGCCCGAGTTGGAAAAAAAGCTTAACCCTCTCCGGTTCTCAACAAACCATGCTTTCCGTGTTAAAACACGATTCGCTTTCTCTGAAACAGCATGGGCCCTGTCACGGACTTCCGTGTTTAGATTAATTACCGATATTAACGCCAAGGATTTTTGACCCCGAGCCCCTGAGTTTCAGATGCAGGGAACGTGTCTGCGATGGTGACTGCATAATGAAATGGTACTTATGAATTCAAATTTTTGATTGCTGGTTCGCCAGACTTGCCTGTCATTTCTTATTCAATTAGCTATTGTACACAGTTGTCAATGCTCTATATACATAAGGAAAATTATCTTGGGTTGGTAAGAAATTCTGAAGGTTTTCAGTGCATAGAAAACTCCATTCAAAAGCAGATAAGGGCATTATCTGTGAATGCAAGCAAACACACAAACATGCGTGTATTAACGTAACAAGGTTGGATAATAAAAATTTTATTATTGCAATGTTGCTCACAGTTACTGAGAATTCCTTTAAAAATAACAAATATAAAATGTTCTATTAATGCTGAAATAAATTTGCAGTTGCATTATTACAGATGATGTCACATTACCCACTGCAAACACTGGCACATATTTGTATGTATATTATCAGACATATCACTATCCCAGTGTAGGGGTAAAAGTATGACCAAAAAATGGAAATAGTTACTGTCTGAATAAATTACTTTCCACACGAACACAAATTTAAAAACTATGTAATAATATCTAATGTGCAGTTATGGATGCATAATTTTACATTATTCTCTCCTAAAATAGCCTGCAAAAAACCAAGTGGCATTTGCCGGGAAATTGAACTTAATCCATCATTGTGCGTTAACTGATTGTTAGTCACTTCTGAAGCGCAGTACTGCCCCTTGAATAAATCAGAGCTCCATCACTGAGGACTTCACCTGGATTTAGATATTGAATACAACCATAAAAAAAGTCATGAATTAGGATTATTTTGAATACCATTTTCTTTATACGCTGAAAAAAAAAATCCTCCTTAAAAATAAGATACAAAATGAAAATTGGAAAACTTCATGCATTGAAATATATTCCATCCCAAATCCCCCCCTATTCTGCAACACATTCTCTACTATGTAATGGTGTGCGCATCTCAGGCATACTGATTTGCAGAATGAACTGGAGGGTAAGAGTGGTCATTATAAAAAAAAATAAATTAATAAAATTAAAAATCAAAGCCAATGCCGAAAAAATATTCAGAAGTTATTTATATTCAAACTCTTCTCACTTATATATATTTTTTTTCTATCCCCCTTAAATAAAGAAAAAAAAATGCAAATCTATTAAATACAAACCAAGTACATTTACTTTCAATGCCAACTCAGTTTTCCGTCCGCAGTTCCTTCAACAGTCGTATCAGCTCTGATTAGCGTACCGGACTGAGAGCCAGTTAAGTGTAATAGTGCTTCTTGTGCACGACGTCCATATTGCGGTTCAATCTGCCACTCAATCAACTTCTTCATTTAGAGTAATTGAATAAATTGGCTCTGGGATGGTCTTGCCTTGTATCCCTGTAGTCGAAACCCCCATCAAAATCACTTCCATTACACTCCATAAACCCACTGCTAGATCCTGCGCCCCACTGTTGTAATGGAGGGCGAAGTGTATCCTGAATGAGATACTGGTAGATGCCTGGTGAGTTCAGCTCAAGATATGACTTTAAGAGTTCTATACAAAACATTGCAACTGAAACATGACAGTGCTTTTTGTGAGAAAGCTAATGTATCCAAATTCCTCTCGTCATTTTAAAACCGTATGTTTTATTTGTTATTTTTGGTATTATTGTTTTATGCTGGGGTTTACCTATGTGCTGGTTGCTACCTTGGTCAGGTCTTTCTTGCAAAAGAGAACCCATATCTCACTGAGACTTCCTAGTTAAATAAAGGTAAATAAATATGCTTCGAAATGGCTTGTAAGTATTTGAACAGTAGTGGGTCTACCAGCTTGACAGTTCTGATCTTTACTGTGTCTTTCATTTTTACATTACATTTATTCAGCAGACGCTTTGATCCAAAGCAACGAACAGCAAGTACATTTGATTTCTGCTGTCAAAAAATGAAGGACTAATGCAAAGATTTGGGGAGTTCAGTTAAGGTCAGGGTGTGCAATTAAGACAAATACGTAGTAGCAATGAAATTCAAAGAAAATCATAATTGAAACACGGAATTCACAAACAGTGCTGCATTCATCTTCATTAGTGCTATTGATATGACAGAGGTCATTACGTCATCAAGTAGTAATCAAAAATGTTGCATTGCGTTAATTTTACTCATTGACTGTGGGACACTGACTGCATGGTTTAACAGTTTCACTGAAAGTTTTAAAAAAATCTTCAACCCAAGATACCATGGCACCTGGGAGAGCTTTTTTGTATTGAAAAACTTACAAATGCGGACAGAGGACAGATGCTGTCAACCGTGATTATGCAGTAGCGTAACACATTTTGAACAGGTAAAGCGGTGAGCAGTTGAATGAGCATTTCTGTTATTCCGCTACATTGCAGAGTTTGTCCCCCGTGTGTCCATCTCCCAACAGGAACTCTCCAGGGAAACACGGAACATTAGAGACCTACGGACAAAGGTTTAATACAGAACATCTGAGGACATGCTCAGACTCCAGCAAAAGAAACCATATGTACCTGATAGCCTTTTCTGTTAGAGGTGAACTGTTCAAGTCAGCCATTGGCACCATATGAGCAACATCTTAATTAAATTTGTTATGTGGAATCATTTATGCGCGTGTTTGTCCCAGTCAAACTCTGATATCCGTATTTTAATAGAACTTTAAATAATTAATTGACCGCACCATGAAACCTCTGCTTCTCTGGTGAAAAGCCGTGTTTGTGACGTCAGGTCATGGATATGTTGCTGTTTTTGCAAGAAGCGTCCTGCTAAGGGCATCTGTGTATTGTCAGCAATTGCCTCAATGTGAAAAAAAGATTTTGGAGTAAATATTAGCAGCATCGTTATGCCCTCGAACACAACCGATTGCAGGACAGCTGAGCTAAGACATAATTCATGGTTATGGCCGTGTGAAGTGCGGTTTATTTTTGCTCTTTTTGGCTGCCGAGTCAATTCAGTGCGTTTTGGTTGTTAAGCAATAAACACGATGTGGTTAGAATCCATAGCAGGGCTGGCACCAGAGCTGTAAATTCGGGGCCAAAGATACATCCCTTTATGACAACGATTAGTCCTTGTTAGTTCTCAATCATGTTCCTTTATCAACAAGTTTTCCAATTATAGTAATAATCAAGTGGCAATTGAGGATGCGGCTTCTCTCCCCCATGCAATCTAACAGCGACAAAATAACGGGCTACGTTCAGTACAGAAAAATAATTTAATCATAATTTGGTTTATGCATTGGCACTCGGCGACGGTAGTTTTTTCCAGCAAAAGGGGCATTTCAGAACTCTTCAGTAAATTAAGGTAATTTTGGTGACAAGTACACAGTTTTGTCTGTTTATGTTTTCCAATCGGACAGCTTTTTACAGCAATTTGCAGTGAACGTACTGCAAAAACAGGTGTACCAACTTGTCTACATTATCATACATACTCCATTGTGGCTAAACTTCAATAATGAATGCAGTGTCTCATAAAATACACAACCATGTAACTTGTCCAGAATACAAAATGTACAAAATAGCCTACCCATTTATATTCAGTAAAGTGTCAAAGGTACCTTTGACTGTTAAAATCCAAATAATACTTTCATCATTTTAGCCAACATGAACCAATGCCTAGAAATCCCTCTAGTTGTGAATGGGATATGTGTAATGGAGTGCTATAATTTACACATGTCCAAAAGTAAATTCTGACATCGCTGTAACTCCTGTGAGCTAAAGCCAACTTATGGCTCAAATCATTTGGCTCAACACTTTTCAAACAGAAAAATGATTTCCAACATCTCAACATTTTATGATATAGCACGTGTTACAATCTGTTATCATGAGCGACACTTCCACACAAATTGAAACAATTTAATTTTTAAAAATCTCATCATGCACATAGGAAAGAAGAATTTTTTTTTCTCAGTGTTACATTTTATTGAATCAATAGTCATTGCAAACTGCCCAGCGCCAGTTATTGCTAACCTTACTCCATATTTCTCCTCATTATCTCTCTCAGTCTTCCTCTACTCCTCCCCCCAGCAGTCCTGTGCGTACGAGAATACATCTATCACAGCCTCATCACGTTAGGAGACTTCTCCTGGCCTTTCAATGAAGGTCCTGCTCACCTTTCTGCAACACTGCTCACAGCAGGTGTGTCACCAACTGTTAGCTAAGCAGAAAAAAGAGCCCGCTCGGAATTAATATGGCCTCAGTCCCTGAGCCCGACCATGAACATAGAGTTGTGTGGCTCCTACAAGACTGGCGGAGACTGAGGGGGCTGGCGTGCCAATGTCATTAGCAGGTCCACGGTGACCTGGAGAAAAAAAAATGAAGCCAAGCTTTCCAAATGACCACTGGCATGTGTGATGTCTCTGTATCAATCAAGGAGCTCGAATGCAGCGCAAAACACCGCTGCCACAGCTTAGACACTCTTGGCATGCTAAGCAGAGCGCTGTCCTCCCTGCTGGTCCACCATTTTGTAGGGAACGGTTTTCACATACCACATACAGTCAGACAAGCACAGTGAACACAGCGAGCCCGCTTTTTGTAATAACTGTGCACACTAAAAGCTTTACTTCCATTAAAATGGGGGTCGTTCCCAATCTTTAATACAATATTTGTGCCAATAATTCCGGAAGGTACTGTTCCACACATCTGTGAATGTGAAGTCCAAAAATTATTAATAGAGAGAAGAGGAGATGAAGAGACCATTGGCAGCTTTAGTTGCCATCGGGCCTAAAATAGGCAAAAAATGCTTCTTTGTTTCTGCACAACTTTTCATCATTTGTATTTGATATTTAAATGTGATTCCCCCCCACCCCCCGTCACTGTCAACAGCATTTGATATGGTGCTTCGTCTTTCTTTACATTTCTTTTATTTTGTTCTCATTACTGAAAGTCTTTGAAAGAAAATGGTAATACAAACAGAAAACTTCAAAGTACTACTTTGATATCCAAAAATAAGCTCCACAACTGCGCATGATAAAACCCAATACCATTCTTGCTCTTGTATTGAAAGATTTACCCACGGATAAAAAAATGTGTTGAAAGGCACGCCATACAGACAGACTGCTAATTGCAAATATTTTCAATCATTCTTTATGTTGCTTTCCACTGGTAGAAGGAGGCACAGCATCATTCCTCACAATGACTTGGCGTGCTCCCAATTAGCCTGCCGTTATTATCACATTTCATTAGTCAGATTACAGACTCACCACAGTGACAAATAATATGTATGAGTGTTAACATAAACAGATGCTCATAAAGCATTTAAATACAAACACAAGCTCACACAAATGCGCAAACTGCCTATTCTATGTGAAACTGTTGCAGCGTAATGTAGACAAGATTCGCCAATTAATTTTCTTTCCATTCCAGCGCGTTAGTCAACAAATTGATAAGAGCAGACATGGCAAGTTGGAAACGCATGTGAGACACCTGCAGTAAATGTTTGTCTTATCAGCTGAGAACTTCTGACTCATGGGGTTACATAATAATTTATCGATATCCTGCAAAAGAATAAAGACGGGAAGTATTAAGACTAACAGGATGAATCAGGGCACGCAGTATAATTGCAGTTTGGAGGAAAAAGGTCGCAATATGTGATCTGTGCTCAATATCACTCATGATAAAAATGGTATAGTTTTGTGCATATGGATGAGACTGAATACTTTTACTGAACGCAGAAGTGCTGGCCCTGATAAACACAATTCCCATTTGCTGAATAACTGAGTCACTAGATTTTAATTACATACTAATTTCAATTAAGCATGCTTAATATTAAGCTATTAGGACATAATTACAGTTTAATTATTGAACAGTTAATGCAGGATTTTCTGCAGGACTCAATGATCTGTACACTTGAAATTCGATTAGTACAGTCACAAGCAATGTGAAACACAACAGAGAGGGGAGAGAGTGCACACATTGGTGAGCGGAGTTTGACTCCGGTAAAATAGAAGGTTCAGAGCAATGGCTAGCAAATCATCTTATTTGTTGTCTAATTTAAGCATTTAAGTATTAGATGCACAGTTTCATTCGTATTAGAATCAGCTTCAGTCATCAAGTAAAAAATGCACTGTTGGGTAGTTTCAAACCATAATAACTATTTAAGTGTGCAGGTGGTAATTTTAATCTTTTTTCCGCATTTTTGCTGAAACTGTCCCTCTTATACTGACACTAGTAGAGAGACAGGTCATCTACGAAAAAAATCTGGTATATTTGTCTCCTCCCAGAGATTTTAAAGGCATTGGCAAAAATACACCGCGCAAAATTAAGCAATCGGAGCCAGGAGGAGTTTCTTATCAAGTGTCAATCACTTCCCGCGCACACACTATTCAGCCCTTCGTACATGTTCTCTTCCTTGGTGTAGATTCTAGAGCAATATCGACTATGCCCGGTTGCTGGTTTGGGTTAATGCACGTTCCTGACCTGAGATTAAGGATGACCATCATTAGCTTGTCCAGAGCTTTTTGATCTTATCAATGGTTCTTTCAGCTATTTCACTACACCAGGACATGAATGTGTATAGTGGCATTAAAGTACTGATGTGGCTAATGGCCTCATAGTTTCCTTATCAAGAAACTTTGATATTCTTTCCAGATACTTTGTCTTTGAATGGACCTTCCGTATGACAGAGAGGGCCGCAGACTCACTGGTCATGCACTGTTCTGGTTCAAATCCTAGATAAGTTACACAACACTTATCCTGCATTATTGTTCTGTTACATTCAACAGAAAAAAACCGGTTAGACCCCTTAATGCCTTTTTACATTAACAATGCAGTCAGATTTTCCTGGAGGCAAGGATATCTTATTGTCACAAAACCAACTACTTACTTGTTGGAGCTCTTATGTGGAACTATAGATATATGGTATGACTCTCACCTGATACTGTATATCACAATACATTTAATTGACCCTGTGTACTGTGGTCTTGCTTGAGTGTTCTTTGCCAGGTCGAGAAACTGTTGACAGAACCATAAACAATACAGACAGGCATATCTCCCTCCGCAAAAAAAAAACCCTGACCTTTTCTCATCCAGCCTTTGGCTTATTGGAACTGATCCAGAATATTAGTGATTGAGAGAAAGGATCTTTGACCTGAAGGGAAATAGCCCAGGAGTCCTTACCTTGTACTCTACTCAGTATTGACCCCGTTACACATGTAAATATACAAGCACAAGCACATATGCATCCTCAAGTGCACCCCACGCTCTAGCATGCACGCACGCACGCACGCACACACACACACACACACACACACACACACACACACACATGCACAAAACCGTTAGGGCGCACACACACACACACACACACACACACGCCTGCATACCGATGCCAATTTGAAAAGGCAAAGGTGGAATGCAAAAGATACAAGAGCCAATGACAATCTAGAACAGCAGAAATGACAGCGATATTAGGGGACAGGCAGGCTCTCTGCTTCCCTCCCAGGAGACTGAGATAAAAGGTCATTTTGGAGTGTTCAATTGTTCCAAAAAAAAATAACAGACTTCCTGGAGGACAAGAATTTAAATGACAAACGCTTCCATCAGCATAGCTGATGTTGGCATCTTTTGTACATTATTTATCTAAAGCATGATCAACCAAAGACCAGTTCTATTGATTTTTTTACGTGAAAAAATGTAAACTTTGCTAATAAATATTATGCTGTATTTATACATCGATGAACCTTTGCAGACTAGCTGTATGTCACAACTAGGCATTTGTTTGTCATTAGAATATAGGTGATAATGGTGTTGTTGGAATGAGAAGATAAAGCATGACTGTAAGGGGCATTATGTCAGTAGTAAATAATGCAAAAGCGCTGCCAAATGGAAGCAGTGTGAACAGAAAACCCCGACTATCAGCTCCAATATCCAGATGTGCGCACATGAGTCGAAAGGAAAGGCAATTCTGCTGTTGAGGTCATTTTTGCATTTGATGAACTGTGGCACCCAAACGCATTCCTTGTCAAATTCCAGTACTTCATTCATCAAGAATATTCTTCTGTAACCAACTACCTTGTTTTCAAATTCACCCCTGACCCATCAACCTTACACCTGGACAAAAAAAAAAAAGGATCTTCAGGATAATAGTGTTAATGCCTTTGTGTCTCACAAAAAATTAATTGCAAGAGTCATGCAATCATATCTCACCACCCTCCAATTTGAATAGAGGATTTTTTTTTTCCACTGTTTGCTGTGTCCAAGTTGTGAACTTGGTCTCACACCTCGGACTCTGTAGAAGTAGTTGCATTACTTCACACCCATTATGCACTGGCAGCAGACTTAACAAACATGAAGAGCGAACCAGGAGCGAACCAGGAGCTACCCGTTGCGGCGATCTAGCAACTTGGGCTGTTATGATTTTGGCCGAGGCGGAGCTGCTTTGTCACATTTCTTTCCCCCAACGAAATGCGGACTGCGTAGGCGCGTGACGGTTATTATAATGGCGGTTTGTTGTCATGTACTCCACGCTCGCCATCGCCGCGCGTCCTCTAATCCTCGGGGATCAATTCCCTCGCGCATCACTGGAGCCTCGGCCATGGGGACAATGTAACCTCCATCTAAATGTAAAACTCTTTGCGCACATTTTCTCGCTCTCCGCCGAAGCGCCTGTCTAATCCTTTAAACCTGAGAGGCGCGAGGATTGCTTTGCGAGAGAGTCTGAAGCGCTGAGACTGCTAATGACGGGGAAGACACAATAAGGCTGGGGTAGCTCTCGCCAGGTACTGAGCGAAGGACTGAATTACTTAAACTGCTGTACAATACTGCACTTCAGACGTGCGTTAATTTTGTGCTGTTTAGGGAGTGATTCCAGATATCCATCTAGATACAGAAGTCCATATTCAAGATCGACCACTTTATTAGAAAAGAGTCAAAAATCACTGAAACTTATTATCATCACATCTTAGAACACTGGCACTGGCATATTTGTTACAAGCGGGACAAGGCACTTTATAGTCGGCGTCAGACAATATTACCAAAGTTTAAGCGTATTAACTAGCTCACAGACTAAAGAAAGCTGCTCTCTCAGTCCTTCTGGCACTGAGCTTTGAGACAATAGAGTTTGGTGGCTTAATACTTATATTTTAATTGATATCTGGAGTCATGTTCCTCGCCGCTGTGTGATGCTGAAATTTTTTTCCATGAGGAAGTAGCCTTGAATAAGTTATAACCTAAAGATAGGAGCGTTTTCAAAAAAAACACTGATTCAACTACAATAAATATGAAAATAAGGCCTCCAATTCGACGCTGCACAGTGCTAAATAAGTCCGTAAACGATATAACATCTTTCAATGCCTTTGGTTGCAGTAACCTTGCAGAGCAGACATAGCATCTTTTGCAGAAGAGATGTCCATTACATTCAAATTGCCTCTGACATTTTGGAGTTGACCCCCCTCCCCCTTTGAAACTGAAAACAATTGAGATAACTTGAGAGAAAATGAACCTCAGAAAATGAGCCAAGTAGATGTGAAAAACAGCCATTGAGAATGATACTGCCTCATAAATAAGTAAATTAAAGCCGTGATTTTGTCGATGCAATGTTAATTGTTGCTTTTAAACAGTGAGGAAAGCATATACTCCGGTTTTACTCCTGATATCAAAATGATGTTAAAGGCAAAGGTATTTTTCAGCGTGTGAAGGGATCCATTGTAGTTTGGGTAAGAGTAAACACTTTAATTTTATTTCTTGGTTAATTTTCTGGTTAACCTTCCAGGTGTGACATCACGTAGGCATTTCACATCCTTGGCTTCCATACTGCCACCGTCCCAAACGGGTATTTATCAAGTTCTTAAGGTTCTCGGGAGCTAATTTTAGCCACTGACCTCTGCAACAGAACTCTGCTCCACTGATGAATGGATGAATAGAATTCAGTTGATCACTGCTCAACGCCGTTCTCTGCGGTAATTTCGGACTACATACATCTCGTGACAAGTATTGTTGAAGTATGCTTATGCAAGCAACAAAAAGATGGTACACTGCTACAGTGTACCTCTTGGGCAGCCATGTATCTAACTGCTGTAGAAATTAGGGTTCAATCAAGGTTTACCACTATGGTCTATGCAATCCATACATGGATTGACCTCGCCAGTCCCTCACCTTCCCCATAAAATTCAATTATCTATTGGCCATAAAGACCACAGCAACACCTTCCCTGTGATGCTATTGCTTCACCGGTGGCGTACACAGAGTGTCAGCGGACGGCAGTAAATAATAACTGAAGGGGACTGGTCTGTAGCTGAAGCAAGGTGAACCATGAACAGCAATGTATTCAAATGCGCCTAGTGAATTTGGAACACAACGGACAGGCTTAGTGTTTTAACTGAGAGAAGTTGTTGATGGAGAGCTGTCACAGCCCCTGTGATATCAAAGACAGTTTGCAGCCCAATGAGTATCTTTACCACAACTTCAACAAGTTCTCATATTATTTTGTAATTTATGGCCATTTGTGTGCGTGTGCGTGCGCGGGCGCGCATGTGTGTGTGATTGGAAAATTATTTACAAGAGAGAGCAGATTAGTTGATGCTCAGGATCACTGTCTTATGATGCAGCAAGCAGCATGACATACTTAGCATCAATGAACTCGAGTGAGCCAGCTGCTGTGAAGCCTTATGTGCCAAAACTATTAAGTAATAGTCAATCAAATATGAACTATTCAGTATTGGGTATGCAAGGTGTGTAGGCCCCGTGTATGCGGGTGCTATCAGCGGGATCTCACTAAAGAAGCTTCCATGCCAGCATGTTGTGGAGGTTGTTCAGCTCCGAATGCTACCGATACGAGCGTACGCCAATGTGCACAAAACAAAGAGGCAAGCTGACGACGGTCTCATGATGATAACTTTTTATTCATGGTCCTTACTTTTTCAAACTTGAACATTTTAATTCATGAATATATTAAGCGACAGGGGTTTGGACTAAGAAACGGCTCTCGAGACACTTTGTGTATTTTAGATGTGGTAAAGGGAGAAACTGAAGTCAGAGCTTTCAACGCATTCAGAATCAAAATGAGTAAACTTGCACACTTTCAGAATACAGAAAACAGTCAGTTCATTTATGTTTTTGGAGGAGTCATTCAAGCTAAAATGAAATAAGCAGAATTTGCATTCTGGTCCACATCGGCAGAGCTATAGTGTTGCTTATTTTATTTTAAGAGCAAACAAGATGTCCACAATGCAGATGTAGTGACAGGAAACAAAAACAATCTATTAATTTGGGTATTATCCAGGGGGAAACATTAATTAAGATTATTCAGGCAGCGATGAGCAAATATTTGTGAGGACAAGGCGACAAACACTAAAGGCATTGAGTTCATAACAAAAGAAAGCTAGTACTAAGGATCTTATCAGGTCAGAGTTAGGGGATGACTTTGACGAAGTACATTTCAGAGGTTTAGAGTTCAGGCTATCCTCAGTACCTGCGCTGAGTTCTCAGGTTGTTGACTCCAGCTTCTTCATTAGAATTGATGCTACTTCTTACTCAAAATCCAAATTAAGGATTGGAATAATCCATGACGAGCTAGTCAGCTGGAGCTTCGTAGCGCTCCTAAAAGTCCATTGGCTCAGTATTTTCCTTTGCATTTGAAAAATTACACAAAGATCAAAATTCAGCATATCAACATGTGCAGTGCCCTCCGTAATTATTGGCACCCCTGGTTAAGATGTGTTCTGTAGTTTCTAATAAATTCAGTTTTTTTTTCTAAATGATATAGGACCGCAATTAAAAAAAGAGGACAATCCATCCAAATTCAAGTGTATTTATTCAGTGGGAAAAAAAATCCCACATGAAGAAATAATTCTTTTACATCAAAGCATGTGTACCACAATTATTAGCACCCCTGATGCTAATACTTTGCACAGCCACCTTTTGCCAACAAAACAGCACTTAATCTGCTCCTATAATGTTTCACAAGATGGGAGAATACAGAAAGAGGGATCTTCGACCATTCCTCTTTGCACAATCTCTCTAAATCATCCAGTGACCTGGGTCCTCTCCTCTGCACTCTCCTCTTCAGCTCACTCCACAGGTTTTCAATGGGGTTGAGGTCTGGGGACTGAGATGGCCATGGGAGGAGCTTGATTCTGTGTCTGGTGAACCACTTCTGTGTAGATTTGACCACATTTTTAGGGTCATTATCTAGCTGAAAGACCCAGTGATGACCCATCTTCAGCTTTTGGGCAGAGGCCACCAGATTTTGATTTAAAATGTCCAGATATTTCAAAGCGTTCATGATGCCATGCACCCTAACAAGGTTCCCAGGGCCTCTGGAAGAGAAACAGGCCCACAGCATCACCGATCCTCCCCCATACTTCACAGTGGGCATGAGGTGCTTTTCTGCATACTCATCTTTTGTGTTCCGCCAGAGTATTTGTTGCCAAAAAGGTCTATCTTGGTCTCATCTGACCAAAGCACACGGTCCCAGTTTAAGTCCCAGTACCGCTTAGCCAACTCCAGACATTTGCGTTTATGATTGTGAGTGAGAAAAGGTTTTTTCCGTGCATGCCTCCCAAACAGCTTGTTGGCATGTAGATAGCGCCTGATGGTTGTTTTGGAGACTTTGTGACCCCAAGATGCTACCATTTGTAGCAATTCTTTAACAGCTAGCTTTGGAGAACTTTTTATTTCTCTTACCATCCTCCTCACTGTACGTGGTGGCAAAATAACCTTGTGTCCTCCTCCAGGCTTGTTTACCACTGTTCCAGTTGTTCAAAACTTCTTAATGATTCCTCTGACAGTAGATATGGGCAGATACAGGTGAGTGGCTATTTTCTTGTAGCCATTGCCTGACTTGTGAAGGTCGACACACATCTGCCTTACTTGAATGGTGTGTTCCTTTGTCTTTCCCATGTTGAACAGTGGATAAGAGAAATGGCCTCTGTGTCACATCATATTTATACCCCAGGGAAACAGGAAGTGATGATTTACTAATGAAATGTTCCTAGATACTCTGATCAACTTTGTAAACTACTGTAGAAATGACAGAAATACTTCAATTACATTTATTTCCTAGGAATTGTGAGGGGTGCCAATAATTGTGGAACAGGTGATTTTATGAAAAATAATTATTTCTTAGTCAGGGACTTTTTTTCCCCTTAAAATTCACTTGAGTTGAAGGTTACATTTTTCTACAATATTCAGTGTGAGCGTATGCTTCTGCAATAAAAATTGAATCTACTTTAAGGCTTTTAACACATCTTAACCAGGGGTGCCAATAATTATTGAGGGCACTGTACATCACACACAAGCAGGCTAACACAACAACTATTTTTACCATCAATATAACTATCAAAATTTTAGCAGTGCACAATAGCCCTCCCCCCTCCAAATGGGGACAAACCTCACCAATGTCTGCTCAAATCACTGCATTATATGTATCCATACCCACCCAGAAACTAGGCTCTTAGGAAATATTTGTCAGTTAAATGTGTTTATTAGCGCCTGAATGTGAAAGAGGTATAAATGATCGCGTGCAGCAGAAGATGCTTTGCGAGCAGCAGACCTGACCTTGGACACCGAGAAACAAATGACAATGAGGAGAAAAAGGAAAGAAATCTATTTCACTGGAAGATTAAAACGAAACACATGCGCTAGAAGGCACTAAGGTGTAAACACTGTCAGAATCCTTCCCCTCATAAGCCATAATTTATAAATAGCCTACTGCATGGATAAAATATAATTTCGTGATCGCCTTTGAGAGTAGATAAGTAGCTTCATTACCCCTAAAGCAAGTCAACATTAGAGCTATCATGCCGCTGATATCCTTGTTGTTTAGCCCTCTCGCCATATTGCTCTGCGATTGGGACCTAGATAAACTTTGATTTAACATTCAGCCTCACGACTCTGCCTTATCAGCACAAAGAGCTTCACTAGGCCCCACAAACTGCACACCCCCCAACCTCTCGCCTAACCTTAACCGCTCACTTTCCCTTATAGTCCTCTCTGAGATAACAACCTGAGGCCTGCCATAGCTGAACATCACTTAATCCTCTGTGACTCCATTATTCACAGAGTTCACTCCATCCTTTCTGCTCTCTTCTCAGGCGGCTATAGGGAGTGCAGGATTATCCCTGTGCATATCTCCCATAACGCACCACTCTACTTCCCCAAGAAAAAAAAACACTGAAAGATAGGATGAAATTGAAGGGTTTAAGCACAGGCAACAGAAATAGTTCATATGGGCAAAGTGTTACTGGTTCCTGGTCAACCTGTTCCTGTTTTTAAATGTACTTTTACTTTCAGGGAATGGCGTTCCTTAGTAAAATTAAACTGTGCATTTTATTGTGTTTCTTCCACATTTATGATTTACTAAGACAAAATAAAGTCTTTTTTAAAAATATTTTCAGTTGCGACTTTTGGCATTTTCTCAGCGCTTACCTTTTTTAGTGGTTTTACTTGTACTTTATATCTCACTACATAAGGTCCATCAGAGCTGATTTTAAACTAAGCAGAAACAGGTGTCATACCATTGGTTCAGAGAGGAACCAATGAGATAATTGTCTGTTCATAGTGTTTACTGGTTTGGCCATTAGTGAATTGATTTCTGAATGTGTTTTTCCATATCTTTCTTTATGGAAGCTCCTTAGAGATAGACAATAATGGCAACTGCACTCCTGTGGTCCTGTTTTGTGAGCGATGATTGCAGAACAAGCCACCTCTCTTTATTTGCACTGACCTCATTGTTTGACAGAAACCCCGTTTATGAGATAAATGAAAAAGGACCTTGCAGCCTACCTTGATAATTCCCATCATGGATTTATATCCTCTCTCATGATTGGCTAATTTCAGGCGAGCCAGAGTTCTAATTTCCTGTGCAGTCCCATCAACTGTGTTTGTGCGTTTGTGGTCCATATATAGGCAAATCATATTCTGTGTGCCTTTATTCTGCAAAAAACACTGGTTCAATATCAATATATGGTTTTTAGTTCTGGCCTTCAGAAATAAATCCAGCCCAAGAAGGTATTACTGCTGATATACATGTACTGCATGTATACAGTATAAAACAGATAGATCTCGAAAGTAATCTCATTCAATGGCACATGTCAATGACTGAAAACAAACTTTAGCTGGTAAGCAAAAAGTCTGTTCTCGTTGGATGTGACTTCGACAAGGGTCAAGTCATGATATACTCTACAGGCCAGAAGTTCGGAAGCAAGGCCAATACAGGTCAAAAATTTCTGTTCACAATGCCTTTCTTAAAAACCAGTATGAAATCTATGGATTTTGGGATGTATTTACTGCATGATTAGACTTTTCTTTCATTGATATGCACCATTTTCCTCTATTTACCTTTAGGTACTGTATACATTGATGTTAGACCATTGCTGAATAAATGTTAATAAAAGAAAGGAGGGGCTTAGTTTTTGGGTTAAGAAGATTTGCAAGAGTCACAACTTCAGTAAAAAAGTAAAAAACAAATCACAGTTTGCGTTATTCACTTTATGTCGTGGTTTACAGCTCACTGAATGCCAACGGCAATCCGGCGGGCACTAAGACCACGGGCCTAGTAAAATGCTCCTGATAATCTGTGTAAAAATGTATTCTGATAAGTGAACTCTTTATATAATGATCATGTTTATTTTGTTGCAAAGTATACCAATGAAACTGACTTTTTTTTTTTGCACAAATTTGTTCTTGCTTCCAAACTTTTGGCCTGTAGTGTATAATGTGTATATGTATGCGATTTCTGAATAAATTAACAAATAAACAAATCGTTAAATAAATAAACAAAAAATTGGTGCTGAAAACTACATACCCCGCCCCTCGCACATACTTTGACCTACTTTTCCTAAATTCAATAGGCTTCTATTCTGGGTCAGTGGCAATCCCTAAACCCAATTTGGAGAGAATCTGGCCATTAATTTTGCTGCTAAAGTGTTAACAAACAAACAAAGAAACAAACACACAAACAAACCGAACCAAAAACAATACCCCTTGTCCTTCCCCTTCAGGCGGGGTGAGGTAATAAATGAGTAGGTCCTCCACGCATGAAGCATTCTTGCTTTTGTGCCATTAATATGAAGAGAAATAGGCAGTGCTGAAAAGAAAAATTCAAGTATGATTAAATCCTATCCTGTTCCTGCTAGAGGAGTATGGTGTACAAATCACAAACGCCTCTCAGTTCGGGCTGACTGGTTTAGAGTAGAGGCTGTATAGATAAAGACTGGAGTCATTTCTGCAAAGGAATCCCAGACCCTTCTCTGCAACCAGGATAAAAGATTTGATGCTCTTATGCATTAAAAAAATAATTTTGAGAAAATCAACTGTAAACTTTGAATGGGTGTCTAACTTTAAGCAGCATAGATAGTGCAGCACAATATCCACACGCCCTTCACAAGTTTCCATATCAGAGGTTGAATTCCATATGCTAAACATTAGCTGCATGTCGATCCCTTTCGCTCATTCCTCATTCCTCTTGTCTCTCTGCACTATTCTGTCCAGCAGAGCAGAAAAGACATCAAAAGTAGACAAGTACTCAGAAATCTGAAAATGGGCAAATAATGCCTCTATGGAAAGCAAATGTCACGGAGATGATGGATAAAACACTTTCTGGACACTCAATGAAACAGGAAGAGCGTAAAAGAGGCGTTTTGAACACCCTTTCAAGTCTCGCAAATCCGAAAAAAGGCCTAACGAAAATAGCCCCTTTCTGACAATGTAATTCATGAGAAACAGGGACAAACGGTAAGGACGTCGAGTGCATCGACCATCGTCTGCCTGTCTTTCTAAAGAAAGGTATGTTACTGTTATGGAACCAAGTTAGCTAACCCAGTTAAGGCGGCGCTTTGCGGAGCAGCAGTGACCACCACGGCCCCGGTTTGAGCCTGGGTCGCGCCAGAGTCGGCAGTGGCCTGGTAGCCTTTTCAGAGCCCCGCACTGCAGGGAAATAAATTGGGAGGGACTTCCGATTTGGGATTATAGGATTATAGCATTGTTCTTTGCTCAAGCACCCCCAGTTGGCCAGCTGGGCACTTGTCAGTAAAATTCTAAGCTTGCAGACGTTCAAGTCTCCTCTGCCCTCGTTCTGACGAGCAAATTTACGAGCTATGAGTGTAAAAAGAAGCAGCGGCTGACAGGTGCGTGCTTCAGAGGAGAGCCACAAGCTGCCTTTGCTCTCCTGCGATGGCAACATGGGTCACATATGAGCAAACTTGCGTACATAGTTCGCTAATTGGGCATTTTCATGTTCGGGTGGGATTGGAGTTACCAATTTTTTTTTAAAACGCTATTATTGTTGATGACGCAGACCACATATTCCTGTAATGTCTTGTTTTAGCATTAGACTATTTGTTTATTTATTTACTGTTATCTACTGTTAATTTTCAATTATTTACTACTATTTACTTGAATTGTTTTTTAACATTCTTAGCAAGCACATGAAACAATCAAGGTACAGATTATTATTCTTACGGAAGCATCTAATGGCACAGAAAAAAAAAAAGGTGATAAACTGCAGGTCCCAAACCTCATGCTTTGCCTGGGTGGCCAATGAAATGATTAAACTCTTACACTGGTTGCTCAACACATGTTCCACTCAGAAATGACACCCTCAACAGATTAAATACCCTGGAGGATTCTCAAGGCAAAATAACCAAATCAGTCAGTCATAAGCGAAGGATGTTCACTTGCATCACACAATGAGGGGCTAAAATGCCCATGAGAGCCGACTGGAAAATAATAAACACGCTGTTTTTTTTGCCTTCAACTGGCACATCCTACATCCACAGAAAAACAGATGTTTTGTGACCGCATCAGACAAGCCGCATAACACAGAACTTCCTTCCTTTTACAATTTTACCCACAATTCCGTGGAGTCAAGCCTACAGATGGTTGATAGACGTTCAAAAACAAACAAGGACAAACTGTATTCGCCACCAGTTGGGCTACTTGCGCTGCATTTGTTAGCACTGCAAAAAAGCATGACTGTCAAATGAGCGTGCCGAGACAGACTCATCCATGCAGTCCGCTCACACATGGACACCACTGTTTACTGTTACATTTGCGTAGCCCATTGCCAGCATTGTTTGACAAGCCTTCTCCAGCAGAAAGAAAAAAAGTTCCACCATCGCAACACCTGCCTTGAGAATAGAAAACGAGAAAATTTTTGCCAATTTCAAGGTAGCATCTGCTTCCTCTGGGGTGCTGTACAAATCTCAGCGAATGTAATTTCGCCCACAGCAACTGACAACAATGAACAGAGCACGGAGCTCTCATACACAATATGGGAGATGAATTACCCAATTAACTTGTTCACATGATAAATGGGGGGAAACTCTGAGTTCAATGTCTTCTAATTTGCATAAATTGAAAGTCTTTGCAGAGCTGATACTGCTCAGTAATAACAATTACCTGGGGGAAGAAAGTTTGGTTCGAATCATTAATGGCAATATCCTCCACCCTCCATAAGGGGATGAACTGCTGCGTGGAGAGAGGCTGAGAAGTATGCGACTGACACTTAAAGGACTTGATGAATGGGCTAACAGGGAAAAAGAAATTGCGAATTTAAGCTTTCTTAAAAGGGAGCTCTGGTCAGAATCAATAACGTCATGTAAAGATAAGAATAAAATCATACCGGCGCGCAGGAATGAGGCTTGCTGGGGAGAGATTATGCAAGGAAAACTCATTCTGCCCCTGTGCTGATTTGAGGTGCTTTGAGTGAACATGGTAGGTAAACCTAATTATCACATTATTACAAAGAAACAGGAAGGCTGCGTCATTACATATAGTGGGCAGTATTCTGCGATGTGCTCCTGTAACACCACAAAGCCTGTGAGTGATTACAACCCTTTTTTTGGAACATTTTTTTGCAGTACGGAGCAAGACAAAATGCAATGTTTCATTTTACCACTGAATAAGCGTTCATGAACCGGTAAAGTAGCGCAGAACTTGAGAACAATCAAATTAATTGCAAGTACGAATGCCTTCATAGAGCCATATGCTATATGATGTGTGACTATTTCAGTCATGTCTCATGGCCCTGTTTGTTTCAGTGTTTTTGGTCATTCATTTGGTCTCCTTTTCGTTTCGGTGATTGCTGTCTGTTGATCGATTAATTGTCTCGTTACCTCATCAATTCCCCTCATCACACCCTCTCCTGCAGCTGTTTCTCCCCTTACACACTGTCTCTGAGTATATCTGTTCCCGATTTTCTCTGTTTAAGGCCAGATTGTCCTGTTCCCACCCCGAGTTTCTTCTTTGTCTCTCGCGATCTCTGTATTCCTGACTCCTGGTTGCTCGCTGCTGCCTCTAGTCCTTAGTGTTTCTGTGTGTCTCGCCCCCTGTGTCCTCATTTGGTTACCTCTCCTCGATCCCCTCCCTCACCTTCTCCGCTTCCTTCCAACTGACTCCCGGATTCGACTTTGGCTCGGATCATCGCCCACGCCCCGGCTCGTCCCCCGATATCCCAGCTGTCACCGCCCGACCCCGGCCTGTCCCTGGACCACAAACTGCCCTGCCACATGACCTTGTTTTGCTGTGTAGCAAACCTTGCACTGTCGACCTCCCCAAATAAAGGTCTGGTTTTTGCCATCTCCTGCTATCCCAAATTAATTTCATAATTTTCCACCAATACAGTTACTGTATGATGTAGTCCACTAGCAATTTCAACACGTACACTACACATGAACACCGCAATGGAAAAATGATCAGTCACGTTTTCACGTTCTGGAGAAATTATGAATTAAGAATTCAAAATGATCCAAGAGACAAAGCACTGAATATGCGAAAATATAAAATATATAAAATTATATGTTATATAAATATTATAATAATATGTAATATATAAAATGCACAGAAATGCAATATTTGGACTCTGATAGTTTTTCCTTTGTGGCCTTCAAATGTTTTCCACAAATTGCTGAAGAGGGGGTGGATGTGAAGAGGTGGTGAGTAAAATATCTCCATGGCTCATATATGAACAATATTATCA
This sequence comes from Gymnothorax reevesii, assembly GCA_029721435.1. Classification (NCBI taxonomy): domain Eukaryota; kingdom Metazoa; phylum Chordata; class Actinopteri; order Anguilliformes; family Muraenidae; genus Gymnothorax; species Gymnothorax reevesii. The sequence goes on from CM056592.1 coordinate 10,808,230, forward strand.
CATGCGACGTTTTTTTGAGAGCGAATGTAAATGCCTTTAAACTGCCCTGGAGTAACACTGCAGGCAATGGCATCCATGTAAATTCCTTGTTTGCAATGTTGTACATAATTCAAAACAGATAGATTTCCATTACACTGAAAAATACTGAAAAAAAAAAATCAATAAATCTACTCCCTAAAGGGTTAAATGTCTCTGCATGTGCAGTGGTTACCCAGCTACAGTAGCAGTATGTTAATAGAGTAACTCACCACATGCTTGCCACTGGATACATAAAACTGCATCGACAGACAAAGAGACAGACTGAATCAAAGATCAGGCCTTCCATTAAACTGAATCAAAGATCAGAAAAATTATATAAAATCTCTGTATTATTATTATCATTATTATTATTTGTAAACATGCTACAAATTACCTCATCTAAAACAAAGAAGAAACAAAAAGCTGTAATCTATGATCTAATGAGCAGGATAGCACACCCAGTCAGGTCTTTTTGATTTTTTTTTAACAATAAGCACAGACCCAGTTTCTCAGCCAACGCCGTCTTCCTCTGCGTCTCTTGCAAAGCCTTGACATACGTCATCCTCCAGAGTTCTCCATAAATGAAACAGATAGACACGACTCTCACCGATGTCCAAAGGCTACATTTTGATTAAAAATGAGTATTAAGGTACTGCAGGATGATGAATCACTTGCCAGTATAATTTTATTTTACCGTTGCAGGTTACTGTATGTCGGACCTTTGCAATATCAATAATACATGCCACACATTCGAAGTGTCCAGGGACTCTGTGGGCATTGTCGCAATATTCATCTGGAAGAATAAACCGCAAAATTTTTGCCTCCAGCTGACGACAAAAATGACAATCTTTGCAGTACTAAAGTGTTTCTAGACTACGGTGCATGATGATTTTCAGTTGGGCAGCAAATGTAAGAGACGGCCTCATTTTCGGAATAACAATGGTAGTTTTGAACATTTCCATCGCTAATGTCATGTCAGTGTCACTTACGTAACCTCAACAACTGTGTAAGACTGCATCACAAGGTTTGATAATGTCCTGCGTATCCAATATGCCAGTGGATGTGTATCACATACTAAGTCTACTTGTTATTTATTGAGATAACCAACATAGTATAATACAAGTATTGAGTTCCTGTGGCTAAGATCCAATTACAAGATCCGGTAGTAGACTGGATACAAATATCACAATCCATAAAATATAGCCCTCTTCTCATTGCTTTCCCAATAATAATGCACTCAATAAACAAATTTAACCGCAGCCGTTGGCAGTTTGACAACTCAATCGGATATTAAGCCCTTGTAACTTTTACAGGCAAATTAAGTACATTACTACTGAAGAGAGGTTAGGATTCCCAGCACTGTAATTACATACAGTGAGCACCGTAATTCATCAGATAATGATATATTTTTTCGTTATTTTGGTTACATTCGCTGAGCCAATCACCAGCTCTGAATCCAACTGCACATGCAGTTTGAGACGAAGGAGAAATTGAAGATGGCTGCTGCAGTAAAGCCAGGCAAAGCATCACCAGGTAAGACACAGAGAGTCTGGTGGCCACTTCGCACCATAGACTTCAATTTTGCTTGCAAAGGATATGCAACCAAATATAATGATTGATTACTTTATTTTACATGTTGAACTGTCCAATATTTTTGTACCCCACCGCCGCAAGGCAGCGAGCGGGGCACATAGTATTCAGCTCTGTCAGTTCGTCCGTCTGTACGTACGTCCAATTGGTATTAGGGAAATATCTTAAGTCAAATATGACCAATTTTGCTCACATTTACCATCGACATGTACTTGGGGGGGGTTCTTGCGACACCTGTCAATTTTGGTGACCTTGAGGTCATTTTCTGGGTCACAGTCCATTCACATAGCTTTTGCCTTTATAAACCTTGTTAATGCTATATCTCAAGAAAAAGCTGACCGACTTTGCTTATATTTAGCAGCAACATATATTTGATGGATCCCGTGACACCAGTCAATTTTCGTGACCTTGAGGTCATTTTCAAGGTCACAGCACAATAGATTACATAGATCTTGCCTTTGTAACCTTGTAAACATGAAATTGGTCGCTGTTCTTATTGTACCACATGGATGCTTGAACATTGGAACTTAGAATTTCATATATGTTCGATGAGAATTTTAAGTCAAAAGATCTTACATGCAGCGGAGGACATAGTCACGTTAGTGCCAATTACTTTTTTCCTCATCATTATTCTTGTTTTTTCTTTTTCTTATCTGATACCAATTTTGTGAACCGCCCGTGCTTTCATGAGCATCGTGCAGTACAATGGACATTCTTAAAATGCGAAGTAGACGTTAAGTTCTCATTAAATTCAATTTCCATGAGCTATTTAACAACTTCATTAAAATGCATTTTTATTGAACAAAATAAATTAAACTATGAAGCTAAATTGCAAGTTGATTATTCATTGTACTTCGCTCTATTTGATGAATTTTAAATCCATTGTTCCTTGAAATTGCCTGGCATGCAGCGAAGGAACAGTACTGAGGAAAATTTTTATCATTGTAACATTTCTCTGTTTCGATAATTAATTCAATTCATCCCATGTAATTAAACGGTGTACCTCCAAAATAGGCTAAGAAATTGAATATATTTGTAAAACTCAGTGAACTAAATTATCTTGCAAAAACCATAATGTAATTCCACAACTGCCGCATTTCTCAGTCATTGAATGATGAGACCATTGCAATACACCATTAAAAGCAAACGGAACAGCTCATGAAAATACTGGTTCATGAAAACCAGTGATTAATAAAAGGTCATTTCGGCACGGATCGTTGGAGTGACAATGACCTAATGCAAACTCTCGAGGTTTCAGCATTGCAATCATGGTGTCATACTGAAGAGTCATCCAACAGATTACAGTAGCACATACTTCACTCAGAATGTACCTGACAACAGCACTCGAAATCTCAGGCTTCTCCATTTCCCCTGAGTCACATTCTGGAGTCAGATCTCATCACTGGTGCTCCAGAGAAGATTAACAGCTGAGGGACACCCAATAGTTTGATATTATTTGAGTAATATTCACTGTGTGTCAGAGGCCAGTTCACACTGTTCGTTTGATTAATGTGTGTTAAAGGCCTATTTGTATTATTCTTTTTTACAACACTTTATTGGCAGTCACTAAACTAAACTGTTCAATGTGTTCTGTTTTTTGTTTTTGAAAGCGCAGTTCTAAAAACAGGTTGCGAAGCAAAGAAAACTTCGAGTTCCATTTGTTGCAGTGGCAGTGAGTTGTAAGACTACCGTCTCTGAAACATGTTGAGCTATATACATTTTATATACATTCTCTAATGCAATGCCTATTGAGAAAACATTTCCTCTCTCGCTCAAACCTGGTACAACAAGGACACTCCAATCAAGAATCCAGCACATTGTTGACTGTCATTTAAATGCTACTCTAAGCTGATGCGAAACGAAACTGGCACAAACTCAACTTTGATGAGGTTTCAAAAACCTAAAACCTGCCAACATAAACATCACCTATCATGGGTTATCAAAAATGCTCAAAGAATATCTCAATTTTAATTGGCACATTTCATGGATCTGTTATATTTTCCAGACCCTATTTCTAAAAACAGCCATTTTGTGAATTTGGAACTTTCAGCGCCAGGGTATTCAATGACTGTTCACTCCTTCATGAGTAATTCATGAGATAACAACACTGCATGCAGTTCTCAATGAAGCAACACGCACCAGGATACGCGGGTTAGTTCATGGCCAACAAGAGCACCTTATGGCCAATCAAGATCGATAGTCTCAAGCTCAAGCAATCGCATCTGTATATGCACTCGTTTATTGTTTGAGGCTACATTCTCTATACTGTTACTGTCTTATATTATTCACTGCCTGCAGGAAAATATACCAAACCCATATCTGCTCCTGAGGCTTAAATGAGCATTTATTTTCCATTCTTTCTTCAAAGCAAATTTGACTGCTTGACAGTCTGTTCTGTGCTGTCAGCGACAGTCTCGTGCCTGCAAGCAGAGACGACTCTACTGAGGAATGAAGTCTGTTGACAGCTTGTGCAAAAACACCGTACGCAGGGTTAAAACAAACAATAACAGATTAAAAAATGAAGGTACAACACAATCTGTACCTGAGAAGGATTGCTTAGTTTCCTCACTACAAACATGAAAATCAATAAATCAATCTATGGTCAATATCAGTGGTCCCCAACTTTGATCCTCGGGGTCCGCTGAATACGCTGGTTTGTGTTCCAACTGCGATTTGCAGTCGTAGGATTATAAAAAGCTGGGAATTTGTTTCAATTTGGCACATTCCTAGTTTGGAGCAGTTCTTCACATTTCTAACCCACATTTTGACAGAAATACCCATGGATGCCATCAAGAATAACATACTGTGCTTTTTTGTGTTGCGAGTAATGTCAGGTAATATTTTCAAACAGAATAAATTTGACACCGAGGAAAGTCAGTGAGCTCCAAATTAGGTTGCTGAGGTTCTTTCAAAATACTTCAAAGAGCTTATTTCAAGTTCTTTCAAAATACTCAGCTTGAAACAAAACAGGTTTGACTCCTTATCATTCGCTTGCGTAATAGTTGTTTGATTAAATCACTGCCCTGGTTTGATTAGGTCAATGATTATTAGTCTCTTTTGAGGTGGAGGTTATTTGGTTTCTCACATGGAAGAAAAAGGTATTTCACATGAGCCGCCTCATATTCTTGCCCCGGTGATACAGGAAATGGGATACAGGATACAGGAAAAAGGCACCTTCTTGTTGGATTTTACCGGAAATACTTTTTTAGGGTGTCAATAATTTTGACCCAATGTTTTTTTAACAAAAATAATCCCCCCCCCCAAAAAAAAATCTATAAAGTATAAAGTACAGTATGAATGAAGTAATTTCATAAAACATTACGGTTTGAGGCATTATGTTTATGTAATGGCTGGTAAAATTGAGAGGCCGAGTGCAGTCTCCAGAGAGAAAAGAGCAGCGCGGACAAAATATAAACAGAGAGAATAATATAGACCACCTGAAAGTACTCGCGCTTCCAAAGGACGTATAATAGTCCGAAACACGGAAGCAATGCGAGAGAGAAAAAAGTAGAAAAGGGAAAATCCCTTAAGAAGAAGGAACTCCAAAAATAACAAGAAGATATAAAGTCACACAAATCCTGACTACAGATATCTTCGGCTAGAGTGCATAACCACAAACAGACACTCTAGTAAAGGAGGCGTGGCTGACTTCCGGCTTATATAGAGTCCGGGGAAGCGCTGCCCCATTTCAATCAGCCAGCTGGGTAAAAAATCCAAATGAAAGGGACTTCGATATCGTCCCGGAACGAGAGCCACAAAGAAAAGTCCAAAGCACACGCACAGTTCACAAACCATGACAGTTTATTGTTTAGTCACTTGTCATTTTTAATTTCCATCAAGGCTGCCAATAACCTTCGAGTTGACTGCACATGTATATATGCATGTATGCGCCTATATTAAACTTCATGTCCTTAAAGATGAATGACGTCACGGCATCACATATCTCACTTTAAGAGTTACTATTCTAACAATGTGAGGTAATGTGGCGGGACCCCAAAGGACAGCAATGATCCACCTCTAGAAATGTGCAATAAGCACCAGTGCAGAAAAACAAGATAGAACAGAAATACCCCTGTGCTTGTTTCCTTTTATGGGTAGAGCAGCCATTAATCATAGCATGTGTGTCCTTGCAACAAAAGCATCTGGGTTGAAATACCATGAGAATCATGGCGCCAGTTTGGAGGCACATGGGTCTTTGTGTTTTTTTGCTCCTGAGGATTGTGGTTTGTTGAGGATTTTTCCTTCTGAAACCCAGCCATTCCGAAGACTCCCCGTATTGTAAATTTCATACAGCAATGGAAAAGGGATACCAGACGCACTCCCACACTTACGCATGGAAGCAAATTTCCATGAAACTAGCACTTGGATTAAAAACAGATTTTGTATGTGGCTACTGTAGCTCCTTCATGGAGTTCAAGGCATTTCCACAAAGCACCACTTAAAATTCCAAACCTACCAATTAACAGGTAAAAAAAAAAAATCCTCCAACATTCAGGAATATGTCACACACAAGTGGTCGAGAAGCTATCTCAGAGTTCCTCCTCTAGCCAAGTGTGAACAATTTGCATTCAAGCTTTAGAGTAAAAAAGGTATTTCCATCCCCAAGTCCCATCATTTAATATTTGAACTCAATGTCATATATAAGTGTTTTTTTTAAAAATGTGTTAATAAAACAAAATTATTGAGAACAGGTCAGGTCTTAAAATCGGTTTGAATGGATGTTTTCTGCCGACTTTATTTTTAGCTCTGGCTACGCCACTGGTTTTACATTAATAATATTATATTACTTTATTTATTCATTATGAAGGCATTTATTTTGATTTCTATTGTCCTCTAATTCTAGAACATGCACTCCAGTTCAAAGTTTTGAAATCACTGAGAATTTGTTTGTTTAGAAATTGGTATTAAGGTGGCATCAAATGGATCATAAAACACTGCCAAGGTTGTTGGAAATCCCACTCCAGAACTGAAAGAGACTTAGAAGGCCCAAACACTCAGCCTGTGTAGATGTCCCACACGTCCTCAGCTGACAGTTCTATGCTGCATACCGAGTTCCCTCTTAAGATGGCTTGCAGATTTTAATTGGCCTCCAACTCATGGGGGAACACTCCCCGGATCGCCCAATCACCACATTCTAATAAAACAATTTGAATCTGCCATCAGGGGTGGATTAGAATCTGTGAATTGAATCGATGGATTAAGTGGGAATACTCTGTGGATCTAAAGAAGGCCATAGGTGCTCCATACAGCCAATTTAGCAAAAAGTCAGGAGTCTGATAGCAGAAAATTAAACGGAAAACATGTTGATAAAGATTCTGAACAAATATCTCAGGAGTCAGAAAATTATCATACTAGATTCTCTGGATTTTATTTTGGGAGGGATAAGCCAAATGCAAGTAGTGATTTGCCAACGGGTGAAAATAAGTATTATGGTATGTAGTACACTTTGTGTGAAAAAAGAAAGAGTACTGGAAAGTAATTATGACAAAACAATGGAAAGAAAGAACCGGTAAAACTGTCGGTCTTATTATTTTATTGTCTACTGCTAAATGCTTATTATTACTCACTACAGGCTTTTCTAAATGATGGACCGTACCGCAATCCTTGACAAATTTAGTTCTCATCATAGTCATCGAGGATGCACTCTGCTGTGGACAGTTTTTTTTTTTTTTTTTACCTGCTTTCAATATGTGAGGGTACAACTGCATTGTTGAACACCATGGACGACTGAGCTAACAAACTGGCGGCTACATTCACTCTCTTGATTTGCACAGTTGTAATTATTGGTGCAGGAATGAGGAGCTAAGGATGCTGCAAACCCCATGCAGGACACACTAGCATTGGTAACGGATTTGAAAACATTCAATGAATGACTCAGAATAGAATAGGTGCTGAACTCTTGGCTTAAGCTACTTTTTATACTCAGTGTATTTAGTTTACCTATACTGTGGCCTGGAAAAAGCAAAAAACACCAATCATACAAATTTTACAGTCTAAGAGTTTTACATCTCCAGTTTTTTCGTATGTTAGGCCCAAGACCCATGCTTTTAAGCACTAAAAATTTGACACTGATCACTTGTGTCCCTTTTGAGATATATACCCACAATAATGACCCAAAATATGCACTCTTCATTCTGAAGAAAACTTCCAAGGTTATTAAAGCATTTAACACAACCATTGTGACTTTGATATTTTTTGTGGTATTCAGAAAGTTGACCAACAGTTTGCATACCAAGTCTCAGGGCTCTATCTTAATTAGTTACAGAATAATAAATGCATTAAATTTGGAAAAGAAATTGTATGATTGGTTTTTTTTTGCTTATTCCAGGCCACAGTACAGGTAAACCACTGAGTAAAGAAAAGTAGCTTAAGCCAAGAGTTCAGCAACTATTCTGATGACAAAATGAAACTTATGGGTCTGTTTGCTCTGCAAATGCATATCACAGGCCCTCAAACTTACTCCAAACTTATGGCGATTTTCTTAAAACTGATCCCCCCTCCCTAAAAGAAGCTAAATCTCAGGAACTGGCAATAATTGAGCTCAATTATTTTACCATTTCACACAAGCTACATAAATCTTCCACGGTGGGGAATATAATAAAAATAATTTTTTTTTTTGGTAGGGAAGTTCCTAAAATTTGGTTGATTTGACGTGGAATGACCCATTGATGTTCTTTTAGAATTGTATTACTTCTAAGTTTACAGCATACCATGTTGGCACAAGAGCCATACAGCCAATCAGGTTATAGTGTGTACAGCAGGAACATGCCATTGAAAGTATTTCTGAGAAGGCGCAAGTCTAACGTATTCACCCATGATTACTGTAAATCTGTTCCCATTCACATTTCTTGACTAGCAATCAAACTTGCTCAATGACTAAGGCCTGGACTACAAGAATATGATATATTCCTGAACGCACATTTTTCTGTCCGATTGTTCCTCTCAACCACACGAACACGGCGATTTCCCCAACATAAACGGATATAGTTTTAAACGGATAAAAAAGTGGAGAAATAAAAAAATAGCCGATTCAGTGGATCCGTGTAGCGAGGTTAAACGGATCTGGTGTTGACACGATGTCGTCAAGCGCCTAGCGACAAGCCGTTCACACATGCCCAAAACGGTTGTCAACAACAACAATGGCGGACATATACACCTTACACATCCAAAAACTCCTCCAGGATGTCTGGGTATTTTGTGTAACACGACTCCCAGTCGACATTTTCTTGCGCCTTCTTGTTTTTATATTTTAATGTTATATGAAGCAATAACTCCACTTCGTCGTTAGTCCACACAAAAGAATCGGTTTTCTTCACCATAACGTCTCTGGCCATTTCTTAACTGCCGCCGTTTCACTGCGCATGCTCAAAACGTTATTCCTCTGTGGTATTTTACTTTTAGCATTTTGCCACCTGTCGGCCGGGCAGGGCATTGCAGGCTTCAAAGGTGATCGTTTTCAGTTTTGCCTCTTTGTGTGGACAGAGATATTTCTGTGGTGTGGATGGAGTTTTTTTTTTAATGAGGAAGAAAATATCTGCTTAAAAAAATATCTAGATACGTGTATTCCCGGCCTAAGAGTAATGAGTGTATGAGTGGGCAATTTATATTTAGTTGGCATTATTACATTCATTGCAGAGTGGAGGGCACTGGGCAATTACTGCATATTGTGCATAATGTATTTCATGTTTTTACACTGAAAGTAGACCTATTACACAGGATAAATATCTTGTGTATCATTTTAGTTGGTTGCTCAATCTTTTCAATGCCCCGTCATCCTGACACAACATAGCTCACTGAGGAAACAAATTTCTCTGCGTATTGCTGATAGCTGCCTGTGATCACAGTAGCCTGTGTCGAGTGATAAACTCCCTTTTCTCTGCTTTTGAAATGTTTGGTGCGCTCATGATCACACCAGCACCCCCTGACAAAAATAAGTTCCTTTGCCTCTTCTTGAACTGCATTCGATACATAGTGAGATAACTTACGCACAAGGTGGCAAAGTGTGTCGTAGTATTCCTGCATAGCAGCTGCTATAAATGGGGTGAAAATGAAATGTGAAATGTGAAAACTATGCCTGACAGATTAAACGCTGTTATCAAAGCAAAGGTTAGCCACACAAAATACTGACTTTTTCCTCTCAAAAAGACATTTTTTTTGTTTTTTCTACATTGTTATCTGTTTACTTATTTTCATCCATATGATCCAATATTACATTAAATTAATACTTGAAAAGTGTTGCCACTAAATGTGGCCATGTCCCCCGCCAGGTCACAGAAATCGACTGGGGTCGGCGTATCACACTAACACACATTGAAGCCATAGATGAATGAAATCGGTCAAACCGTTCTTGAGATATCACGTTCACAACAAACAGGACGTGACGGGCGGACGGAGCTGAATACTGTAGCGAACAAAAATACTTCATTTTGTGAAGTGTAAAATCATCACTGCACTATATAATTATATTTCAAACAGTGATGACAAATTATTACATTATCAATGCCTTGGGTTTATTTTTGTTGTTTTGTTGAAGTTTCATTCACAGCTTTAATCAAGTGCACTTATCAGAAAACTAGTATTGATATGAACATATTTTTTCACAGTCACTAGAGCATCTCCGCAGCATTGCAGACAGATATTATGGAAAATGCAACACAGACAATAGGATCCCTTTCTTCTTTTAAATCAGTTTAGCTCACAGAATAGTTGTTTTAGAAAATCATCACTCCTCTCCGCTAACAATGTGTGCAAAGTTCTCCGGAGAAAAATAGCTGCCATTCGTCGCCCACGAGGAACAACACAAAGGTGCTGGATGAGATGGGGTGCTTTTTAATCAAACATAAATCAACACGAAACATGTTTCATTATACCATCACCATAGAAACCAATCCACGCTGTCCAATGCTACCGATGCAACAGCATAAGAAGAAATCAATTCCGTAGAGCCAGTACTGCTCTTCTTTTATCTTATTTTATTTCAAGAAATACCAGTCATTTAATCCTTTTATTCATTGATAATGGCCAGAGATGGAGATTAAAATGTGTTTTGTGTCTTTAAAGAAAGGTTTATTAGACTATAAGAGGAATATTACTTTGTTAGACTAGTGGGCTGCATTCGACTTAATAGAATTATATGAATATACTCAGAAAGCAAAAACATTTCATGAATTTTGTATCAGTGAAAATACTAAACCCCTGAATTATTTTTTCTCTGAATTCTACCAGAAAAGTACAGGTAGTTCAACACACTGGCAAAGTATCAACCATCTTGTATAGATACAGCAAACAAATGAAAGAAAATGCAACTGAACAGAAATAAAAGGCAACAGTATCCCATGTACTGGAATTCCAAAATTAACTATTTTCAGTACTTCTGTTCCAAAGGCTTCGCTGACACTGAGCTCATAAAGCAAGGCTACTGCATGTGACTAACCCCGTTCTGCATTTTCTACAAAGTATATTAATTAAGGTGCCACGAGCCAAGGGGTTCATGACAAACTGGGCTGTGCCAAACTGCCAGCATATTAAAATTTGTAACATCTGCCGAGCTCTTTTCAAGTTGTCCGTCTGCATTTCGATTAGAGTGGAAACTGACCACCTTGCAAATGTTGCCAGCGGTACCGAGCAGGCAGGAAAAACTACCCAAAACAGCACACCGTGTTTCTAGCAGCAATTTGGTAATCAGAGATCATCAATCAAAAGCTCATCTAATTAAATAAGTCCACTCACTCCGTACAACTGAAAAACAATTTTGAAAAGTTTGTGACGAGGTAATACAGACACAGATTATAAGTCTTTCTTGCAGATACGTCTCCTGCCTAAAGCTACTACAAGCCTTAATTGGGTCATAGTCACATAGTGACATCTGACATCCCCCAAAAAGGAGAGGACAACTCAAGTTTTTAAGTAGCAATAAACCCAAAGGTTTCAAAAGACGAGGCAAGCTTGAAAGGTCAATTTACAAAGAGCACTCCCTCAGCTGACAGAGCAGATAAAGAGGCACAGAGATTGTGAGCTGGGATGGAGAAAAAAAAAAGATTAATTGGAGTCAATAAAAGACATCTGAGATCAAACTGAACACTAGGAATTTCAAAGCATTTTCATGGCTAACTAAATTATCAGTGATAACAATCTGGCAGCTTACCCACGCAGTAAATCAAGGTAATTGGAAAATAGATTAAATTGAAAGCAAGCTAAGATATCACAAGTCAGATTTAGAAGCTTCCAGAAAGAATATACTTCCTTGTATCATAAAATAAATACAAATCAACAGCCAGAATCATCAATAAATTTTAATCAAAATAGCATATTGTACTGGTTGGGGTGGGGGATCTCGGAATTTAAATACGGTACACATAAAGTCAGCTGCCATTCCCTAAGCAAAAAAAAAGGTCACTGTAGATTACAAAAACAAAATACACAAGTTCTAAATCGTCAGACAGTATTGTGTCATTGAACGTAAAATGATACACTGAAGTGAATGGGAAATATCTAGTTCTGCGGTTAGTGAGGTACTTGTCTGGATTGGTTATAACCTAATAAGGGCCAATTTTTCTTCATAAGAGACTGGGGTGCCTAATGCCAATTTGGAATGAATACTGTTTGCATTTGGAACAACAAATATTGTTTCACAGTTGCACGCTTGCTATAAACTATGGATCACAGACGGTGTTATTTGATCATAAGGCAGACGCATATTAACTAGTCTTTCCTCAAGTGAGGAGTGCTTTTGAAACAGCTGAATGAACAAATCCATGAAAGAAAATCATTCCGCTGAAGCTCACTGACTAAATTCCCACCGTTAATTAACCAGCCTGCGCTTGCATATCAACCGACCCACGATCGGGCTAATAAACTTAACACATTAGATAAACATCTTTTTACAATCTAAGCAAGATATGTTATGAATTCGCAATGGTTAAAATAGAGAACCGACATTCATTCCAGTGGGAAACTACAATTTAAATCCCAAAACGAAATATCAAAGACTGTGGCTGTCGCACTGGCCTCATAGTAAAAAGGTTAAGTCTGGACCTTTTTGCATGGAACTTGATTGTTCTCCCTCTGTGACGTTTCCTCCAAATACTTCAGTTTCCAGAAACAGAGGCACAAAACACACACTTTTGTCTTCGCCCCGATCCAAGGCTTTGGCTTTAGGACAGCAGTTTCTCCATGGCTGCGATGCGGCTGTCCACCGCTCCCAAGAAAAGCAGAAGACAAGAAGACAAATGACCCCATGAGGTTCAATAAAGTGAATCTTTCTTACTATCTTATCCCACTTGTTCTCTCTCGACAGCACAGTGCTGCTATCCTAGATACTTCACCAAGACTTAATTTTAATTAACTAGTAAATTTGGATATTAATCTGGATATAACCCCATACTCCCGTACAATATCTTAGAGAAATGGTGCCATCTGTCTGCAAGGAATGTGGTTGATGATGATGGTTATCAGCAAAAGGCTCATAGATCAGCATAGAACGCCTGGTCTTGGAACCACCAAAATTCTACAACAACATTTCACCGGAAGGTGACACACGCTGAAGTTGTGTCTTATACATTTATGCAGCATTTAATGCGCAACACGTTGGAATTGTGCTCTAATATTACAACAGTGTCTCCCAGCTGCATTTATAATTAGCAATATAAATTAATTAGGCACAGAAGGGCAAGACTGGCACCTAAAGAAACCCAATTAGAATGCTGTAATGGATAATAGTTCATAACTTCATGTGACCTTGTGAGCTTCCTATACGACAGAGCAACACTAATTTTGCACAGCAAACATAACCTGGTATATTCAAAGGAAAGATAAAAAAAGATTTCCATGACCAGAATAATGTTGACAATCAGAAACAGTCACTACCTGATCAGAAGGAACACACTTGGTCTAAAATCAATACATGTTAAAAAAAAAAGGCAGTCCAACAACTGAAATATTAATAACCCAGATAAACTGCCCAAAACAGTTGTAGAGTTCCTGGAGCTCTCCAGTAAGACGGGTCTGTCATGACCAATGCTTATGTTAATTAGTCTCGCCTCGCTTATGCCTGGTCCTGTGATTTTTGGTTTCCTTTTGTTGACTGATTCTAGTCATTCCATTGTCTCATTACCTCACCCTTCCCTCAGTGCATTCCTCACGCCTGTCTCCCCATTGTTAATCCTCATCTCTGAGAATTATGTCTCTCCCCAGGAGTCGGGGGAGATATATTGTCTTTGTGCGGTTTCCTGTCCGCGTCCGCGTTGGCGTTCCCGCTGGAAACCGTTTATTTACGTCAAAACCTTGCATACTTTTTCAACATTGTACGCAGATATTCCTTTTACTGTCTGTGAACATCAATGAGGGGGGGGGGGCTGCATTGGGGTGGGGAGACATTTATTTTTTGCCTTAAAAACAATTTGTAGTTTTAGTTAGAGTCTGTCTTCAGCTCAGTGCCATATTGTCGTGCTCCTGGTTTGTGCTTGTTTGCCTCCAGTCGCATTCTCTTTATGACCATGATTCCTAGTTCCTTGCACCATCCACAGCCCCTGTAGGTCTGTGCGTATTCACTGTGGTCTTATGTCGTCCCCGCCCTGCTCCAAGACTTCCATCTTTGCCGTCCCTGTTCCTCCACTGACAGACGCCGGTTTTGACCCTCCCGTGAATCAACTACTTCGACCTGCTCGCCCCCCTTGATCTCCATTGCCACTGTGTGACCTTTGCTAGCGCCTCAAACACATACGTGCTTCCTGTAATCGCCCTGGTTGCTGGTTCTCGACCTTGGATTGCTGGTAAGGATGCACAATTATATTGGCACGTTATCGCTATCCGCGATAGCTTCAAAATGAAATATCGGCATCAGACAGATATGGAAATTTCTGACGATATGACAAAAACAGGAACACCATTGTAAAACGTGGAATTTGCAATATAGTGGCCAGATGACAGTCGATATTTCCACACTACATGGAAATGATGAGATCTGGTGATTATCGGTCGCTGTTTTGGAATATTGAGCCACATTAAGCTTTTTTTCCACCTTTAGCTTTTTAGAATGTCAAGATAAAGCCCAGTTTTAAGTTTACACATTTTCAGCACTGCATAACCGCATAATGGGCTCTTATTTTTGGATTATTTAATTCCATTAATGTTATGGAATTTAATCAACAATCTGTAAAACATATGTACCGTAGCCTTCTAATTTAGTCCCATTTATTCAACAGTGTTAAAAGAGTACACTATGTCTATGTTTACTCTTTCAGTTGGCTTTAATATGCTGCAGTATGCACTGGTAGTGGCCATTGTCAAGACTGGCTTCGAGAGAGCATAATCCATGCTCTTATAGTTTTGTTTGAGGGAAAATGTAAGGTAAAAATAAATTTGGCATGTTTCACATTACCTAAGTAGTAGTAGTTCTCATATTTTGTCCATTTTGTGGACATTTTGAGAAGCATTGTACTTTTATGTCTGCATCTCCCATTGGGCCGTCACAATAAAAGTGGGCATAATGATATGTTCATTCCACTACAGGAAAAACTGCATGTTCTCAGCAATTAGTTGGAAAAATATATACGCCATTACTAGTACCCGTATCAGCAATCAGCAAAAGCATTTGGAGAATTTCGACATATCTGCAAACAAATCCAATATTGCGCATCCCTAACTGGTGACTATATTAATAAAACTCTGGTTCAGACTGTCACTGGTGCTGCTCCAGACTCCTTCAGTTCCCAGGCCCCGGACAAATTTATATCTCATGCACTAATTGCTCCCAATATCAATGATATCGCTAGCTTCTGCATGGTATCAGATGTTATGCTTAATTAATAAACACAAAGCAAAAATCGGAGGCTTTATGACTCCATTGTGAATGGATTGATAAGTTTTATTGCCTACTAATCTTATTCCCCTTTTAGAGGATATTTCAATGTGTAATTCTGCCACACTATAATTGTTTACCAATAAAATGCAAGTTTTGGTTGAGAATAGCACGATTTCTATTGGAGCTTGGGGGGGGGGGGGGGGCTTCTATATGTGACGGACAGTAATGACAGGTATTAGTATGCACCTTTTGCACGCCATCAAGGATACATTCATAGAGGGAGATCAGATTCACTTATGATCTGATCAGATTATGGTCGTATACTGCAGCTTTGTAGCCTGCCATCAACAGACCAATTCAAAAATGAAAATTCATCTGGAACGTCTCAGTTAATTTTTGATTCCATGGGGCGTGAAAGATGAAATATATGCTTGTTAGTTCCCAATGAATCATAGTTTGGCGGAGCTAGCTAGCTACTGCTAACATTAATACAAAGAGCAGGGTGACTCGCAACCTGCTGTTTTGTTTGTATTGCTGTTCATTGCGTCGTCAACCCATCACTTCCACTGACTTTAGTAAGCCAGCTTCTGTAATTACTGGTGGGCTGCCAAGCTAGGAGGCTAGTTCCAATATCCAATTCATATTGCTTCCAATCCAACATAATACACTCATGTTTGACTTGTCATGATCTAGAAGCCAATGCTTAACATTACCATTTGTGCTTTATGTTATATTAACTACCGCCACTGTGTTTTCACCGCGGCAATTGATCATCTTCTTTCTGGCAATAAGCGGGGCCAGTCAGTAGATGAGACTTCACCAAATTCTGTCGGAAGTACAGCAAATATCTTTCTTCTCAACTAAAGCTTTGACTTCAGTTGTTTGTCTGTTTAAAGGAAATATCCCATCCAGTCAGTTTGACAAGGTCGTGATTACAGATTCAACAGTGCTGTCAACATCAGCGCTACCTTGTCTGTATTTCCACGTCCTTATATCAACCCGTCCCACATTAGACAGTTGTGAACGGTTCTGATTGGCCCGATCTGAACTTGGTCAGAGGGACATCTGTCTGCATGGGAGGGTGGCCAGACGCATTTGCCAGACCAAATAAAACATGAGCTCCCAGGCTTATTTGGCTCCCAGGCCAGCAGTTTTGTATGAACGAATCACAGCCACGATGATATACTAAACAATATGACAGCACTGGCTTAAATGTGATTGTAAATGATTTAGCATTACATTTTTTTCTTGGATCAAAATCGCATTTTATATCAGCCAAAAAGAGACAGATTGCAAGCACTGACCTTGAATTTGACAGCCGTGATTCTCCTTTACATGTACTTTGTAAAATGTAATACTAACTCTAAAATGTGTGAGGCCCTCATTCCATAATATTGCATATACCTCACTAGGTCAAAAAAGGTCAAAAGATGAGTAATTCCTTGCTATTTGGAGTAATAGTCTTATATCTTCCTGAGGTCAAGTCAGAAACTCACTCCACAGGCTTCACTGGGGTCCCTGCTTATTTTGCCAATGTCAGTTCCCTGACCTTTCTTGAGTATCTTTATTTATTTTTTTATTTTGCAAGCATTCAGCACACACAAACACATAAACACAGACACACACGCGCGCGCACACACACACACACACACACACACAAACACACACACAGAATATCTGCTGCAGGAGGGAGTAGAGACAACTGCCGCATGCGAAAGATCAAGCAGCACAAGTCCAGTGAGTTTAGCATGGGCAATGCTCACTGTGTTAACATGCAGCCATTTGGCAGCGGAGAAGACACAGTAACAGATGTTGAAGACACATAACAAAGACTTGGCTTGACAGTGCTGCACTGCCCATTGTTTATTTTATTTATTTATTTATTTTTTCCTCTGATAGCTGGTTAAATGTGGTCACAGTGCAATTATTTGTCACCACATTCATACCTCAAAAATAAATTGGCAAATATAATCAAGGAAAAAATATATATATTAGAGGCCATCCATATTTGGTTTTCTCCATGAGGTCCACCACATCTCTAAGAGCAATACTCGAGCACAAATCGGGAGAGAAATAAGATTAGACCCCAGCAACACAAATATCTGCAGCAATAGAATCTCATGCTAACAAGATTAAATAGATAGATAAATACTTTAGATAGATAGATACTTTATTGAACCCCGTGGGGTGATTTGTCCTCTGCATTTAACCCATCCTATAGTTAGGAGCAGTGGGCAGCCACAGAGCAGCGCCTGGGGACCAACTCCAGTTCTAAAGCCAGTTATGAAATAACTTCATAATGATAATTTCCCAATAAAATAACTTCCTAATTATAACCAGGTGCATTGCTTTTTCAGCAATTTCCACAGCCACGTCTTGCCAAAGGATGAAGGTCTGAAGTTCATTATGCCGAGTAACTCCCAGGAAGACAAGCTAATTGTTACTAGAAGCAACTGTTTCACCTTCAGTAGCAGCTACTGGAACTGCTAAACAGCCATTCTCAGGACTGTCAAAGACAGCAGAAATCTGACGGCCAGCCATTAGGGTCTGCCATCACCTACAGGGCAGTGAGGCAATGTCAATCCAGTCAGAATTGCAAAAGGTGTGATTAGTTGGCGAAGGCAGGGATGCTCATTGAGAAACTGCGGCCATTCAAAGGGATAACAGTAGACAATCTGAATCATGTGCATGCATCTATCTTAAACTTACCACAGCACAACCAAGCTGTGTCTTACAAGGAATATACTCCAGCTGATTAAAAATGCCTCATTCCTTTGATAGATCTTAAAACAACTACAGAAATTAATAATTTTCTTTTTAGATATCTTATTGAGTTTCTATTAAAACCTTAAAAGAAAAAAATTCAGAATCAAATACAGTATACATACTTATGCAAAAAAATTTGAAAAGAAGGCATTAGATCTTCCTTCAAGACCATCTTTGTATACAGTACAGCACTTAGGAATGAGCTTTAGCATCATCTGTCAAAGTCAGGACGCATATGACAATATATCTCAATATATACAAGCTGATGGATGAAGCTTTCTCTACATCCCTGCGGCAGTAATGCCCACCCATCCCACTGTCAAGTGTGTTACATCTTTTCTCGTCCATTCCACTGAAGAAAATTTCATCAATCCAAAACTGTGAAACTAACCCTAGATCACAGTCCTGAGCCAAATGAGCTTAGCGAACGTTCAGTCAGGCAGACTGACCTTTACATGCAGAGTTTCATCATACATTTCTTATCTGTATTCTGCCAATCACATCTCTCACGGATACTCAATCAATTTCCTCCGCCCTCATTGTCCATAGCAGTAAATTGAGTTAGATCAAAGGCATGTTCAAGATCAAAGGGTCTCACGCCTGGTTCTCATGAGGGAAGACCCCAGAGTGCTAAATGAGTCCCAAGTTACTAGCACGTTTTCCAACATGGCAGCCAACTAAGGTTTGCATCAAATTCCATTGAACAAGCTGTGGCAACACTGGACTCCATCTTGAAAAGCAAGGCAAGACTGTTAGCAAGTGCTCTCCGCTTGTCCTCGCAAGACCAAACTTAGTTTAATTATTCACGAGGCGAGAATTTGCAGGCTCTCGCTCTTGAACATGCCCTAACAGTTAACATCTTGTGTGTTCATGTCTGTCCAATAGCGCAGTGACACAACTCTATTGCCAGCCTATCACTCAACTGCTGTCTTTTTAAAATGTCTGTCTCTATGCTTTAGTGCTTCACTTTGTTGTACTACGCACCCCTCCCAGGGGCATAAAATACCAGGGGTACAGTTGCATCTGAGCCCCCATGAGATGGGGGCTTGTTGACAAGAAACCACGAGAATGTGGCAAAACTTTTGTTGACATTGTCCCGTGTACTAAATATAGCTTTGGTAGAAATATCAATGCTGTGATCAGAAGACAACAGCCCATGCTTTAGAATTTACAGCATTCTCACATTATGAACAGCACCAAAGTCAAACAATCTCCTTCGTGGTGACGAAAATTTCAAAATATTTAATTCTATTTCTGACAGTGGTGGTTAGGCATATAACATACAGTATTTTCTGTTAATATAATGGAAAATATCCGTCCTCTTGCTTTCCTGTTGTGGAGATTTGTAGGGAGTATGGTTCCCAGTAAAATGTCCAAGTAAGGTATGTTGGTCAGCTTGCCTTTGTCAGTGAATTAAGTGAAAATTCAGAACATAAACAAGAATGGGAGACAAAGAAATAAAGAAGACAGAAGAGGAGGCAGGAGTAAAACTGCCCAACTTGGATTCTATTTTTGCCTTCTCGTGCGATGTGCAGCAATACAGCGTACAAACAACAAATGGCACACGCCTATTGATAAGCTCAAGTTTACCCCAGCTAGCCACAGTGCTATCTAGCAAGACTGCTAAGTTAGGTAATAAGCTAACTGGCTACTCGGCTGAGAGGAACTCTGCTTTGCATCAAACTTTGTTTTTTAGATGCCGCTGGTTTCTTATTCCCAGGTTGATCGTTTTGCTTACTAACAGTAAGCAGCTGTATGTAATGTTAGGTGCCCAGCTAGTGCCCAGTTTTTGCACATAGTTCAAGGGGACACTGAATTGGACATTTAAGATTTACAGAAATGTGTTGAGTGATGAAAAAACATCAGTGTAACCTAAATTGGCAAGAGTCCGAAAACGCTGAAGGAGTTCCTTTTCTTCCCCCCTACAGAAATGGGTTAAAATGACATAAAGGTGCACTACAATGATATTTTGCTTCTTGTGACATATTACTCCTTGCTAAGATTTCTCAACTGCTTTGGCCCTATAGAGTCCAAAAGCACAGAAACATTTTCATATAAAGGATATTAATATCTTCATCAGTATAGTTAACAATAACCAATTAAAATATATTTATCCAGTAAGGACAGTTGCATAGAGCTACAGCTTGCAGTGCAATATCCCAAGCAGCAGCATATAGTTGGATACAATTATCCCACTGACATACTGCAGGTGAATCTAAGCGTTTTAACAAAATAATTATTGTCACTATGAAATGTTCAATGATCTCTTTCTGAGACAAGCCCTGGTTGTTCAATGCTTTGGTTTAATGCAACTCTAAGATTTTACTACTACATAACCAACATGAACCTTACATCTTGAATTAACTCTGGTAATATCCATGGTGAAAAATAATGAGAAGATCCTGGTTTGGCATACTCTATTAGTACTTAATTCCAAATGTCAACTTCAATATCTGTCTAATTTTTACCAGTTTGTCACATTAGCAGGCATAGCATTTATTCTTGTTCTCCCATGGCAACTGAGGTTTGAAGCCTGTGATTGGAAAAAAAAAAAGCTTCTTTTTTTCTACCATCTTGCCTCCCACGTGCGCTATTAATGTCATCAAAGCCAGAACAGTTCACTTACTTCAAAGCAGCTCCGTGTAGAATTATCAGAAAGATGCCCATAATTATGCCATTGTCATATTTAATTTTATAATCCACACTGCTGGGATAATAATAACTGAGAGAAAAAAAAACACTATTGAGAGGCAAAACAGATTGGTTGTAAATGGACCAGTCCAATATTTCTGGGAATAATTTATCAAAAATTTATCAATTTATCAATTTCAACACTTCATTTTAGTTACAGTTTAATCAGGACCGACTAGTTTACAATTTCTATGCTTACTTGACCCAACTTGCATTAGAATTTGGTGGGCGATTTCAAGGTATTGTCAACCAAACGTCTCCTCCGTGACAGACACTAAAATGAGGTATGGGCTGAACTATCTGCCACCAGAAACGAAATTTGAATCATTTATTTGAATTTTAATTGCTAAACTTGAATCACTGCGTTGGAAAACTGAATCTGAATAGTATAATTTGAAATTGAATTTATTAGTTTGAAACTGAAGTCCAATGAACTTGAAACTGAATGTAAGATTATGAAATTTTATTTGGTTTCTCTGAAACTATATTTGATCCTCACTGAAAACTCAACTCTATATATTTTCACATTCAGTTCTCACAATTCAAATTCAGTTCTCAAAATTCGAGTTCAATTTACTGTGACAGACACCCGGGTAGTTGAGGAAGAGCAATCGAGCGCAGATACACAGGTTTCCTCTTTGGCCAATCAGCACCTACGTTCTTGAGCACGTCATTTGTTGCCAGCCACCAGCATAATTTTTTTTCCTAGATTAGTTGTGGGCGTGGTCTGCCTTATTTGGAAAATAAGGAATGCGCCTCCACACTGGAGAGCTCCGCAACCAAGAATAACAGCTTCCGTTATCTAATGCAAACAAGCCAGATATATAATTTCATAGCCATTTAAAGCTTTTGGCAACATGTTCGGCGCTGAGGTTTAATGAGGTTATCAATATAAGTATTGGTGGACTAACTTAATGGCTTGCTTACCGATTATGCCGTGATGGCGCATTATTCTGCAATAAATGCAATTGCATATCATTTTTTTAGATTAGTAGCTAGCTAGCTAGCTAACTTTAGCAAGGGAAAATCTTGCAAATATTCATCATATGTTAGCAATATGGTTTTGTTGTTGCCGTAACGTAATTAGCAAGGCACTATGCGTCATAGGCAGGAACCTAGCAGATGGCTATACTTTGCGATGCTTGTTCGTTTAAATACTTGGGACACAGGGGCAACTGCTATTTTACACGTACAGTATTTCAATCCAGGTGGCTTCACCATCAAGCTGAAACAGGCTGACTGCTGGCCACCAGATTCAGTTTTTGAAAGCAATGATTTTAAGTTTAGCGATTGAAATTCAAATATAAATTATTCAAATTCAGTTTCTGGTGGCACATATTTCAGCCCATAAATGATCTCCAAATGGAAATGGAAGGAAAAATTGAGCTTTTTCCTCTAGAATATAGTAGTGCACTATTATACCCATAGATTGTAAAAAAAAAAATAAATAAATAAATAAATAATAATAATAATAATTTTTAATACATCAACAAAATTTTGTTTGAGGGACAGTTTAGTGTCTCATCACGGAGGGAACATTTTGTTAAAATACCTCGGAATCGACCTGGTGTAGCCTCCATTTGGAGCTGATTGGCAATCCCAGGAAGAACCCCATGACTGAGTACCATCTTATCCCGCCTGCCTGACATCCTCTGGGTGTTAAGGGGAGACTAATTTGTGGTAGTGGCGGGGTACAATGGTAGCCGAACAGGCAGATGGGTGTCTGGCTGGGGACACAATTGCAGGTAATGGCTAACTGGGCTACATAAAAGAGCGGACTTGTTGGTGATTAGATCCCACATTGGAGTCGGGTGCACAGCTTAGCATAAGAGAGAGCGATGAATGAGGTAGTCTTCCTGATTGAACTTGCGCTAAGCAATTAAATTGGATATTGCAGTTTGAAGCATCTGTTCCTGTGTAATGAAACAGCATATCTAAATTGCAGCAGAAAACGAATTACATGGGGCAGGTTTAATTGCTACAATTCTATTATACTTGTTACAACAAATAATTGAGGGAATATCAGCTCTTCCCCACCCACACATTAGAGGTGTCTTCTGGTTGCATCTATCACAGCTGTCATTGCTAATGACAAGTTTACAAATTTCCCAGGTTCAAAATGGATATCACTCCATTATGACCCGGTTCTGGCTCATTTTACAAAATTCCATGGACCGTGTGACTGGTTATTTTGCATCATCCATGAAAATCAGACATGTCCTTTATATTGCATGAGAATTGATCAGTTTAGTACTAAATACAATTCACTGAATAATGTAATTGGGACAAAGATGCATCTTTACTCGATTTGGCTCTGTACCCAACACTTATTTTTGTTACCAGTCCATGCACAAAAAGCTTAACCCCATGAGACCTACGAACCCATATATGGGTCTGTGAAATGCAGCTGCTGTATTTGAACTTGCAGAGCTTCATGCCAATTTTGAATGCTCTCTCTAAACTTACAATTAAAATACTAGCAAGCAGCTTGGAGAAAGTCTTTGTAAGACCTGTGTAAAACAAGTTGTGCAGAAAATTGTATTTGAGGATTTTTCTAAGTCTGAAAATCAGACTTTCTGCATGTGAAAGCACAATAAATGTAAGCTTTTACAGGACTGTTTAGAGTAATTACACTCAGTAAGATTTGTCATGGAGCCATGAAGTGTTGCATTAAATTGCAGTTGCCCAAGCAACTATTTATGCTTTCTGCTTAAAGCAACTATCACTGAAGAACAATATAAATAATATCAACGTGAAATGTGATATATCAAAGTGAAAACAGAGTTTCAGTTTGCATTTGTGCGATAAGGCATAGCAGGGAGGTATAAGGTTCATTATCAGCTTGAGATAAATGTCAGATGACCACCTGGGGAAGTAGTTTTATGAAGATGACTTTCAAAACATTTTCTCTACAAGGAAAAACCAAGTTTGTGAGCCACCATTCACGGACAGAAAATGCACAGGGTCACTTTGCCGAAGGACACGCAGGATCAATTAAAACTGGCGTTATCGGCTCACTCTCCAGGAAACTGAAAAACTGTACCTTGTGCCTGCCTCGGGATAATTTGGTTCCTCAGTTTGTGATGCATCCGCTGAAAACTACTGCACACCTCACCTGCAAGCTTGTCTGACATTAACCTTTGGCGGACGGTGAATGTTAATTGAATTATATGGCAAGTCAGTTGAGGCAAATTAAATGCCATCCTGTAACAATCTGTCAGACTAACCTAATTTGGAGTTTGCAAGGAGAGGAAAAAGTGACTGCTTAAAAAATGGATGATTAATGAGAAGATTCAAGAAGAAACTTCAATGAGATGCAAATGTTGTTGAGCATACATATAATATTAAGCTCAGCAGTGCTGCATTCTGATAAAAATAAATGCAAATAATTGATTAAGGTGGTTATGAATATTTGATTCTCAAGAGCACTAGGGTCATCTGTGAAATATTATCATGGAATCTGAGAAGAACAATCTCATGGTGCCGAGGAATTTTAAACAACTTCATCTTACTTCCCCTGACTGAAGCATGCAAATAACAAGGAACAATGTCACTGAGAAGTCGGCATCAAATCATTACATTCCGATTCGTTTTGGCACTATGGGAGTTATACAAAACACTGCCAGCCGAAAACTTTGCTTTAAAAGGGACCTCACTGTTCCATCTATTGCTTCCAAAGACAAGGTATGATTTCATAATAAGACTGTGAGATGAAATTCAGTAAACAAACTGGTGCAGATGTTCAACTATTGTATATTTGCATGACGGAAAAAAACCATGCACTGTATTTTAGTTAACATTCAATTGTACCGCGCAGGTCAAAAAAAAAAGAACAGATTCTTATTTACAGAGTTGGGCTGGCAAGAGGCAAAGAAGCTTCTCAACGGTGAGGGTAGAGGGTTGAGAGGGAGGATTGAAGGTGACCTGACCTTGATAACAAAACAAACAAGAGGCAATGCTGTCGGAAGGATAATAAGTCAAACAGAGACACAGAAAAGGTATCAGAGGAAGTGTTAGCAGCAGGTAACAGGTACCCTCTTATCTTGTGAAATAAAATCTCAAAAAATTACCAGGTTTGTTTCATATTGTTAATTTATATCACATGCAGTTTATATCAAACCTCTTAATCAAGATGATCTATTACACATTAAATGTGGATACACACAGTAAATACAACCTACTGAATAAAAAAAAAACTACTTTTTTTAACCACGGCCAAGCTTTATGAAATTAGACAAAAATAAATCAAATTAGGAAAAAATATTTTATCTGGAGAATATAAACCAGTTAATCAAATTTCTCCCCATTTCATATTTAGCATTGGATTCCCTGTTACTTTGTCAACATATCCTCATAACCAAACAATCATACAGGAATGTGGCCCACTGGAGCATTTTTAATCAATAGGACCATTTCCCAGCCTCCCATGGGAAAGTCTCCTGTTATTGTCCCAAACAACCAGTCAAACCTCCTCCCTCTGTCGACCTTTTTGCTGTAAAAGGACATCATCTCATTTCCTCAATCATATACAGAATTTACTATGGCTGCAAGAGTACATCTGTCAGTTAAATTTCAATTTTGGTCTTTTTGGGTGCTCGCAATTAATGACCATACCAGTCATTTTTTTCTAGCGAGGACAGAGCACACTTGGTTGCTAACTTGAAACTGGTAGAAAAACAATACCACAAATGAGGCAGAGGACATTTACATTGAGGCCTGTACAATTAGACTGCATTCTGTGCTGATTTAACTGCCTGTAGTTGGAAATTAATAGGTCAACGAAGCAATTTTACAAACATGTGTGAGGCCCACTTTGAAGTCAAACCCTGCTCAGTTGATTTCGCTCCCCACTGTTGGAGAAATCTACCATTAGCCTGTTAGTCTGAGCTATGACAGAGTAAAGAAACAAATATCTTTTTCCAATAGATGCAAATATAATATACTGGTTTAGTTTTGTAGAATAATATTCATTCATTCATCTTCTATACCCGCTTATTCCTCACTAGGGTCAAGGGGCGAGCTGGAGCCTATCCCAGCTGGCTACGAGCAAAGGCCTGGACAGGTTGCCGATCCATCGCAGGGCAGACACACCATTTGTAGAGTAATACTGTAAATATTTTGTTACTCTAACTTTACTGTTTTCTTTTTATGATGAAGACCCTTTCAAATGAAACTACCAAGAAAAAAGCAACAGCAATGCCCACAGATAGTAAAATTAACTTTTGCTTTATTAAATACGATGGAAATGCTTTCTCCGGATAAATAATTTTATTCACTTTTTAAGATCATGCTGTGTTAATATAAGTGCAGAGTTTAAAGGTCCCCCATTATGCCACCAGGTGCATAGCTACTTAGCCATTATGAGCCAGTTCAAAATCTCCCCTTACTGACATCACAGGGGGGAGTGACCACCCAGAATAATGAAATCTGATTGACTGCTTGGCTGAAGGTGATCAGTTCTTCTTGCCTCTGGTTGGTTACTTCCCTACATGATGTCAAGAGGGGAAGATTTTGAAATGGATTAATTGGCTGTGCAGCTGGTGAAATAATAAGGCACTTTTAAATCAGATTTGGAAAATTAGACCGTGTGACCATGTGGTGTTTGATGTGATCTTCAGAATTTAAGAAGGTGGTGGGTCAAGCCCCTGAGCTGCTGTGATAAGACCAGTCCACACATTGGGCTCTTGACTTAGGCCCTTAACCCCACGTTGCTTCATGGGGAACTGACCCCTGCTAAGTCTGTGAATCGCTTTCAATGCATGCATCAGCCAAATGACAGTGCGGTAAAGGCATTTGTCAGCAAAGTTTTAATAATTTGGTACAAGGAGAGTACACTTTAAATGATAACTCTACATGGAGAGTTATCGCTCAATTCAAGAATTTGTTTCAATTAACAAAAACACCAGGGTGAGATTCAAGTACCACTCTGACATTCCTTAAGCCACAATTTGTTAAAGAAAAATTTGGGCATCAAAAATAGTTTGATATTTGATCATATATTGCCAAGGCACTCTGTAGTCAAATCAATTGCAAAATATTTTGTAAGATACATTTACACTGCAATATGTTCTGATGTGTATGTGCATTTCAAGAGCAAGGGAAAAGTCAAAGTGCAACACATTTGCAGAAATGTTTATTCGTAAGCATTTAGCAGGATTTGCATTCGCATTGCAGTGGCGGGAGAGCAGGTGTTGAGAAAGTTATTATTCTTACAAAGAGATACACAATGAGGCCGAGCCAGGTGGGCTTTTTGTCAACCTCGTCGGAAGTGTAAATAAATGACAGATTCAGTGATTTATGAAAGTAAATCACATTTAAGCATTTGAATAAACACAGGTAATTGAGAGGGAGATTAAAAAACAAAACTTCACAAGAATACTGATCAGTTTTCAAATCAGAGGACCAAAAAAAATTTTAAAAACTCACATACATCTCACTCTGCGATTTAGGTACACTGGTGTACGAAGGCGCAAAAATCTACAATGAGTGATGATACAGCCTTAAATATTTTTTGCTCTAAATCATTTGGCATCAGTATTCCAAATGTTCTTATGACCGTTAGAGGTAAAGTCCATGCTCAGTTTTTACTTCTGCAACTCAATTTAATTTTTCCAGTTTTCTGTTGCAATTTCATGCAACAGTTTCCAGTAACTAAATGAGTCAGAGGCAGGGGTGATGAGGTGAAAAAGTGATCAAAGATTAATTGGCAAACTGCCTTTGAGGACCAAATGCTAACTTGCAGAAGATGCTACATTATGACTAATTACGATGGTATTATGTTATGTTATTCCAGCCAGCAGTATCTCCATGACAATTCTTATTTCCCAAGATGCTCCATTTGCCCCTCCTTTTCCTGGCTTTTTGTCTTGCAAGTGAAATAAATTGAATTGGATACAGCACATTATAGCTAAAAAAAAAATAATGACAGTGAGCATTTATTCATTATATCCAAAGAGGCATTTTTAGAGACTTTTTGGGAATCTGGCTTTGTGACATCTGAGCGTGGCTTTGACTCTCTGCTGGAACGGGCTGGGTTCGGGCCCAAAACTGTTGCCGTAGTTCGGGCTCGGACTAAGGGAAAAAAAAAAACCCTCTTTCTAAGAAATTGCATTTTTCTGGAAGAAGAGTGGACTCTTCTGCGTAGCCAGAAAGTTACAAAATTAATCCAGAATGGTACAAAACCACACACATTCCAAGTCATTAGCAGGTACAATTTCATTTGGGCAGTAGCAGACTTTAAAATAATGAAAATGGACGTTCATGCGCAGCGTCATTTGCAAAAGCGAATACAATTGGATTTCTCTTAACGGGCAGTAAATTTGACCGTCATAATATAGGCTGTTATTTTCTGATCAGCCAATATAGGGAAAGGCGTTTTAATACAAATAGAGCTCATTATTGCTATTTCCGATTATAGCCTGAATGTAAGCATGTATGCAAAGCCCTACTGTGGCGAAAATGTCCATGAGACAAAGAGGCACAGCAATTATTCTGAAATACAAGAAAAATAAAAATGTTATAGCCCATCTCCTTATTTAGTTGATTGGACAAATAACTTCTCTTCGAAAAGTCATCGGGTATGCAGGAGAATCGAGCGCTCTCAGAACCAGAGCAAGTGGAGAGCTGCTGAAGAAGTGCACAAACAAGGGGATAGGAGGAGATCTGGAGATCTTCTCAGATGAAAGATTGTATTTCATTTTTTTTTAAATCATTTGCAGCACCCTGCATTCTTATTGACAAAAGGCCGGTTCTGTCAAAAGACATTCTGGCAAAGCTCATTCAAGACCGAAGCTCAGCAGGCCCCTCACCATTACTTTCCAAGCGTTGAAATGTCACCAGGGCTAACGCCAGACATTTATTAACACAAATGGCTGCTGGCAGCAGATTCGGACGGGCTGATGTTGAAAGAGGAAAGGTGATGAAAGAAAGAGAGGGAGAGCAAGTAGAAAGACGAGGGAAATGACACTCTGCCATCTACTGCTGGCACTGCTAACTGTCCAGGCCGCTGCGCTGGAACAATATCAAATTGGCCAAAAGTTCTCCTTAAGAATTTCAAAAGTATATAAACTTCTAGGGTCCTACGGAGCGCTTGAAATACACATACCGTACAGATGATTTATAGAGCTTTAGGAACAAATATATGAGTGCAACCAGAAGACTCAAATATTCACATACCTTTAAATTCATCATATAAAGCAAATGCTGCCAGATAACTCCTTTATTAGTGGAATTGCACTGGCTACCAGTGAAGTTCCAACTTGAATTTAAGATAAAGTGCCCGGCCAAAAAAAAGTGGTCACACCCTCAAATATTTAGTTGGAACCCCTGTAGCTTTGATTACAGTGCATATTCGTCTTGTCATTGTTTTGACAACTATATGCAATGCCAGAACATTTATTTTTGATCAAAAACGCCAAAATTTTTGGCCGAGATCTTGTCTTCTCGACATAATGGTTGGACCACTCGGTGGTCTTTCTTGAGCACATCCCAATAACTTTTGATGTGTTTCAGGTCAGGACTTTGCGGTGGAAAATTTATTTGTGAAAATGATTCCTCATACTTATTTTTGTCATTCATGGTTTTCTTTGCTAAATACAGGCCAATAACTTGTCCGTTCTGAAATACTGTAACATCTTTTCCACCATCAGGGGATGTGTCTTCCGACATGATATTTTAAGAAATGAGTAGTGACGTGCTTCATCAGTCAGGGTAAAAAATGATTATTGCCAGCTGAAACATTAATAACCGCAATAATGCTCCAATTATAGAATTTGTTCATCAATTTCCAAATGGTGACTTTTTTTGGCCGGGCAGTGTATTATTAATAGTTTTTTTTTTTTAGATTTTTAAGGGTTTAGCACCATCGTTCATTAATTACACGTAAGCCAGAATCTAGATATAACTTGAGATACACTGGTGACAAAACCTTACTTAGTTATCCTAGGTTTATGTCTAACGCTACTCTTGGTGATCGTGCATTTATGTTCACTGCACCTAAACTATGGAACGGCTTGCTTAAATGTACAGTATTAGAGAATGTAGCTCAGTTGATAATTTTAAGTCTAAGTTGACAACTTTTCTCTTTGAAGGAGCATTTTATAATTTCTAACTTACATTTGTATTTATATTTGTATAAGCATGAGGTATTCTTGAATAAGAGATTTTTATGAAACGATTTGTGATTGGATTTTTTTGTGACTGTAATTTTGTCATTTGAATTGTCGGTCTTGATTGTTGTTTTTTTATTTATTTTTTCTTAAGTTTGCATATTATTCATTGGTTTGCTGTGAATTGTGTTGTGGCGCATTTGAATACGTGCATATAGAATTTGCGCCTTAATAATAATTATAATAATAATTTAATAATTTATATTTTTTTAGTTTTTAAATTAGGCATCTCCAATCCCACCTGAATCTAGAATGTCCAATTGGGGAACCGTGTACAAGGCTTTTTCGCATATGCGGCCCCCAAATGCCAACTCAGGAGAGTGAGACAGCTCGCGGCTCTCCTCCAAAGCACGCGCCTGTCGCCACCACTTCTTATACACTCATTGGTTGAAACTTTGCAAGCTCAGAACAAGGGCAGAGGACACCCAAACATGAACAAGCCCAGAATCTGCCTAATGTCTGGCCAACAGGAGGCGCCTGAGGACTTTGTTATTTTACAATACCCAATCCCGGCAGACCCTTCCCAATTTGCATCCCTGTCGCACATTGGCCAATTGCGTACTACTCTGAAAAGAGCTGCCGACCACTGCCGGCTGGTACAAGGCGGGGATCAAACCCGCGCCATGATAGTCACTTTTGCTTTGCAGCATGATGCTTTACCGAGTGAGCCATCCGGCAGCTGTTTTTATTACCTGCCCCCCCAGGTTAAGCCAGGTTAAGCAATGATCATGTCTCTGTGTGTCTGTGTGTGTGTGTGTGTGTGTGTGTTTCTGTCACTCTGTCTGTCAGCCCGTGGCCATTACCTGCCACCCCCCCCCCCCCCCCCCTAGGGGAAGCCAGGTTAAGCAAGGATCATGTTACAAGGAGAGTTAGCTAGCTAGCTAGCTGCCCGGGATAAACTACACCATGCCACGGGGACCAGCGCATTGTTCGTCTGTCCTCGTATTAAAATGGAGGCCGCTGCGGCTCGTAGGCCTATTTGCTTGATGCCTGAGGAGCCTGGATTTTCGTGTATTATATTGTTTTCTATGTCTGCTTAGGTAATTTTGGTATGATTTTTGCAAAATGAACATTACGTACAATTTCTGTGAATGTTTGTGCTGTATGTAATTTTTTGGTTATAAGTGTGTAGCTAGCATGCTAGCTAGCTACATGGAGCTCCGTGTTGTCACACGGACCCCTGCGAACCATAATCGCGATGCATTTTCATAAAACAGTATGCTAGTTTGCATTAAATAATTATGTTTCCTAATTGTATGAGATTTGTTGGTTGTGATGTTACGATTGAATTTGCGCTTTTATTTCTATTTGCGTTGCATTATTCCGCATACTTTCGCTGCATACTGCCCGTTTTTCGTTGGCGGACAAAGTGATCGCGTTGACACGGATCTTGCATGGAATTGCACATAGCACACGGGCTCCACTTTCCAGCCAGCTGGGCTTGCTGAAATCACCGATTTATTTTTTTTTTAAGATGGTATAACGTGTTCTATCGTCTTCTGTGTCTAGTTAGCATTTTGTTTTACCTAGCTGGAAACAGCTAAGCATTTTTGTGGTCATTTGTGCAGTATGAATGAATTTGACTTATATTACAAGGAGAGTTAGCTAGCTAGCTAGCTGCCCGGGATAAACTACGCCATGCCTCGGGGACCAGCGCAGTTCACCACTCTTCGTATTAAAATGGAGGCCGCTGCGGCTCATAGGCCTATTTGCTTGATGCCTGAGGAGCCTGGATTGTCGCGTATTATATTGTTTTCTATGTCTGCTGAGGTTGTCTTTGTATTATTTTTGCGAAATGAACATTACGTAAAATTTCTGTGAACGTTTGTGCTGTATGTATGATCGTGTATGTGTGTGTGTGTGTGTCTGTCACTCTGTCAGCCCGTGGCTGGGGCCAGGTCTGCTATCTCTGATTGCCTTATTATTATTATTGTTATTATTATTAACAGCTAGTGCTGCCAGGCACAACATACCCTGCCGAGAATTTTTGCTTTTCTAAACCTTGACCTTGACCCAATCAGGTCCAAATTTTACTGAGGTGAATGTTTGAGCAAGAAATACCGTCGTGGTTCTGGATGTTTCTCTGTGTGTTTTGGACTTTTCTTTGTGGCTCTCGTCCCGGGACGATATCGAATTCCTGTTCAATCGGATTCTTTACCCAGTTGGCTGATTGAACTAGGGAGGCGTTTACTCGGACTCTATATAAGCCGGATGTTCGCCACGCCTCTTTGCTTGAGTGTCTGTTTGTAGCTACGCACTATAATCAAAGATATCTGTAGTCAGGATTTGTTTGACTTTCTATCTTCTTGGTATTATTGGAGTTCTTCTCCATTTTTTCTATCTACCTTTGCTTCCATGTTTTGGACTATTATACGTGCTTTGGAAGCGCAAGCTCTTTCCGGTGGTCTGTATAATTCTGTGTTTGTATTGTGTCCATGCCGCTCGTTTCCCTGTTGTCGCTGCAACCGGCCTCCGAATTGTACCGGCCATTACATATACCTTTGCTGAAAACTTAGTGGAATTTGATCCAACTGTCTTTGCACTAGACTACTGACAAACACACAGACAGACCAACAAACAAATGCCATTCAAAACAATACCCCTCATCTTTTGGGTGTCACACAGTGTAATTATCTAACTGTTGCACATATCACAACCAGTTATGAACAGTTATGTCACGTCATCGACACCAAAAGGTGAAGTATTTTGTGGTCGCATCTTCATAAACACAGTCCTCTTTCTGATCGCATAACATCAATATTTCATTGAACAATATCAGCCATGATTTACGATATTAACAATCTTTTCAGTCTGAAGGATGTTAACATTGCAATTATGAATAATATATCACAATGGACCCAGATATGTTACGACAAAATAATATACCACTGACATGTAAATAACTAGCAATTAAAACGGAAATACCAAAGACCTAAAAAAGGCTATTACCAGAACCCACTGCAGAAGAACAGCAGGGATCTCATTTCCATGCCTGCCCTGTGACAAGCGAGATGATAAGTTGTAAAGGTGTCGTAAGAAGGTGTGAAAGTAGCATGCGAAGCCTTCAAAGAGGGAGTATTTTATTTGTTCCAGGGAGTCTTGCAGTTGTAAAATGGCATGTTCTCAGTGATTCCTCTATTTGTCACTGGGAGCCTCGCAAGCAGAAGGGAACGCATGCGCAAGCTATTTACATCAGTCATTCTGCCGCTAAAGGGCTTCACACTCTCCGTGACTCAGTGATACATTTTGTGCATTATGTAATCAGGAAAAATGCCTTTTAAGGTGATGGCGCACTTTAAGAAGAGGGGCCGTAATATTTCAGCTTCCTCACGCCTGCCGTGATTTTTTTCAAAATATTTATTCAGTTGCCTGATCCAGAGGGACGTCATACGCACACTGCTGCCCATAAAGTTGGAATAATTTTGTATTCAGATACTTCATCTATCAAGAATAAATCATATCGTCACAATCATCCCATGAAAGAGGAAAAAAATACTTATTTCAACTTGATGAGCAATAGTGTACAAATTATATACACTGCTTAAAAAAATAAAGGGAACACTAAAATAACACACCTTAGATCTGAATTAATGAATTATTCTTATTAAATACTTCATTCTTTACATAGTTGAATGTGCTGACAACAAAATCACACAAAAGTTATCAATGGAAATCAAATTTATTAACCCATAGAGGTCTGGATTTGGAGTCACACTCAAAATTAAAGTGGAAAAACACACTACAGGCTGATCCAACTTTGATGTAATGTCCTTAAAACAAGTCAAAATGAGGCTCAGTGTGTGTGGCCTCCAAGTGCCTGTATGACCTCCCTACAACGCCTGGGCATGCTCCTGATGAGGTGGCGGATGGTCTCCTGAGGGATCTCCTCCCAGACCTGGACTAAAGCCTCCGCCAACTCCTGGACAGTCTGTGGTGCAACGAGGCGTTGGTGGATGGAGCGAGACATGATGTCCCAGATGTGCTCAATTGGATTCAGGTCTGGGGAACGGGCGAGCCAGTCCATAGCATCAATGCCTTTGTCTTGCAGGAACTGCTGACACACTCCAGCCACATGAGGTCTAGCATAAAAATGATTCTAAAAGATGAGGCTAAAGTGTTGTGAGTGTGAAAAGCGCTGTCTTGTGAAAGGCAACATACACATAATCTGAGTCACCATTAAGTTAAACTTATGTACAAGTGAGTGAATTTACCAGTCTGTAGGCATGGGTTGGGTGGGTAATGTTCAAAAACAAACAATCCTATTTATATTAAAGATCCTACTTATCTTAAAGATGTCCTGAAAGAAATTGAATACAATGATACAGTCTTATATTAAAACATTACATTGAGGACATATAAACTAATGTATTTCTACATAATTATTATTATTATTATTATTATACCCCGCCAACACGAAGTGAAATTCCACATTGAATAAGTAAGAATCTACTTGCTGTTTGCTCACATTGATGTGGGCCACGGAATACTGCTGGCCGTTAACCCATCTGCGTTTTTGTTCCTGAGGAGGGCTCAGAGATTTTATTGGGCCAGCCTTGTGTCAGGGTAGAAAATGAACCAATGGGTCACTTTCCGCGTTTCAGAGGCCGGCGCGGTCGTTCAAAATTATGGATATAATTACAATTCTATAAACTATGACTGCATCAGCCCAAAATGTGTGTCGATTACCAGATTACCAGCCTTAGGTATGTACTGTTGAGGGTTAAGGTCAGGGAAAGGGATAAGGGAATGAATGCTAGTCTATGGAATGTCCCTACAAGATATGAAAACCCAACGTGTGTGTGTGTGTGCGTGCGTGTGTGAGTGTGTGTAGCTGAGACCAATGTTGGGACCAGTGCTGACTTGTGAAAAGCTAGTGGTTGGAGTGTAGTCACAATCTGTGTGTTAGGCTAAGTCAGCCATTCCTTTGACAATGAAAATTGTCACATCTTCGCACCATCTAATTGACTCATCGTGTTCATTGACAGTAGTGGATTTAGACTGGTGTTAATGGATTTTTTTTATAAGCCAGGAAACTACTGTTGAGCAAGGAGCAAGTGATTACTGAGATTTGGCAGAGCAGACCGGAGCTGGCACTCAATCATTTAGATGTAATTATGTTATAGTGGAGGTATAAAATGTCATTTACTCGGCAATACTACAGTTGGCAATGTCATTGGTTCCACAATGGATGAATGCCAGTAATAAACTGCAGGACTGTTTCTTATTAATGCTATGAATTTATGGTAGTCTACTGCCCCAAGTGGTCAAGCACTTGCATGTCACTGGACCATCTGATAAAGGACAGATGATGCCTTTACGTGGCATTTTAGCGAGGTCTTACACTGAACTGCATATGCATGGCTACTAGACAGAAATAGAAAAACAAAAACATATTTGGCAATTCAATGTAATACACTGGCAATTAATTAAATCATTTCCCCAATCAGCTGGGCACTGAGCACGATCCAGAGGACTGGGGAGTTAAATAACCAGGTTGAATATTCTGCTTGTTGACTTTTTTACTTTCAAAAGCAGCAGTAAAATGCCATATGTGAGGATTTGGCGCATATCAAACCTCTACTAACTCTATTTAATCAAATTTGGTGTTGGCTATTCTGAAGTTATTATCCTTTAAAAAGAGGCAGTTTTTTGTACTGCCATGGAATGATTAGAGTATTTATGGCAGCCAATGTTTCTTAGTTTAATAGAATTAACTTTACGATCCATATGATGCCACAATGACACCACGGGGTTCGCTAAATCAGGTTATTGAGCCAGTCTCAAAGTTGTCATGGTGTTTGGATTTATGTTCTGTATCACTGTCTAGTTGAAATAACATGTTTCTTCTATTTAATTGATGATAAAATCACTAGTGATTACAAACTTTAGAACAGTACTGTAAACTGGAAAGTGCTCTGCTTCAAGGAACTGCATGCAGACCGCTCTGGTGGACATCCCTCCATCCAGCATGCCAATGGCATGTTCCCGCATGACCTGAGA
Organism: Gymnothorax reevesii; assembly: GCA_029721435.1. Lineage (NCBI taxonomy): Eukaryota > Metazoa > Chordata > Actinopteri > Anguilliformes > Muraenidae > Gymnothorax > Gymnothorax reevesii. The sequence continues at coordinate 10,844,263 of CM056592.1, forward strand.
CCTCTGAAGCATGATGACTTTTGACAAAATTTGACATTTTGGGGTGGCCTTTAATTGTCCCCAGTAGAAGGAGTGTCTGGGTACTGCTCATTCTGTCTGATCACCGTCTGGAAATGCCACACCCATGTACTGAGTCAAATCACTGCATCACTGAGCAAATGCTCACTGACAGAGAGATGGATTAAAAAATGTTACACCAATCAAAAGAAATATTCCTATTGTACAAGCAAAAGTCAGCATATGCTCACTTAGAGTTGTTAACTCCATGTGGCATCAATATTTGACGCGTTTGGGGCGTTTATATTTTTGTTCAGTGCTGCTTTGTTGAGAAAACTGATTTTAGTGTGTTTAGTAATCCCAGCATTACCAGCTCCGCAATGTAACAAACGGTGCATTTATTGGCTTTTATTGCAAAATTAAATTGCTATTTTAAAACATGGCTGTGTACAAGAATGCTTGCTGCAGTCACCTCAATTTTCTTTTCCTGGTTCTTGGCAATTATTGCCAGTGCACCTGAACTCTTTATGCGGTGTTATGCTGTGGTATTACAGAAGATGCCGGCTGAGATGAAGCACTTCTTGCTGTCGTTCATAACAGCACTGGGAGGCTATTATGAGGTTGAAACAAGTCATAATTAGATTCTGTACAAACTTATGGGTGGGAGGCATCTTTGTCCCATTGCAACAAGAGCCATCTTCTGAAAATCTAATTGCAACAATCAGAGACATTGACAGATTAAAAGCCCATCAGAATTCTAATTCATTTGGTCAATCCCCCACGGACCACCCCATCTGGAAACTTTTAGCAAAATGATGCCCACAATGCAGCCAAAAATCATCATCATTAAACAAAATATGCCTTTGTGTCTGACTTCTACTTTGACTCATTTCAATGTGCCCTTGATCTCGTTACGCCCGACTGCTACTCAGCTCAAAATGCAGAATAATTTTAACCTCCAACTTTTAACGAACCAACTGTCAATTACGCAAGATAACCGCAAGCACCTGTGGTTCAGAACTTTCTCTCTGTCATCATGGCAGCAATACACTCCGTGAGGACTGTCTTTGTTATTCATTGACCGATTCTGCAGGGGTAACTAGCCATCTGTAGCAGGGGCGGATTTACAGGTGGGCCTGGGTAAATCTTGTCCCACCCACATTGGATACATCCAATCAAATGCATGCAAATACAAAGTTGACATAATCCATCAGTTTTCATTTTTTTTAGGTTTCATTACTCAAATGAAAATATTGTTTTAAAAATCATAACTCAATATTAAACTGATTAATTAATGCTTTTGAGTGCTCTCTCAGACTATGAATGGGTATGAGGTTCATGTTCACTTCTTGCTCTTTGGCTTGTAAACTGCGTTTAATGCGCCAGTTTCATTTGCATATGCTACTCACAAGGAATTTAGCTTAATCGCTAAATAAGAGCCCTTGACAAATTTCTTTTAGAAGCCATGCTTTGCAGATACAAATGTTGCGATAAATCTGGAATACCTAGCAGAAAAACAAATGAATCACAGAGCACTGTTTTCAGTGAAAAATGACGGTGAATAAATTGCCTCAACATCACGGTAAGAATAAACATTTCGCCTTCTCACCGCGTGATCTCACAAAGCCCACGGAGTATTTTTCAGAATGGATGTGCCGCCACTTACATCAGGTGGCAGATAAGTAAGCAGTAGGCTGTACAACAGTACAGTGATTTAATACATTAAGTGTGATGGCTGGCATTGAGTTGCATTACTGCGTTACCACAACAGTTAGCGCATCTTTCCGTCCAAAAATTGCTATGCTGATTTTTTACTTCCATGAATATGTTGCATGGATACAGTCAATGCAACTGTTGATACATCTTAAAGTGCAAGCTTTGGTTCTGTTTCATTTAGTTGCACATGAATAGCTGCAGTTACTGGTTCCACAGCACCACAGTTCTAGACCACAGTTGGACAGCTGTTGCTTTCTCCCATTTGCCATGATCACCATACGTGCCAAGGATTTGAGTAGTTTTACTGGAATACTCATTCATTCATTCATTTTCTATACCCACTTATTCCTCACTAGGGTCGCGGGGAGAGCTGGAGCCTATCCCAGCTGAATACGGGCAAAGGCAGGGACCCTGGACAGCTCGCCAATCCATCGCAAGGCGCACACACCATTCGCACTCATACCTTCGGGCAATTTAGTGTCTCCAAGTAGCCTGTTATGCATGTCTTTGGACTGTGGGAGGAAACCGGAGTGGAAACCCACGCAAACACAGGGAGGACATGCTACGCCACACAGAGAGGCCCCAGGCAGGATTCAAACCCACAACATTCTAACGCTAACTAATGCTAACCACTGCGCCACCGAGCCGTCCTAGTGGAATACTCAAATATTCCAAATATTGTAAGTATATTAGCCTTCACTTCCCATGTTTGCAACTTGGTAACACAAAGTGACAGTTAAATTGAGGACCTGGGCGCTAAAGTCATACTTTGGACAAATCAAGTTTTAGCATTACGAAAAATAGCTTAATTTGGACTCTACTTTTTTCTGAGTGCCTGGAGGTCAGACTATTTTTGGTTGTCCTCTCGTCCCACTTCTACCAAGAGCACCAGATTTATTCTTTTAACCTATAGATTTTTTATCCCATGAGCGCCTAATATCTTTCTCTCTCAAGTTTTAGCATGTTGTATGTGTTTAATAACGGCTGTAAGTTAAAGGCCATAGTGCTAAAAGTTCTTGAGTCACAAAATATCCTCTTCGAAAAAATCAAGACAATGTACCGGGGCAACTATAAAATACAGTTTCCCATTATTAATCTGACGGTGTGTGAAAATGTGACCTCAGTACTTTTTGTATTATGTTATTTGAGTAAACCTGGAGTTCAAATGTGGTGAATTACTGCAAAGTGTCAGCAGGCTGAGGTGTTGTGATAAGAAAAAAGCACACACCCAAAGAACCTTCTTCAACCAATCATAGTCGTGTATTCAATGGAGCCTTGGTATATGTTGAAATAGCTTACAATAAAACCCAACACACATTAAATTGAATGCTGTGCATCACAAACCTCCCCCCAGAGGGAGAGCTAATGCTAATCAAGTCCAACCACCAGCCGAAATTGTCCATTGCCATTGGCTTCTTTCTGCCATCGCCAGTGATCTGAAATATAGAGAAGGTATGTGTCTGGGAACACAAGCTTATACAGAATAGTGATAATACAATCTGCCAATTACAATTACATTACATCGTGATCCTTCCTCAACTCAAACGGGTTAACTCTATTGAAAACATTAACAACATCATTAACACCAGACAAAAGTGCCCAAAAAACTTATGCTGGAATGTCTATGACTAAACAGCCAAACCTTTCATAGATGTAGACATGAATAATAATATGAATATTGAGAAATCACTTGTGCCCTAACTCAGTGTGAAATTACTATGTGAGCTGGAGAGTATAATTTACCATTTGCAATCTCCAGTGCATTTTGCTCTCTAACAAAATCACAAAAACAACTGTGTACCCAGTAAAGTGTTTCGCACTCAATCAATTGAAATCATCACAGCTGAACAACACACCACAGCCCCAGGGCGCAATTCAAATTGAATATGAAATTATAGGCAACATTATTGAAGCTAATGCCATTCAAAAACTATATTTTGCAGTCTGACCACTTTCTTTGAAATATATACTTTATTAATTGATTTCTATATCCTTACAGGTACAATGGCATATTATTATTCCTCATATCAATCAACATTACTTTTAAAGACTTCAATTAAACAGAATATAGCCTTAAAAAAGTATTCACACTTTTTTACCCCAGGCATGCTCGTTCAAATTTAATAAAATACTTTGCCTATTTTCTTTTTTTTTTTTGAGTAATTTAAGTGCCTAGCAGGGGTTTAGGGAGTTTTCGGGGGGAGAAAATCTCCAGCAGTTGAAAAAATATTGAACCATTTGAACGATTGCAACATCTTTCAGGCCGCTGACCTTCAAAGACTGTTGGCATTTATTACCAACCTGGGGAATCATCGGTTTACAAAGGGGTATGATTCTGACTGAAGTGCCATGATAAATAATAATAGCTGTCAATCTGTGGACGGTTGTCATCCACTTCAGTCATTCTCACAGACAGCCATGTCAGCGGCAGGAAATGATGAAAAAGAATCTGAAAGAAATTCTCTCATTCAGGGGGCCCAGTTATGCTCTCTATGGGAGGCATCACATTTTGTCAGGGGTGATCAAGCCGTAATAGAGTATGGCTGACACAACAGCGAAGTAAGCATACGTGTGAAATGTTGAATGAGCATCCAACATGTGGAAGAATGCAATAAGCTGAAAGCAAGCTTTAATGTAATTGGTCACACCTCAGATGAAAAGTTGCTCATAAAGGCTTTATGCAGCATGAATAATGCCTTCATAAATGCGACATAATGTCTTCAAAAATCATGCATAAGCAAATGTCATGCTTTGTAAAGGGTGAAATAACCCATGTGATGCCAGATGTGACAATGACAATGTCACTTAGCTGACAATGTCACCCTTTATAGTATTTAGCCACTAGCTAAGTGACACTGTCAGTTATATCACATCTGGCATCACATGCTGAATAAGGATGTGTTATTTCACCCTTTACAGAGCATGAGATTTGCTTACGAAGACATTATGTCTCATGTATGAAGGCATTATACATGCTGTATAAAGCCTTTATGAGCAACTCTACCTCTAAAGTGTGACCTTATTATTGCATGGCGGCGAAGCACTGTCACTAACCAAGAGAGAAGAAACTGAACGGATGTTGCAGGCAAATGTTACAGATGTGTTTAAATGTCTCATGGAAACAAAAGCTCACCAACGAACAGCTCACTCAGGAATTGCCACAGAAAGAAGGGCGAGGCGGGCTGGACACTGCACTAAACAACTGGAGCTCACTGCATCGTCACCAGTGCTCCGGCAACCAACAAAGGGCAGGGTGAGGAAGGCCTGTATTCACTTACATCGACAACTTATGCAGAGACAAGGGTCTGGAGGAGGATACGGAAATTAAAACGGCGATGAAGGATAGGGCAGGGTGGTGTACGCAATCAGGACTGGTTCGAGCAGGAGCTCGAACTAAGCAAGTAAGTGAAAGTGAAAGCAAACTTGAAATGAGAAATTTGAGAAGTTTTAGAAGGGTTAAACTGAGGGTTTGTGGAAAATTCATCACGGCACTGTTGCATTTTGTTTCCAGAGACCACTTGAGATCTTAGGTAGATCTTTACCATCCATCAGCTGCATCAACACAGGACCTTCTCAGGGGTTAATGAATTAATAAAATAAAGAATACTTATAAATTGCAGCAGACTCTTCATACATTTAATTCAGTAAATAACTGAGTACATGGACCAATCAATAGTCACAGTATCTAGAGTAGAGCAATGAGCCCATTAAATCTCGTGAGAAGTATAGAATTTCCTTCTCCAACAGTAAATGATTGTACACCTTTTCTTCCTGATCAGATCGTACCTTTAATCTTGAAACCCCAGATCAAAGAGATGACTTGGATATCATATAAACACAGAAGATGCACTTGTACCAGTGGACTACGGTAAAAAAAAATTTGCGAGAGGCACCAAGAAACATTGCACCTTGGAGATGTGTTTCAGGTGTGACAAGCTCAATTTTATCATGTTTTAAAATAAATTTCAATATGCACACAATGTTTATTTGCTGGTTTGGATTAATATAGCCAGGTATTTGATAAAATAACAGTGTATAGCTACATAAAGTACAGTTGGATATACAAGCCAAATTTACAGCTATTATACAGTGCACATGGACAGTAGTTCACTGCTTTCCATTTTCCATCAGGTGAGTCTAGCTGCTTTCAAAATTAATGTGAAGGGGGTTATGCATTTTGAGCTGATTTAATGCTGCAGTGCATAACAGTACTGTACCATAAAGAGTATCAACACAATTTAATATTTTCTCAATTTACAATGGCCTCCTGATGGCCTTTCTTCAAAGTTCAGTGGGGGGTTGTTACTGCACATTTACACATGCTTTAATTATTTTTTTAGATGTCTAAAGAATCATCTCTCGCTAGTAATTAAGCGTCCTCCCATGTCTTTGCCCTCTGTGCCAGTCACTCTGTAACACACTCCACGGTATCTCCAGAGTGGCATCCCAGCAGGATCGCCCGCTCTGTGAGACAGGGACTAAAGGCTTCTAAACAGCAGGGGCCTCAAGCCCACGGGAGAGATATCTGTGACAGTCGTTTCCTCCACAAACAGGGACACACAGTGCCTGTTAATTACCCAGATGAAAATCTCCACTGAATGCTAACAAATCATATCTACCCCGGGGACCCTTGGGTAGAGGGGCGTTACGAATTCTCGAAGAGTTGAATTTGAGGGCACTAGAGGGCGCTTGCTCTCTCACACAGGGAGAGTCTCGTCATTATCTCTCCTGAGGGACTGACAGCCCCATTCTGCCAGCCTAAACCCTGAATACTTTACTGCTCAGCTTCACTGTGATAACACATAACAAGAGAGAGCCAAAATGGAGGACTGGATGGCTATCTAAAGAGCACTAGGGAAAAAATATATATTTTTAACAGTGATGGGCTTATAAAAAAGCAGCCCTGATTTGCAGCTGCCAGCCTCCAAACAATAAATACAAAAGCAAATTGTATAATTTCAGTGGCTCAATGCGGTTTTGCTCTGCATGAAACTACAATGGAGGCTGGTGTGATATGACAATACTCTATCCATGAAAATTCAGAATGAAGGTAAAGTGCTGTAAATGGGAATGATGCGACGATGCTAGTGATACCGAAGTGAAGAAAAGACCAGACACAGGCTGTATGCTCTGCTGCATTCGCTCACCGTTATGAAGATAAATTAGGGATTATAGTCATTAATAGTTTCCGTGCTCAGACATTAGAGCATGTCTCTATTAATTGTTTTTTATTCTAACAGAACAACAATCTTTAAAAAGTCCATGAGGAACAAATGTCATATTAAGTTCAGCACAAATAGGATGAAAAGCTGCCATTTTACATAATACATTGAAATAAACATTTATTATGCGATAAATGAATTTGCATACCCAAACTTTAGCAAAATAATTCTTAAAAACTGTGGATGCCTTCAGCAAATATCAGATCTCAGCTCTAATTAAAAACTGAAGCCACTTCCACAGTCTGTGATTTCATCTCCCATTCTAATGGAGGCTATTTATTGGGACAAAAAAATTTCCCTGTATTGTGGGAGTCCAGCAATACTCTCTCATTGTAATTGCCAGGTACAAATCAGTGGCCACCTCAGATCCCATTGGCTGCAGTTGTGAGGTACCGTTCAGGAACCACACGCGAGAGACAGAAATCCAAAAATCGTTTGCCTTTAATGGAGTCCGAGTCAAAGCCAAAAAACACAGGCATTTCCAAGCCACAATACGAAATCCAAAAACAGTGTCGACTTGACAGGCAGGGGTCAGAATCAGTAAGACAGACGAGCAAAGGTACAAAAACGATAGGCAAAAAGTCGTAGTCGATGAACAAAGCCAAGGGTCATACACAGGGCATCCAAACACAGAAATCGCGGTCATACAAAAATGGGTTGAAATTCAGAAAGACAAAGACGATACAAAAAGGGCAATGGCAAAAATCAAAGTCCAGTAGAAGAGAAACTATATTCAATGGCATACGAGGTGCTCTGCACAAAGAAGTATAGATCGACGTTCTGACAAGAGCTGTGAATGAAATGACTGCTTAAATACACATAGGGAAGGTCACATGCTATACAGGAATCAGGTGTAGTGAATAAGACTAATCACATGAGGGAAACCGTAACCACGAAAATTGGCGAAAGACAAAACACGAACGGGAATCACACAAACAGCCTATGACATTAAAACAGCTCCGGTACAGGAGTTCTACGTGCACAGATAACGAGCGCAGGAGAGTAATTAAGCACGTGTGAGAGATTCTCGCGGAAACTCAGGAGAGGACAGGGAGAGCTTTGCAAGAGGCGGAGATTAGAACAGGGCGATTGCTGAGAGGGAATTAGTCTAAATTAGTAGCAGTGCAACTTTACAGATCTAACTAGAGCGCTCGTTAGTAAGTTAGTAATCTATATATATGGATTGGTTGTGTTAGTAGACTATGATACAAAACACAAATGTTAGTCTTGTTAGTAATCAGAACAGAAAGACAAAAGAAGTAAACGAGAATCGAAGGAATATTTTAAACACTGGAATTAATTTAAATCACCCGAAGTCAGTGGGCACGCAGACAGGGAAGACAGACTGAACCAACTAGATCACAAGACGGGAGACAAGTGCAATGGAACTGAGAAATGGAATGATTACAATAACCAAAAAGAATAAATAAAAGACAAAATCAAGAACAAAGAACATGAACATGAACATGACAACAAGGCAGAATCACAGCAGCAGTACTATATAAAGCTCACTTGGTGAGGTTAACCCACTAATGCCTGAATTTTCTTTTTTTACTTTTTTATGTTATTATACTTCAAAATACCACTCTAATAGTCATTCAAACAGGACACTTTTTCTTAACCAGTCTTCATGTGAGGACGCTAGGCATAAATGGGTTCATCTGCCCTCAGTGATGCCTTAGGCTGAATAACCTCCTCAGGTGTGTAGAGTATGGTTTGGAAATAAACACCTTGTACGGTGAAAGTATCACATTTATTTCTTAAGCTTTGAACACTCATATCACAAAGTTATTTGCCTTCATACATGTGACTTCTGCAGTTTCTAGCGGATATTGAACATGTTTGAACGATCTTTGTTGTTTTCTCATGATGAACGGTGTCCAGATTTTAATGACCTTTTTTGTGCAAATGAGGAAGTAACTCAGGGTTATATGGATGTAAATGGAAGCAAATGACAAATGCAAAGTGATGCTATAAAATAGGGTGACATGCAGAAAGTCAGTAAATTCCACTCCGCAAAAATAATATGTATATAAAATATTTTGAAAAAGCTACAGATCTACATTTTATCCAAAGTTATAAATAATTACAATGTAAATGAAAAACAATATCTTCGTCCAAAAGATTAAGGAGATCCAGAAGCAGTCAGTTTTAGTCATGAGGCCGTCTTCACCAGTAAAATCCAGCGCAAAGATACATTTCATACCACACCTTAATAATTTGGCAGGCGGTCCTACGTTTGTAAATCTTAGTGTTTACATTGTTCTTAAGTAAAAGCCAGTCCTCTGGCTGAAATGTGGAAAACCATAAATTATAATGATCTCTCAATGCTTTCGTCCTACAGCTGTGCGTGATGGTGAATACAATTTTCCAAATCTACATCCAAATCATGTTTGTGTCCATTGTAAAAAATGAAATAATAATATTTATTATTATTATTATAATGTCAAACGTGTGTCTGGTTTCACAAGTTTCTCAATCAGAAAGTTACTCAGGCAAGTTCCCAATTCATTACACAAATCTTGGCATATGGCAACCATCTCAGAGGATTTAAACAAATCACACTCAAAAAATGAAACCTCTTGAAATGTTAGATTTACTTAATAATGTTATGTCAACTTTTTGTACAAAACTGAGTTAAGTACATTACACTAAATGCAATTAATTAAACCAGCCAAAAAATGTTAGAAGTCAGATAAAGGTTACGCAAAGCAATTGTGTGGAACCAGTTGACATAACATTATTAAGTAAATCTAACATTTCATGGGGTTTCATTTCTTTGAGTGCACCTTCACAAACATTATGAAAAACAAAGTACCACAGTTGTTTATATATTTGCGAAGATTTACATGTTATAATGTAAGAAATAATTAAAAACATCATATTTTTCTCTGAGGAAGAAGAAAATATATTAATTTAAACTGTTGTAATTCCAGGACCAGAACCGAATAAAAAATGTTCGTTTTACATTTACATTTTCATTTTGCTGTTGCCACATTGGACTTTTCACCCAAATTCTTTTCACTAATGCTGATTTAAGCCCAGGCAATATTTTCATCTCTATAGTCCATTGAAAAACCAAATTTACTCTATATAGTACAGCACTATTATACAATTATAGCACAATGCACGTCTTACAATGATTAGATTATCATAATTGGTCATGGAAGTACAATTATGCACAATACATGCTAAGGCAAAAGCATAACGTTTTATTCAATAAGTACCAATAATGATTACTAAGATCTTGAGTCATGTAATTGACATAGGTATTTAACAACTTAATAAAATTAATGGTGCTATTGACCTGATATCACCTGCCCTCAACCAAAATCATTGCCCAATGATAATATGACAAAAAAGAAAAAGGTTGAAACATAAATTGCCATGCAGCATGATTTGTGTGTGTGTGTGTGTGTGTGTGTGTGTGTGTGTGTGTGTGTGCGTTTCAGCGCAAAAAAATGCACAGTAAGCATCAACTTAAATTTCAAAATTCAAAGTCATATTTATATTTTCACCATAGTAAAATTATTGATTATGATAAAATTTGACCATGATTCCCTCAATTGACATGAAATTATAGAGCACTGTTCTAATGAAGTACAAATACATTGAAATCGGTCAGTTCCACTCGAAATTAAACAAGAGAAAAATCTCTGCTGTTCATAAAAACTGTCACTAGATGGCACTTTAACATCGCCTTAAACTTTTCTAGGCTTGGCTTCCGAGAAATCGACGGTCACAGACACTTTTTTGAAGTCGGTTAACATGAAAACTTAAAAAACAAATAAATAACCCGGAACATCGTGAAAAATCAAAAATCTATTTAATTTCCAAAAGCCACAGGAAGCACAGAAATATATCTCTTGGAAAATATAACTACTTATGGACTTTTCTCTTCAAATAAACGTCATATGTACCTGTTAAAATAATCAACATGGCCTTTGCTGAAATGCTAATCACCACTGCAGATCAAAATGTAACACCTCATTCGCTAGATGCTACCCAATGTATCTATTGAGGAGTACATTGTCATTTTATTGAAAGATCTTGTTGAAAAATGAAATCCATCAGTGTTTTTTGTTTTGCTTTCCTTTATTTTTGTTTTTTTTTTTTACCACTTCATTACCAAGGAAAATTACTTTATTATTGATTTATTTGTTCACAAACTCAAAGTTTGAATTATTCAGTTGAAAGATTTAACTGTTTATTTTTAATCTGTAACTGTTGTTTTTTATGTGCAAACAGGTAGGCAGTGTTAAATAAATCTTCAAGTCTGCAGCATCTTAAATTTATTTCCAGAATATAATACAAATTATTACTTTTTTGAGAGAGAGAGAGAGAGAGACAAAGAGAGAGAGAGAGAGTTGTTAAGCTTCGTAATATTCCCAGTTTGAAAATGAAGATAGCTGAAAAAAATATGTTTTTAAATGTTTTGAAGAGCTCCTCAGAACAGTAATTTGGCCAGAAAAAAGTTCAATTACCACAGAAATTGAACCAGCCGGCAAAAATGAGACCTCATCCCGTCACAATGAGTCATAGAATAAATGCACTGTACAATGTCAATTTAGTATGCTGAATGTAACACCTGATGCCCCTTCCACAACAAGTGCAGTACATCTCTAACATTCAGCCAATGGGATTTGTGTTAGCAAAGTGTGACAAAACCATGACATTACACCATCAGGGGAATAGAATAAAATCTTCAGTCGATTAATAACAAGATTAATCTTGACAAGAGTGAACCCAGTCCTGACATGATGCACTTGAAGATAATGACGGCTTTCTGTTCTAAGTTTTGTTGACAGTGTTAAAGACACACTTCAAAGGTTGTCCCACTATATAACTTCCTTTTGAAAGAGTCGCACCATTCACTGACTGACTTACTTCTGGTTGTTTCAGACAAGTGATGCACTGATTAAAGTAGGCAATAAGAAATGAGACCGAAAAATTTCTATTTTTTTGAACCTCTTTGCTGAGACTAAACCCAGGAAGGCTTGCTGACTGAAGTACAAGCACATATTTACACGATTACAGTATATAATGATAAAAACCAAGAGCGGCACGGTGGCACAGTGGTTAGCATTGCTGCCTCACAGCAAGAAGGTCGTGGGTTCGAATCCGGCCTGAGGCCTTTCTGTGTGGAGTGTGCATGTTCTCCCCGTGTTGCGTGGGTTTTCTCCGGGTACTCTGGTTACCTCCCACAGTCCAAAGACATGCGTATTAGGCTAATTGGATACACCAAATTGCCCATAGGTATGAGTGTGAGAGTGAATGGTGTGTAAATGGTGTGTGCGCCCTGCGATGGATTGGCAACCTGTTCAGGGTGGGTCCCTGCCTTTGCCCGTAGTCAGCTGGGATAGGCTCCAGCTCACCCCGTGACCCTAGTGAGGAATAAGCGGGTATAGAAAATGGATGGATGATAAAAACCAGACCATCTATCCATCCACAATCCAATCCTCTTATTCCAGGGCAGGGTCACTGAAGCCTATCCCATCATGCAACACTGAACAGTCCACCATTTCACACCTTTGGCCTCCAATTTGTCTGGCAGCATGCTTGGCGCTGAGATAGGGAACCCACCCAAACACAGACAGAACATGTAAACTCCACACCGAGAGGCCACGGGCTGGATCTGAACCTATACTGCAAAAATTGAAAGAAGAAAATACTAGATAAGTTGAATTTACTTATTTTAAGACTCAAAACACTTATTTCTATCACCATTTTTCTTAGTAGGACAAAACATTTGTCCTTGATTTGAGGTAATTTTAACTACCTTGCCAATGGAATAAGTCCATTTTCACTTGTCAAGCAAATCGTAACTTATTTTAAGTTACGATTTGCTTGACAAAATTACCTCAAATTAAGGACAAATTTTTTGTCTAACTAAGAAAAATTGTGATAGAAATAAGGGTTTAAAGTCTTAAAATAAGTGAATCATCTTACCTAATATTTTTATCTTTCATTTTTTGCAGTGTATGAGCTTCTTCTGGAGAGGCAACAGCGCAACACCACCGCGTCACTCAGTACTGCAGGCCAAACCTGCTTCAATTACTGAACGTTATCAATGCGCATCGCTTTACAAGCACTTTCAATTGGCTCCCTGTGAATATCCTGTGACTCACCAGATAATATCTGATGGGAAAAGCAGTCAAGTGTAAGCTGTGGCCTCTTAAAGTTGAAATATAAAAAATATTAGCGCTCAGTAGTTTTCAAGGAACATTCATTTATACTGCCATATGGCTGTACAGTCAGTTTTAATCTGATGCAATATTTCATCCTCATTTCATTCGTTTTTTTTGGATTTGTTGCAATCTATGTCACGATCATTCCACATGCCTTGATGGACCACTGCTCTTATCAACAGCACTTTGATATTCAATACTAAACTATTTGTGAGAATGCGTGCAGTGTAACGTTTTGAAAAGGAGGTTGTCGAATTTCGAAATTCCGCACTTCAAGCAAATCTTCATTTTTTTTTCTTCCACACCCATTATGGCGACACAGAAAACAAAAACAAAAACTGTGTCTCTGTCCAAATATCAAAGGACCCAACTGTGCATATATACAGGACTAACATTGCCTGGCAATGACAGAGAGAAGCATAATCTTGGGTAAGGTGAGAGTGAAATGACACCTCCGGCTCCAGAGAATGCCCTTACTGTAACTCCAGATTGCTCACTCTGACAGAGCATGGAGATCTGGCCGGGGCAGTCATGTTCACCCCCTCAGGGACTGTGCACAGCAGCAGGGGGTCAGGGTGCTTGACAGTAACAATTTATTTATCTCGAAAGGAGGAGAGGAGCATAAATAAAACAACCTGTGCCCTGAGGGAATGCAGTCAAAAGAGCAGTTTCATTCAATCTTTAACAAGCTGACAGTTGGAATCCTCAGGCAATAGATGGAAACAATCAAAGCGACGAGATTGGAGTGACACCCTCTACGCTGAAGGAGGCTTGCCGAGTCACGAGAGCAAGGGGCCGTCCCGCAGTCCAGCAACAGTTCAGCCTCTGACAGTGAGGCCTGAACTCTAAGGATATTGTACAGTTGACTATATGGCAGGGCTGTTCAACCGTGTTCAGAAAGGGCCAGTGTGGGTGCGGGCTTTCATTCCAACCAAGCGCTTACACTCCTGATACCGCGAATCAAACGTAAGAGTCTTTGCTAATGAGCTTGATTAGTAGTATCAGGTGTGTAACTGCTTGGTTGGAATTAAAACCTGCACCCACTCCGGCCTTCGCAGGATAATGTTAAATAGCCCTGCTATACGGGATGCAATAAGTGTGAGCAACACCAATGTAATTGTGATTTTTTTAACGGGATACCATGGATCTGCGATAGTTTCACCATCACAATGTGACAGAGCTGGCGGCTCTCCAGGGAAAGGTCTTGGAAAACTGCGACTACAAACGAAAGATACACTTGCTGAACATTTGAATAAAGCAGCTATATCATTCCGGTGCCAGCATCCAACCAAACACCAGATTAAAAACATGCCTTTAAATTATAATTAAGCGCAGTGCATTCATGTTGTTGGCATCTAAGCTGTTTCATAATTTCAAAATCAAATGATAACGCAAAGTTAGTGCTCATGCAGCAATATCCACGAGCTAACTTCTAACAAGCTAACAAGATAATTTTACTCTCATACTTTTCACACCTAAGCTTATTAGAAATAAGAATGTGTGTAAAATACCAGAATCTGCTTTAAGACCCTGATGATGTATTTTTTTTTTTTCCTTAAGCCAAACCATCATCACAGTTTTATTTCATACCTTCTTTTCCCGTTTTTCTTCAATCAGCACCTTCTGTACGATCCCCATGGGCAATGCAGCGTCTTACCATCTCACATTTAGCAAATCGTTGTGTTTTCAGCATAAAAAAAAACTCTTTGAAAGAAATAGAGATTCTCACAGCAGACCTTAAAAATATGGAGGGAAAACAGCACATTATAAAGCACAGGCCTAAGAGCTTCCGCAAGAGTTCACACAACAGTGTGATTGCAAGGTGTATCTGCACATGGGACGAACTACATTATGCTTCACAAAATGGCAAGGTGTAATAATACAGTATCAAATTTATCACATGTACAACGGCATCACATCACAGCTTTACAGCAAAACACTGAGTGGTGCACATTTTTTTTTTTTAATTATACAGTGTTGAAGTAATTCTGTGGAAGGCAGTCGCACAGATCTTGTTCAGCTGTGTTTGTCGAACAGAGCAGATATAGACATCTGCAGCGCTGCAGACGCAGGCTAAGAGTAAACTATCTCACCGCTCCAGTCTGTTAATAAAAGCTGCTCAGCGCCACACTTTTCTCATACTCATAGGATTAATATTTTATCCCACGCCTTCAGCCCAGACCCAGGCAGGGGCAGGAGGAGATTGCTCAGGGACTGACCGTTCATCCAGGAGAGGCTGGACAGAAGATTTTATTACAGCAGAGTGAGGAGCAATTGAGTCCGAGAGCTCGTACGCGCAGTTCTGTGCGCGTGTGTGTATCAGAGAGTGTGTGAGGGTGTCACCGGTTTCCTCGGGTCACATTGCTGAGTTTGTAGAGCCATTTTCAAAATCACTCCATTTTGATTTTATTGGCATTTTCCATGATGTGCCAACTTATTTGGAATTGTAGTTGTAGTTGCAGTTAAATTCTCCCATGTACAAAAAAAAATTGACAGCCATTCACAGAGATTTTCAAGCAAGTTCAGTGTCCGTTCATACACTGATGAGTTGAAACATTAAAACCATTCAGAAATGAAGCAAATAACCCTGATTATCTCATAACAACAGAGCGTGTCAAGGTCTTCAGAACGACCTCCGACATTCAGTTAAGAGTCAGTTCTCATAACCGGTGTGTGGGTTGAGGGAAATATTGGACCTGATTGACTTTGACAAGCGCCAAATTGTTATGGCTAGACGTGTGGGTCGGATCATTTCTGAAGCGTGAAGGCTTCTGGTAATAATTCATAAGTGTTTGTAGCACATAGCACATCATCAGCTCACGCAATAGCAGTCTTTTGCGAGTTACCTCTGCGGTAGAAACATTTATTTATCGTTTTTTGTCAAATTTTAAGGTTGTCTCAGACCATTGGATGACTGTTTACTTGGACTAATGGGCATTTCTTATGTTCAATAGGGCGTTGGCTGCTCAGGTGGTGAAACTGATTTCTCGACCCCTGTGCTCTGCTGTTGGTCGGAAAGCAAACAAACTGCTGCACTGGCAAAGTAAAGATCGCATTTTTATCAATAATTTCTTCCTCCGCTCTACTCTCGTTTTTAGCAGCCTAACTGTCTATGTTTGGAAGTATGTCCAGTGTGACTAACCATTAGAGCTGCTGACTGATTGGCTGTTCCTATGTTTCTTTTTAATGCTGCTTCTTAGAGTAAGGGAGGCAGTTTGTTCGTGTGACTGAACTTCTGACAATGCTGAACATTCGATTCAGCCGCATAACCTTGTCGAATCCTTTATCAAGCACATTTTTTATTGCTATCAAACAATTCTTCATTTCCAATCGCCCAGGCCAACCTTTCCAGCATCTTCTGTTCAGCTATAAAGCATAAACAGTGACTGAAACTAAAATGCACTCAAATAAATGACAAGAAGCCTGATTTTCCTTCCCGTACTAGGTCAAACAATCAGCACACAGACTACTGGGAACCTCTTATCCTATTTTACCCAGGTGGCATAGTCTAATTGGTCATTTTGAGGCAGCATATTGTGCAGCTGTGCAGAAAGTTGAACCTTGAGGGTGTAGTTATTTTTCGGGGGGGGGGCTCCAGGAAAATTAGGTCGCGCGAGGCGATATTAGGTATTTTCGAACTCAATCTAAAGCAATAAACGCAAAGAGGTCTGGCTAATTGTGACATTATTAGTATTTGATTTCAGCCAACCTCTGCTAAATTAGCATGTTCTCATTACCACAGCAATGTGTGGCACCACAGAGCGCATGCAGGCATAGAAGAAGAGCCACACTCACTGACAACACGGAGAGGTTGCGATGGCCCTTGTGCGCTTCACACTTGAGGAGGAGGGAGGGGGTCAGACTGTAAAGCCGCTTTCACACCAGACGCGCAACAAATTTTTCGCACGACAGATTACATTCAAAGTCAATGCAAAGACGCGAATATCGTGTCTTTGCATTGACTTTTAATGTAATCTGTTGGGCGAAAAAATCGTTTCGCGTCCGGTGTGAAAGCAGCTTAAAGCTAAAACTACAAGGAAATAGGCGTCAAAATTAACACCGCATTTCAATGAATCCTAGATCAAACGCTGCAGAAGTGAAGGAGCCTCAGCTGTAGTGATCCTTCCTCAGCCGCAGATGGCAAAGGAAGGACTCAAAAGGCACGGCTGAGAAGTTTAACTTGCAGAGATTCCTTTCATCGCTGATATGATTTTTCTTGTTTTTGTCGCGCTGCTGAAATAAGCAATTTTATTAGTCACCGCAATGGAAACGAAAAAGATTTATTTATCAGGGCTCCCGTTGCAGCGCAAATTTATGAGCTGTCATGCAAATAAGGCCAATTTCTCACCAGACATGAAAGACTTCGCTTATGAGGTGATAAATGAATAAGACTGAGAGGGGAAAATAGCATCCGCATCTTGCTGGGTAATACATTTTAAATTGCATTACTGCAACAGTAATTTGTTCCAACAAAGTGACAACTGAGAAAACATAACCACATAATCAGACATTGCAAGTACAGGGCATGCAAATCATGCCCGCAAAAAATTCTCCATTAAAGATCACACAAAAATTAATTCTATAATTGCAACTATAGAAGTATAGTTAAGATTAAGGGCAACTAAACTGAAAACATTTTTTTAGAAATTCCTTTTGCATTCTGGATAAATTCTGCCAGGTATGAAAACATAATTAGACACACAAAGTCAGAAGACAGTAACCCAGTCTTTTTGTAAATATAGATCTTTGAGCTAATGTGGCACACACTGGTCCCTGATGATTTTTACAAAAAAAAAAAAAAACAATCGATAATGCTGTATATACAGCAAATTCAATTTCAATGACATAGTAGATTCAGTCGTGTAGTGCTCGGTTATAGCATAAAGCACCCTGTGAAGGCCATAGATGAATGTGCTGCAATGCAAATCAATGCGATAGCCCCACATAAGGAGCACACCACAAGGGCAGCAGTGGCCTTTCAAGTTCAAAAGGATAGACCTGTCGCAATAATAAATCGGTGGCACTGATTGTCTGGTGACATTAGTTTTAGCCAACAGGACAAAGTATGACCAAAATTAACTACATTGATATTTACCTTTTTAATTCTCTTCGATTTGATGCGTCCCAAAAGTAGAGCCAGTCTCACTCCCAGCGGAAGAAGATACAATGAGTTAATTGCTAACAAGAGCATCAGTCTCATTGCAACTGTTGATTGTATATAACCACTAAAAGATGAGTTTGAAGAGGATGGGCAGATAGCTATTCATCCAATCTACAAAGTAAACACTTTGCTATTTTGAACAAATCTGTGTTTCTTTCAGAACGTGCAAAGAGTATACAATCAGACTATCCTAAAAACCTCAACTAAATTAAGAACCACGCAGCAACACAACATGTGAGACTGCAACTTATGGATTCTTTTTTTTTGTTTGTTTGTTTTTTTAGAAAAATAAAGTAAGCGCTTAGGTCTATTTCAAATTTGGTGACTGCAACAGACTCCAATACTCCAACTGTCACAGGCCCAAGTCAACTAATAAAGACATAACTGTCCCAACTTTCATGAGAATCCCTTCCGCATCTCCTTCCATCCAGAATCTTGCATGTCTCTCAGACACTCTTTTCTCCTGTGATTGGTTTAACGTTCAGTGTGCCTTCCCAGCCAGATGTCATGCATTTGTGTTTCCCATTCCGCTACGTGTGCACTCAGAAAGTGAGGGGTATTAATACACAAACACATGTGTTTGTGTATTAATACCCCTTACTTTCTGAGTACAAGTAGCTGGATTGTCACTTGCAATATTCCCTTTAACATCCAACCAGTATCTTCCTAGTAAAGGTTTATTGTCTTTGGAAATTATTCATAACTTTTAATGACAGTTTAATACAGAAGTACTCTTCCAAGTCGTATTAACAGGAACAAGCTTCCAAGCCTCTCTTGGTCTCCAGGACTGAGGCCACATTCCTGTTAAACACCCTTCAGCCTGTTCCTCTGCCCACTTTATTAGGAACACCTCCCAAAGCCGTCTGCAGTCGTCAAGATTGGGACTGTACTCCTGCTAAACTCCCCAGTCCTGCTATCAGACAGTTATGCTCTGGCAAGTGTGTAATCCATTGGGCTGCTGTCCTGAGACACCACTGGCTGGGCAAAGACACGCCCCCACACTCAAGCCAGCATCATCTGAATTGAACTGTGCCATTCTGCTTTGGGCTCCATCCCTCTGTAATTACCAAATTACGATCAATAAACCCTACAACTGGACTGTTCTCCCACTCTGCATTTGATTCCTAGTCGAGATCATAACAATAACAAGTTGCAATAATAAGGTATTGTGAAAAAAGAAGATATTAAGCATGTGAGCTAATTGTTTTATAGCATAAAAGGTCCCTCCAGTGGAAAGATGGATCAAGGCTTACCAATAATTGGACAGGAGTGTTAGCTTATAATCAATAAGTTGAAAATAACATTCCGCAAATACAATCTCAGTACAAATTTGGGCATTTCATCCTAAACAATGCGTAAAATTTTTCCTCTTGACTTCACACAGAAAGACATGATTCCATGTCATAAACCAGTATAGCATCTCTATATGTGAATAATCCTGAAGTAGCAAATATGACAACGATAAGAGATCATTATGTCCGAAGCCTCCAAGCAGCAGCCACAGCAATTGTCAGTCACACAGCGGTCTGTGTTCTATTCCTGTGGTTGGGTAATTGTAATAAAAGGGCACTTTGATGATATTGTGGCAAACCAGACTGCAGTTAAAGCCTAAAATTCAGAGAGAAGGCCTAGGCAAAAAAAAGACAGTTGCTTCATCCAAAGTCAGCTTAATAGCCCACATATTCATGGTCATGATTCATATTGTTAGAGGATTTTAATGGGAGCGTCGTGCCTAGCAGCTCCCGCGTAGCCTCGACTGTACTCACAATACAGCACAGCTGCGCCTGCCACCACTGCATTATCACACGACTCATCGGGGAGTGTTCCTAAATTAAAGCCTTGCCTTTTTTAAAGAGCCTTTAGTTATGTGTTAATAGCCTATTTTATTATTGCAGTAGCATCAGTTGATGTAGATGCTCATTTTAGGCTGCCGTCACATTGAATTTACAGTCAATTTATGTAACGGCATTGTTAATCAAGACACAAAGTTGCCTCCGTGTGCATTCTAATCTACGGACACAAGCCTAACAAGGGTACATTGGCTTGCATGAGCCTTTAGTGCAGGGTCCCTCTGATCACAGTCCTCATAGGCCGAGACCTGCTGGTTTTCCATCCTCCCATTACCTGGGAGTCAGGTGTAAAGAAAGTCTAGCCAATCAGAGACAACGATTGTCCAGTATTTGGTAGGAGGGAAAGGAATCCAGGGGTGCATTTGGATTCAATGGCCAGATTCGAGGAGCCCTGCTTTAAGGGTTAAATTCAGGGAACTGTGGCAGATATTACAAAAATCATTCCTTCACAGAGACATGATTGTTAGCCCTTCTTGTCACCTTGACTGTAGAAGCGCATCACAACTGTCCTCCTAATAGGTAAGGGCTTTAATGTCAACTGAGAGGGGGCTCTGAATTGGTCAGTCATTTTGGAAAAAAACTCCTCACCACCTCCCCACACAAGTTCAGCATGAAGTCAGTGGGCCCAGACTTGCCAATATTATATTGGTTTAGAAACCTCAAACCAATAACGTCCCTCACAGGCTGAAACACATGCACCTGCAAAGAAAAGCAAAAGGCAGATAGAAGATAATGGAAATGGATAATGGATAATGGAATAATGGTCTTACTGAGGTGCTGGGGCTCCACAAGTCACCAGATCAGCTTCCACATGCCGTGGCATAGAGTTTACATGTTTAAAACTTTGCCGGAGCTATGGAGCACCTTTCACCCAACGAATAATCCAAAATATGCTAAATTTACTAGAAAACGCAAAGAAGCATGTCTTCCCCATTCTTCTCCCCAACTTTCTTGTCACTATCTACTATATAACTGTCAAATAAAGGGGGAAAAAAAACCTTAAAAAAAAAGAAAACGCAAAGAAAGTGAAACATATGGTTAATCACCTTGTTTTGCCATAGACGGGCGGCAGAAATATTGATGAATGTGTTTGTCTGTGTGTAAGAGGTAATCAGGCGATCAGTCATCTTGGTTTCTTCTCTCACTGGGTTTTCTATCCAGAAGAGAGTAAATTATTCAACTCAAATCCGTTGATTTCAGGCAGCAAGAAGAATAGCCTGGGAAATTAGGCTCTAATCTGTTCATTTCTAATGAACAGAATTTCAGACTAATTACGTGTTAATAAGCTGCATAGAGTCAGGCATTACCATGGACATATTCAACTTCAGGCAGAAAGAGAACCCTGGGAAGCAAATGCATAGATCACTGTACTGGAGAAAACTACCAAAACCAGTTTTCATTGGTCTGCATTCCTGCGGAGAAAGTTTTGGTGGCCAAGCACGCACAAGGATGTCCAACCCTTCGTCCTCAGGTGTCAAACCTGCGCCCAGAGCGAACTCTCAAATCAGCTCACAGCAGATCTACTTCACCCCCTTCCAGATCCTTCACATCAATGGTTGCAAATCTCTGCTGAGTCTACCACAAGCCTCCCAAGCTTCCAAACACGACTTTATTAGTACATTAATTTTCAAACTCGGCCAAAATTTTATGCATTACCAAAGATACCAACTGCTGAGCAGATGGCTGAGAGCTTGTGACACCTCACACCGCAAGATCATCAAAGAGTTTCAGACAGTATTCACACGGGACAGCAAGGGCGATCTGTCACCGACAGACAGGGGGGTAACATCATGGGGCATCCTGGGGGATGGATGACAGCATAGAGCATATCATCGCCCCACCAGAGAAGAATCACCAACATTCATCCCATCTGAGCCTCATTTGTGGAATTGTTTGTTTAATTTTGCCCACTTTAATTGGTCTTTGAGTTTCTGTGGATACGCCGCCAGACTGCTTTTTGAGCTCTGCATTTCCAGCCACTGCCTTTATTAGATTTGTCAGCATTTTCTTTGATCCGTAGCAGTCAAGTCCTCTTTATTTCAAAAGTAAAGTTTGAAGCCTGATCTCCATCTCCCTGCATTAGCTCTCTGAGTGGGTCCACGAACCTTGTCGACACATTAAATGAATTCAGTGTGCAAATTCTGGATCGATATAATTACATGACATACAAAAAAGTATGTTGCCTTAAAATGGGTATCCCCTCATTTTGATATTTTGGAATTTGCACAATTCACAAAAACGTCAATAGGTATGGTCAAACAAACTCTGAAAATTAGGTAATTGCGATAATCTTCACTGCAGGATGACTAAGCAAGGGCTGAATTTTTGTGCTGGTGCGACAGGGTGCATTCACAGGAGAACAAATTCACAAAGTGCTTTTTGCCCTCTAGTCAAAGCGTGGTCCGAGATGTACTGCACCTATTTCCAGCCAGAAGAGTAAAGACACCCTAGAGGCACCTGGTCTTGTCAGGAGTAATGGATGACTCGATAACAATTTCATTGTCATTGCCACACAGAATATCAACTGAAAACACAGACAAAAGTTTGAAAGAAGTATTTTTTGGGGCAATATGAATACAGCGGGGAAAATAAGTATTGAACCACTGAGGTGATTAAAATTGACAGAATCCAAATACTCACAGCCCATACCATAACTCAGTATTCATGATTGCTATTTACATTACAGTTTCACAATAAATTTAAAGTGAAAACCACTTAGCTTCTAATCTACGTTTCTGTGCTGATTTAGCGCCTGATCTGACTTCTATTAATAATTCTATTAATAATACTACCATTGTTTCCAAACAAGTTAAAAACTGTCAACTAAAAGTAAGGATAACACGTGGGGAATTACAACTGGCGAACTTCAGAGTCAGTTGAGACTTATTTGTACAAATAACCATAATTTAAAACAGTATTCCACCTCAGACTGTGAAGGATAAAATTGCTGTTCATAAATTGCAATGAGGCAACCCAATCTTAGACAGTCTCAACACAGGAGCAGTCAATAATTGCAATTTTATGATATCCGTCAGAAACACCAGAAACAGCACTCACCATTATGACTTGCAGCAGTTATGACAACCAACCCCAGGCAATGTTGCCATAAAAATGATATTTATCGTCAGTGTATTTTGACAAAACTACTCACAGCTTTTGGCTTTTTAAGCATTAAATTTAAGCATAAAGAACATCACTTTGAATACCTGATTATTACAAATCAGATCTCTCAAATGTAAGGCCTCCATTAGCAAAGGGTCTATGCACTGGGATAAAATTAAACTTCATAACACTAAGTAAATTCATTCGCTTGTCTCGCAAACTTTTATAGACATACTGTTTATTGACACAGAATGACTCAGGCAGTAAATTAATTTGGCAATAATTTTTATCTCGCAAATAGAAGAGTAGTGCAGTTAAAATAAGCTATGGTTAAAATGAGTGAGAAAAACAGAAGGCTTACTCATCCACCGTTTTTCAAAAGAGTGAATAATACTTCCAGAAGATTGTGCAATGCATCCAAAATGAAATATTAATTTGACTCCAGACAACGGCATCATAAAGTACCACCATTTTTTTAATGAATGAATGAATGAATGAATGAATGAGGGAATGAATTTGGGGTAGTTTCTGCGTGCAACCGCAACAGTGCTGTAAAAAATATATATTTTCCCTGGTCTTAAGGTCTTCTATTTTTGCATATGTCACATTTAAATGGTGTTTCAGTAGAAACACCCAGGCATGATTACTTCCAGCCCAGTTGAATATAAACATCAATTAAATAAAACCTCTCTGGCATTGTGAAGTAGGGAAAGAGAAGAACACAATGCCGCAACCTGAAACACTTCAAGACCAGACGAGAAACAAAGTTGTTGATATCTATCATTCTGAAAAAGGTTACAAGGCCAATTATAAGTCTCTGGGACTCCAGCAAACCACAATGAGAACCAACATCCACAAGTGGAGAAAACTTGGAACAGTGATAAACCGTCCAAGAAGTGGCCGGGCAACAGAAAGTCCACCAAGAGCGCATCTACAACTCATCCAGGAAGTCACAGAGAAACCCAGACTAACATCTATAGAGCCACAGAGCTCACTTGCCACGGAACAAGCCAGTGTTCACAATTCCACACTTAGAAACAGACTGCGCAAAGACTTGACGAAAATGGCATCCTTGGGAGAGCTGCAAGGCAAAACCACCACATATCAAAAAGAACATGATTTTTTTTTGGTCTGAGGTGGTTAATATTTGCGGACAGACATTGGTTTACGGTGATTTGGTTTGCAGGATAATATTCTGTGGACTGATGCATCAAAAGTGGAACTTTTTGGAGGATGCAGGTCCTGGAATAGCAGCAGCATGTTATTGCTGGAGCCGTAGCTATATCCAGCTGAGTTTGCCAGCTGCCAATTGGCAAAAAAGTCCAACGATCACAGTCGCAGTCTGTAGACCTGCCATAAAACCTGTTTACCCAGCCCTTTCAGGGACTTTCAACTGTTTCCTGTCTGCAACATGCCAACTTCGGTATTATTCTACCCCCCTTGAAGCCTCAATACAAGATGCAAGCATAGCTGGAACATGGCAAAGGCCCCGAGGGCCTATGCTAGGCTTAAATGTGGTATCTTACACTTCATTAAGTCAAGTCAAGTCATTACAATAAAATGAGCTGCTAGTTCTAAAATAGACTAGGACAGATCTGAAATAATTATGCACTTCTAATTACCTGATGTAAGAATCTGTCATTCCTCACTTTTAATCAATTTTACTAGACTTTTTACAGCTCTGAATGAAAGGATGTTGTACTGCATAAACAAGCTTGCCACTGCTATGTATAGGGGACATATTATGAAAATTCATTTTTTCCAGTTCCTGCGCACAAACATTTCAGTATCTAGAGTGCTTATCAACGAGCCATTCCAGCTCAAATGGACCAGAGGGTGACACCACCCCGTCAGATTTACAAAACCAGTGAAGTTGGCACGTTGTGTAAATCGTAAATAAATACAGAATACAATGATTTGCAAATCCTTTTCAACCTATATTCAATTGAATACACCGCAAAGACAAGTTACTTAATGTTCGAACAGGTAAACTTTGTCATTTTTTGCAAATATTAGCTCACTTGGAATTTGATGCCTGCAACATGTTTCAAAAAAGCTGGCACAAGTGGCAAAAAAGACTGAGAGAGTTGAGAAATGCTCATCAAACACTTATTTGGAACATCCCACAGGTAAACGGGCTAATTGGGAACAGGTGGGTGCAATAAATCAAAAACTATAGCACCTATTGGCACCAAAGTTGGCGCTGTTACATTAATTGCACTTAAAGACAAATTAACAGCTTGTTAAAAATCTGCAAGTGCAATTGCGGTTGGAACAAAAACCAGCACACAGTGGATCCCCAGGAACGACGCTGAAGACCATTGGCTTCAATGAGAGAGCCCACTTCAACTGATGCTATGTTTTTGTTTCAAGGCAGTAAACAAGTGCTACTTATGTGACCTCTTACAGAGACAGCAAGGTACCTGGGTACAGATTGTGTAGATCAAATCCATGCTAGGTTACTAGGCTACATACTGCTGACCTTTTGCCATAGTTTTGCAATATCCCTACAGATACTACTATATACTCGGTACATGTATGTATCTATGGCAATATTGTTTTCAGAAAATATCTATTTTACATTTTGGAGGATTACATCAAAACAAAGCAAAACACCTCTCTAATTTTTTGATATTATAGAGTTGAAGTGATTATGATGAGCATAAAACAAGTTCCATTTTGATATCAGGTGGCAGCATTGAGATAAGGGGGGCCAAAGTTCAGTACCCCCAAAAGCTTTAGTTTCCGAACCATAGGAGCGATTGTTTATTTGACTGCAGATTCAGAATCAGCATGAAAAATTACACACGACAGCCAATTTTGGTGCCAATAGATGCTATAGTTTTTGATTTATTGCGAAAAAAGTGTTTGAAAAAAGTGGGAGGGCACGTCGCAACTCGCGTAAAAGGCAATTTTTAAAATGGCTGCCATTTTGTAACCAGCTGGAGTTGGCAGGCAAAATTTTGAGATTTTGTCCATGTACATATGGCAACTGCTGGTAGAAAAATCAGGACAATCTGAGAGATGGTGGTCACAAATGCCCAGGCTACTGATCCATTTTACATGGAATGGCCCCAACTCACCATCTGCGAAGTCAAAAAAAAAAAGAAGTCATTTTTTGTGGGCTGCCTTTTTCATGAAACATGGCATTCTGTATGGCATTCCGATTTGGCTCGTCTACCTACGTCACATAACGGCTTGTGAGAATAGTACCTACCCTCATCGGAATATCACCACCCACAGCTTAATTACTATGGCGACATCCCCAAGCTTTTCAGTATACCTCCTTCACTGGCTATTAAATTCACCCACTTCGAATGTTATCAGTTGATGGCATGGGCATTTACATCTCTTATCAGCACTAAATAGGGGCAAGTGGCCCAACTATACCTATGACAAGCGACTCAAAAATTCTTACTTTCATCACGTTAAAGCCACCTTTCAGGGTTAGGGAAAGACAGTCATGCTATAACAGTGCATGCCACTAGACGGGAGTCAACGTCTTTATCATTCAGGTTTAGTTCTAGGTATCTTAAGTGTAACCCGTGTGAACATGCGATGTTACATTTCACCAAAAATCAATTTCTGTTTGCATATTATTATTCTTTTCCTCTTATCTATGCATGTATTGTTTTGGGGAGTTTTCTGTAATTCAGTCGAATTTTTATATTAATGCTGTTTGATCTTTGACATTTTGGCGACATAACTTCCTCCAAATTCGCGGTATTCTCCTCAGTATTCAGCTCTGCATTAGAGAGGTAAGATGAAATAAGAAAATGTTATGACATGCTGTATAGGCCGTTAGTATTAAGCTCTGCTGTGGATAGCTGTCGATGTAGAACCATGACATGCGAAGTTGCTCTACTGTTATTAGTGCGTTGCACGCCGAATAAAAATCTGTTGGCTGGCAGAGGAGTGGTCTTTGCCTTACTATTCATAACACGCAACACAACGCTGAACTATAAGACCAGCTATATAAGTATACCAAATCGTGTATCTCTTATGAAGAACGACATAACTTTTCCAATTTACTATGTTATTTAAAGGAAATCTGCCTTTTTAAAGCTTGGTACTTGTACTGGTAACCATGGTAACTGATAAAGTTGTGAGGTTATGAAAATGAAATACATGTACGGACGATACCCTTCGCAACATACTAAAGGCAGCGTACAGGCCAAGGACTGGACAGAACACTAGGGCAGGTGAAGAATGGAGTAGGTGGCTGGGTGGTAGCAGGTACCAGTGTTCCCCACACATAGATCATTTTGTGGCGGAATCAACTCGGACCGGCACAAATAGATTCCGCCCCAACGGTATCTTCTATATCGCATTCTCATCTCCGTGCTCGCAAAAAAAAAAGGTAAAATTAAAAGTACTGGAAGATGCAGAATTTTGCGCAATTTTAGTGCCATGCCCCCACTCAAGAAAGGGAAAGGCTTGCACCCCTGCTCGCTCAACAAAGTAGAAAAGGTAGAAAGCATCAACCCCTCCACGCCCCGGTCCTACAGTAATCATCACCATCAATATAGTGACCGCCGGAGATTTGGCGGGAGTGACTGATGGTGCCCGCGTAGTTTTCTCCTGCTATGCACTGCTTTTAATGTGGTTAAAAGACGGTCACACTTTTCAAAAAAAAATTAAGTAAGAATTCAGGTTAAGAAAAAGCGATTATGCTTTTTAAAAGGTTAAGGTTAAAACTGAGGATTTGGGAAAGGCTATCGTGCCTTTATAAAACATAGTTGACTCTTTTGAAAGGCAATCGTAGCTCATGCAAATAAATGTTACGCTGCCAGGGTCGAGGATTAAATCCAGGTCTCCTGCGGGCTTATCCATCGTTATACACACCCATCCAACCAATGGAAATGTTATGTCATTTCAAACTTGGTAGCACAGTCATCGTTTTACAAAACACAACATCCGTCTAACTGATCAGTGACATCAATCTATGATAACGCCCCACTCATTTAAATCGCCTGTTAAATTACTTGATGAGAGAACAACCATTCCTGTACCTTATAAGGGTCTCATTCCGCAATAAACCAATAATTGTGATCGATTCTGTGAAGTGCTGGGATTCTTTGCAATGCAATAGTGAGAAAGTTGGTGAGAAGACTGCCTACCGGCAGTATTTTCAAAGGGAATAACAGAGAAGTCTTCTTAAGAGCATGCACACTCTTAAATAGTCCTTCACATTTTCAACAAAACTGTGTGTCACTTTCAGCTTGTCCCTGCCACACAATTAAAATGCAAAGTGCTAAGGGAATAGTGGGGGCTTACCCTCAAGCTTAGACTTATGCAAATGAGAAAGAAAGAGAGATATATATCGAATGGCTTATTATTAGGTGCAAACCAGTAGACTGTAAGGACGGAGTAAAAATTACGTCCCCATGCAATCATCTTTACAGAAGTGCTTTCTGTAAAAGATGATGATGAATACAAAGTTAATAGGCCTGAATATAGATGGGTCCCTGGCCGCTATGAGTCATTACTCTCTGATGGCTTAGACATTTTTGGTATATCATGAGTCTAAATCATTTATTATATTCAGGACGGTGCCATATTAAATATTCACCACAGCTCAAGACAGAACTGAAAACCAGGTCCTTAAATACGAGACATTTGTTCTCCCTTCAGTATAAAGATGGGGGACTTAATTCATTATAGCTCCAGTCCAATTCCCATTTGTGACCAATACACCGGTTAACCGTGCAATTCGACTGAATATACATGAAAACACAATAGGCGTCCTATAAACTTATTAAATTCAGTTACGACTAATGAAACAAGAGTCATCAGAAGATGACACATTCCCCCGAGCCGCCCCAATCTCAGAAATCTCAAAATATCCAAAGGCATCAGTGAAGGACCTGATTAATACACACAGCAAGTTTCATTAAAAAAATACTGAACAGTATTCGAGTTCTACTCCGGAAACAAAATAATTACAGACAAACAGGCACACAGACGCACGGACGGACAGCCATTCTGATGTCTACATCCCTAAACATTATATGCCAGGGGGATAAAAAAGGAATCTGCAGTCATAGCAAAATAGTAACGATGTAGATACCTATATCTTTAAAAAAAATGACTTTAAACTCATTTTTTATTCAACACAAAACCCCTCATTGTATAATGTGAGGCCTCAAAGACAGCACTTACACACCCATTTGCCATCCGTCTCTTCGTCTGATTTACAGCAGGTCTCAGCTTAATTCCCCAGCGTCAGCCACGAAGAGGCAGAATGTGGGGTCGTGCTGACAGGCAGACTTCAGAACTGTCAGAACGAAGGGCCATTCCAGTCCAACTGAGTGGCAGCCTGGAGGTACACAGTATGGCAGCCTGCCTGCATGAAATGCACAGCATTGTGGGAGAAAAGCTAGTGCAGGAGTGGATTTCTGCCAAAGAGGTTTTCATCTTTTGAAGAGCCCATCATATGGAGTCCCAATAAACTATATCTTGTCATAGGTATATACAGGGGAGAAAATAAGTATTGAGCGCGTCAACAGTTTTCTCCGTAAATATATTTCTAATGGGGCTATTGACATGAAATTTTCACCAGACGTCGGTAGCAACTTAAGTGATCCACAAATGCAAAGAAATCAAAACAAAAAAGTCCATAAATTATGTGGTATAAAGTGGAATGAGTCGGGGAAAAAGTTTTGAACACGCTGAAATTTCTTTAATACCTAGTAGAAAAGCCGTTGTTGGTAATGACGGCTTCAAGACGCCTCCTGCATGGAGAAACTGTATGCACCACTGTATGTACCCGCTGTATGAACCACAATCCAACAATCTAATTATGTGGGTACGATTTATATTGTTTGGCTACCATTTTGATAATTTTATCGAAGGCTCACATAGTATATTATACCTGAAAGATTTGATTAAAAAAACCTCGCCTGAAGAACTTGGGGGAAAAAATAGCGCAAAAATGTGAAATCAATTTGCTAGCGGCACTTCCTGCTCCAGGCTAGTTTAGTGTAAAGCAGAACTGATGAGCTTTTTAGAGCAGACTGAAGTACCACTACCATTTATTTCTTCACTGAATTGATATTCGTAATACTACAAGATATATTCTCAAAAATGGCATGGATTTGGATGTTGACAACTTACTGTTGCTAATCTGCAGTTCCCTCAACTAAAACTGATACCCTTAGTAAAGGTTTTAAAATGCAAAGCAAATTATTCTTGTTTTTAAACATGCAAATCTTTTATTCAAAATATTAATGAAAATCTTATCTCACATAAAAAGAAAATAATTGAAGGGAAAAAATATTCTTATTTTAAAATACATATTTTATTTACCAAAAACATGCATGCCACAATTATTGGCATCTCAAGAAACCTTCTTAAAAAACTAAGCAACATCACATTACTGTTAAGATTTTACTTTAAGTTCACCATAACAATTAGGGAACCTAGTGGCACTTTATAATAAAACTAATACAAGGAATAAAAGTAATGCAGATGTAGGCTTTTAAGGTGCAGTAGGTAACTTTTACCATTTTTTTGATTATTTTTTTTCTCTATATTGACAGTAGAACAAGAGACAGGTCATCTTAAAAGGAATCAGGTATCTATACCTCCTCCCATTGCTCCTAATGGCATTAGCTTTAACCCACCATGCCCGAACAAAACCTATCAATCAGAGCCAAGAAAAATTTCTAAGGCAATGTCAGTCACTTCTTATGCACACACTGTTCATCCCCCGCCCCCCCTCCTCCTCTGCACAAGGTCTCTCTCATGGCCAAGTTCAATATTGTCCGCTCCCATAGAGAACCATTGAGATAAGACGGCAGAGGAACAACCGCCTGAAAAGAAGAAATTTCCCATGCCTCCATTGCCTGCTACAGCATAAGCCTCAAAAACAAGCTGACAGAAGTTGGCTGGTCCTACTATCAGATGTCGTCTAAAGAACGACAAGATATTCGGGAGGCTTGCCAGAAAAGAAGCCTTTGTTGGCAAAATAAACTCACGCCCCTTCAGTTCTCCAAAAAGCAATGGAACTGGTTTCTAGATGGTCATATAAGACCAAAATAAAGCTCCTTGGTGATGAACACCAGACATTGGTTTGGTTTAAAAACAGTTATTGTTATTCTGTGCAAAGCCTCATACTCACTGTGAAGTATGGTGGCGGAATTTTTAAAGGAATGGAGCAGTTTTCCTACCAAAGGCGCTGGACAAGTTGTTAGCGTTCATGGTATCGTGATGTCTATAATAGATTAAATATAAACGTAACTGTCTTTATCAGAAAGCATAAAATTAGTTGTGTTTGGATCTTCCAACAGGACATTGATCCAAATAATGCATCAATATCAGCATAAAAATAGTCTATCGACCACAGAATCAAGGTTTTACTACGGCCATCCCAGTCCCATCACCTAAACCCAACAGAAAACTGGTGGGATGAGCTGAGGAGAAGTGTACATACACACAGACCTGAGATTCTGCACACAAGAATGACCTCAGACACCTTGCCATGTCTTCTTCAAATTCATTACACATCATAGGAGAAGATTCACAGCTGTAATCTAGACACAGAGAGGCAGCGCTAAGTATTCAGCGAATGAGACTCAACCCAATAATTGTGGATCATTTTCAAGAAAAATATTTCATATATGATACACTTCCTTTTCATGTCAATCACGGTATCTCAGTTTAATGCTCTCATTGTTAATGTGTTTCATCACATATCAAGAAAGTAAACAAGTAGCATCAAAATCATAAACAAAATGCTTGTTTCATATTCACCAAGGGCATCAATATTAGCAGAGGTCTCTGTATGTAGCCCAACTAAATCATAGAACAGAATTCCGTAATTTGACATTTTCCCCTTCAGTGTAATTATTACTCTTCTGACTAGCCGATACCCTGCACTACATGTATGGGACATTAAAGGTTATTTCTGAAGCTTGATAAGTCCATATCGGTGATGGGAAATTCTAGATGATGTGTTTCAAGGGCACTGAAGTCAGTGATAGGCCTATATTTAGTGCTCCGAGACAGGATTTCCGGACTCTTCTCCCAAGTAGATCAAAATGCTTCTCCTGTTACTCCGAAAAAATTGAGCTAAAATGGCCAATATAGAAATTATTTTACCCATTGGCAGATAAAAATAAGGTAATATTTCACTTCACCTGCCACATATGGTCTATTAGGCAATGGGGAGGTTCTAATATATTTAGTGAAAAATCATTTAATGCTCCTTAAGTGACCCTACGTGACCTTACAGTGAGAGAGGGCAGATCTGACTAGGCTGAAGTCAAAACATGACATGAAAATAAGTATTATTGTTCAGAAGTGCAAGTCGTGCCAAACATCATATGAAATACCGCTATGTGACATGCTAACATGATAAAGTGTGGCATGTACTCTGGACAGGAGAAGAAAGCTGAGTGAATCTGAATGTTGGTCAGTGATGAAAGTCACTGAATTCTTTGTTCCATGTGATGTGGAGATGCCATAGAACAGTATTTGTGGATGCTTTCAAAAAAGATTACTGTACATGGTGGCCTGAAGCGTATGGTAAAATGGTTGAACAATTTGATAATCATAATGGAGATTTGCGCATTCTGTGTCAGGCCGTATAAACCAATAGCTTGGGCAGCATCAGCTGATGCTCAGCTCAGTGATATTGCCTATCAGAGCACTGACATTAACAAGAGGATCTGGCTGCAGACCTCTCGCGTCAGGCCTCTCCCTGCTAGACCCCTCTCGACATTAAGGCAGTTTTTGCACAGGCTCCTTCAACACATTGCAGGCAGTTGCTGTACATTGCCAGTGATAGCACGCTTGGCTCTGCTGACATAAAGCCCTTTGTCATATAGTCAAAGGTGAGATGACTGAGAACCTATATGGGTACTTTCCGATCAGCTTTAAATAATTTATTTAAATAATAATAATAATAATAATAACTGAGAATAGTTCGCAGCTATTCTCATGTACCTCAATCTAAAGCACAGGTTCCTCAAACTTTCACATTTCAAAAATGTTCCAGCTGATATATTCTGAAAGGACTGTTTTTCAAAGGTTCGTCTGATACAGATTTGAAACATTAGACTACAGGAAGAACAAAATAATCTTTGAATTATGCGCCTGCTGCACATTTCTGGGAGGTGAATGAACTAACAGATAAGGTTACAGTTTGTTGCCATGGGAAAATGATCAGATATCCTGGGGTAGGCAAAGATCATTAGGAGCAATGTTACTGCTTCCTACCCAGCATGCGATCTGATTCTTCGCCATCAAGGCATGCATTCAGAATAGAACACATTTTAGACTACTTATCAGAAACCTGCAGGGGTGCTACGGGATTTTTTTTTTTTTACTGTTCCTAGTAGAAGCTGTGATTTGTGGAATATGCAAATGAGCTTCACTATCAAAAGCAGTGCATAAAATTGCCAGGAAGAATTCAAATTAAAATTTTGCGAAAGAAATGCTAAAATAAATCACCCCGAGAAACTCATTGCACACTATTGCATTTCTTACGCGAGTCAAAAATCAACAAACACAGTACGAAACACCCAAACTCCGTTGCTTTAAACCACAAGGTATGGCATTAATCCCACTTCTACTCCTGTCAACAGAAAGCAATATGATTTAGAAAACCGCCTGGCACAGAAACCCTATCTGTCAATGTAGTGCAATTACTGCTGAAACGGTTTCCAAAAGAACACACTTCTCACAATTCAAGAGCAATGCGGCGGCAAAATGATGAAATGTGGGGTCCTTTTTCTGTACATCGCTCTAACAAAGCAGAAGAAATTTGAGAGATGCAGAGCATACTTCACATGTATCACATTTCCAGAAGATTTGTCAATTACAGAGTCTATTAAAGAGACTCCAGGATTATAGATGAAAGGATGTATTAACAAGCATTTGAGCCAATGGTTTTTTTTTTGGCAATGATTCCTTCCTTCAGAGCCCTCAGGCAAGGAGAGATGCAGAGCTGCCTGTGGAGACGACGGAAGCAAAATCATCCTTCATTCGAAAGGAATGTTCAGGTCAGACGAAGGCGGGCAAGAACAAAAGCCAGCCAAGGGTACAGTGAGAAACTGATAGTGACGAGGTGGCAGGTGACGCGCGATCCCTCAAAACAGGAGACAGTAAAGGACCTTTTCACAGCGTGCCAATGCAGATGATTGGTTGTCTGAATGGAGCCACTTAGCTTTTCAGTATCCTCGTGATCAAACCATTTCTTCACGGCTCAATCATAGACTCCTGAATTGAAGTTTTTCAGATGTACAAATTAGTATATTTGATTCAATACAACTTTTTGCCGATGACTCAGTCCCTAAGGGCCGCGAAGAGCAGGAGGCGATGCTAATTTGCCAGCAGAGCGCACGCTGGGAAAGCTACCCCTGAAGAAAGATTTTCTCGAAAATAGAGGACTAGAGAATGATCGAGCAGCCATTGCCCAGAAATTGAAACAAAATAGGCAAGCATCTGAAGAAATAATGAAATAATTAAAAGATTCTCGTCCTTGGTTGTGTTGGTGACATTTGCTTTAGTGAGCGGTAATTGCAGCGGAGTTGTGCACTGCAAATCTGATTTAGACTTTTGAATGTCAACCATGTATCCCAATACTGTGACAAAAAACTAAATTTTTTTCCAACTTTGTAGATTAATGCTTTCCAACAAGTTATTAGCGGCGGCCCACAACATTCCTCGATAGACGTAATGAAAAATAATAATGAATGAATAAATGAATGTACCATCCGCAATGTACAGACAGTGCAGCACACCCTGAATAATTTAACAGAGCAAAATTTGCACAACACGTGCTGTAAACACTTTACTCAGCCAATGGGAAAGCTGGGATTGATGGTCAGCTGTAAAAGGCTCCATGCCATATTGCTGGCTGGACAAGACCTCTCATTATTAAGCTGATGAGCTACTGTTTTTTTTTTTTTCTATAAAAGGGACAAGGGCAGGGAACCCAGCTACAGGGGTAAGTTCTTTGAAAGGCGTTTAAAATATCTCTGCGTTCTCAGACAGGGCAGGACACTACGAAGCAAGGTGAAGCCAAAAATTGGGTAGGATCTCCAGGGAGAAAATTGGCTTCAAAGCACCTTCACTAGACAGACTGGCAAGGCTATCTAGCTGTTAGCCTAGCCTCACTGTGGCATCATCACTGTGGCTAGCAAAGGGGTCTTCTATCCAGCTATACTGCACATCCAGAACAGGTAAGTATTCAAGCTCTTGGGACCTGATTGGGCAGATTTTCAGGAGTCATAGGTTTCCTGTTCAGTTTGCCAAGAGCACATTTTGACTTTTCTAGTGATCGATTCAGCTGTCCAAAGCACTTTGACAGTTACTCCCTTTTCCTAGAACACATACTGACTGCACGTAGTTGGCTAAAAATGTCAGCCAACACTGCTAAACAGGTCAGCGACTAAAGCAATATGCAAGGTCAAAAAAAAAAAAAAAAACCTTTCACCTTTCCCTGACTCCCCACTTCCTACTCCTCACCTATCTGTAGTGTTCCAGTACCCATGGTTTTAGATTAAACTCTCAAATAAAATACTTTACATCTTTAAGTAACTGAAATACATTCATTGTTTGCCCACAAATAGACGCTGAAGTAGTCAGCGCGAAGAGAATGGACAGTGTAATTTTCTTCATTTTCAGCAACCAGCATCCCTTTAACATAACATCACATTCTGCTTTGCACTTTGAATGAAGAGGAAGATCATCCCTTTACACCTATTATATGTCCCGACCTGTACTCAGTCATTTTCATTTATTGACACATTTTCCAATTATAAGAATATTCCAGTGGAAATAAGACATGGCTTCGTTGTTACTGCAATATAAGGGCGATAAATAGGGTAGGAATTCATGTTTTACATGCAGAGGCAACTTCTCGGATGGCCAAAAAGCTGGGGAATATTTCAACACCTTTCCTACCATGGAAGTATACATACATCCTTGCTGCAGGCATGCAGTGACCAAGGATAGATATTTACATCCTCAAAACAACTGTCTGACCTAGAGTCTGGGTCTGTGCAAACACGACCAGGTTACTTATGCTGACAACAAGCATTCGCTCATTTCCCAGAAAACCCTACTTCTTCGTGTTCTGAATGTCAAAATAGGCTGTCCCCTTCATGTAGGCACATCGCAGGAAGATAATAATGAAAATTGTGCAGATGTAGACTAGAATACAATGAAAATACTGAAGAAAGTGATTTGTATGCGTGAAGTGGTTAAGTGGAGAGACTAGAAGAAAATTCGACCACAAGCAATCAACTGTGGTTTGTTGAAGTCCTCATCTTCATCCTTTACAACAGTAATTTCTTGATCCAAACTTTCCTCATGCTTCAGTGCCATAATTTTTCCTCATGAGGCATTCAGAGAGTCATGACCACCAATCGGAACAGTAGTACACGAAAACAGATATAAATGGTCACCGTGCAATGACTCACCAAAGCCTGTGGTATGTAGCACCAAGCTTTCATTGGTAAGGGGAAAAAAACTTTCTGTAATGTGCAGCATGAGCGCGATCTAGATACAGAGATGAGTGCCAACGAGCAACTGGGTTATCACAAAAGAGTCTTTCTCTTTATGGAACCGGCTCTCCTTAACGGATTTATTTGATGTGATAGTGTAATGTACCTTAAACTACACAACAGTTGATGCAGAGAGAAGTGCTGTTAAGAGGATGAGAAACGGAGGAGAGCGCCCCGGTGGCATCACGCTCGTCCATTACTGTTCCGGACTGACAAACCGGTGTTGAAGCAAATGATATTGACTCTGCAATCAAAGAAATTCATAAGGGAAAAAACAAAGCGAACGATGAACAAAATCTTAGGCTTCCAGTTGTTAAATTGCCAAATAATCAATAATTTGTTTCCTGAAGTAGGCTATAACACAAAATAACATTATCCAGCTGAACAAGGAAACGAACATCACATAAATGTCATTCAAGTCACTATAAAACTAGACGAATCAACTTTGATGCTCCCATCCTCACACATATCGTCTGAAAGAAAGTATTACAAACCTGACCTGCTACCAACAAACTGGCTTTTAATTAAACGGACGTGATTCACACTCTTCCTAATTCTGCATAAGTGCAGATAATTGTAAATTTCTTAAACTGCTTTCACACCGGACGCGAAACGAATTTTTCGCACGACAGATTCCATTCACAGTCAATGCAGAGACGCGAATACACGTGTCTCCGCGTCTTTGCATTGACTTTGAATGTAATCTGTCGAGCGAAAAATTCGTTTCGCGTCCAATGTGAAAGCGGCTTTAATCCCGAAAATGAGCAGCGGAGTTGTTGAGTAATAGTGCAATTCTTGTTTTGCGGCCAGTTATATGACAAAAAAAGTGACTGCTGTTCAGAGGTAGGCCCACGCATATTTCTAGTCTCCAACAATGTTCGCGCACATATTCAACACTCGTTTCTTCATTGAACTAAGAAATAACCGCACTACAACACGTACACTCACAAGCAACAGCCCAAAGGTAAATGTTAAAAAAATGTAAACATGAGCATTGATGCTACTCACAGGTGCTGGCGGGTCTCCGCCGTGCTGTGTCCGGGTGTCTCCTCGTATTTGTAGCCGCTGATCCCCATTCATTTCCTCACATTGCATCTCCTTTTCGTTCTCATTGATTCTTCCCTCGCTGTTTGCCAGTCTCACTCTTTTTGTTTCGGGCAGAGAATCTTCAATATCCTCCCTTCTCATCTTAACAATATCCCTCGCTTTCCTTTGGGTGGCTTCCTCTGCGTTGCTGCAATAATATTCCATCGTAATATTTGCGCCTTTTTAACTCCCGGGAGTGTAGTTGTTTAGTTTCACGCTGCAGCAGTGGTACTATTAATCAAAGGAGCTGCACATACAGTATGTTACAATATTGCACATGTGTACGTCGGCTGCCGAAATTGATGAAATCCCTCCCAGTTCTCCATCTGCGTCAGCGACATTGTACGCTGCCCCACATTTAAATTTTAAAACCGTTAAAATATTCTTTCACTTCGGTGAAAAAGTATTTACCAACGAGAGGCAGTGCGAGTGGCTGTAACTACCTTGAAACAGGTGCCAGATGCAATCGGACCACCCAGGTCTTCATTCGGCTAAACTTTCTGCTGCAACCAGGTTAATCTCGACAAGATACAGGCTGATTGTATTTTGGCAATTCTTCGAGGC
The DNA here is from genome assembly GCA_029721435.1 of Gymnothorax reevesii. NCBI lineage: Eukaryota > Metazoa > Chordata > Actinopteri > Anguilliformes > Muraenidae > Gymnothorax > Gymnothorax reevesii. The sequence continues at coordinate 10,882,663 of CM056592.1, forward strand.
ACTGAGGGGAAGAATGGCACTTTATCAGATGAAATACAGCCGGCTTGAGAACGTTATATTTCTGCTCCTCGAAGCACTTGGCTGCACTAAATAGGCTACATAAAATATGCTCGTCCGAACATGAAAATGGGAAAGATGCGTTGCTAAGCGAATCTGATTGTGGTGATAGTAACTGTTGGAGAAGATGGTTGGATGTTCCAGCATTTCAGAATTAAGTGGCCGCCTGCAGTTTTTGTAATATCCTACAGCTAGATGCTGTGTCCTGTTAGTCGTGTAGGTTTTCAGGTCAAACCTGATTTAGCACACCTGCGTGTGCTTTTTACAGTCTTAGTCCGGGGGCGATTTAAAGTTGAGTTCTTTGCCCAGAAAGCAAAGTGCTATATTTGATGCAAATCGCGGTCATGCTGGTCTTTCAACGGGGTTGCTGTCCAGCAGGAGAGACTGGGAGACTTGGACCTATCAAAAGCAAGATATTTGCAGCCAAAGTGGAGAACTTTTCTCAGACAGCAAGATATCAGCATTGATGGCTAAGATTCATATTCAAACAGGACTGTATCTTCAAGAACACAAGAAATCTTCATGAGATTAATTTTAAAACAAGAATGCATTCAGCAATGGTCTGGCTATTCTATGAAAGTATCAATAAACACATTAATACCTGCATTGCTACAGATTGTGTTTCTTGAGAACATTTAATGTTTGTAGTAAATGGTACCCCTTTGTCAAAAATGTAATGGTTCGTAACTTGAAATCTGAAGTTCTACATTACTAAGGCAGTTTAAAGGTGCCTTTTGGATTTTGGGCACTTGGACGCTCACATTCGCCTTGCTAATTCCTTATTCGCGTCTTAATATTTGAATATGTGGCACACATTTATTTACTGTATACCTGTACTTTAAGTGCCTTGTCCCCCATGGTATCAGTTTGAGTACGATTGAAAAGACGAGATAAGACATTTGTACACTATCGCCTATGTGTACTCTCATATTGAACACTGTTGTTTCAGAAGTCACCAACACTTGAATCACTTCAAATTTCTTGGTAACAATAACAACGTGGGATCTTTATTGGTTGTGATTATTTCCTATCTAAACTCCATCACCTAACATTTGTGGTCTTGGGAAGAGGATGCAGGATTTTTTATCATATATTGACATATCTGATGGGAGAGGCCTGAGGGAACGACAATCTCTGTTGATCTGATAATATGAGCTGGGATCAGGATATGTGCAAGTAAACAATTATTTTAGAAATGAAGTACTGCTAGCAAAGCAAAGTATGAGTAATAAAAAAGTTTCACCTTAAGTCTAAATATTTACAAAAACTCTAAATCCGGGCCATATTTAAATGTTATTTATTAAGGAGTATTTAACATTTGATGTGTCCATACCACTATTCCATCTGCTCCAGCTCTGTGGCTGAAGCTAAGCAGGTGTGGGCTTGGTCAGTACTTAGATGGGAGACCACCTGGGAAAACCAAGTTGCTGCTGGAAGAGGTGTTGGTGGCCAGTAGGTTTCGATCTTCCCTCTGGTGGAATTATCCCCAATGCCCCAGCACAGTGACGGGGGCACTGTACCGAAGGAGACGCCGTCTTTCAGATGAGACGTTAAACCGAGGTTCTGACTCACTGTGGTCATTAAAGATCCTATGACACTCTTCGATAAGAGTAGGGGGCTCCGCGGTGTCATGGTTTAAAGTCCCAACCTGGCTCTTTCGACCTGCCACCTGATCATCCCCTGATCTAAATGGCTGTGCAAATTGCCCTCTCTGTCCCCAACTCAACCCCCAGGGCTCCCTTGAAAAAAATTTCAATCTCAACAGGACTTCCCTGTTTAAATTTTTTTTTTAAAGTTGTTGGAAACTAAATGAACTGCTTGAGAAAATGTGTGAATCTGTTTTGCCCGAAAGTAATCTTAGTCAGTACTAGGTTTGCTGGTACTTCCAAATTTTGTATGGTGGATCCTGAAAAAGCACGGTGGCACAGTGGTTAGCACTGCTGCCTCACAGCAAGAAGGTTGTGGGTTTGAATCTGGCCTGGGGCCTCTCTATGTGGATTGCATGTTCTCCCCATGTTCGTGTGGGTTTCCTCCGGGTACTCCAGTTTCCCCCCACCCACAAAACATGCAATATAGGAACACTCCAACCAGTACTGCTGACCAAGGAACTGGAGTTGGTCCCTGGGTGCTGCTCTGTGGCTGCCCACTGCTTCTAACTATAGGCTGGGTCAAATGCAGAGGACAAATTACCCCACGGGGTTCAATAAAGTATATCTTATACCTACAATTTTGTGCAGTGGGAACATATGGGTTTTCATCCTTCTTGATGCAACAGATACTGAGAGGAAGGCATGTCTTTCATGTCTTTTGAAACACTGGTTTAATTATTATGTCCTCAGCAAAAGCAAAGGACATACTGTCTTACCCTCAGTCCGCAATTCCGCAGTTCAGTAATTCCATGACTCCTTCTTACATTACATTTTCTGGTCATATCTCAACTTTTAGAAATTTTTAAAAGAAACTTGGGAACTGGCACTTTTCGCTATTTCGGCAATTGTGGGATTTTTATTTTTATTGGTTTCCATGGAGACGCATTTTATCTGGGGGTGGGGGGCATCACAGTGCATCACATGCGCATCACTCTAGTTCCTTGTAAATTGAGCGGCCAGAGCTTATTTTATTATAATATTCAAACAAACTCTGAAAATATATGAAAATCATTATGATGATGGTAATGAGCACGGAAATTTTGTATCAATTGACTTAATGTTTACCAGAAAAAAAACTGAGCCTCAACTCCATCAACCAGAATACCATTATCATATTTCTTCTTGTCCCTCTATTCCAAAATTGCCCTTCGCCCACTTAATGAGTTTAGTGAGAGATCATTATGGGTCTTGCCCTATCCCCCTTTTGAAAGAATTGTGAATAAGACTGAGATCTTGTCACTGTATTCAATTTGACCCTAAAATTAAACCCACTGAAATATAAATATGTGACATCAGCATTCCTGATTCACAGTGATACCAATCAGTATTCTCTACTCAACAATATAATTTCCATGCTCCACTTAAAAAAGGCCGACTTTTTTTTTTGCCATGGATAATGCTACCTGATGAATCATGAACTTGGGATATCAAATTTAATTAAACAGAATCAAAGCTTATGCTTTGAGAATAGTAAGATAGACTTAGCTCATGACTCCTGGCCCATTGACAACAATCTCTTTCAAAAAGCAGGGGAATAATTAAACTGGTTTAAAAGGTCTGAATAAAAGGCTGGGCAGAATAAGTATGCGGAGCCATTTTTGAATGGAAAGATTGTGGGGCATTGCAACGGCTCTGGAAACTTTGAAGGGCACAAGATTTCCATAAGTGACCGGACACTTGGAGTTCAGCCATCAAATCTCGCGGAGCAGCATTGCACGGTTCCCATTACTGCTAGTCAGTAGTTAATACTCACCAGTCATGGGTTTGTCAAGGTTCAAAAAATCACTTATAATGCAACCTCAGTGTCCAAAACGGAGTTTAGCCAAAAGTTGCATGAACAAATCGTCAGAACAGCATTTCCCAACTTGTGATTGCATGGAATTTAGGAATTTCACCACCAAAAGTCTTTAATATTGTGAAATGTTTCCGAGAATCTGCTGAAATGGTAGCAATGTCCATACGTCAGAGAAGGAGCTGAATATCATTATTGGATGGGCGTTACCTTTCAAAACTTTGGAGAGCCCAGTCTCCCAGTCTAATCCCAACCTGCCATATGGTGATGGTACCTGACCAAGTGTCGATATATGGTGAAAAAGGAGGCTTTTGGCATGCTTATTTGATGCCAGTTTAAAACGAACCCTACTGCCTAACCCCTCATCCTTAACCCAAACCCTAACCCAAAGTGTCAAATAAGGACGCCAAAAACTTACTTATTCGTAGTATACAGACACATGATCAGGTAGCATCACTTCATGACAAGTCGGGATGAGAATGTGTCACTATGAATGGCCCTGCATTAACCTCTTCAGGCCCAACGCTCTTTAGCGATAATGTGGGCGTAAAGGGATTGACATTAATTAATAAATTAAATAATTTACTACTATACAGTATAATGACCAAAACACATAGTAGTACCCCGTAGAATGCTTTCAAAGCATCCATTCTTTTTTGTTATTTAAATTCTTTATTTATTTTCAAAGCCTCCTCAGGTAACATGGAACATCAATCCTAAAAGAAAACATAGAGACAAATGAAAAAGAAAAAAGCAAAATGTACAAACAAACAAAAATACCATTAACACTGGCTGACAGATCACAGAACAAACCCCAATCCCCCGGCACTTAGCTCTCCGCAGAACAAATATTAAGGCACTTTACAGCATATGACTCTCAATGATCCACCCCCTTGATGAATGTCATGAAGCTGCCCTACATATCCAAGAAATGAGACACAGGGTCATTGAGTTCGGCCAGCATGAACTCATATGATGCTGTATTCGTCATAAGGTCAATCCAAACTTTGTAACAAGGTACGCTTGTATTCTTCCAATTTCTTAGGATAATCCTGGCCGCCTGAAGGACGCCTGCCAGGACTAACCCAAATTGTGCTTTTGTAAGTCCAACTGAGGCATCCATTCTTGATAGCCAAGTCTTTGTTCCAGTGAAAATATCAAGTCAGCTTACATCACACCATTTCAACCGCGGTATTCACTCACCTTCATTTATTTGCAGGTCGCTGTCTCTCCCTAATACATACCCTTGTAAGCGTTCCAGGAACATGATAATCCACAGAATTTGGTTTCAAAAAATCGCTGAGCAAATGGGTTTCAAGAAAAAGAGTGTGAATTTTAAAAATTTATTTTCCATTTATTTTTATATGATTTTCACAAAGTAATCAGCGTACGCGGGGCAAATCGCAATGAAGATTACGCATCAACATTCAGCGTTGAAAAAACCCACGGTACATAATCCTAGAGCTTCATTGGTTCACATTTTGTTACTTAAAAGGTCGCTAAACATAACTGGTGATTTTCCTGAAAAGCTTTTGCTTATTTTCTGTGCTTACTTGACTGGTAGGGACTCTCGCCAATTTCATTATATCCATGGTAGCGCAAGGGTCTTTGATTTGCGCTGTGGCATGGTAACATCTATAAGCCAATCCTTTTAATCACTAGTCATAAAAGTGGTATGTTGCACTGAGAGTAATTGGTGTTCCGTATGGGTTTGTTTTCTTCAGGTCTTGGTCTTCTCCTTTGCTAGATTGTTTCACAGGCTCTGGTTTTAAGATCTACTTTCCAGTGATTTATTATCAGTGCTTTCCTTCCTTATGCTAGGTTACCACTATCACGATTCGCGGCACGATTGAAATCGCGGTCTTAATCGTGGAGTAATCGCGGTGATCCTATCAGATCTTATTGGATCTTGAGGTCAGTCGTGGCAATCGTTATTGATCATAGAAAAGTTTTGGACGGTTCAAAAATTTCCGACAATCAACACGACTAATTGTCAATCGTGATCATCGCATCACCTCGTATCCAAACTTGAAATTTCAGAGAAGTTCCACAATCAGCTACAAATGGCCAATCATAGCGTTCGTAACGAAGTTCACGACAGTGGGAACTAAGCGTTACTCCAGTGCCTTCTTCTGCCCTGTGTTTTATTGGCTTTTTCCCTCGTCAACTGTATTCTGTTGTGTTTTTGCTCTGTTTGTTTCCTAGCTCTGGTCCGGTCTGCCAGTTGGGATCCACCCCTCCAGTCCGTGTTCCGTGCCATGTTTTGCACCTCTCATTGCTTTGGTTTGGCTGGTGTTTCCACTTCCTTCACAGCTGTTCTGAATTCGGGGCTGTTCTAAGCTTTATTGCCTCTTGATTGTTTTTACTCATTACCATCATTTCCTAACTCACACGGGAGGTGTTTCTTTAGACAGACACACACTAATCCTTACTAATTTAGATAGGGTATCGATTGGCATGATTTCCCACATTTGCTATTTTCTAGATCTCGTTTGCTTTTCTGTTAACAGTCTCACCCGTCCTCCTCTGCTGCATGTTACATTGGTTCTTAAGCTGAACACACCCATTCGCTTAATGGGCTCCTCAAGTCTTACTGCTTGTCCCATGTCTCATGCTTCTGTGCCCCGCCCCTCTCGTTTTACCCAGTTGTTCCTTATTTCCCTGATCCCGCCCCGAGCCCATATATTCTGAGGTGGAGCACCAATCTGACAGACGGATCCTTGTTATGCCACAGTCCTGTTTCGCCCTTGTGGTGGTCAGTGCTAATCAAGTTCTTGATCTTTGCCACAGTCTCTGTGTCTAGTCCTTGTCATTTTATCATTAGCTTTGTTATTCCCTCCTATTTAATCAGCTCTTTGAATGTAGTTTTTTGTTGGCCTTTGTGGCCCCTTACATTCCCCGATTTAGTAACTTCTGTTCAAAGTTTCAGGTCCTTGAGTGACGCTTTTTGTTGGCACTTGTGCCGTGTTTATTTTCTGTGTTGTTTGATAAAACCCTTTTATTTTGGATTAACGTCTCGCGTCTGGTGTTTCCCATTGCCGCGCCTAACAGTTTTCCCTGTTTGGGTCATTTCTGCACATAAAGGGCAAGCACACAAGCCAAAGCTCAACAACAGCACTGCGTCAAGAACTATCATAGGCTCAGGATTATTTAGGCATTCTCTTAAGTACCACAATATCTAGTCACTTCCAAAAATGCCAGTTAAAACCTTACTGTGCAAAAAGGAAGCTTATATTAACAGTGTCCGGAAGCGCTGGTGACTTCTCTGGGCTCAGAGTTTTGGCTTGCATTGGAGATGTATAGGAGGTCATACATTAACTTTCATTTGGTGCCCTTGAACTTGACCTTCTGTGACCTTGGAAGGTCAGCCTTCTCAGAGTGAAATTTCAATGACTTCTATCACCAAAACTATTACAGATAGAGCTTAGGTTTCGATTGTGGCCTTATTGGCAGTCATGTATGAAGTTTCATTGGGAAACCTTGAACTTGACCTTCAGTGACCTTGAACGACCAAACTATCCAGTGAAATTTCAATGACTTACAGTATATCAGCCTAATCATTGCAGATTGAGTGTAGGTTTGTATTGGAGAAGTATAGGAAGTCATGTATGAACTTTCATTTGGTGACCTTCATTGACTTTCGAAGGTCTAATTTGAATTATAGAAAATTCAATGACTTCTTTCACTGAAAAGGTCACAGATGGAGCCTAGGTTAGTGTTACTGACATAGGGAGGCACATATAAACTTTCATTTGGTGACATTCAGCTTGACTGTTGATGACATTTGAAGGTCAAACTTGACATAATACAATTACAATGACTTGTCAAAACGGTCACAGATGGAGTCTAGGTTTGTATTACAGACATATAGGAAGTCATGTATGAACTTTCATTTGGTGACCTTTGTATTGATCATCAAAGGTCAAATGTGATTTAGTGAAAATTCAATGACTTATCACTAAAACAGTCACAGATGGAGCCTAAGTTTGTGTTACTGACATCTAGGAAGCCGCATGTGAACTTTCACTTGGAGACATTCGACTTGACTGTGAGTGACCTTTGAGGGTCAAACTCCACAGTGAAATTACAATGACTCATATCAGCAAAATGGTCACAGATTGTGCCAAGTTTTGTAAAGGGACATTTAGAAAGTCATATATGAAGTCCATTTGCTGACCGCAACTTGACATTCTGTGACCTTTAAAGTTCACAATTGACATATTGAATACTTATTGACATATTTTCATGACTTGTATCACCAAAACTGCTTCAGAGCTTAGGATTGTAAGACAGTATGTCTTATAAATCTATGAACTATTATTTAGTGACCATGACATTGATTTTCATTGATTCAAATGTCACACTTTACATGACATTTTCATAACTTGTACCAGCGCAGTAAGACTGCTTGCCGGAAAGCTACAGGACCCTTGGTGCTATTATTTTTTTTTGTGTGTTTATTATATGGGCTATGTGTAGGGTAACCACATCCATTGTAGTGAAAACTACAACATATTTTCCTGAACAGAGGCAAGTGTGGAGGACAAAAGTCAATCTTTTTCCCAACTCTCTCTGCTGGTTGTAATGATATAGCCGATCGGCGCAAGTTGAGAACAAGGAAACTCAAAAACCGAAACGAACATAAAATTATTTATCGGGGCCTTCGGGAGATCAAAGGAGACATTCCAAATAGCCTGCTTTCATAGTATATCCACATTAACAAGCCCAAATAGCCTGATTTGACACAATGACGCTAGATGAAAAAGCAATCTTAGCGTCAGTGTTGGTAGCCAACCATTTTGTCCATTCGATCTTGCTTGGTGGAAGAACGAATAGTTCAGAATAGTGCATTATCACCAATAAATTAAATTTTTTTTCTTGTGTGTTTATTTAATGGGCTATATGTAGGGTAACCTTTTTATAAAAGCAATAAGTCCCTTGAAGCAGTGGGTTACAGTGATTTTATAAGGGCGGAGGGGCACTAAAGCACTCGTGCCTTAGAACGCCCCTCTGCCATTATAAAATCCCTGTAACCCACTGCTTCAAGGGACTTATTCCTTTAGTATCATATTTAAAGTTTGCCATTACTCAGGGTAATCTACGAAATCTTTATTCCTGCCCACTTTTTAAAATCATTTGTTTATTTTTAAATAGGGCCCCACTTTATGTCTTGAAACGAATCCCCAGATGCTTAAGGCCGCCACTGTTCGCGGCCGCCAGAACTTACTGTGCCCTTGGCTGGTTATGTAGTAACATACTTGAGTCTGCTTCACACCAGCATAAATATACAGTATCTGCAGTGACATCTAGAGGATGCAAAGTGAAGTACTAATGTTTCATTTTTACCTGTTTACTTCGTAATACAAAATTAAAACGGCTTTTTTCCCCACAAACGAAAAATCTTCCCAATCAAATACGATTCTTTTTACGAAGTTGTCTAACGGCACTAGAAGCCCCTGAGTAGACCACATGTTTCTGCTGTCTGAATCAGCAGGGAACATGTACATTTTGTGGCCTTTCTTTCACCTATTGTTAAACCCATAAGCACAGCCACTCACATTTGTGAACTTTGAAGGAGTAACTTCAGAATTATTGACTTAAGTTCATATTAACTTTGAAACAGCACCTGATAATCGCTTATTGAAGTTATTTTCAGGTAACTAATATGCCATTTGGGGTTCACAGGGTCTCTTTTAGCTCAGAAATAGTACTTTTTATCTATACTTAACATTTCATGAAAGTTGCTAACTTCATGAGAACTATTTATAAACATGGTTTTTAATGTGATAACATGTTTCAGAGGGGCTGAACAAAAAAAAGTAAACAACTTTTGTTTATTTGTCAAATACAGATTCCTTTGTCTATGAATAGGAAAAAATAAATGTGTTCATGTGAAGTCCATTTCAGGCAAAATAAAAAGCCCGTACTTGACACAATAATAGTGAAACTGGTCATTTCCATATTTATGCACATTTATTTTAAATGCACAGTCTCAGTATTTTGCAGAGGGATGGGTAACTTGCATACACCTTCAAAGTAAATTATTTTCTGTTTATACTCCTCTAAACAGTAAACACGACCATTTAAAAATGTGATCATTTAAATATGTGCGTATATGTATGCAGAAAAATTAACTTAAAAACGACTCAGCTATTAAAGAAAACGCCTCACAGCATCAGTAGGGCTCTGTTTCCTATCGACAGTTATTGTCAATCTTTTTACAGACCTACAACATACACATCCAGCTACCCCCCTCTCATATACTCAATTTTATATGAGAGGCCTTATCTTCAAGGAAAAGCACTGTTAGGAATACTTTCTATTTTCAACTTTTACCCTTTCTATTCATGCTCACCCTACTCCCTGTGCACGGCTATAAAATGGACCAGTGGAGAATTATGTGCTGCATTTGGTTGTGCTGACTGCTACAGTGGTCCTTGCACAAAATGAACCCCAGCACTCATGCATGTCCCTGAGCGCACACACACACACACACACACGCACACACACACACGCACGCAGGCATGCACGCACGCACGCACGCACGCACACACACACACACACACACACGCCCGCACGCCGCACACACACACACACACACTCGCACGCACGCACACACAGACTAGAAGGGTGAGGCAAAGCAAGTTTAAAAAAAAAAAAAAAAAGAAGTCAAGAAACAAGATCAAAATCCATTTTTTATCCAAACAATTGAATCAGCATTACTGGATGTAGTTAAACATCACACTTTATCTCATCACTGATAAAAAAAGAATGACTGAGGGGAAAATTTTGACAGCCAGCGTTAGCTGATAAAGTCACTGGAACATTGTAAAGAGTAAAACACAAAAGCCATCCAATTTACTTCTAAAATAATGTTATTTCAAGTCACAAAAAAAAAAATAAAAAAAAGTTTTTTGTATGCGTATTTGAATATTGATGCATTTTAAGATGTGACTATGCATTCAATATATGATGTGACAAAATTACAACGGGACCAAAATTACATAAACGTAATTCAAATACAAATATCATGCATTTTATACTTGGCCTTCAGTACTTACAATTACTGTCAAATTTTTCCTGTAAACGGTTAAGCTCGAAAAGTCAGTTTCACCGAGGTCTCTGCTAAACATGAATTGAACGTTTTGGGACGTCTCATAATTTTCACTAAGTAAATCATTCGCACAAGCCCAAAAATTGAAAATCATTTCTTTGTTTACACAAACTTGATCATACGTGTGGTTCTGCATCATATGATACCAACCTTTGGAGAGTTTACAGAACTAAATATATATTAAATCACTCCTCTGGCCAGTAAATGACAGGCTCAATCTTATTTATTCATTGATTAATTATGGCATGTACTACCATATCAGTGATTAGAAGTTTACAGCTGTAGGTTCAACAAACTGCAGATAACGGTGTATTTATTACGTCTATGAGGTATGGCAGAAAGAACTGGCTTAAAGTACCTTTAACAGGACTAGAAAATAAACATTTCATATTATACCCTGTTTATCATTCTACAGAGCCAGGTTAGAACAGCCTTTGTCCCTGATAGATTGTCTGACTAGTCTGCGCGTGTGAGAAGGTTTATGCTGAACATATGATATAGGCTTTAGCCCTGTTGACAGTGAGATATGATTTTTAAAAAAGTCGGTGACAGTTAGTGGGCTTGAGCAGTATGAGGGAAGAGGAGACAAGGAGTTTTTCCTCTCAGTGTTACAGCAGAATAAGGCGGCAAGAGAGCTGGCATGAAATCCAAATCACCTGAATAGTTGAAGATGATTATGAGACATTTTATGAACCAGAACCGGAATGCAATGAGGGGCCAACAGCTGAGTCTAGTCCCAGTTGGGTTTACTCAACTCCAAACTGAGCTGTAGAAGGCAAGCAATTAAGCAGCATTAGCTAAGGCCTGCAGTGCATCGCACAATTTTTCATTTTCAAGTCTTGCACACGACATGCCTGGGTGAACTGAGGTATGATTTCTTTTTAAAAAAGTTGACTGGTGATTCCAAACTTTTGGACTAAATGTAAACGCATTCAGCTCAATTTGCATCTTCATTTCTGTTGAATAGCCATCTTATCATTTCATTAGCATTAGCGCTATGCAGCACTTCTCATTATGAATAGCACTGGTGGAAACTTCACATAGCCTTCAAGTTACTTGTCGATATTGCAAAGATACAACACTTGCTGGCAAATTTTTTAGTTCGCTGTTGCTTACATTCGCAAGCTAACTTGCCTGCTTATGCAAGAAATTATTTCACATAAGGTTATACAACCATTATTTTTCATGGTTCAGTTCTTTGCATTATCAAAAAACATTTCCTGTCAAACAAGGTGACAGTAGGGACGTACTCTAGCTACCGCGGGCTGGGCTAATAGCAAGAATGACACAATCACAACTGAATCACTTGTAAGTAAAGTGGCCTCGGCAAATATTGGCACCTTTAGCAAATATGAACAAAAGTGGTTTTGAATAAATTACTTCATTGTTTATCCACTTTAATTGAGATATTTAAAAAAAAAGCCTTTCATTGGAATACAATTATCAAATGAAAAAATGTAACATCATCATGAGCCAAGTATTTTTCTTCCATAAAAACATTTTTGTTGTAATTAATGAATCCTTCAATGAATTGTTTGTACAGCCTCCCATTGCCAAGATAAGAGCTAACAGGTCCTCTCCTGTAATATATGATGAGGTTGGATAGACATGGCAAGAGATCTGAGATCTTGTATTCATGCAAGAATTTCTCCAGACCTTCCAATTTCCCAGTCTGTATTTATGTCTCCTCTTGAGCTCATCTCACAGGTTATCTGTTGGATTTAGGTCAGAGGACTTGAAAGGCCACGGCAAAGCCTCGATTCTGTGGCTGGCGAACATTTGTCTGTTAATTTGAGGAACGCTACAACATTCTCTACAACACCCAGTAAGTATCTACTGGACTGCGTTAATATCACATTTGGGAACGTTAAAAATTACTGATCCATAATAATCTTCCATTCCTTTTAGTTTATGAATTTTCACAATTTGTGGAAATAGTCAAGTCTAATGCTCGACTGAAATTAATGCAATAATCTGAGAGAAAGTCCAAGGTAAAAGATTGTGGTCAAGGTCTCTGAAGGCGTGATTAGACTTTTAACGATGATTTAATGACCTGCATATTGAACTTATCAGTACAGCACATGCTGCTCTTGAGACAGCTCAATAGCAGTATCGCAATAACCTTTTATGACAAACAACTGACTTTCTTATGATGGTCAATAACGGACAGCCCAGATAGCATCTCACGCCTCAGCTTTTAATCGCACGAATTGGATGAAATACGTTCCACAGATAGGCAATCATACTTAACCACTTGCCGTTGATTTTGAATCCAAACTAGCATGTCTCCCTGTTCGACAAAGACATGTTCCTTCTAAACACGGCCCACGGACTGTATGCAGTGCGGAGCTGTTACCGTCTCACTGTACTCCAATGACATAATCCAGCAGTGAATAAAAGCAGTGGCGGCTCAGCAGTGCTTTGTGTTTGATCTTTGATGGCTGCGATGAATGATGGGAAATTGATCAGCAATAGAGCAGTTTTCTTCCTTTTCTTCCATGCTGTGTGTTCAGGATAAATTAAAAGGCTTATTACTTCCTTTCCCATCTACCGTTTCAGGCACATACACACAACTTTGTACATGAATGTGATTATTCTTGAACCTGGAGGTAGACTGGGAGATAACCGTTGTACAACTGTATATGAAAAGTGACGCTTCATGAGTAACTTCCAATGTGCAACCAGTACATAAGCCTTTTGACATAGGTTATATCATTGTTTATAATATGCACTCACATGTACAGTGACATGAACTTTGAGTAAAATCTACAGTGCCATGAAAAAGTATTTCTTCGATTTTTTGATATGCCTCCAGAATCGAAGATTCGGGGGCATATATTTTTTCACCTGTCCGTGTCTGTCTGTCTGTTTCTTTCTCTGGAGCGGAAAAAAAAAAACTTTAACCTGCAATACTTTAACCTGCCGCCGGGGGCATTAGTGTTCCACAAACACAAAATCCAGTTTTTAAATGATTGTCATTGATTGAAGGAAAAAAATGTACCCAATGCTAACTTGCCGTGTGTGAAAAAAAGCAATTGTCTTCTTAGTTTCTCAGTCCTGCCATTAATCCAGTGTGATTGGTAACTGAATATATGTTAGACCTATATATGCAGATCTAATACGGTGTTATAAATGGTGACACACGTATCCAGCTCAACAGTCAAGTGCAGCATATCTGACGTCGTGTGCGATCTTATCTTGATATGCCTTCATGACTATAAAAACACAAGTCACTTCAAGCTGAAGTCCTCTAGACCAAGACGAGCAAAAGGGAAACATCACGATGAGGCTCGTCGTAGCATTCACTTTCAGCGTCCTGCTAAGCTGCATCATTGATTGCAGGCCACTATTCAGAAAACAGCGCAAGCCCCACAACAAGCTGCTGGTCATCTCTTTTGATGGCTTCAGATGGGACTACGACCAGGACGTGGACACGCCAAACATGGACATGTTGGTAGAAAACGGTGTAAAAGCCAAGTACATCACACCACCAATGATTACCATGACCTCCCCGTCGCACTTCACCACCATCACTGGTAAGCTGGTTCAACTTGGATTGTGCAAGTTCCTTCACTGTATGCCTGAGCCGTGTTCCTCAGTGTCTCCGTGTAATTCGAGAGCAGGCTATTGGCTGATGCAGCTAATGCCATCTTCAAAGTATGTGTTGATATAGAATTACTGCTCGTTCTCTTTATAGCACCGTAAGGAGCCGTACTTAAATTTTTGCCTCAGCACTTTTAAGATTCAGATGTAATCGCTGAAAAATGCTAAATTAAAAAAGACAGAGTTGTTTGGTTGAGTTAGCATTTTAAATCTGCAGATTTCAGTTTACTTCGGATTGGCTTTTGTGGTATACACTGGTCAGTGATTATCACAAATGCTTGTTTATGCTCTCCCCCTGCCAGAATTCCAAGTTAAACAAAGTAATTTATCTAGAACACATCAAGAGCTTTATTTTATGGAGAATGTAGACGCCTGCAGACAATTCAGTGTTTGGATTTTAAATGCTTGCTCGACACTTGGCATGCAGCATTCCATATGAGCATGAGACTTAGGCAAAACCAGATTAAAACAAAACTAGCTCTGCAGCTTGAAACAAGCAATCACATTTTGATACATTGCAGAAATGTCTTATTTGAAATGACAAGAACACACAATGGTGAAATTATTTTGATCACATTAATTCAAAATTGCCATAAAAATGCTGATGTCATGGTCTTCCATGGTTAAAAAAAGTTAATCTTTGTTTTATTTTGCTAATCCAAAAGACTTATACGAACACAAAGTAATATAGCAGTGCAGTAATTTATGATAGTGAAAAGTAGTTGTTCCCAAATGGGCAACTTGGTACAGTCATATTGAACAGTCAAACAAATTTCCGTGCCTTTCTGTATTAAATTTTGAAAACCACCCTTCAGATCTATGGATAATCTATCGTTTAGTAAACTAGTAAAGTCTTATTATTTTAAAAATCCATTGAAAAAAAGACTATCTTGTCAGTGATGGTGCACTTGTAATATATTGACTTGATGTGAAAGTTTAAAATGTTCTAAAGGTAAAATGACGCCACCTAGTGAAAAACAACCTCTGTGAAATATGGATCCTCCTGGCCCCATCTGCTGAGGGAAGTTAGTTTACTTCACCACCGTAACCTCTAACTGAGCTATTTAATGAAGTACCCTGTGAGGTTAAACACTGGCCACGTTCTTTTAACAGAATTTAAACATGGGGGGAAATATATCAGGTTCAAGTTTGGCAGAAGGCCTTTTGAAGAAAATATTTGTGACTGGAGAGAGGGGTACCTTGCACTATGGTCGTGAACATTCTATTCAGGTGCAGACTCAAGGTACTTCATAAAATCAGAATAAGAATTGAACCTTTGTGCTCCATTCGCGCAGGCAGATGGCCAGAAGATCATGGTGTTGTGCACAATATGATGTTTAACTCCACGACGCTCTTGAAAGTGACACACAAGGCCACACAGAATCGCTCTGAATGGTGGGACAATGGGGTCATGCCACTGTGGATTACTGCACAGCAACAGGTGAACCACTTTAAATGCATTGAGATTAATAACACATGATCCACAACATTACAAAATATAAAAATGCCTGGACAATTTTTGCTTATTCAGGAGACATGGCACAGGAATCGGAAGAGATGGTCCCACCCGGCTAATTTCAATATTTCTTATATTTTTCTTTAAACAGGGCCTGAAAACAGCTTCATTTCACTATCCAGGAGGCGGAGCTAATTACAGTGGACAGTCTGTGACCCGGTCTTTGGTTGAGTCTTATTTTCACCCAGACTCCAATGAAACGGAATGGCGTCAGAATATCGACATAGTCATGGGCTGGTACACCAAGGAGGACTTCGACTTTGTCACACTGTACTACGGGGAACCTGACAAGGTCGGCCATGCTAAAGGACCAGACCATCCAGACAGAAAAGTAATGATCAAACAGATCGACAGGACGCTTGGGTACTTGGTGGAGGCGATCGATCGGCACGGCCTAAACGAAAGTCTCAATGTCATCATCACTTCTGACCATGGAATGACCACCATCAAGAAGAAACCGGAAGTGGAAGAGATAAAACTGTCGAACTACATTCCTTATAACAGGTTGGTGTATTTTGATCTGCTTGACTACGGTGGTTTTGGGATGATCAAGCCAAGAAAAGGCAAAGAACAGCAAGTCTATGACACCCTGGTGAACGCCCATCCCAACCTGACCGTCTACAAGAAAGAGGAGATTCCGGAGAGCTTCCACATAGCCAAAAACGACAGAATACAGCCACTTGTTCTAGTGGGAGATCTGGGATTCAACTTGAACTCAGTAGGTTTAAGATAATTTCCTCTGTACCTTTAGTGCAAATATGTTCATTTCCATTGCCATCAATGTACGTTGACAACCGTGCATAGTTTCCATTGTAGTGTGAAAAATTAGTTTATACAGCACCGCCCATAAATATTTGGACAGTGATGTTGTATGAAACAGGCTGCATAGCACAAATGATTCACGTGACGTTACTATCAGCAGATTGGAGCAAATGTCTCTCATCTCATTAACCCCTTTGCGCAGAATACAAATATTGCCATTTTTTTCCTGTTATGCATGAGCCTATTTAGGCTCTATAACTCGGTATTTGTGCCAGAGACTGTGGAAAATTATTCCAGTGAAGCAAGACATTTGGAAATTCAATTTCAGAATTATTTAGGAATTAAATGTTGGAATTTACAGATGCCGGCATCTATATCTGCGCAAAAGGATTAGTTTCATATCCAATGAGCTGTAATAGAGAAAAAATTGTCACTGTCCAAGAACTGAGAGGTTGTTTAGCCCAACATTTTAAGAACATTTTGCTCCCTGATCTTAGAGTTGTGTCACAATTACTGCGCTTGTTCAGAACGTACATCCTAAGGAAGGGAATCTGCTTGACAGCAAGCGATAATCTGATTCCATCCTTGCCATTTCATCTTCGTTTTGGATTGTATTTATACATCCTAGTAGCTCCGGCAGGAGCTTTCTGTGGAAATTTGAGGATTCAAAGCGCTATATTAAGCTTTAGCCATGGGATACGAAGAATGTAAGCTGGTTACCATCGCTAATAATCACAGACAAAGAAAAATACCTTCTAGATTTTGACTCGTAGCTGAGTGGATTTGCTTTTTTGTGAGTATGCACAGTAATTGTGACATGGCTTCTTCAACCTTCTTGTTAAATTTGCGTACAGTAAGCAAGTGCTTTGGCAAAAAATAATATGCTCTAAAATGAATGACGACGGGCGGTAGTGCTTTCACCTCACAGCAAAAAGCTTGCGGGTTTGAATTCAGCCTGGGGCCTTTCCGTGTGGTGTTAGCATGTTCTACCCCATGTTTGCATGGGTCTGCTCTGGGTACTCCAGTTCCTTCTTAAAGTCTGGAAACTGGAGTATCTTTCCAAAGACATGCATTTAAGGCTAACTGAGGAGCCTAAATTGCACATAAGCATGGGTGTGTGCACACTGGGAAGGACTGGCAAGCTGACCAGGGTGTCTCTCTGCCTTTTGCCCATATTTAGCAGGGATAGGACCCCCTAGTGGGGAGGAAGCAATTTAGATTAAGGACAGATGAATAACTGTCAATAGGAGACAGTTAACATGCCAATTTCCACCTCCGTGCTAAATATCCATTGTAATGCCTTCTGGAAAGAAGGGATGTGATTCGCCATAATCCGTGCAGTGACAGTCAGAACAGCTTCTTTAGATTCGAGACATATTGTTGGCATAGACATCGTGCACACAGCCTTTCCCCAAAATGATAGGCTCATCTGCAGGATATTGTGTAGAGAATTCTAATAAAAACTAATGCAAACTTTGATCTTTGCAGCAATTTATATTCTACGTTAACAAAGGAGACCATGGCTTTCACAATGGAGAGATGGACATGAAAACTATCTTCAGGGCTTTTGGCCCCGACTTTAAGAAAAATTACACGGCTGAGCCTTTTGACAGTATTAACATCTACCCACTGATGTGCAAACTTCTGGGGGTGACCCCTGCACCAAATAATGGCTCTCTGTCATACACAGCGGGGATGCTGGAGAAATCAATGGGCCCCCATTCAGGTAAGGATATTACAGAGGTGGAAAATCCAGGTTCAGAAAGTGAAAATTCTCCCCAGAACTTTATTCCAACCACCTGGATTTACCTCTGACAGGAGATGGAGCCAGTATGCGTGATCTCTGACCCCTGGCTTCTCCACCTCTGAGGATATATAAATGTTAACTCTTCAGAAGTGCGCAATACAAAATTTAATGCAGAGTGAGCGCCATAATTCACTGGACAGCAAAGTTTTCAATTGTTCTTTTGTATTCTAGCACTCCTGAGGCCGAGGTGCAGTCAGTTAATTTTGAAGACGTTTCCATCCACACTGGATAAACTGTTTAGAAATTACAACCCCTTTAGTACCTAATCTCTCTCTTTCCCCCCCTTTTCAGGCAACTTTTAAAATTTTGTTATACATCCTCTGCATTTAGTAGTATCCGGAAGTTGGTGATGTATAGACATCACCAGGCGTTTAGCATCTTGCCAGGTGATGCTCAGCCACGTCTGTAATACAATAATAATAATAATAATGATAATAATAATAATCAGTTCCGCCTTGTTTTAGGGACTTTTTTGCCTTCAGTCTCCTCTTCAGCATGTGATATTACACTCCGATCCAGCGATCAACTTGGCCAACAGAATCAACATAATGTTACAGTCTAATGAATTATGGTACTACTCACTGTAAATAGGCATACAAATATCAGTAAACCAAGATATAAAACTACTGTTTTCTATGGATATTCCAAAGTATGTGATGCCAGCTTTGACAAAATGGACCAACACCAGTAGCTTTCAGCAGTTGAAGCTCTACCTCATTAGCTTGCAGATCACAATGTGAGTGAGTGACAAGAATCATCAGATGACGACCTATCTCCCCAGCCCCTGCAGTCCGATCTTAGAAATCACAAAATATCAAAAGGCACCAGTCTAGGACTTGATATGTACAGCAATTTTCATAAAAAAAATTAACTGTATTCCAGTTCTGGTCCAAAAACGAAATTACCACAGATGGACAGATGGTTGGACAGACGACTGCACTGTCGACTATAACCCCCCACATTATACACCTGGGGGACAATAAAAGATCACAGGATCACAGCCTCCGGAACCGTAATTGGCAAATAATAACTTCTTCAGTTCCAGTGGATTTTCCTGCGGGAAAGGGCCACATCTAGGCATGAAGCTGTGTTTCCACCAAACGTGAAACGGATTATTCGCGGGGCCAGATTACATTCAAAGTTAATGTAAAAACACAAATATATGCGAGTTTGCGCCTTCTCGTGTGAATTTGCGTCTTTGTGTTGACTTTGCATATAATCCGGAATAGCAGCATTAGACATCTATAGATAAGAGCACTGATTGGCAGGTCATTCCAGAGGAGCTGTGACATCACTAATGAATCTCCTCCCCTCTTGCAGGTGCAAATGGACACGGACATCAAGCTTCTTTCAGCCTTGTGACAATGATGATCTTGTACCTCTGCCTTCAGATATAGGCATTTTCAGTAAGCAAAAATACTGCCTGAACACAGCAACATGCAGTTCACTTCATGCTGCCAGACATCAGGGAAATGAGAAAACTGAAGACATTTTTATATTTTTTTAAATGGTATTTCTTCAATAAGAGGCCCTCGGGATTCATTTACCGCAGTACATACCATAATGTACATTTATATAAGGCTGTAATGACAGCAGCGACATTACAGTGGTGTGAACAACCCGTGGTTGCATAGCCAATTCCAAAGCGAACAGCTATTTTCAACATTATTTATTCATCTCTTTGTTGCCATGTGAATGCTTAATGTATTTCAACCATAATAAACACCTCCTCTTCAGACATACCATTGCATTTTCTTTACTCTGCAGAGGTGTAAGTTATCACTGCACATTTGAGCTGAAATTAAACATAAGCTTGAAAAGGGCATATTCTCAAGCTTTGAGGGATTTTATATCCAAATTAGGAAAACAGAGTATGAATTTCAGCACAACAGAGGCAATAAGTAAAGACAGCTGGATGCCATTTTGTTCCATGGCCAGTTGTAAGCAATTACCTCACTTAATTTACAACTTAACAGACCACAGGTCTGGATTTGACTGCAAGTGTGGCAGTTACATTCGGAATCATTTGGCTAGCCATAAGGTCCAAAGAGCCATCACTGTCAGTGAAGCAAGCCATCGTGAGGCTATATCAAAACCGTATAAAAGGAAAAAGCAAAAAGATTAGGAATGGCAAACCAACTACTAGGCACACGCTTTGAAAGAACGCTGTGGTGAGCTCGGGGCTGGAAGACTGCAGATTAAAACCTGCAAGGGATGAGTGAATTATTCTCAATTCCAAAGTGACAAAAAACACCTTTACTGCAGCGGGCCAGAACCAGAACAACCTCCGAGAGGTAGGTGTGTCTGTGTCAAATATTAAGAGAAAACTTCACCGGATTCAATCGCCAGTTTATCAGAGGACAGAAACCACTGGTAAGACAGGAAGATCAGATTGGAGTTTTCCAAAAACAAAACTGCTCGTGATCTGAAGCATACAGCCATTTCTGTGAACCATGGTAGCGGTCTTATAGCGGCATAAGAATGTACATCATTAATTGGTTAAGTATGTTATTGCTCACATACAGTAAAATCGGCCTGCCAATATATCCTGCACTGGCCGACCTTAAGCTGTAATGGCGGAGTTCAGCACATGCACAAGTAACTATGGGCAACTGTGGCATTTAGCTCTTTTCAAAGAAGCGGACAACAGTCGCGGACTTAGGATTTAGTTCTTTAATGAGTCTTGAAGTCGCGCACTTCAGAAGTCATAGTCATAATATTGTCATGATAGCACAACATACTTAACCAATTAATAAAAATATTAAAAATTACTTATTTTCGCATTGCCTTGGTATTGGCCTTTGGGTTGCCGTGTTAAAAAAAAAAGCAGCAGAATTCTGAATTGTAATGAACTGTGCAATGCACTCAAATTCAGCTGTACAGTTTACGTCATGGCTTAAATCTTGACGTGAAATTCAAATTCATTTTTTCACTTTGGTGATAAAGAACTTGAGTTCAGATTAAGATGCCAAGCAAGCCTCCAGCAAGTCCACTTATTTTGAAAGTGTGGCCTCGTGTGCAATCTAATAGAACGGTGCCGTATTTTAATTTGAAAATGAGAGACTTTTCGCAGAAGTACGGTTCCTACATTCATCCAGGGAAGAAGCCCACACAGATGAGTTCACATTTTAAACATTCTTCCATCGTTTAATGCACTTCAGTGAAAGTGATTTCACTTTCCAAAATAATAAGTCTCCTTGAATCTCATGACTCTTTCACATAATGAAAACCTTCAGCTCCAGCAGCCATGCATCACCTGTATTTTGCTGCAGTAACAAAGTCAAGAACATTTAATTCAGTTCTCATTAATAGGCATTTTTTCACATCTTCGCGGGTGGGTAACAATCCACGAAAAGCCGTGCACTTCCCTTCATCACAATAGAGTCAGTTCCAATTTTTTATTTCAATGTCATCAGCATTTTAAACGCAATAAAAATAACAAACAAACAAAAAAAAATACAAAGAAACAAACAGCGCTTCTCTCTCGACTGGATTTCAAGCAGGGGGGCAGAATGCTTACCAGACTAAACACTTATCCCCAAAACTTACCTAAAATTATGTAACATAAGTAGCATCATTTACTGCAGTAATTTACATGACCATTCAAATCAACAGAATAAACCATCAACCAGTCATAGGCACATGCATGTCCAGGCCTACTCGTAGCATAGCAAAGGGTGAAGAAAAAAACTGAGGGGTTCCAGAGCTAAAATGGAGGCGCGCACATGTGACGGCTGAAGATTGGTAGCTTAGTAGCTTGTGCTCGATGTGCCGAAAACCGAGAGTGAAGTTGGAAAGTGAAGTGTGCTTGCGTGGGAATGTTAAGGAAGTGTTCGTTCGCGCAGCTCCGGAAGAGTAAGAGTCTCTGGGGCCGACTTCTTGCGGGGTCGGTCCTTGGGCACGCTGAGGAATTCTGGCGGATCCCCGTTGACCGGCGTGGACGGGGCACTGGTGGGGGCACTGCGGGTGGTCGACGCTTGCGGCACCTCGTGGATGGAGATGGTGGGCGTCAGCAGGCCGATCTTCTCGTTAGTCGCTTCTTGAGTGTCCCTCTCGTACTCCCTCACCTCATCCATGGTCATGTCTGTCCCCGGGGCGATCAAGGACACAATGACACGTCAATACTGCACCTTCGGCTGCTTCCCTGATCGTTTCTCCTTTTATTAACACTGATAACCCTCACTGGTCATCATAAGAAAGAAATATTTCAACTGGGGTCAGGCTCCAGGGAAATATTTCAAATGTCACAACAAAATAACACTTTGTTTTGCACATTGTGAAATGAAAATATTTGACTTGCAGCAAAAAGTTTAAGCACACCATTACTTTTATAGTAGTTACCTTTCAAATTAATCATGGACTTCAAAGCGGACAAATTGCTAAAATCATACAGAGAGACTATGAAATCTGTTTGGAAGCACATTGTGATTTGTGAGACAACAGTTTTAGGTGGTACCTGCAAGAGTAAATGTAAGGCACAGAGGTGAGAGAAAAGCACTATTAACTTTAGTCTTATTTTCGGTCCCATCTTCAATCCTATAGACAGGCACAAAAGAACCACATTCCACCAGTAGCTGGCAGCATGTACAAAATAATCACATTCAAACTGCCCACCGTAGTACACAGACCCACAAGTTCAATTCCTGTTAGACAATGATTACCAATCACCAATAACGATATCCACGATAGTGGATGTGATCAGTCAAAACTCAAAGATAAGATCAAAATATTTCAAATATGAAATGGAAAAACATAAAATAAGCGGAAAAAAAGGAAAACATACATTTGCAGGATCTTTGCCTATGTCTCTTGGCATCCAACCTTTTGGTTTGTGGCCACGTGCATCTGTTTCTCGAACTTACGCACGTCCTCCAGAGTCATAGCTGTGAAAAGGGGAATATTATACACTTGCACACCGCATCTCGTGCTTGGCCGACAAGGAAGTCGGCCCTTTTTTTACGAAGAAAAACCTGCACCGCATGGGAAACTACGCAGGTATGTCAATGCCAATCACTGCCAGTAGACGGCAGTAAAAAGCTTCAAATGAACAAGGAAAAGTCTTCCAAAGTGAAGACTGGGCCTCATTGCAAAAACTTCTGACCACGGTCATTTGAGGGTAAAAAATGCTCACATTTTCAGGCGACCATAATAAAATCAGTTTATGGACACTCAAATTCCAAATACATCTGCTTTTAAAACACTTTTTGCACCCACCAGGTGATTCAAGCTCAATGAAAAAGCTAATTTGTTTAAAAAAAAAAAAAAAAGAAGATATTTTAATAATCAAACAATTTTGGGATTTCTGAAGAGTCATCAGGGTATATGCTTTACTGGCATGAATGAGGAAAACTCTTCCACCAAACACTAGAAACACTTGACTTAAGGGGCAGTTTAAAACAGGCCATGCTAAGTCAGAACAACAAAGCCGCTGTGTTCATGGTCTGAGAATTGCCTCAAACTTGTTCTCAAATATGCCACAAGAAAAAAACTGTTCATTTGAGCTCAATTTCACCAGCTGTCCAGGTTTTATGGGGGCTTGAAAAAAGGGATGCATACAAAAATTGCTACATTTTTTCACGCATTTTTAAGATACTGTGAAATTAAAACAAATTGTTCAATAAGGCTAATTTTTTCAGGATTTGTTCATTATTTTGGACACTTTCTATACCAGTCATACAGCTAGATTTAGCCCCTTTGAAACCTTGCTAAAAGACCACTATTTGAAAGAATCTCCCAATCTCCTTCTAGGGAGCCATTTTTCCCATAGGTCCCAAGCATTTCAGCTTCTGACTTTGCTTGTGGCGATGGTTCACCTAGAGGGCTTTCAAATAACACAAAAATGTCAAACATGATACCAATCATCCTGCAGCTACGTAAAACCTTTTTTGTCAACTATTCGATCTGGCAGCACGTTTACCCAAAAACTCAACCTGGTCCGGAAGTGTATTATGAATTAAATAAATGGCTTAAATGAAAGATCTGGTTAACAACCAAGAAGGGTTGCTAAACCAAGCTGTATAGCGAAGGCTATGGAAAAAAAATCTGGAATTTTTAATGGTACAATCAAGTTTACTAGTGCAGATATAAGACCAACTGAATGAAGTCTATACATTATTAAGACCAATCACATTGAATTCTGAAACGTGGCCACGCAATGTATTTCAATACAGGTCTTATGGATTAACTTGGTAAGACAGGTGGCGTGTTTTTTTTTTTTTATTAGGGCAGTTTTTAGTATATAGACTCAAAAATTTTAAGTTGTCCTTCAAGTGAGATGTATTTAAAGTATAATAACACTTCCACTGGAAGGAAGAAACTACAGCTGTTAGGAGAGACTCCATCAGTAAAACTTGAGCACTAGGTTCTTTCAGTGATCACTTTCACTTCTGCAAT
Source organism: Gymnothorax reevesii (assembly GCA_029721435.1). Classification (NCBI taxonomy): domain Eukaryota; kingdom Metazoa; phylum Chordata; class Actinopteri; order Anguilliformes; family Muraenidae; genus Gymnothorax; species Gymnothorax reevesii. The sequence goes on from CM056592.1 coordinate 10,907,356, forward strand.
ATTAAACAAGAACAGCATAAAAAAAAAACACACAAGGTACACAGAGTATGTCAAACATTTCAGTGCTCATGGATATGAAATCCATGAGCACTGGCAAAAAATATTAATGCACGGCCCCTAAATGGAGGCTACGAAAAAAGCACTGTTATTACTCCAGGGTGAACAGGGTTAAAGCAAACTGTATAAAAACACTACTGAACAAAAGCAGCGCATGCACTTTAACCACATGTGAGCCGTCCGTTCCTAAATATAAAATTGAGAAAAAAGGAAAAAAGTAATTGTCCCGAATGCTGAGCTCACTATAATCATGAAAAATGGAAGCAAAAAAAAAAAAAAAAAAAAAAAAAGAGTAATGCCCTGGCATCATTCCAGTTTTCAAACACCTCATTTTTTTTTCCCGACAAAAATATGACACTGCCCCAAGACTGAACAGAGCTCGTCTTTCATGCCAAGAGACCTGTGCTGTTATATAAATATTTTGACTCATTCAAAGACAATAGCACCTGCAAAAAAAAAAGGAAGACGGGCAGGAAGCTTTGTTCGAACAATTGTTAGTGAGGTTAGAAACAAAACACAGAATTACAAATAGCAGCCTGGAGCCAATACCGACTGCACTTTGAAAGAAAACAGGAAAATTAGACCAAGTGCTAACAAGAAACAGTCATTGCAAGCCAGTCCAATACGCCTGCGTGTCGCAAAATAAATGACCCTACTGACCACACAACAAGCACATAATAAACTGAAAAGAATTCCTATAACGATGGCATGGGTAGTTCTTTGGTTAGACCAGTATCTAAGGGTGCGCTCACACTAGGGCCAGTTGTTCTGTACCGTGCTGAAGCACAAATGCCCCCCCTCCCCTCCCCTGTCCCCCACTGGCCCCCACTAACATTACCTCAAACCCAAGTGCGCCCAGGCACGGTTGCCTCCGACAAACCGTGTTTGCGCGCATGCATGAGCAAGTGTAAGGTGCCCAAGCACACAAGCTCTGTGCACTGGCACTCACACTAGCCATAGAATCCGGACTTTATGGGGCAAAGGTGCTTGGGCACGGTACGATTGCCCATGTGAGTGCGCCCAAAGAAAGGGAGGGGACACCCCAGAAGGAAGAACTGTTTCAACCTAAAAATCAGGAGACGCAAGGACAATGCCAGAGATGCTATAACAGAAAAACGGTAACTTACCGTGCCACTCGTCAACCCACGCAAAAGCTTGCCGGTGTCCGACCAATAAGATATCCCTGATGACCTGAGAGAATGGGATATAACAAGGAAAAAAAAGACCACGGGAGAGCATCACTAAACAGTCCAAAAATAAACACAAGTCAATAAGCAAAACTATACGCAAGTGGCCTAATCAAAGGTGCGAGATACTGGGCAATAAAACAAGCCTTCAGATTGGCAAACCGATGTCAACACCATTCAATACACGACCGCAATCTCACGTCCAGGGCAAGTGACTGGCTAAATGAACGTGTGTGTGAAATACTACATCACTGTCTAATTTTGACATTTTTTTATTATATTCTAAGAATCAAACTGATAAAGACCAAGACAAAAATCCAAATATCAGTGATTTCTGCAGGATTATGTCATGTTGCAGCAAAACTGCCCATTTCCAGAACTAAAGATGCACACAGATCACACCTTTTCATTAGCACCGAGCCTGGGTCAAATTTCAATGTTTTTTTTTCCCCCAAAAAAGAATGGATTGGACTGTGAATACTGCTATTGTCAGAAGTGGAAAAGGTGAACTTCGGGAGTGTGTGAGCGTTACACGTAACTTATTTTGGTTCCATTTGCATGCAAATAGACTTGGTCTGTAAAGGTCAATTAGGGGCCAATCTGCTCCAGAGCGATTCAGTGCCTCCCTGAGGAGTCTTGTACGTGCGCCAATTGCTACATGCTTTGAGCTCCATCAATGAGACAAGAAGACAACCCCTCTGCCACGAGAATCGAGCAGTGGAGAAACTGCCAAACACCCAGCATGCACTGCTTCAGCATAAAAACGGGCAGTTTATCATCAAGCAAGAATCTGGACAACCAGCCCACAAACTCAGCTACTGATTCCATCTACACAGGACTGTGGTTAGACCAAGCAAATCATGGGTGCCAGTTTAGGCGACAGTTCTAGAGGATCTCTTGAGCATGGAGTGCTGACCAAGTGCTCCTGTAAAAGAGACCGTTCCACCTGTGAATGTGGCAATGCAAATCAGGACCGCTCACCACTTTGCACATGCAAATGTAATTAAGAGACATCATGCTCAGCACAGTGCTACAGTGACAGCTGTTGAGACACTGCATTGCTTAGCGAGTACAACAAACTAATAAGTCACGGGGGATGTAAGAAATAAACATTAGGCATTAATTCTCTCTAATAAACAAATTTCAAATATGGTACCATCTTGACTACCTACGCGTGTCAACATTGGGTACCTTTTCCTTCCATAAGATGATGGATTTTCATTCAAAACTTGACATTTATTGCAGAAAAGCCAAATTATGAATAAGTTATGTCTGCACTGGTACATTAATAGTGTCAACGTAATGTTCAAGCTGCATCAACATTCTAAATTTTTTGAAACCGTCTGATCTCCGGAGGCTAGAAGCCAAGAATAGTGACTTTTTCACATCTTTCAGTGATATTGATAATCTTGCAAGTAGGTGCTTACATACACATATTTCTGGGAGCTCCTGGGCTAAAATTACAAGTCAGGTCCCAAGAAACCATCACACCAGAAATAGCGCTTTTATCCAGCAACTAACCGTAATTTCACTAAGCCACTCCGATAATACTGGAACTTGAAAGACCAACCTTCCGAGTCCCAGTCAAACACCTTAGTCATTAAAGGCTGCCCCGACCCTATAGCCTTCGTGTCTCCAGAAACTGCGATGGACAGTGATATGGAAGCACTGCCTTTCAATGAACCCTTCCAGTGCTGAAATCAATTATTAATGAATATAAAAGTAATTACACCTTCTGCTGTTGAAATCTCATCATGTGGCGACTTGTTTAAAAGAGCTCCCGCAGGAAGGATAGGTTTTCAACAGCTTTGATTTCGTTATCTTGCATCACTGAGCAACAATAGCTGCATTTAGCACTCCAAAGGTTAATACACGCTATTCATAGTTACCAGTCCAGAAAAACATCTTAGCAACGACCCTGCCGATTCTTTACAACTCACAACAAATATGGTCTTTGACTGGCCATATTTCTCAGTGACACATCTTTCAGCAGTGCAATGAAACACAGTACAGCCTGTCCTTTGCTGCATTTTTAATTAAAGCAAGGCAAGCGCATCACAGCTTCTCAATCCAAACCGGCATAGTTAATGTCTGCTGAGTCTCAGAATGAGCGCAGTAAACAAAGGCTCATTATTATTGCACAGATCCACGCATTTTTGTGACGAGAATTCAAATGTGCGGGACTTCAACCAATAACGTCCCAAGTACCTGATGCTCAGAGATAACTAAAATGTGTTCAAAACTGAAAATAACGCTTATAAATGGCATACTTAGGCATACGAAGGTTCTGCCTAGCACTGCAAGCCTACAGCTGCTGAATGACCTGTTCCCACGTGTGGCAGCACAGACCTTAAGCTAACGGCAGCAGTTCCCGTACCTGATGCGACGATGCTGCTGAGACGACATGGGAAGTGACAGCAAACTAAAAATAGGTTCTCATTTTCGCACCTCACGAGGCCGGGCTCAGGGCTCGTCGCCGAGGCGACCCACCCGCGCTGCCGACGCGCACGACGCTCCCAGTTTGCCCGCCACTTAATCAGTGTTGTGGTCTCTTTAGCCGCCCATCTGAGCAGAGGGCGGAGCAGGTGAACGGGCCAGTCACTCTGAAGTGACCCGTTCGGGGGGGAAGGTAAAGTATGTATCCCCGGAGGCCGGACTCACGCCAGGATGATGAATCAGAGTCCCAGTTTCTCTGGAGATGTACAAGGGCATTCATCACCTCGCCATTCCCTCCAACCTCTAAATCGCAGCCAGCACTACGGAGGTGGATACAGGCACCCGCAGGTAAAATCAAATCCACCAACTTATTCTCCTATATTACTCACTCATCATACTGAATGAGCGACGTGTCTAAATATAACCTAGTCTTCCACCCCGGCAACAGTGTTTAATAGTGAGGCAAGACTGCAATAACATTAGTGATCTTTAAAACAGAGGAACAAATTCAGTGTTTGGCAAGAAATGAAATGTCGGCACCAAAGTACTTTTTTGTGAGTCTGAAAAACATTGAAGAGTTTTTGAAAATCGAGAATGCAATAAGGACCTTTCAAGCACTGCCATGATTCAAAGAAGGCTGTAGAGCTGGAACAGATATATTCCAGCATTATGACAGAAAAAAAATCCAGCTCTGAAAAATGCATCAGGTTTAAAAACAAAACAAACAAAAAACACATCCCCCAGAATTGATTTTTTCCTGAATTAGATGACATGGGCTAATGATTTATGGTTCAACCGAACGGGCTTTTTTGAGAAAACTGAAAGCTATACACGAGCTGTAACGCTGGGTCACAATCGATGGGTAAATCCATTCATTGCTCCCTCAGACCCACAACAGGCCCTTAACCTGTTAAAGTCTAATTTTTTGCTTAAATTTTTCCTTGAGAAAATTAAAAGTCAGAAAAGACTTTTCAAATTGTAAAGCAGAGTCGCAGTCATATTCTGTGTCTGCTGACTGCAGCGCTTCACTGAAGTTACATTACAGTGAGAGAAATATTCAAACCCAGGGTGCCGTGTTTTTTATGGCCACAGCATAACATCAAATGGAAAATATCTGGATCTTGTGCATCATGTTATATGCATTTCCCTGTGACTCAGCCGGGCGAACAGTAAGTGAAATTGTTGGAAACCTGGGCATCTCCACTAGAATTTAATAGGCCCGAAGTTCCTGAGGTTTGAATACAGCAGCTGCATTTGACGGACCCTTACATGCATCTGCAGGTTTTGTCGGGCTAAAGCGCGATCAGCTGACCTCCATTGTGATGCAAAAATCACAAGGTTGGAGAGGGTTCATAATCCCTTGAATATCTAAGATTTATTGCGACGTTGGACATTTGCCTCGTCTAAATCAGTCACGAAACCTGTGACCAGGCTCGCACCGAAGTTGCGCGTGTTACACGGAAGGCACTGTAAATCACACACTGCAGCAAAGCTGATCACACTGACAGCGACCTCATTATTTCCAAAACGGGAATCCAATTGTCCACATGCAGTCTGTGTACAAAGTGGATTAGCATCCATCTATCGCCATCTCGCTAAAGGCCATGTGGTGACTCACGACTCTCTGGACAGGAGCCCGGCGCTGGTCCCCGAGCACAGGGCAGATTTCATTCTTTAAACATTTCCTCGATTTGTATTCCCGAGAACCTCTGGCACATCTCCTCTCCTCCTCTCCCCCCCCCCACATTTCATTTTCGACGCCGAACGCTGTTCGGTCCTGCGAGAGCGAGGCCTCCATTTAAAGGCTTGACGCTAGTACCGAAAGAACATTTTATTTTCCAAACAAAACAATGTGTTCCTGGTGCTTGACGTTCCGCTAAACATGCTTGGGTGCGGTGGCCGCCGCAAGATTTTATCTGCTGTATTAGACACTAGACTGGACTGGACGGGCTTCAAGAAACTCCTCGTTTGAGCAAGACGACTGCACTGTTATTGAAGCTCAATCCCTTGCCTTTAGAGGGACTTTACGCACAAAACGCTGCAATAATCGGCCCAAAGATATGTGGGTCAAGCTATCAGTTTCAATACAATTCAATGGTAACTGTGACATAAAAAAAGTAGAGAATACATTTAAGAAAATGCGTACTCAATAGGCACTTTTACGTCATCTAATAATCGCCCCATGCGCCGATTTGTAAACAGCATTATGCAACAGTTAGTTCCGACTGAGTAATTTGATTGGACGAGAGGCATTCTATGAGTGCTGATGATAGGGACACTGGGACACGTAACAGCAAAATCACTCCTCTCACTGGTGTTCTAATAAACATTAAATGCACTAACTGCCGACCTCAAACTTAGCGCTACATTGTTAGCCTGCGGCCTCATGCCTATGACCGCATCACAGCCGTGATGATATTCAGCAACAAAATCACTCCCTCTTGTGTGATATTGCTTAAATATTAGTAAACATATCATTTGGACAGCAATGTTTTTTGGAAGAATCTGCAAAAAGTGACCAAGTCAGACGCTTAGTGGGAGACGCAGACTCAGTGATATTAAAGTGAAAACGGTCCAAAATTTGTGCGACTTGGTGGTGACCGAAACAAGCAGAACAAGTTCCCCTGATGATTTTCACTGTTCCAAGGCAAATCAGTTGGTGAAGTCACAGTAACTTTCTAAGTTCAAAATTGCTTTGAGAACTTGTTCAAACGCCCAAGATCAAGTGAGCCGATAGCAGAGCAGAAATTACTCATCCCACAAAAATTTCGAGAAACGCAGAGAAACTGCTATAAATTTGAACAACTCCCAACATTTACAGCACCATTTCAGATGAAATAATTGAATTTTACAGAATTTATAACAGTTTGCTCCAGAACCATTCTCTCCTGTGGGCAATGTGGGAAAGTAAGACGTTAAAAATATGTTGTCGGCAGCGCGGCTGGGGAGCCCAGCTCCTGCATATTTTAGACTTCTCTCTTCCCTCCAACACACCCGAATCAAACGACCGACTTGTAATCGAGCCCTTGACGAGCTACAATCATTTCAATCAGGTGTGTCAGAGCAGAGAGACATCTTAACCATGGAGGGCTATGGCTTACTAAGAGAACGCTTCCCAACCCCTGGTCTACAGCACGATCAAACTCCAAGTCCGTAGTCAAACAGCCACTATTCACGAACCTCATCCTACTTGATCATTCAATCTCTCACACTATGTAAATCCACCCTCAGTTATTAGATTCCCTTCATAACCAAGTGTAATGTGGAAAGAAGCCACTAGATGGCAGTATTGACCTTTTTTTGTTAAGCCCAGACTAGAGCTAGGTTTGGGCATGTCCTGGGCATGACTGAGACGGAAAGTCCCAGAGAATAAAAAAAAAAAAGTCTAAAAGGTGGGAGGGGTCTGCAAAAGAGTATATAATGAGGAAAATTGAGAGAGTAAAGTAGTAGAAGAAATTGCAAGGAGAAGGATACATTTGACCAGACTCGTCTTTTTTTTTTTTTGACCAGTGAAGCTTTTTGTGGATTTTTGCCTGTGTTGGAGTATTTTCCTCAGCCAGGACATCACCAAGCAACCCCACCAAAGGGACAGTAAATATTTTTGTTCTTGTATTTATCAATCTTGGTCAGTAGAGTAGATAGCAAATTAGTTAAAAGTGTTTGTTTAATTAAACGTGTTTAAGTTTTAAAATTTTGTCTGTCATCCCTTGCTGTCATATGTGTCATAACAAATTGGGGCCATAACACAAGTAATCCGATTTGGCAGCCAGCTCATGTTGTCTCAGATTTGATATTGAATAAATCTATAGATGCACTTTTATAGGATAAATGTGCAGATAACAGAAGAACCAGCATCATAATTTTGCATGTCAAACAGACAGAGATGAATTATGTTACTCAGGGTGATCCAGTTGAAAAGGTATCTTCTCCACTCCTGAAATAACAAGCAACTTCTCTATATAGGTGGGGCTAACAGGCGAGGAGCACTGGCCAGTGTTCACATGAACGACCAGGCATCAGGCAGTTACTCAGCACTGTAGGATGCACGGAGCGTGGGCACAATACCTTTCAATCAGCACAAACAAAAGCCGCCAAAGATGAGCACAGTCTGGTCCAATGTGAAACACGACACATTAATTAGCCATTAACTGCAGCAGCCAATGAAAACCGAAAATTGCGCAACCTCATAAAAGTAGCTGTGGGTCTGTGAGCAAATGGAATCAACGACTCATTGCTTTTTTTCCACAGCTTCATCAAATGGCAGAACGACAAAAAGAGCTCAAAGAGTGTGATGTGTATTGGAGTCCTGAATTCAAAAAAAAAAAAAGGGGGGGGGGGGGGGCAGAACAAACAATTACACCACGTCTGCTGGTTCCAATCATTCAGAGGACATGTAATGGTCCATGTGCTTTGCATTTTTTTAGTAGAAAGAGTAAGATGAGCCTTTGTCAGTTATTTACATTCCCATTTATGTAAGGCGAGCACTGTGTAAAATTCAAATAAAACTCAAATAATCTTGCTAGCTGGAAGCGTGTGTAACATAACCGGTTAATGACTTGTTTGGTTTTCTGGCTCTTAGTCACATGGGTGAAGATCACGATAACTCGTTTGCGTGAAAAAAGACCAACATTTCAATCCAAGGTGAGATGTTGCGCAACGTACCTTGTGTACAAATTGCTCGACTCTGGTTTGAAGGCCCCAGACCTCAAATTTGACACCAACCAGCTTGTACGAGCACATGATTGGCTGGCTGCTCTCCCTCCATCCTTCCTTTAGGGGTCCTCGCCCTGTTTTTAAGGACCTAAAGCACTGGAGGTCCTAGAAGGGGAAGAAGACAGGTCACGCAAGGAATTTCAAAGAGGAAATAAAATCCTATTCTTTGAAAAAAAAAATATTCCAGTGTGGATTTCTGAGAAACTGAGTGATGAAAAAAATGCAAATTTTGTAAAAGAGTAAATGGTGTCAAAACACTACCAGCTCGGTTGCACTTCAAAGTGAGACGTGACATACGAAGTAGTAGCAAAACTAAAACTAAAAAGCGCCGGAAATTTTCAATCCCATCTCTACTAAACAAATAAATAAATACAAAAATAATTATCTCAAAAACAATAATTAACTCCAGAAACCCAAAATACCAAGGGCATCCTTTTAGTACCCAATCACTGCACCTACAAAGTTTGTTGTAGAAACACTGAGCAGTTTCTGAGTTATGGGCCAGAGACACTTTGGGAGGGCTCGCGCAGATACCGACGGGAAGCTAGCCAAAAACAAAATGTCTCTCACCCGGGGGAAGACATAAATATAGTTGCTAGGATGATGTAAACATCTCGGAGCCTTTCTGTGGGCTCTAGAGCCGGCTGAGCGCTAGTTTGAGTAAAATGCAAATCCACTCACACACTTACCGTGTGTCTTACCACATTATTTTACAATTACGCTGTGGCTCATCAAGTTGTAATAAAATATTTTTTGCCTCTTTTCATGAAATGATTGTGACAATGTGATTTATTCTTGATGGATATAGTGTCCGAACACAAAATTATTCCAAATTTATGGGCAAGATTGCGCATCAATTTGATTCGTTATTGTCCAATAAACACGCGAAACAAGTGACTCACAAACTGTTCACACAAATGCTCATATTTATGGGCAATTTAGAGTATCAAATCAGCCCCAGCATGCATGTCTTTGGACAAGGGAAGTAAACGGAAGAATCCAGAATGAACCCACGTTGAGTGTGGGGTGAACAAACGAAGTCAACACAGAAAAGCCCCAGGCCGGTTTCGAACCGAACCGTTTCCTGTCGTGAGGGGACAAAACCACACGCTGAGTCACCGTGTGGCCCAAAATGCTTATGAAGCTCTCTGCACTTGGGACAGTGTCTCATGCAAATTAATGCACATTTTCTATACGCATAAAACTATAATTGCATATAGTTTTAGAGTACTGGATCCAGACGGGACTAAAAGCGGGACTAAAAACCAGCCTCTTTGGAATCACTGTCACCGTCACTTCTTTCTCCTCCTTCCTTTAATATTATTTCGGAGATAATACACCGCATACAAAAATTATTGACTGGTTGAAGGCATTAAGGATATGATTACACACACTACTGGAAGTGCAATTAACCCTTAGAACGCTGGAATAAATTTTCGAAATTGAATTTTCTTGTGCTGTTGATAACCTACCATGTGGTGACTTGTTTAAAAGAGCTCCCCTGTGGGAGCTCTTTTAAACAAGTCGCCACATGATAGGTTTTCAGCAGCTTTTATTTTGATATCTCACATCATTGAGCAACAATAGCTGCATTTCGCACTCTGAGGGTTATTTTTTTTAATTCTTGCTTTAAACAGAGCTTGCAAGTCAAAACACGTTTAGTCGAAGTCTAGAATGGCACAGTAACGGCAGATGTTTGATAAGTAAACACCATTACGGTGCAATATTACTTTCAACAAAGAAGGCGGGAAAGTAACAAGCTTTTATGTTTACCTCTGAGCTTCTGTAATGTCGTTCTGGGAAGTCATCAAAGGCGATGTCCAGGAAGCACACCTCTGTATCACAATTATTTTTCTCCATGGCAAAGATCTTTCAGAAAATAACAGAAATGCGCCACGATGCAAAGTCATTCAACACAACGCATCCTCCGCTACCCAGGTCAAACAGCTTCATCACCACTGTGCAATTTGCCTCAATCCATAGTACATTCATCTCAGAGTTTTCGAGTTCTTACTTACATTTTCGTTGATCCCACAATTGTCTTCGTATTTTGTCTCTATGTGAATAGAAAACTTCGGCAAAAATGAGCACTGAGGAGAGAAATAAAGAGTGATCACCACACTAAGGACGAGGACTAAGCTGACAAGCGAGAAAAACAGACACACAGAAGGAACACAGCTCAGCGCAAACTCCGAAATTCCCCAGTTCAATAATTACGAACGACTTACACTGCCAATTCAGACATCTCAGCAACAGACAATCAGCTTTAGCGCCAGGCTAATAAAAAAAAGGGGGGTTTCAGGGCTCAGCAAACCAAGGTTATAAGGGTACAGAGAACACCCATTACGCCTGCTCCAGTTTATGTACCTAGCACATCCCTTGGAAGGCAGTGCTGTCAATTTACTGAAAGATGAAAGTCTATCAGGGTAGAATGAAGCGCTACAGAGTACTACAATGGTGAAGATGGTGCAAATATTCCCTCAGTGGAGCCGTAGAGCCCTCTAAACATCACTCCAGAACCGTACACCTCTAGATGCTTCTGTTGCTACGTCAGAGGCCTGCATACACTACTGCTCAAAATTTGTAATTATGTGCCAGTGATGCATTCAAGCATTGTATTCAATAGTAAATTCTGTGAAACAAACCAAAATGATGTTGAAGAGGTTTATTCAGAGTTTGAAGTATTAGGGATCAATAAAGTTTTGAAATGATAAATTGTGCAAGTAAAATCAAATGTTTGTGATTTCTGGTCAAAGTATCAATCGAGAGATTTAATCACAGCTTTGCTAATTGTAGGCATATAGAATATCAATTTTAATAAAGGCATCATTCTTAGTGGATTTCCTCGTAGACTGTAATATTGGCCATGGTCATGTCTTTGAAGATGGGCACGCATCATAAACTTTACAATCCAGGTGCTCCGACCAACAGCTTTATTGGGTCCAAATCAGGTGACTGAACTGGCCAATCCATACTGCATAATCTCATTTCCAGAAAGCCTTGGCAGAGAGAACTTCCTGGAAATGCAGATTTATATTTTTGGTCATTGTCCAACAATTACGCTAAATTTCTCCCATTTAATCTAATGACAAACTTTTAAGCAGCAGTACACATTGCCATGCGTCCAAATGCATTCCCTCAGAGACATGCATATACATACTTGCAATCAGGAGGACTAGCAGAGCAGTTAAATCTAGTTCACAAGACAAGTATAAGACCCTGCAGCTTTCAGAACAGATTGAGAAGGTTTTTTGGTGAATTCCACACTCAATTATTTTTATTTATATACGTTCAGCATTTCATAACTGTACAGGACAGGGGGTAGATGGGCAAATGTACTTCACAGTTCAACTAGGCTGCGGGTCAGCACTATATACAGGCGGGGACGGCTGGTCTTTAACGTACTAAAAAAAATGAGGTCAAACTTGGACGCATGACCCTGACATCAAATAGGCTTCTGGAGACACCCAATATGCATAACCTGTTTAAATTTGAGGGCTGTTCCTACGATAGCTCAGCAGCTCAAGCGATGACAAGCCATGGAAAGACAAAACAGACAGACAGGTGGACAGACGGACGGACGGCGGACGAGATGACAACAGCGCCCCATCGGCTAGCAGCACCGAAGGGGGATAGAAATTCAAAGATCAAGTAGCAAAAATAATAAATTGAAAACTTACTGTGTATTCTGGATCCATAACCCAAAACAGTGCATGAAAGGAACAGAAAGTGTTATTTTCTTAAAAAAAGGACAAGGACATTTCATCTCATCTCGAAATTACACAAAAGCGATTTGACAATGGGTAAATACAAGAGGAAAAAAATGGTTTCTTTAGTAAAAAATTAATTATGCATGAAAACGAGCAATGCTTTAGTGAAAATGCCTCAGAACGACGATTAGTAATCCTTCAAACGTTCATTTATAGCGGGGACATAAGCTCACCAGTTATTGTGTATGGATAGTAGTTCCATGCCTTCTCTGTGATGTAGAAAATACGGGGGACGACAGCACGCGCCCAGCTGGGCAGCTTACTGCGGGACAGAAGGAGACGACACTATGGACAAAATGTGCGCACAGCCGCCAGCATAGATAACATCAAAGAAATGTCAAAATCCACTAAACATGCCATCCAATGACAAATAAAAACATTGTTTATAAAGCAGAGGAGGAGCGCCAAGCGCGGTTGTGGCCTTAGAATGCGATATCCAAGCCCCAGAGTAATTTCCAAAGAGCTTCCCTCATTGCGGCGAAGAAATCCAATTATTTTTCGACTGATTGGGCACGAGAGCCCTTGATACCCAACGGTGAGCGCGAGTCGGGATATCGCTGTTACCCAGAATAGAATCCTGTTCAATATGAGGTTCTATAAATAGGCAGGCTGATTGATTTCCATTTTACCCCATTCGACGGAAAGGCAGGCTACTCCTGGGAGACCAAGGCATGTGTAACCAATTACAGCTGGTTAAAAGGCCACAGCATAAGAATATGAGGGAGGCTGAGCAATGATTTGATTTTAGCCGGGAATATTAAGTGGCTAATTAAAAATCTACATACAGCATTTTTAGCAGGGTGGCAGCTCAAGAGATATTTGCTGCCTGCAGGCTGCTGAACACAAGTCTACCCTACAGCCTTAAACAAGCAAAAAGCTAAAACTACTGTGTTGACTGGTTAGAGTCGACCGAAGCCATTGTTACGTTTCCTGAATTTACTGAGAACCATAACTGAAGAGGGTTTGCAATTTAACGCACTCTAAAACAACAAGGCAATACAAAACAGTTTTAGCCAAAATTTGTCATGTTATATGCTAAATGGAAGGAAATGCATCCCCATCACTACAGGGAATTGCATTTTAAGTAACAGACATTTTACAGCCATTCATTTCAATTCACTGAAATTTCAAAAAGCAGTTTCTTTCTGTTTTTATACATTTCAGAGAGCATTGTATGTTTTCGCGCCACTTGCACACGCATTTCTTCAAATGCATTATCAAACAATTGCCGTAGCAGCAATATCCGATGACAGGTAAATGAGGTAAATGCAAGGAATGAGTCCCACAACCAGCAATTTACAACAAGAGTCATCAGAAGATGTTAAAAACCACTAACACGGTTGTGCCGAATTTCACAGAAATTCATTATAAATAGTGTAACGGGCCCTGTAGCTCACCTACAGTTTCATCTTTTTGGACTCAATTAGATAACTGTTAGCAGGACCTCACAAGTACTGTGTGACATTCAGGATATTACCTCTAATATGTGCATAAATTCTCTAGTCACATAATATCATTAGTTGCAGGTGACACTGAATGTACGAATTTCAAGAATCAGTTTAAACTGAAAAGCATCAAAATAATGGTAGGTCATCTGTTGATATATTTTTAAAAATGTCTAAATGGTATCTGCATTCGTAGTAAGTCTATACAGTTCCAGGCTAAGCTCATTCAGAGGAGTAGTTTTGAAGTTTTTCCAAGGCAAAGTATGAAATTTAGGGGGATGGTCTGATGGTCAAATTAAGGTCAAAATGCAAAGTACAGAAAAACCCAAAATAGATGTGTTGAATCATGCTACTTAGTATCTAAATTCCCACATACGCAACTTCAAGGGTCAAATAACTCCAGAGATGATGATTTTTAAAAGGTATTCACGAAATTTGGGGACATGGTCTGATGTCAGCGGCATAATCAGGGTCAAAACGTAATGTGCAAAAAGACATAACACTGGAGTTAATTTTACAGAATACAAGCAAAAAAAAAACTACATTATAATATGCCTGCCCTGACGGCCATATTGGAAATGGGATTGCAAAATTCTTCGCCAATTGGTGTAATCATTGGCTGGAAAGTCTGTAAAGTTTCAGATCCATCGGCCAAACTGTTTCAGATCAGATTAAATTTATGGATGACGACGAGAAACGACAGAAAACCAATCCACAACGAAAGACCGCCAGACCACTGGTCCAGGAGAGCTGATAAAATACACTGTTGCCCATGAAGTTGGAATAATTCTGTATTCAGACATTTTATCAATCAAGAATGAATCACATTGTCACAATTTCATGAAGACGCAAAAAATATTTTACTCCAGCTTTAGGAGCAACAGTATTTACTGTGAGCCACGACTGAAAAAGGATGTGTCGACAGCATCCACCTGTAGTTCTGCTACCTTCAATCCACTGTTGCAGAAAACACCAGCTTACAGTTTATGATTAAAACATAAAAGATGTCGGGTATTAATGGAGGGCCCATCAACCTTACCTACACTAAATTTAACACGGCAGCTTCAAATCCTCTGCCACCACCTAATTGAACCTCGCTTGTAAAGGTCAACTGCCGTCCCTCCCTTCTGAATTCTCTGTCAACAGTGATGAATGACAAAGGGGCTCTACACACATCTCATCTCATTTTTATATGCAAGTGATACAGAGAAATGAAATTAATTAGCCTGATCATGCTTGGGTAAAAAATTTGACCTGGATTGATTTTAGGTTGAATAGATTCTATGGGAATGGATCACTTTTTATTTTTATTTATTTATTTAACCCTTATTTAACCAGGGAAGTCCCGTTGAGATTGAAATCTCTTTTTCAAAGGAGCCCTAGGGGAGGAGGTGGGGAGGGACAGAGGAATTGCACAGCCAATTAGATCAGGGGATGATTAGGCGGCAGATCGAAAGAGCCAGGTTGGGATTTTAGCCATGACACCGGGGAACCCCCTACTCTTATCGAAGAGTGTCATAGGGTCTTGAATGACCACTGTGAGTCAGGACCTTGATTTAACGTCTCATCAGAAAGACGGCGTCTCCTTCAGTACAGTGTCCCCGTCACTGCACTGGGGCACTGGGGATTGTCCCGCCAGAGGGAAGATCGCCACCTACTGGCCCACCAACACCTCTTCCAGCAGCAGCCTGGTTTTCCTCTGTGGTCTCCCATCTAAGTACTGACCAAGCCCACACCTGCTTAACTTCAGCCACGCGCCTGAAGCAGATCGAATTGTGGTATGGCTGCAAGCCACTTT
This sequence comes from Gymnothorax reevesii, assembly GCA_029721435.1. Taxonomy (NCBI): domain Eukaryota; kingdom Metazoa; phylum Chordata; class Actinopteri; order Anguilliformes; family Muraenidae; genus Gymnothorax; species Gymnothorax reevesii. The sequence goes on from CM056592.1 coordinate 10,922,762, forward strand.
GATGTGATTATTTCATAAGAAACACTAAAACATGCATAAAACTACAAAAATTCATGAAATCAAAATTTCTTAAGAAACAATATGGCAACATGCACGACCCCTAAGCAAATAATTTTATTTGAACATCAAGGCTAATAGTAGCTTTTTAGTACAGGCTCCAGTACGCTACATTTTTAAATGTACTTCAGGAAAAGGCAATTTGCCAATTAACCAGCATTAATTCTTCCCAAAATGCAGAACCTCTGCTCATGACTGCAGAAGAGTAGAGCACCGGTGATCTTGGAGCTTCTTTCTAAGCACGACTATCAAGGACAGTGAAGAGCACAGTGGCTGTGAATGATGGCACTTAGAGATTCAGTTCTCCATATATGGAAAGGACGTAAAAAGCAATCTGTGAGAGATTCCTGAGAGAATTTAAAAATAGAAATGTGATATACAAGGACACAACATCAGGTCCTCAGGTAGGAGAAGGAAAAAAAAAAAAATAAATAAAAAATCAGTCCATTAAAAAAAAAAAAGAAAGAAAATGTCAAGGGCTCCACACAGAAGAGGACCCCTTTCAAGGTGAATGATCAATTATAGTACAGCGCGTGTCCTTAAGAGTCGCACCACCTTTTTGTCATTTCCAATAGGACAATGAACAAAGAGACACAGAATTCCACACAGAAAAGACCAAGTGAAAACCGTACCTGCGCTCAGAAATCAAATCGGTCCCCATTCCAAAATCTTGTTGTCTGAATTGTGGAGGGCAGTCAAAAAGTACAATCCCCAAAATATTAATGATTTTGAAAATCTCTGCATGAAGAAATGGTCAAAAATCCCACAAATTGTGTTCTAAAACCTTAGGGAAAAAAAGGCAGACAGCCTTGAGGAGGAAAAAGAAAACCTCAGGAAAAAGACTGACAGCCATCTTTGCCAGGAGTGCGTGCAAAAAATTGTAAACCAGCCGTGTTAATTATTTTAAAACCCATGGTTTTATCTATTAAAAGAAATTGCATAATGAACAACTCCACATTGAAACAAGAGATCAAATTTATTAAAATTATAGTTTTTCCATTACATCTGAACTATGCATATGGACTCTTAACGACATAATTTATTGTATCCGATTCATTTTCATTTTTAGCTGACGGTGCTAGGAATTCTGAACCTTGCTGTAGATTTGACAGACCGTTTCATTCCCTTTTTCCTACATATCGTTAGCCTCATAGCATAATTGCCCAAGTCATTTTTTGGCTTACTGTGGCAATATGTATAAAAAAAAAAAAAACAAAGTAATTGCTTATAATTGTGTTTTTTCTTGTTTTCCAAAAACGTTCAAATACGACTGAGGCAACTATGCCATTAGACTAACGACATGAAAACTTCACGGCCTGAGGGATGGACAGACGGCACCATACTGTAATTTGGTCATCACTGCTGGTGATAGGCTTCTGATAACAAGAGGCTCATGGGCCTTAATGGTCACCTGAGTTGTATAAAAACTAATGTTATTATACAACCAAATACACCCATCATTTTCCTGTATTAAGTATAGTAAACTTCACCCCCTCACTAGGGGCAAACATGGAGAAGGTCTGGAGTGTGGAGAAGAAGAATTTGAAAATTTCAGCCAACCTTTAGCCCCGCCCCTCAGAGCACCTGGGGGTGGGCACCATATAATCCTCAATTTTGGTGCATAATTGACCAAGGAAGGTTCCTGCAAAATTTTCTTGAAATCGGATTAGCGGTTTCTGAGAAGTCGTCAAAAATGTATTGACCACTTTTAGCCCCGCCCCTCAGAGCCATTGGGGGTGAGCAAGATATAATTCACAATTTTGGTGCATATTTGACCAAGGAAGGTTCCTGCAAAATTTTATTGAAATTGGATCTGCGGTTTCTGAGAAGTCGTTGAAAATGTATTGACGATTCTTAGCCCCGCCCCTCAGAGCCCCTGGGGGTGGGGCACCATATAATTCACAATTTGGCGCATATTTGACCAAGAAAAGGTCCAGAAAATTTTTATTGAAATCGGATCAGCGGTTTCTGAGAAGAAGTCGAAAATCTTAATTGTTTACGGACGCATGACGGACGACGATGGACCAAGGGCGATTAGAATAAGTCACTTTGAGACTTCGTCTCAGGTGACCTAAAAAGAGAAAAACTTACACGCAGTGTTATTACCACTGGTAATACATACTTTCCCTGACATCTTGAACACATCTCCTTTCATGTGGTCCATTACAAGCAATTAGGTTTAGCAATGCCTCTAATACGACCAATCTCAGACGGACACATCAATGCGTTTCTCAGAAAATGGAGAGGAATTCGCGCCCTTCAGAGAGTCAGCCTTGCGGCTGTCTAATGCATGGGCAAATTGCCCACAGCCCCCTTGTCACTTAGTTTCTCTCTCGCGGCAGAGTGACTGGCCATAGCTAGCTCATTAAAAATGCACTTCATTATACAGGCTTGTGGGGAAAGGGAAAGTAAAAATAGATTTTGTTGGGAGATTTGGTCCTCTAGTATGAACAGCTCAAAATAAATAAATAAATAAAAAATATTGACACACAAGTTCATGCCAGAAAAGGTTGCTTGGCAACAAGAGCTGCACAGAACGCATTCTTCTACTGAAGAAGAGATGCATTTATATCAAGGAAACAGCAGGAAGAATGAGTAGGTGGGAATGCAACTTCCTCCAACTTCCAACTGGATGCGATCAGACGGTTGAAGGAGTTTATTTTTAGGCACCGACTTGGTGCTCAAACTTCGAAAATGGGGACCAATCTCATTTCCCTAAAGTACACAGAAAATGGTAAAGAGCTGTCCCTCGTTTTCACTATGAATCGCTCACCCATTCAAAACTGAACGTAGCTCAGTATTAAGCTGTGCGTCAGCATAAGGACGTTAATCAAACTACTGACCGCAGCGTAATAAATGGACTAAACAACCAGCAGCAACGATCAATGACTCTATTTTGGGCTGTTTTATCGTACAGAACAAAAAATCCAAATCGAGTGACACAAAATACTTGTTAATAATTCCTTTGATTTTATTTATCATAGAAATTATTCATTCGACCAAATGCAGGCACAGATTAAAAAGCAGATAGAAGCAGGGATGTCCGGAAAGCAGGGGATACTGTGAGGCGCCATCAGGCATACCTGGAGAGATGAACCCTCTTCTCTGTGAACTGGCCTTCTCCATGCACCGGGTCCACGTGCGGCTCGTTACACACCACCTCCACGCCTTCCCCCTTGTCGCTCTCCTGGTGGCTGTGCTTGCTGATAGTGTACAGCTGTCCTATCCGATACTGGGGGGGGAGAGAGGTGTACAACCAGCCGCACAGATTAACGCTTGACGGATGTTAAAGTATGCTTAACAACAGCACTTGCTAACACAGTCCAGGCCTAGCCACGTGCATATTATCCAGTAGGCTGGTAATGTGGAGGTGGCGCATATGGAAAGCCAAGGGATTTGCGATATAATGCCCGCCAAGCTGAGGCGTACAAAGCCAAGACGCCCACAAGAAATCGAATAAAACATGGTGTCTGGGCAGTGGCTCTAAACAGTAGATACACTTGAATGCATGCATTCTATGAACAAAACTATAACACAAGTGTCGCCACTAAGCGTGGCCATTTTCCCCGCCAGGTCACGAAAATCGACTGGGGAGGGCGTATCACACTAATACGCATTGAAGCCAAAGATGAATGAAATCGGTCAAACCGTTCTTGAGATATCGCGCTCACAACAAACGGGACGTGACAGACGGACGGAGCTGAATACTATGCCCCTCGCTCCGCTCGCTACCGCGGCGGCGGGGGACAATAAACCCTTTCTCTTCAGAGACCCACTTCAATGAGTCCAAAAAATAAAACTTCCTCTGATTTTGGGCAACGGAAAAGGTGCACTATTCAGGATCTGAAATACAAATAGTTATGACTTCTTGAACCTTAAACCAGAAGTGCTCGCCTTTCCTCATTTATTTATGAGGAATTAAGTTTCTTGGGAAAAGTCAGGAGAAAAAGGCTTAAAGCCCAACTCCAGCCAGTGTTACTGTTTTTTAGTTAACGTTCTTGCTCAAACAATGAATGGGGGTGGGATTATTAGTGGAACATGATCCATTACCTTGGGAACCAGATTGCAGTTCTAACTTGTGCCGCAGACTTGCCTCTTAGTGTCTCAGTGGGATACAGATAAACCTTGTTTCTAACTTGCAAACTTGTTGGTCAGCTGTATGTGCACCTCACTATAAGTGCAGTATAGTAGCCTTGGTTGAATCTCCCAGTGTAGGTGTGTCTGTTGGTCACACGTATCAATATACGCTTCAGCCAATGGCTCGCTTTTTGAGAAGCGCGTACCTCAGTCTCAATTTCTTATTCTGATACCAAAATCGGAAAATAAAATGGCTTTTTTTTTCGATTTTCTATTTTGAGACAAAAATCAGCAGCATCCACCCTGTTAGCTGGTGTAACAGTAATTCACTGCGTTGATTCGCCCATTCATGACACAGACTGATGCGACTGTGAAAATAAAGACAATAAACTAAAGTGGAGGAAACTAAAAAATTAAATGAAGACCCTGTCTACAGCAAATATTTTTTGACTAGAACCAAGTCAGCAAGTTAGCTTAACTGACCTACACAGAAAGGCATAAGTAATACAAGATAATTGAGTTGACTGGCTAGCTAGCTCACGAGGATGTTCGTCAGTTTGTTGCTCAGACGCAGAGAGACATGACAGCGTGCACGCATGCTAGGAGAATGACTTATGACTTGAACCTACTATTATTGTCGAACGTCATCAGATCATCTTAGCCACGGCTTAAATTTTCTTCCTTCGAGTTAAAGGTAAATTAAGTTACCCGTCAAAAAATATTTGGTGAAATATGTGGCGAATCAACACTGACCAGAAATGACTACAAAAAACATAAATTATCTAAAAAAATATCAAAATATACTGGAGGGGGGGGCTTTAAGAGGTCAATTCTAAATTTATTTACAATGGGGCAACTATAATAATGCAACAGATAGGGATGCTGACATCGACCAGCCATTGACCATTACAGACCACAAATCTGTAAAAATATGCAATCTGGAGATCAGGAAATATGCTTTTTATTCGCCGATCACAAAAAACGACCGTTGATGCAAAAAACCAAGCAAATTCTCAGCAGAACTGGAGTCATCCTGGCATGTTAATAAACCTAGAGGAGCACTTCGCCCCCAAATGATTTGTACATCAATTTGCCCACTCATGTCATGTTGCCAGAACATTTTTTACCTTGCATACCAATGCCTCCACATGAATGTAGAAAAAAATTAAAAACACACAATTCCACTGATGTTTGCATGGTATACCACATGATGACAAATAACTTTCATTTGAAAAGAATCCATAAAGAATTCTACAACAATTTGCATATGCAAAGTTGATATCAGGAGGGGGAATAATGGCTGGTAAAAACATCATATAAATGTAAACAAGAGCAACGTGAGGTGAATACGCCCTCGAAACTGCAGTTGAGGAACCTGGAGAGATTGAATGCATTATTTCCAGATGTGAACGTACCAGGAAGCATTGACAGCATTCTTCTGTGCTTAGGGGACAGACTCTTTGCTCGATGAAAAATCACAGCACATATAATTTGAAAGTAACCTTCCTTTTCTCACCCCGCAACGCACAGAGAAATTAAAATTTGACAAAGGACGTGCAAATTGAATGCAGCTGTCATGACAAGCATTGCAGAAAATCACTCTGCGCCCATTTTGGAGAGGAACTTTCCTCCACCTACTCCCAACACACAAAACAAATTGGAATTTGATCAAATCATCAATTCCTCATAAAATTGACGAATACCATATTAAAAATGGCCACCATGACAGTCACATTGACAATTCCAGAGCACCTGCTTTCAAAAGGAACCTTCCTCCACCCACCTCCAAGAGAGACACCAAATTCGAATTTGATCAGATCACACGTTTTTCTCGAATTTGACAAAAAAACAAGATCAAGATGGCTGCCACTTTGGCCATCTTGAAAATGAAGTGCGCCAATTTCACGAAGGAACCTTCCCTCTGCTCACCACCTATGCATACAGCTAATCTGAATCTGATTGGATCGTCGACTCGTCTTCAAATCAAGAGATATCCATACCCTAAATTGCTGCAGTGGCAGCCATATTAAAATTTGCAGCAAGACCATTTTCGTACAAAACCGTCCTCTCCCCACCAACGCACACAGCAAATCTGCATCTGACAGGATAATCTGTCCTCCTCAAAATCGACAGAAATCAAATTCAGTACAGTTGCCATGGAGGCCACAATGGAAATGGAAGAGCGTCAATTCATGAAAGGCACCTTCCTCCACCCACCACCGACGCACACAGAAAATTTGATTTAGATCAGATCAACCAAGAATTCACAAAGCCTAGAAGGCCTGGGTCTATAGCGCTTCAGAGTTTCCTCCAGGATTTTTTGAAACTGTGGTGGAGGGCTTCGGCGTCAGATCAAAACTCAGCATCATCAGGTGTGGCCAGTTTTCATTAATCAGCACGTAGGCGATGTAATAACTGAAGTCTATGTGCACAGAGGTTTATCAGTTTTGCGAGCCTGATGGCAGATTTCACAAAATAGGCGTGCAATGCACGGAATACCCCTCAGCCCGATGTCGAAGTTTTTGGAGACACCCGCCACCCACCCGCCCAACCGCACGAAGGATAGCAATACTCCGTCAACCTTGAGGGCTGAGGGGCGAAAAACCGATTATGACTCCAGGAATTGGTATTAAAAAATCACGATGACACATTTAGGTAGAGCAGGATGTGCTCACAGCAAACAAAGAAGTTAACATCGTAGTTTATCGTTTTGCACAGTGGGCAAAATATTTTTTCTCTATTCGTTGCGCACATTGCATTAAGAAGAGAGCAACGATGGCTAATTTTTATTAATTGGAAAACGTGCTCAATCAAGCAAAATAAATGACAACAAGTGAAGAATTATTAGCGCTCATTTTAACTTGACAAGGAGAACAGGCGACACCTGATTGTCCTTAGGATTTTTGGAGTTTATGTAGAGTCATTTTTACATGGGCGTGGAGGCTTTTACTTTCCCGTGCCGGTGCGACACGATCAATTACATGTAGCGGAAACCCTGCGTTTACGAGGCTGATGCTGGAAAGGAGAATGACTCCTGCTAAAAACATCAGAATTCTCAAAAATCCACATGCGTAACGTCAACCAAGAACGATTCTGTGACTTCAATCTGGAAATAATCCGCAAAGAACTCTAGAATGAGTTGTGCTTACAAGAAATCTTCAAGGACAAAATAACACAGGCAGACAGACGGACGGACAGCACCATACTATTAAAAGCCCCTTCGATACTCATGCTGGGTATAAAAAATAAATAAATAAATAAAAGAAATTAAAATTTAAATATCACCCATGAGCATATTTACATGGGGGTTACATCATTTTATGCAATCATTTTTAAACTGATCATGATCAACTTATTTTTAGGCCTCCGAGCATTTTTCCCCCACAGGACCATGCCAGCCAATGTGCAATAGATGGGGCACCAAGCAATTATGATTCATTTTAAGGAGCATTTTATTAGGCCTATATCCTTTATTACATCCCTAAAATTGAGTTTTGGGGGATATTATGAATTTGCCTTGGATGCCGCCACTACAGCAGATCTTTAGTGTAAGCCCGAGACGACAGCAGTTCTTGTGGGAATCACATGACTCTAGCATTGACTTCTAGTATTTATTCCTGGTGCATTGAGAATAGACACAATTGTTTTGGGTGACCCCAAGACCTTCCTTGTGCTGCCAATACTAGGTCAAACTTTACATTTCCAAATAGCTCAAGGGCCATCCCATGCCTCATCACTTGAGGACACTAGGTTCACACCCACCATCTCAGATACAGCGGACTCCATCAGATGGTGAACAATGAAAGTGTTCTTTGAACATGTTTTTTTAGAAGAAAGTTTATTGGTTTCATAAACTCACTGCTGTGAAAAAGCATTCGACCCAATTTCTTCTCACTTTGATGTTTGAAGCATTCAAGAACATCAAACTCATTTTAATTCAAAGGCATCACGTGTAAACACAAAACTGTTTCCCCCGTAAACTGATTAACTTGTGCCACACTTCACGGCAACAACTGCAATCAAATAATTGCGGTTATTGTCGATGCGTCTTTTACACTGCCATGGAGGAATTCTGACCCATTTTTCTTTGCAGAATTGCTTCAATTCAACCACGATGGGCAGTTTTTGAGCATGAACTGCATCTGTAAGATAATGCCACAACAACTCAATCAGATTCGAGTGAGGACTGACTAGGCCACTCCAAAACCTTCATTTTGATCCTTTTGAGCCATTCAGGAGGGGACTTGCTAGTGTGTTTCAGATCACTGTCCAGCAGCATAACCCAACTGCGCCTCAGCTTAAGATCACAAACTGATGGCTGAATTTTTTTCCAAATTATTTTTTGGTGTGGAGCAGTATTCACGTTTCCATCAATTAAGGCAAAGCAGCTAAAGACCATCACACCGCTGCCATTGTTGTATCCCCCCGAACGAAGGTCGGAGGATACTATGGATTTGGCCTCGCCACGCGTCCGCAGAGATTTTCTAGTGAACGCTCTACAGCCCACATAAGTGCACCGATTCTTTTCAAATTTTGCAGGGACATGTATCATGGTAAGTTCACGACACCTATTGATTTTGGGTACTCTGGGACCATCTGGGCCCAACTGGGGGGCCTTCGGGGGATACATGTGCTCGGTTGCCGAGTGCTCTAGTTTGAATGTTGGCGTGATATTCCTATCGAGGGATGCCGCGTTAGCTGACTGCCAGATGTATTCGGATCCATTTCTTCATTTTTGACTCATCAGTCCGCAAAATTTTAATCTAAAATTATTGGGGGGGTCAAGAGGATTTTGGCAAATGCAAGACAAGCCTTTGTGTTCTCTTTGGTCAGCGATGGTTCTCACCTTGCAACTCTTCCTTGAATGCCAATTTTTGCCCAATCTCTTCTTTTATTGTGTACTCGAGAGCACTGACTTGAATTAACTGAGACAAATGAGGCTTGCAGTTCTTTAGATCTTAGGTCTGGGTTCTGTAGACGCTGTCGCTGATGCATCTTGGATGAATTTCAGTAGGCTGGCTACTTCTGGGAAAGTTGTCCACTGAGCCAGGTCACGCGGTAACGGAGTTACAATATTGGTGCATTTTGTTTCAGAGCTCCAAAACCAAGTAAGAATGAGTTGCAATTTAAATGGCCTTGTGTGGGTCTTCCCAAGTAGTTCAAACAACAAAATAGCCAATTTCGTTCATCTGATTTATTTTTGGTGAAAACGACAAAAAACTGGCGGGTAACGGAAACACACATTCGTTACTCCGTTACCATGTGACCTGGCCCCACTGTCCCAAGTTTTCTCCATTTGTAGACAATGCCTCTCACCATGGTTTGCTGGAGTCCCAAAAACTAAGAAATGGCTTTTTTCCCCAAATGAGAAAGTTGGGACTTACGTTTTCAGGATATCGATCACAAGGTAGAATGCAGTATAATTAATTAGTTTCAACCTGGATGCTTGCACTATAGACCCCTGACATTCAATCAAAATACTATGCAAAACATTTTGTATCAATCAGCTGCCTCTTGTTCAAATTCATTGTCCTTCTGCAGAAATCTGCTATTAATATAGCATGCACCAAAAACGCAAACCGCATTCAATCAGCCACAATGGACTAAATCTTCAAATTAGCATCAGACTGTGTTAAGACTGTGAAACTCGGTTACACCGCGGAATCCATTAGCGCGACGTGCATTTAATAATACACAAATTGCCTGCCACATATCTCATTCATCAAACTGATGAAGTGCGCTCCTCTAAATGGATTTTTCCAGGGAAGTGCACACACTGGAAAGCCATTTAACACCCTGCATTGTGTGCCCGGCAGGAATTTACTCGGCAAACTGCCGCATAAATAGGGAAGTGTACAAAGATTCAAGAGCCAATGTTCGGGTCAATATATCCAATAAATAGGTCATTGTGAGTCACTCAGGTAGCAAACATTGTAAGCTCATGCAAAGACAGGGCTGAACCTAAGCAGAAGGCAATCATCCTCAAAGCATTTTTTCCTCCCCAAGTGACTCTGCAGTTAAGACACTACTATACAAAAGGGGGGGGGGGGGGGGGGGGGAACAGTTGCTTCTTGGACAAAATGCACCGAGAGGAGAGAGGGTCGAGATCGCCAGGCTCTTTAATAATCGCCCGACACAAAGCTAACAAAGAAACGCGCAAACATGCACACCACATTCCTTCCCCACCGCGGGCCAGTAAAACTCCATCCTGCATCTGTCTCCCACCTACCCAGCCTCTTTACGTCACACTGATGTCAAAGGTGGGCTAAAAATAGCAGTGGTGTAGCATCAGCTAATGATCCTCCATCAGTGGGGGCAGTAACGTGGAGAGGTGGGGATCCGGCATTTTATTATGCATCGGACAGATATCCTCGACATGAAATGATCTCGCCTCGCGCCATAAAAATCGTAAAATGCAAATCCGAGCGGTCTGATTTGCATTTATGTGCCATCACCTAACTGCATCAATTAAACATGGCTGGAAACAAAGTGGAGGGCGATTTAGTATTGTCAATATCACAGTGCACAAAATACATTAAAATAATACAACTAATAGGACAGAGACCTTTTCTCTTTTTCCCCTGCAGCACAAGATTTGCTTTTGAAAGTGGATTACAAATTAAATGTATTTTAATATTCGTTCTTTTCCATTGTTTTGGTTCTGGTAAGAAAACTTCCACTTAATTGCAGCATCCATTGCATCCATTTAAGATTAATTCCTTTTTTCTTCATAGTTTCAAAAGCCTGAAATAAGTATTAAGTAAGCAGTCGCAATACATTTGCATTTGATGACTGAAAGAAGTCTTGTTCTGCAAGCTGCTGATACCGCCAGTCTTTGCTTTTCTACTGGTTCCTGTTTGTTTCTTGCGCATTTCAGCCAAACAAAAATGGGTAAATATTTTCATTCCACTGGCATGAGTGATACGAGCTGACCTAACCTTTCTTTACACTTATTCTGTTCACACAACAGCATCTTTTCCTTTATTTAACCAAGCAGCAGTGACAGAAGTCGTCCTGCAAACACCAGTCATCCACTCCCGGCAAGGTGCAAAACATATTGTTCAGTTTTTATCTGAAGCCATCGATTCAGTCAAGGGTTCATGTTATATTATTGACTCAGTCAGAGGTTACTTTCAGATATGAGGAGTGATATCTTCATGTTCGACACTGAAATACCTACCGTGGGTAAAAGCGTATTGGGTAATAAAGATTACTGGATAAGAATTAGGAGTGGATGCCAGTAGTAATACCTGGCAGGCTATGAGTAGCAATGGGTAAAGTATGCAATTACTACATATGCCAACAGAGCTGTGGCAAAAGACAGAAAGGGAGGAAAAACAAAGTACAGCAACCATGGCTTGTAAATGCAAAGTATCAACAAAGTATCTCAAACAGAAATGGGGTTGACAGACGCATTTCAAAATTACTTGATATTTACAAAAATGCTGCCTAATTTCAGTCCCTGCTATAGGTCACCAGTTTTCCAAACAAAGGTAATAAAAAGTCGCTGAAACGTCCGGGATTTATTTCGTGACCTCCTGGATGAATTGCTGATGAGCGTCTTCACAATGCTGGTCATCAATTCCAGTTTACAACTTTTTGAAGCTTTAGATTAATATCTAAATATTAGATTAAAAGTTAATATCCACTTCTTTTGACAGATGAGTCATTATACCTCGGTGCGCATGCGCAAGCGAGGTATGCGGTAGTTCATTTGTGTTCCATTCTGTCTGTAACCAGGATAGCCGCAACGCCAATCAAAATCAAGTCCTAGAATATGGCTCTATGGGTTAAATGCCATGATCATTTGGATTTAAAATTTGCCAGATTTTTGAGATAGAGCTTTGTTTTCGAGCTATAGCACTATTTGATTACCACAATGGCTGCTGCGAGCGATCAAAACCTTAATGAAGAAAAGGCTCTTCTCAGTGGATCGTTTTACAACTTGTGAGTTGTATATCACAGCAATAGTTACTGTTGATGGCAAAACTTGACAAACGGAGCACAATGCCGACAGCGATTCATGTAGACACACATGGCGCAGTGTTAAATACAGCACTGCATGGATTTGCTGTATGAACTTTATACAACATCACAAATGATTTCTCCTCCCACACAGTAACAGTGTGCAAATGAACAATGCTTTCAGTTATTGCTGGGCTTCAATAAGCCTAACAACCGCAGTCTCGCTAAGCGGTCCTACGAAGCTCCTTATCAACTTATGTCAACCTGGGCTTTCCCGACCTAGATATCTGCTGGTTCACATAACAGAGACGGCATTTGTAGCATGTGACCAACTGTCTACCGGCAGCAGAGCAGCATATTTTACAAATGAAGAGCGAATTATCATATTACAGTATTATGAAGTATACAGGATCGTACAGATCAAACACAATGCTCGAGACAATAGGACACCCACCACCAGTTGGACGGAGGTGTGAATTACATTCCCTCCATAACTGTACATTAATGTTAATCAGACAGCCACTGATGGGTAAATACTTGAGTATGTCAAGCATAGATGCACAGCTAGGGCACTCTGACATGTCCACACCCAATTTTATAGCTTCATTAAGGGACATATTTGTCACTGCTATAAGCACCGAGGCGTCAGCACCTTCAGTGCTTTCATTTTATTTAGCATCCAATGCCATCAAACAGCGAAGACTGTTCATTGATAACAGCACCCCCTAAACTGATATATTTTTGAACATTCGTCCCCTTCTATCCAGACATTAGCAAAGAGTTCCATAAAGCTTCCTTTGGCATGTTAAAATATCCTGAGAGGGCTGGAGACTCAGTTACTTTCGAGGCTCTATCTTCTTGGTTAACATTTTTATGGGCCCCTGAACATCACTGCAAATAGGCGAATTGGAGATCTTGTCAAAATGTCTGTAGCCGCTGCTCCAAGATGGAGTATAGTGCCAAAGATGTTTCTGCTGTCCTTCGTTTAGCCCAAAGGAAGGTTCAAATTAATGGTCTCCCCATCCGCACAGGTGTCTGTACAGTGGATTAACATTAATAACCAAATAGAAAAAAAATGAGCCCACAACTAACTTTTGGAATTAATATCTCAAAACGCCATAAAAAAGTGCCAGACTAAATGCCTCAAAATTTTTCTTATCTTTGACGTCTGAAAATGAAATGGGTAAGATGAATTTGGCACTGTTCTAGTTTAAAAATTAAAATAAGCCTGAATTTGTGAAAATATTTTCTCCTGTTATACACAGATATATCTGGTCATTGCACTTATAACCAACATGATCACCAGGGGGCACTTTCACATTCAAAAAAATTTGGGTATCCCTGTATCAAATACAATCATAACTTCTTTGGCACATTGAAGCAGTCATCTACAATATTCCCTCAAAAATTGTGTTTTTTTTCTCCCCAGAAATGCTCAGTTTGGTACCTGACTTGTCCACTTCTAGGTGGCGCTGTAGCGATATCGATAAAAACTGAGCACAAACTCCGGGGTTTTCTGTTACATGTATGTGGGCACTATTCTGCCAAATTTCATGCAATTCTGAGATGTCAACTCTACTAAGTAAACGTGCCATTCTCCCAGAATATGGCTCTGAATTCTGGGATAGTTTTTGTGAAACAATATTTTTACATTTATAAGAATTTGATAGGAAGATGGAGGCCTTGGTCCATTCACCCAAACCAATTGGGTTAGTGGCTGACCCTAAATGCAACAGTCACCCCAGAGGTTTGAATGAGCGGACCAAAAACAATTATTTCAACGATTTTTATTACATTTGACATAATTGAGGTTATAAGTTTTATATGACAGTTTGCAACCAAGGTGAACTGATACTAGTACTATCTGATATCATAATTTTTCTCAAATGTTCAATCAGGATTGGATTTCAATTCATCATGTGACAAATTCCCGATGTGGGACTGTCCCACAATGTCTGTCCAAAACAAGAGCAGTATGAACAATGCTGTGTAATGTATTAAGATGTACTTTAACATCAAACAGGTGAAAAGGCTCAGGTGGATCAATGTGGTCATTGAAGTTAGCAGAGTAGTTGTTTTTATTTCCTCATTCGTATCTCAGCGTTTATTGAAAATAATGTGATCTCGTACCTGTCTATGAATCTGAGGCCAGATAGTCATGTTGAAGGGTGCCGGATGTATGCAGTGTTCAAGTTGTTGTTCTTCTGAATAAAACATCCATTGCATCCAATAATAGTTTTTGTTTGTTGTGGATTTTACTGCTGATCATAAAACTGTCCCACAGTGTGTGTCTACCACATGTCCAATGTCCCACAATGTCTGTCCATCACACATATTTAATCCATTTTGCCTGCTTTATGGTAGACTTCCTGGCAAAAAGTTTTCCATGGGGCTTTAGCACTACTAAGTTATAGTAACCTGAATGAAGTTTCTTCTTTTTTCTGCACAGTAGTTAGTTCAAACATAAAATGAAGTGATGCAGCTTCTTGCTAATGACCAAAATTATGGAGTTGTCAATACCAACTACTCAATGTTCAGAAAGAATCCTTCATTTGATTATCTCCTATAGAATTGCCCATTTCCTAAACCAACTTAAAAAGTTGGTGTTCTTCCGCTGTGCGAAAACTCGGCTTTGTGGTTCAGTGATGATGAATGTAGCAGAAATATCAATTTTATGCCCATTTTCAGTAGACAAAGTGTAAATTGATAGTTCCAGTGAAAAGATTTGTTTCCACACCTTCAGTTCTCAGTTGCATAGGTTATGTACTTCTCAAAAAATCTGAAGTTTTTGGAATATAGAAAGATTCATTTTTGTCTCCTGGTGTTACACGATGACCAGCATTGTGAACTCGCTCTGATGCGCTCTGGGAGGAATTTTGGTAGGCTGGCCACTCATGGGAAGGTTCACGACTTTTAACATGGGGCCAGGTCAGGCTAAGTAGCTTTTTTCCTCCAATAAATGAAATAATTTAAAAACTGCATTTTGCGATTATTTCAGTTCTCTGTCAGATATTACGATCTGAAACATTTAAGTCTGACAAATACATAAAAATATACAAAGATGCTCAAGACAAGTGGTTGTAGTGGTTTTCTAATATAGAATAGGCTGCACATTGCAAGGAAAGTGGTATTTGTGTTAACCATTAATGAAGTCAATGAGCAGATAGTCAGTTCAATCAAAAAATGTTATTAATATTGACAATTGAAAGTTTGAAATGGACTCAAGCGTACATTTTAGAGTGATTTTTTTGCATCTCTAATGTGAGAATACTGCAGGACACAAACATCTGCTTTGCAGTACATTAATTCACCTTTAAATCATCTTTCCACCATGATGAATGCACTGCAATAAATACAATGTCAAACTGTAAAATTAGATTCAAGTCATGCATGCAGGATATCACTCACTTCAAACCTAATAAACCATTCATTTTTATTGATAGGCGACAACAAAGTCCGAGTGCACCACTTAATTCCCTGCATGGAAATATTAAATTGCTTGGTGAGATCAAAAGACAGTATAAGCTGACCATATAGCCATTAAAGTGATAGGTCATACAAACTAGAATGTGTTTTTACTCGTAAAAACGTACATCTCCCCCCACCCACCTTACCAGACAGACACAGATACCAAAAGGCACCACTGCAGGTCCTGAGTAGTAAGTATGCAGAGTTTTGTTAAGAGTAAACGGTTGTTATGCTCCGGACAGGAATTGATGACATCCGGATGGACAGACAGACGTGTGTATTCACGCCTTTGCATTGACTTTGAATGTAATCCGCGAAAAATTTGTTCCGCGTCCGGTGTGAAAGCGGCTTAACAGAGCGAGCAGAGCCAAAGCAGTAATATGGCCACATTTCACAGTTCCCGTCATGGAGGACTATTATGAGCATAGACCTTGGAAAACTATTACGGATTTCTTTTCTGCTTTCAGAGCAAAATACAGCATGTCAGTAACCAATGAGCTATAACAACATGTAATGAAAGCCCAATGCACATAAGAAATTAATCCATCACCATCACCTAATGTTTTAACACAGAAATGCTAGATTTATTGGAGATACTTAAGTTGAAGAGTGAGCAAGTTTCCATGGTGATAATTGCCACATACACCCAGCATTTTAAGGTTTCACCCCCCAACGCGCAAAAGCCTAAGGAAAAAAAAAAGAAAAGAAAAGAAAGAAATTCACCAATCAGCCACAGCAGTAAAACCATCTACATAATATTGTGCAGGGGTGCGTTTCCCAAAAGCATAGTTGCAAAGTTAGCAACTTACATAGTTCGTTCATTCATAGTGAATGGTTCCAAATATGTAAGTTAGCACCTGTGCTTTCGGGAAACGCACCCCTGGTCCCGTCGTGTTGCAAAGACAGTTTGGTCAAATTCATGTCGTCTTGAATACCCCGGCCAAGGGTATCCCAGAGGAACATTTTCTAGAGCGTCACACGCTCACCTTCAGCTCACAGTCTGCTCACAGTACATCCTGGTACCATCTCTTCCCCAGGTGAATGGTGCACATGTACCCAGCCAATGCACATGATGTAAAAGCAAACCAGACTCACTGGGCCAGCCTACCTTCTCCAGTCGGTCCAGGTCTGACGCACACATGCCCATTATAGGTGCTTTCAGAGGCCCCCTGGGGTTAAAATGGTCACCAATACCACTGGTCTACAGCTAAAAAGGGCCACACGCAGCAGGTTGCAGTGAACGGTGTGCTGTGACACATTTCTCATGGAAGTATCATTAATATTCTCTACAACTTGAGCCAAAAGTTTGGACCAGATGGAATAGCTCTTGCTGCTAGCTAATCAATGAGCCTAGGTGCTCCAACACCCTGTCACCAGTTCATGGTTCGTCCCTCCATCGACCACTGAGTAGGTACTCATCGCTGCTGCTTGGGAGCGGCCCAGAAGCCTTGCGAATTTGGAAATGCTCTGACCCTCTTATCTGGTCATAACGATTTGGCCCCAGTCAAAGTGGCTCAGATACCGTTTCTCCCAAATCCAGCAGGCTGATGATGAAAACTGACCGTTTCCTCTACTTACTCTGGCAAATCTTTTTTTCTTTCCTACTGACAAGGGACCCACCCTGCTCTGCCTCTGATTAGCTAATGCTCCTTGCCTTCCTTGGTTGAGTTGGATATGGTTTAGGAATGAGATTGGTAGGGGTCAGGACAGAAAAGGGTAACCAGGCAAGCTAATCATAGTCCGGTGGGTCATTCCGTCGCCGTCCTCGGCAAAATTTTCATATAAAATACATGCAATATTCTACCAAAATGCACCAAATCACTTCATTGTCTTTCCCTTGGGGGCGGGGGGGGGCATGCTCCAAGACCCCCTCGTATGCCTAGGCCCCTACAGTACACACCCTCTTTGAATAGCACCACTGAGGGAAAAGCCTGACCAGAGCACTGAAGGCCTTTGATCAGGACCCACCACACCTGAATTTAGTTTCCTTACAGCCAGAGGTGGACTTACATGCGCATTTCAGATCATTCACCTGCTGCATAATCTAACTGCTATTGAACTTTAGGTCCAGGACTGATGGCCGGATATTCTTCTATTAGCACTGTAAGCATAACACACCCACGTTAAGCTACATTACAATTAACTGGCAAATGGGCTATACAGAAGCAGACCATCTGAACATGCTGAACAAACTGATAATTAGCAGTGTAAAGACATTAAATTCTTCAATACTGCTGACCTTAATTTATTCAGCCATAACCTTACACCCAAGGGTAATTCAAAAAGGAAGGCAAACAATAGTGTCGGCTGAACAGATGAGTCTTCAAGACCCATTGGCAGATGTGTAGCATTTCTGTAGTAGTGACTTAAGTGAGAATCAAGTGTCAACCAGCAACTGCGGATCAGCACAGAGAGAAAATGTATGATACCCAAGGAAAGATTTGCCTGGTAGAATGGAGAGCATAGTTCGTGCAGAGGGCCTGAGGACTAGATGATGCCGAAGCACACTTTAGCGGCCAGAAAGGCTGGCACCAGGGCTTTTAATTTGATGCAAGCCATTACCACTGCGATTTGAGCAAGTGAAGAATGGAGAAGATAAATTTGAGCACAAGTGCACAGATAGAAGATGCAAATTTAGGGAGCGCAGAATGCTAGTTGGGGCATTTCAAATTGAAAATGACCAGTGCCTGGACTGAGCTGGGACGGATTGGAATTTCCAATGGTTGAAAAAATAAAAATAAATAAACAAAAATAAAAAATCTGTACACAAGAACGATACCAACGATGTTCTCCAAGATGGACAGCCATTTTGAGAGACACTGGTGTGAGTGGTCAAGCTAGCCTACAGAATGCTGCATCTTTAGAATGCAGGACATTTCAAAGTGTACATTATACATCAATTCACATGTCACCATGACTGCTAACAATTGTAAAACAATTCTGCATTGAGCAAAAATAACAGTAGAAAAAAAACAAAATGTATTAATCAATTCTATGAATACTTCCCCCATTTAAGTTCACTGACATTAGAATGCCAACTGACACATGGTTTTAATTTGTGTGAGTAAAAAAAAATGGTTCTCATTTGGCATCAAGTGCTGGGCTGCATTTCAGAAACTACATTAACTAAACACTAAATTCTGACCGCTTCAAGCTGGGCCAAGATCACAATGAGCGCCTCTCCCCTTGGAAAAATATAACTCAATATTCTCCAGGAATGGTGTTTCACAACAGGAGGAACATGGGATCTCACATCATGATTCAAACACTGAGCCACACAATGTTTCTTAACATTTGCCATTCTGTAGGATATCCAACTTCTAATAAGAAAACAAGCACTGGGCAACAGAAGATTGATTCTAGCAGACGAGCGAAGCAGCTACACTCCGCCTTTCAGAAGGAAATGGATGCGTTTTGATAAACGTATGTGACAAATATGGATTCTATTCTGGCCGTTTAAAATAAGCAACACGACAAAGTGGTTGAGCCACACCCGTCGTGCAACGGCCAATGCCAATATTTATAGAACTTGCATTACCGCTTATTTAGCACTGAGGAGCACAGACAAAAAATGGCATTTGTCACAGTATTAATGCACAATTATCGAAACACACAAATGTTGCAGGAAAACTTACAATAGCAAATTTAAAATTATAAGCAGGTGGAAAACAGGAGTTATGCATGTATAATATGCATGTACAAATTCAAAAAATATAAGTTGCAGACTGAATAGCCAAGTTATTCATCTACCAAGTGGCCTTCCCTGTCAGCGAGCCCATCTCTAGTGCTCACCATAACCTGATCTGAGAAGGAACTCTCTCAGGGCCAATCATAACAGCCAGTATCACTTTCCGAACCAAGGTCAGCACAAACTAATCTACGGAGTATGCTGTACACATGTGCAAAAGTTAATTACTATTACAGACACTAGTGACCCATCCAAGTCCCTTGATAACCGCTAGTTTTGCACTGGCTAACATGACTGTAGCGAACTAGGAAACATTTTCTCAAAAATGTAATCCATAATATTACACATGGACCCACAGTTGAGCACATAACCCTGATGGATTTTTCTGAAAAAAAAATTACAAAAACTTCTCTGAAGGCTTTCATGGAGCAATGAAACGTTACAGGCCCCCAAACCCCAAATTTTCAGTTGTACAGCACCTTGCAAATAAAGACCATAGCCCCCTCTTTCGGTATTTCTGACATACGAGCATTCTTGGGTGGCTGTATCTTCTCTGAAGAGAAAGGTACTGACATAAAACTGGATACACACTTAAGATTTTTGCTCAAGCTTTCAGAATTTGGCGCCAAAATCAGTGTAGGATGCACTATTGAGAAGTTACAGCTTCATGAAAAGTACTTATAAAAAGTACTTCCCAAGAGTACTTATTCCACAATATATGGGACAGACACTAAATGTAGAAGCACTGATGACTTGATCGGACTGTAGATAAATATTTGACAAGTGTTGAAAGTTGGTCCCGGTATAACATTCCAAAGTATACTCCCAGCCCAGAGTATACCCGAGTGTAAAGTGGGCTAGCCTGTTTTATACCCCCCACATTCCCCACGGTATATCCTGGTCCAGGCAAGATTATACCAGGTGGTAGACTGGCAGGGGGGGGGGGGGGGGGGGGGGGGGGTTAATCTGGGCTGCTACACTTGCGTGAAAAATGACTATTTTGCCGCCCCCCCCCACCCCTTTCAGCTGCTGGAAAAAAGTAACCTGACAAAAAAGATACCGCTCTGCCTCAGACCAAGGTCAGAAACAGGCAGGGAAAATATTCCCCAACCATTTTACTTGGCCTGCAAAATTAGAGTACAAGCTCCAACAGGTCTTCACTGAATAAATAACCTAAAAGCAAAACAAGAGCAATCAAGCAAACCAAGGATTAAAGTTCCAACTTATTCTCAGCACATGCAACATCTATGACTTCCATATAACCAATAATTAGCCATATATTATAAATAATGTATTGTGAATTCACACATTAATCCCAAACCTGGATGAGGCATCATCTAGCCAGCGAAGTAAGGATGCTTAAGTTGGCTTACTGGCTTAAGTTACATTAACTAGCAAACTAATTAGACCAGCCTGCTGGGAGACCGACTTCATAATTTTGGCTAAAAATAGCAATTTAGTAGTCTGCCTTTTGGATCATGGTGCTATAAGTAGTTTTTCCATGTCTTCCAACATTCTTGCAGCCTTCTGACCTTATGTTATTGAGGCAGCTCGCGCAATGTCTTGGTCGATTACATTGGCCTTAGGAATAGTTTATTTTTGCAAAATGTTAGGCAACCATTTTGTTCTTTATCTTACCAGACACGCAAGGGGTGAGTTGGTTTCTATGGTGATGAGCTGTGCATGGGACTAAAACGGTCTGATTCTGATACCAAATTCTGTCTTGCATGATGTGAGCTTGAGGGATGGCAGCGTGAAGTTTTCCGGTGATTGTCACCATGTGCACCACGAAAACTGGCAAAAAGCGGTCCTTGAGCACAATAATCTACTCTGCTGCAGCATGACATGGTGATCAGTGAATGGAAAATGCCCAGCAATCAACACGTTTGTCTAAACCAATATCACACGCTTTAATAAAGGGATATTTTATACTTGGAATCATAACGTTTCCCTCAAACACGAAACACAAGCCGTGATTTCCAAACAATAAGCACTAGTAAATATGTTTACAAAAATTTTATCAAGTGACTAGAAACAAACCCCAATGAACTTCCAGATATCCAGGACTAACTAAGGGAAATAAGTATTTTATTAAGCACGTGCATGCATAGAATCATACTTAAAAGCAAAAAGAAAGCATCAACAGAGGAACTGAATGAGGGCAATGCACAGGGGTGAACAGTTGTTAAAAAACTTAGAAGTCAATTATAAAAGAACACTTAAAATCCTATCCTCACAATACCGCATGCTGTTAAGTTTTTTTTATTGAGATTCTAGTCATCTCTGCATTTGAAACTGAAATCTCTGCCAGAAACAGTGGTCAAGGCAACAGATATTTATTTTCCTCTATGCACTATTCAAAGACACTACGGTTAGCTTGTCAGTGAGAGATGAGATTTTGCATGAACAATGTAATGTGCACGATGGATCAGAACACATGATTACTGGCAGTTAATGGATGAAGAGGCCAGATCATCATTCACTAAAAAAAAAAAACAGCAGGTCAGACATTTTACGGCCAGCATTATTGAATTAAATGCCTTACCTCCTCTACACTCAGGGGCATGCAGATGCGATACTCCTTCAGAAGCATGGCTTTTTAGGCAATGTGGCAGAGAGGAGGGGATGACCAGGAGGCACGCGACTGCAGCTGGCCGAAGACACGGGGACTAACACGCGCTCCAGATATGGAGGAGCCGAATCAGGAAAGGTCCACGTGCTGATAACACTGCTCGTGCAGGCTGAGGGAAAAATGCATGCAAGCGCAGGTCATTATTTTAATCAACCTAATTTACGTTATTCTTACTGCAGGACCCGCAAGAATGGAACACACAAACACTCACAATAAGACAATGGACGGGCTCGCTTACCAGTAAATTGAACGCAATAAAAACGGTCGGCTGAACAACTGTTCTCAGAAAACAGTATTAGAATTGCGTCAACGGAAACCATGCAGTAATCATTCATCGATAAGTCTTTTAGGCACAGCATCAATTAAGGCTGCTCAATCGGTCAGTTCAATTTTCCACTTCTGTAAAACCAAGGATGCTGCTCAAGTCAGAGATCAGTTTGCTTCCATGTATAATGTTCGATTACGCTCAAAGTGTGAAATGGCTTATGCATAACCCCAAAAAACAAACACGCTTCGTTTATAAAACGGGGGGGAAAATGCCAAAAAATGATGTTGTAGCCCACACCCCTCTATACAGGTCCAAACTATTCAGATTTATCATGGATGAGTTTTTAATGTAAAATTCCAATGCAGATCACAGGAAAGGGGACCAGTATTATGTGTAATAACAATTTTGCATTCCAATTTGACAGTGCCACAAGCCCAAAATGAATGTGAAAATAAAAGCCAATGACAATGCCTTGAATAAAAGGCTCTGGAAATGCAGTAATCGCGTGTCATCCACTTAACGTTACCATTAGGCTTCCTTAACCGTACTGGCCATGCTGAAATTACTAGATATCATGTTCAAAGGGCAAAGGGTTAACTTTCTGTAAGCTGTATTTAGGATTCATTGCGCTTTTCTGCACGTCAGCCAGCGACAGCTCAGTTTGAGAGCTGTAGTCGGCATCTCTCGCGAAGCACCGGTTAAAGCTGCATTCACACATTCGCGTTTTTTGCATTGACTTTGAATGTAATCTGTAGTTCGAAAAATTCGTTTCGCGTCCGGTGTGAAAGCAGCTTTATAAGGTGTTCGGTGGCGGCTCGGAGCACTAGCGAGATGCTGAGTCCCCAACTTATTCTCATCAGCCACCCCCAACGCTTGACAGTTTTTAAAGGCAACGCAAAGGCAGGATAAGTTAGACTATATCCGACTAATGATTCATTCGACAGCGAATAACCACAAAACCAACGTTTAACACGTCAGCTGACGATATACAGTCATGCAATTAACGCCCAGCTGGCGCGTGCACGCACCGGTTTAATACAAATATAACGTTTTAGATTAGATTGGATTTATTTCGCAAGCCAAAACATAAATATAATGTGTGACAATAAAATAGAAACGACCGAACTTACACACCAAGAATTTTTTTTTTTTTTGGCCAGGATAACCCAATAAAGCTCTCAAATAAGTGCTTACTTCCATTGTAGTCTTTTAAATAAATAAATGAATATTACAATAAGAAGTAATGACAACAGTTAATAGCTGGCTGGCCATCTACGATCCTGGCTGTAGTTTAACGTCGACGTCACACGTACGCGATTATTTTAAGTTAGCAAACCAAACAGGATAAATGAGTCATCTTAAAGTTACCAACGTACAGTCCCGCTAACGTGAATTTAGCAGAAAAGGCTACAGAAGCCAAGTTAACCAAGTATGCAAGCTAATGTAAAAGTATTGATAAAAGGCCAAGTTAGCAAGAATAGTAACTTATCTAGCTGACATAGTTAGTCAGCTTTTTGGCCGGCAGATCCTTAAAACTAACGATGCCCGGAAACTTTAAACAGACGAGCACGCTAGTTAACGTTAGCTAAGCTTATGGCCAAGAATCAACTCACTTGCGTTCAGCCAGCGCTGAATTGAAGCCAAAAAATAAGGCGGCTGTACACGATACAGATGAATCAGCACAAAGATTCGTTTTAATCGAGCAGACGCTGATCGATGACTTCGGACAGCTTCCAACAACGTATTGAAGATTCGACCAGTCGAGTAATAAAATGTCCAGCCGCGTTAACCGAACTAAACAGCTAACGTTAATGTTAGCAACACACTTGGGAAGAGTAACACGTTTAACTACGTTAGTTGACTTCAAGTGAACGCTTAACCCAATTAAGCTGCTTCCACACCGGACGCGAAACGAATTTTTCGCATGGACAGATTACATTTGCGTTGACTTTGAATGTAACCGGTCGGGCGAAAGATTCGTTTCGCGTCCGTTGTGAAAGCAGCCGAAGCGAGTCATACCGTTACTTCACTCTACAGAAAATCGCATATTGATAATTTTTGGCTTGGTAGCGAGTTTACCTCATTTTTCTGTCTCCATGGCACCTGAAAAGTCCCTCCTCAGTATCATGCACACACCTTATTCTTGCTTCCTCCGCTTAGCAGAAAATAAAAAAATATACAGAGATTTTGTTTGCTGGCCAGATAATTAGGCACAGTAGCCAAATTTCCAAAGAAACGAGCGTTACAGTCCTTTAAGATTCCACTTGAGCCTGCGTTTAACCGCACGCACCCCGATTAATTCTTCAATAAATGAAACTCTTCCCAACGCTTTGGGTTGGGACCCTCTACACTGACATCTACAGGCACACGAAAGTACACCAGACAGGAAAGTGAGATCGTGGCGATGCAGTACATCGATCCCATGGCAGTTTTTTTTTTTTTTTAAATTATTATTTAGTGGACGTGAATGGCGATCACAAGACTCATGAAATTCAGTGATGGGCTGTTTGTGGTGCTGTTGCTTGTAGAGGTTCGCATTAGCTTACACAGGGTTTTCGCTTTGAAACGCAACTGATAAAGTTCCTCTTCAGTTCCCTCGCATATATTCATTATTTAATTACATCTTTTTGGCAGGTTATGTGACCTTAAATATGACCTGCAATTTATGATGATGATGATGATGATGATGATGAGTATTAGAATTATTATTATCATCAGGAGTAATTGAAGTAGTAATAGTATTATAATTAATTCAATTCAGAAGATTGCTCAGTAACCTTATTGGTCTTTGGTCTAATTTAGTGTCAAATTGCTGGCTCTGTGACAAATTTCTCTGTACAACAGATGGACTGAGGAGGGGGGAGTTTACTGACTTGGACAGTGGAGGGCAGCAGGCCTTTGGCACATCTCAGTTCGGAGTTCATGTCCTTGACTAAGGAGATCCTCAGTCTTTTTTTTTTTGCATTTTAACCATTTAAGCCGTAAGATTGCAAAATATGTATTTAGGTTTTCCGGATGTTCTTGATTTAACGTTCTAGTACCGACATTGCCGTGATAAATGGTAACTGAAATCCAAATACACTGATTAAAGTCACACATGCATAAGATGGTTATTGAAATTTATCGAAATGAGCAAATGAATTAAAAAAAAGATGGCATGATTCCTCTGGTTGAAAAACTAGACATTACCAATGAACTGGCCAGACGATGATTCATTAGGATTGACACGGAATAAATGTGGCCACTGACCTTTAAGCCACATAAATTTCAAAATGACGTGATATGAAAAGGAAATGAGTACCGCTATCCTCTGTGATTCCACCCGAGTGAGCTCACAAGCATTATTAATCTCAAACGACAATGACAAGTAATGAAAAACACACAAACAGTTGTTTTAGCCCATCATCTCTGATCCCATTTTCTTTGGAATGAGAAATAAATGTAACTACTGTCAGATGGCAGTATTTCATCAACTTGAATTAAAATTCCCTTTATAAAAGAAAAATAATGAAAACCAGCTGTAAGCTCACACGCAGTGCAATAATTTACTGAAGTTCAGACTTGAATACACATGAGAAAAAATAAACGTTATATTGCGGATTGAATCTATCATCTTGTGCAATTACTAAGCAAAATTTGCCCTGCAGTTGTTTAGATTTTTTTTTTCTGTCCTCTCCATCTTCTGAATTTGTTTTAGAAATGCATGAGATATTTGTTAGTCATTCTAAGTGAATTCAGTCAATAAATCACTACAGGGACACTTTCCTGTTCTACAGTGACGGAAGCTTGCCAGAGATCAATATATCTGCAGCACAGAGGAAGAATACAAAAAAATGATAAAACATGTAAATAAGTAGCCTATCCCAGGCATGTGAGCAAAGTGGGAGTTGTTCTAAACGAGGGAGTCACTGAAAACACATATTTTTCCCACTTGTAAGTTTAAGGCAATAGAAAGCTGGAAGGCTGGCTTTGCATGCATAATACAAACATTTAAAGGTCCCCTGTTACGCTAATCCCCGCCCCCCAAGTTATTGTTTCCTCGGCTGTTTAAAGAACCAGTGTGTAAGATTTAGATGGGCAATCTAGCTGATTAACTGCCAAGAATGGAATATTCAAAAGTACATTTTCATCAGTGAATTATTTCCTGAAAATAAGAAACATAGTGTTTTCTTTTATCCAGAATGAGCCCTTTATATCAACAGAGAGAGCGGGTCCTCTTCCACGGAGCTCGCCATTTTGCACCGCCATGTTTCTACGGCATCCCAGAACGGGAAAAAAGTAATTGAATAAAGCACTGACACAAGTCTTGTGGTCTGCAAGTTTTGTGGTCACCGTAGGTTCTCTGAGAAAGGGAATGATCATTTGGTTGCAATCTATAATCTCACCACTCGATGGCTCTATATCTCACATACTGGTCATTTAAGCGGTTTATAAAACTTCTAAAAACATAAAAATCCATATTTCTGTGTGATTCACTATCGGTTTTTTTCCTCCTCATTGAAGAACAGGCTTTTTTGTGGGGGCATCCACGAAATGATAATGAGCTCTTCTCTGATTGGCTGGTGAACTGAGTTAAATTAAACCTAGAGTGCCGAGGGCCCTGAAGGTTGTGGGCAGTTCCAGTTCCAACAGGAGAAAAGTAACTAGCATCATTCTGCGGATTCAACAGCAAGCCAACACAAATTTTTTTGAAGGCAACACGTTGCCTACACGATACTGGAGTCAACAAGCTCCAGCTCGGACATACGCGAAAAAATTAAACCTGTTTAATTTTTTCGCAAATTTCCGTGGTGATGGAGAATGGTCCCATACCACGGTGAATCAATTCACGGTTCTTCGAATCAATTCTTCTCTGCGAAAGAAGAGAAATGTTTCATCCGCACACCTCTGTGGGCCGACGCAGCTCAGTGAGAAAGGGGTTTTCGTTACCATTATCAGGCAACTCAACTGAGCAGTCACACTTTTTCATGAGTGACAGACAGCAACATGTCTGCCATTTAGCAAAAATATAAGAAGTCTTTATCATGAAATCCGATTGGATATTTTTCTAACCTGAACTTTCACTGTCGGCTGCTGTCAATTTGTGAAGGACGCCATCTTCTCAATTCACTTCTGGTTCTTGCTATGCTTTCAAGACAATGATTTTTTTTGCACAGCACTGCCACCAAGTGGGTCTAAATTAGTATAATTCTTTCTATTCCTTGATGCTAATAGGAACAAACATCCAAAAATGGGTTTTGACCAGTTTTTATTGCCGCAATGCATTGTGAAAAAAGGTCGACCATGTGGTTACAATGCTCGTAAAAAATTTAATTATATATAAGTTAGTACCTAATACATAATCATTTTTAAAGACATTATTAAACGAGGGAATAAATAGATTGATTTTGTCACATCACCTTGACCTTGAGGACCAAAGTCAAATCCAATATGGTGTGTTTGATCAGCAAACATGATTTGTCATTAGTATCCAATACATATCAAAGATCTAAAGCCAACATTTAAGGACTCTTAGGCCGTTTTGTCATTACCTGGACCTTGTTGCCAAAGGTCAAATCCAAAATGTCGAAAACAACCAGCATCCATGATTTGCTATTAGTGCCCAATACATATCTAAGCTCTACAAACAAGATAAAAAAAAATATGGGCCATTTTTGTCATATAACCCTGACCTTGAGGTCCAACATCAAATTTGACTGACTGCTGAAGAATGTTCAGCATACATGGTTTACTATAGATGCCCCAAACACACCTGAGCTCTAACTGCCATATTCAGTAGCAATTTTTTCCATTTGATCTTGACGCCCAATGTCATCTTCAACTTGTCGAGAATGTTTAGCTTACATGATTTTCTATAGGTGCCTCACGCATACCAAAGCTCTAAGTGTCACATTAAGCTGTTATAACACACTTTTGCCATTTGACCTTCACCTTGAGGCTCAAGGTGAAATTCGAACAACCGAGAATGTATGGCATACATGATTTCCTTTAGGTGCCTCATGCATATGTAAGCTCTAAATGTCACATTAAGAGAGTTAGAGCACATTTTTCCCATTTGACTTTGACCTTGAGGCCCAAGGTTAAATATGACTGACTCACAATGTTCGGTATTCCCGATTCCCTAGAGGTGCCTCATACATACCTAAGCTCTAAATGCTATATTAAGGATGTTATAGCATAGAACACCCCAAAAAATGATGAAGTCCAGACATGTTGCCTTGGTGCGCTATGAAGGAGCGATTCAATCAAAACGCCGTTTACACGGTTGAAGCAGGTCATGATCTGATTCCATTGCTGCGATTAAAAAAAAAAATTATTACACAGTCTTAGAGAAAATTGCTCCTAAGTGCCAAAAATGGCCATTTTCGACATAAAAATGGCTGCCAAGTCTAAACGAACAATTCAATCAAAAATTCTTTTGCTCGGGCATTAACTTGATGACCCATTTGATCACATACCCAAATAAAAAAAAAAATTCATCAGACCGTTTTTGAGATACGGCTTTAAACGGACGACGCTGCCGGCTATTTTTCCGTCCGACGACACCGCCGGACGAAAAGTGACGTCAATAGGTTACTGGTCTACGGCCGGCAACCTAAAAAGTAGGCCCAACTGTTCTACAAGAGAGAGAGGGGTGGGGTAGTTCAACAAGGTTTTGGGACGGAACAAGACACACCGGCTGGTGTGTGTCTCTAATATGGGTCCTTCAAAATAAATGTACAATTTTGAACTAGCAACCTCCATGAAGTCAAGGTTTTACACTGTCTTGAGAGTCTTGTGCTTTGTGAGCTCCAGGTTTCACATCAACCTGCGTTTGTGTGATTGCTGAATAGATATCACATCTTACGAGGTTTCACACCTGCAACAATATATCAGTTTGTCAATTTTATGAAAGCCGAATGGCTAATATTAATGATTAAGTTGTGATTAGTGAAGACTTTATAATGATTCATAAACCTTTAGCCAGTTTGAGTTTGAGCTGTTACCCCATTTGTAAGGCATAAGACAAAACAATATTGTGCAGCTCAAGCACCAGAGTTATTAGGTACAGAGGGCAGTTTTCATAGAACTGACTTAGAGTAAGTAACAGAATATCACAGTATTGATAGAATTGGCGAACTCATTGGCTGGAATTGGCAAAACTGTCTGTTGGCCTTCAATGCTTCCTGTAGTGCACAAATTTGGCCTCTGGGAGAAAGGCCGGACAGAAGCCATGTCTTAGAAAGGTCAATATCAAGTGATGCCCACAGTTTTTAAATAAGGCAAGAAGATTGTTTTAGGAAGTAGTACTGATTACTAATTAGATGCAGATTTTTTATGATGCCTTTGTGCCTATCTCCTCTTTTCAAAGAGCAACTTCAGCACTTTGGCGTCTAATAATATTTTCCCAAGAGCACCCTGACAGACGCTGGAATATAAATGAATAGTGTTTTACCTTCAAAATGAAGGCTAATTCTACACTCTGACGTCAGCACTCTGCAAGAAGAGATTCATTGGGGGTTTGACTGATAAATTAATTGCTCACGCCATGCTTGATCAATTCATGAAAGATGTTTTCAGGCTGGCATTTTCAGGATTGCAATAACTGTGGTCCTCGGTAAACTGATAATATTTCTACATGAATACAAATGGTATGAATAGGTACTAGTAAGCATAATATATTATATGATGTAGGATTTTGGGTTAGAACTCTTTTCAAGCTGAACAATTTCCATGCGGGAGTAGAAGGTTTTAATGAATACAGGTTTAGCAGTTCAACTCTTTCTTGTCTCTCTGTCTGTTTAAAGAGCAACTAAATGCTAAAATATTTCTTTTGAGCTATAAACATCTATGCAAAACAGTTCACTTATGAAATTTAATGATGTTGGTAATTTTTACCCCTCGGCCGACTCCGGCCCGGAGGGGTATTGTCGTCACCTGCATGTCCTTCCGTCGTCCGTCCATGATTTTGTCCGGGCCAGTACTCGGCACCTAATGATCGCAGCTTCACCAAATTTGGTATGGTAACTCACTATGTCCCATAGATGAGCACCGTTTGGTTTTTTGCTGGACTTCACCGTTGACCTTAGCGCTGTGACCTTGACCCTGGAAATTTTGTCTGGGTGACATTTTCCGGGCCAGTACTCAGTAACTAATGATCGCAGCTTCAGCAAATTTGGTATGTTAACGCACTATGACCCATAGATGTGCATCGTCACATTTTTTGCTGGATTTGACCTTTCACCTTGGCGCTGTGACCTTGAAGAGTTATAGCAAATTTTTTCCATTTGACCTTGACCTTGAGGCCCAAAGGTGACTGACTAACAATGTTCGGCATTCCTGATTCCCTAGATGTGCCTCATACATACCTAAGCTCTAAATGCTATATTAAGGGAGTTATAGCATAAAACACCCCGAAAAATGATGAAGTCCAGACACGTTGCCTAGATGGTGCTTTGAAGGAGCGATTCAATCAAAACGCTGTTTAAACCGTTGAAGCAGGTCATGATACTGATTCCACTGCTGCGATTAAAAAAAAATCATCAAACAGTTTTTGAGAAAATTGCACCTAAGTGCCAAAAATGGCCATTTTCGACATAAAAATGGCTGCCAAGTCTAAATGAACGATTCAATCAAAAAAATTTTTGCTCGGGCATTAATTTGATGAACCTGGAAATGTTGCCCGGGTCAGTACTCGGCAGTACTTTGGCAGCTTCACCAAATTTGGTATGGTAACTCATTATGACCATAGATGTGCATTGTCAGGTTTTTTGCTGGATTTGATCTTTGACCTTAGCTCTGTAACCTTGACCCTGGAAATCTTGTCCGGGTCAGTACTCGGCAACTAATTATCGAAACTTCGCCAAATTTTGTATGGTAACTCACTGTCACACACATATGTGCAATGTCGTGTTTTTTGCTGGATTTCACCTCTGACCTTTGCGCTGTGACCTTAAGGCAGGAAATCTTATATGGGTCAGTACTCAGCAACTACTGATCGCAGCTTCACCAAATTTGGTATGGTAACTCACTGTGACACATACATGTGCAACGTCACCTTTTTTTGCAGGATTTGACTTTTGACCTTAACGCTGTGACGTTGAGGCAGGAAATCATGTCCGGGCTGAGGGGTCTTCAGCAACGCGTTATGTTTATTTCATAAAATTAAGATTCATATGCATCCACTCACTGTTTGGTAATCAGCGCTTGGAGACACTTGAACGATTGTCCATGCTTGTCACCCAGTCCATGTGCACATCATCCAGACAATGAAAGGTAGGTTTTAAAGGGTGTGCCTATCGTAGTGTGTGCTGTTTGTAATTATCACAGTTGTGCCTGAATCATTCTGTTGTTTTTAATTCATCTGTCGTAGATTGTTTAGCGATCATTCATTTGTTATGCTGTTGTTTGCTGAACTTTGTGGTAGTTCTTCAATAGTTCATCCTAATAGCTAGTTTTTGTTGGTTAGATACTACACCATAACTGTGTAGGATAACCATGCACTTCTGATCAACCAAAACCAACTGACACCCCTTTGTTTCCCATCAGATGCCTTTTTTTGTTTATTTCTTGGCACATTTTGCAGTACCGATAGTGCAGCAGGTGGAGTGAGGCACAAAAATTACCTGTTAACAAAAATGGACTCTCGATTTCTGAGTTCATGTCCACAATATATCTCTACTTTCAGTCCCTCTTCAAACGAAGCTAAACATTAAGCTACATTCTTAAATTGCTTGAGGGAATCATTGTGACACATTGCAGGCTCTGTTCAAACTGTTTAGCAGTCTGGAATGCGGTTTCCTACTATCCACGTGCATTAAGTTGTGATAAACTTTAGAAAAATTATGCGTTTTCTTGTTTCATTCACATCCTCCATCCATTAAAAGCCACTGAAATCTTGACAGGGTGAGTACCCTTTTCTCAGTGCTGAACATTATTTATTGATTGCTTGGCAGATTACTTGACTGATTGAGGGAGGTTAAGGCTACAGAATATTCTGATGAGCCGTTGCCTGCCATAAAATTAAAAGGCGTTACTTGCTGCCTCTAGACATGAATGTGTGATTCAGTCCTGCAATACCTTATGTTTCAGTTTGCAGTTTACCAGTGATTGAAATTTTAGATTCATGAATGCATTTTGGGTTTGCTGAAGATGAGACTGATGAGAAAATAATGTCCTTATGTCATGACAGCCTCCTGTGCTCAGCTATGATTTTCCCTTGTTTTGAAAAATTATGATGTGTATGAATGTGTTGGTAACCCTTGTCTAAGAATTATATACAGAAACACAGGCGCAATATTGCATGATGAAAATCATTCATAAACCCAACATACAGGGGGAGGTTTACAACTTGCAAAGAATTACCTTTGTAGTAGTTGTTTGAACTATCAGTTTAAGGTCCTTCCACAGGATCCCAGTGGAATTCAAGTGTGGACTTTGATTAGGCGACTTAAACCTTAACTGTGTTTAGTGAAGTTATCTTTATCTTATATAAAATTTTGTTTGTACATCTGAAACTTGCCACAACCCTTGTATCTCCTTAACTGTGTTCCACCCTTGTGCAGCAACCATGTTTTGTGGATTTGTCTTCTTTAATTGACTTATTCTCTTGTCTTCTCCCCCATGCCCAGGTTTAATCCAACATTTTCCCGCTCCTAGTGTCTTTGGACTGTGTGTATAAGCTTACATTTTATCTGGCAGAGCTGCTAGATTGTAACGCTTAGTCCCAACTAAAGCCCAAAAGTCAGTTTATTTTCTAGTATTGAGCAATGTTCTCCCTTTGTGTGTTTTTTGGTACTTAATGATATAAGGAAAAACATAATTACTCTTCAAAATCATATTGATATGAATCAATTCCCCTTTAATATTAGTCTCCATGTTTAGGGCCACATTTCTGCTCTAGTCTGCTCCTTATAGCCAGTTTATTAGGAACACCTCCCAAGCTTTCATCAGTCTCCAGGATCGGGACAGCATCTCTGCTGAGCTCTTCCGTTCTGTCGTCAAGTGGTTCTGCTTTGATGAGGGGAATTCACCACCTGGCCTCTGCCAAGGGACAGCAAGTGGCCAAATAGAGACTTGCCCCCCAACCCTCTCCAGTTTATACCAACCAAGCTGGACTGCTGGCCCTCTTACTGCTCTGGGCATTAGGCACACCACTCCTGCTACCGTATTCTTATCAATAAATACTCATCTTTGGAATGTATCCTGTATCTGCATTTTGTTCCTTGTCAGGATCATAACAGAAACTATTGCGAAACTGATCTGAAAGTATTGGGACAAAATATCAGAAATCAGGAAGGTGGAATATACTTTTTTATGGCACTGTATGAACTCTATCCACCATTAATACATTCTGTATACTGTCATTGCGATTATTTTTAGCACTGGTCAGGTCAACAGTCCCATTAGGGCAATTATTCCGGAAGAATGTATTTAGCAGATGGTGCAACAAAAGACCTCACTGCAGGTAACCTTGGCATATTAAACACAACTTTTAACACCTTAACTGCGTGGCAATGACCATGCAACACCACTCGCTTTGACCTTGCGAGCTCCCTCAGAATGAATAGCAGCCACAGATGGCTCGATTTCCACCGAGTACTCACATTTGTCTATCGAGGAAAGGGCAACCCAAGACTCTAAAGCATGCTCACAGAAAGGACTCCCTGAGTAAATTCACGGTTGTTTAATAAGAAATGAATGTGACTGAACAAGAAAGAAAAAGTGGAAAATACGAAAGCAATCACTGGACCGCAAAATTGTCCTCTCAGAGAGACAGACAGCGTGTTATTATACTTTTTTGTGCGAGGAAATAATAATGTCAGTATTTGTCACTCTAAAGCTGTGGTTCATAGAATTTTGATCAAATGCTATTTCGGTCTCTTCGCCCAACGCTTGTAATTTTTGTGTCACATCTGTCCCCTTTGATAGCAAAGAAGTACAACAACTTTTATGATTTTAATATTCAGGCAGCAAGCATGGAAAGACTGGAAATGCAAAGTAATAATATAAAAACCAAATCATGAGGAGGGTTTTAGCTGAATTTGCATTAAGTAGTTTGATTAAGCTACATCTGGGTTCAGGTTGTGTCTTCTGTTTTGTTAGGTGGGAGAATACATAATTCTTGTGGCATATTAAGATTGTTTACTATTGTTCTCATATCTAAGTTCCAATACAGCCACATATCTAAGTTTCAATACAGCCAGTGGAATTTCAAACCCCTAAGTAAAAAGACTGGGGATGGTATGTTAAATTCATATTAAACAGAACTCAGTGATTTGTGAATCGTCTTTGATCTGTTTAATGTTGATAAAAAATATTGTACATTTCCTTATGTTTCACCATATGACTTTTTATTGATTTCTGGAAATAAAAACACTCCTATTTTGATTCTTGAAACACAAAAATAATGGAATAATAATGGAAAAATAAAGAATTTATCTCTTTGTAATGTTACCATTCCTTTTCATAACACTAAATAAATGTCTTAGGACTGTAGACACCAAGTGATTAATTCTCTGATAGGGACACATTGAGACTGCTGGTGAGCCCATCTGGCACCTGCATGCACCCTCCTCTTGCAGCCAAACGTTTATCATGTATGGAGAATGCAGTTTTGCATTGTCTTGTTGAAATATGCATGACTGTGTCTGACAAAGATATTGTCTTGAGGGCAGCATAATGTTGCTCCAAATCTTTGGGTACTTTTCAGCATTAATTGTATTTTCACAGAAGTGCAAGTTACCCTTGCCAAGAGCATTAACACTATCCCACACTATCCCAGACCAGACAGATTGCTGCAAAGCGTTGATCTTCCCATTTTCACAATCAGATCTCCGCAGCTCATCCAGAACTCTGTTGCTCAAATGACGCAAGTCCTCTCTTTATCTTCCTCCAGTGGCTACCTATTTTATCTCATATCAAATTAGAAAGCTTGCTTCTACTCCATTATATCTTAAAGATAATAAGACCATCCACACCTATCAAACTTCCCGCATTGCAGCTTACGGGTGCAGATTTGGCCCACTTCCCCTGAATGCTTACACCTACAGGAGTTATTATGTGTTGTCAGATCAGCAGAGCGGCTTCCGAGACCCTCGTCTTTACATTTCACTATGGCACACCTGACTGGTTAAATGCTGCCAAGATCAAATACTTTTTATTCCAGATATAAGCAAAGGTTAAGGTAACTATATGCTTGATTGGTCACTACATACAACAGATATAGTCCCAATTCAAAGGGTGTCATTTTATAAATACTTAAGAACATGATGAAAAGCTTCCCTGACAAAAATTAAGCAAAATCCAAGTTCATTTCAAGTATACTGCTTAAATACTTCTTGGGAGTAAATTGGCCCACTTTAAGTTTATAAAAATATATGATTTAGTATGTTTCAAGTGTCAGAGTAATAAACTTTGAGTACACTACAAGTAAACATAATTCAAAATTGTTAGTTAATGGGAATTATTCCTCAAAGTATGCTGCTAGTAAACTTGACGACATACAGTTAGTTCGCTTATGTAATACTAGCCCAATGTTCAGGTCATGAAAGCATATTTTGAAGTAAACAGCAAGTAAACACATAAAAACCACGTAAAGCAAGTAAAAACAGCAAGAAAAAAATATGTTCATGAAACTTTCAGCGCAGTATTTTATGACAATATCATAGTATATTTGGTAGGATAGTTGCTAAAAACCACAGGCATACAGCTCTAATAGTGAAAACAGAATTTGATCAATTCATCCCTGAACCAGCCTCAACAAGTCATGAGCACCACAAAGATGGCATTTACGCCAGTCTCCTGTGAGAGGGCCTGCAACTAGTATCATTGGTACCTCCTCTAGCTAATAATGCTAATTGCAATCAAATTAGCATTGAATTACCTTCATGACTAATTATTATAATCTAGCGATATCTTTATCATAATATTGCACTCATGGGGTCTTGAGACTGACACTGATTTTCTCCACCACTGAGAGGGCATGGAGTTAGGGTTTGCAATTCAATTATTGCATAAGGCATTCTGCATTAGCCACAGATGCGTAATTGCCATACAGGTAGGGAGAACTAGCAGGCTGGGGATGTACCATAATCTTCCAGCTGTGAATGTGTCAGGACCAGGACTGAGGACTGCAAATGGAGGGTAGTGAACAAACAGCAAGTACTTATATTGCTGAGTTAAGATCAAGGCAATGTCTCTGTACAGTATAGGAGAGGACCTATTTTGCTGCATAGGATATATGGTGCGGTCAGATTGTGAAACCAGTGATTCCGTGAAATGACTAAAAAATTTTAGTCATTTCGTGAAATGACTGGAGTGCAGTGCTAGCCATTTCATGAAACAACTGGTTTCGCAGTCTGACTGTGATATACATAATTGTTTAAGGTGATCTCTGCAATAGGAGACATGAACTGAAAATACTGTACTCATTAAATTAATTCATCGTGTAATGCAATTTTATTGTCAGAGATAAATCATTTCTCGTTAGATTTCGCAAAACAACTGCATGACACATAAACTATATAAATGCCATAGCCAATAATACTTGTTTTTAATTGTGGTTGATCCTGAACACCATTAAATTTAACCTTAAATTAAAACTTCCCAGTAGATGGCAGTATATCCAAGAAGTAAAACATCTCCTTTTTAACAATCCAATAGTGGTTCCCAAATTCAGTCTTCGGACACCCCTAAGTATGCTGGTTTCCTAGTCCAACCTGGGAAATATACGTATATATTTCCCAAGCTCTGATTGTTACACCAAGGTACACAGTACATGGAAAACAAATACATACAAATTGGTCAAATGTAAAGACTGGAGATAATAGGCTCCCAACCAGACAATCAAATTGGTTTACTTTTTTTCTCCCTTCAACATGTCACTACAAGGCTGGTTTGCCTGTTAATCTCTGAATTTGTCATTGATGTAATTCTTCATTATCTCCTAGAACATTGCTTTTGTTGAAGCTTTGAGGGCAGTTGTAAGCACTTTCACCAAATAAGAGCCCATCAGTTCTGGCCCAGTTAATGATATGATCAGTTACAGATCATTTGTCTCGACATATGTAACTTTATGTTTGTAATTTAGCCCCATAGTCGTGCGCACAGAAATCTTATTCTACATATGTTATATATCCATTTCAGATTTAAAGCGGTTTAGAGTATTTTATCCCTCATGAAAAGTGTCAAGTTGAGAAAAAACATTAAATTCATGCTTAGAATATTTCATTGTCAGTGAGGTTGAAACTAAACCAGAATACAGGGAGCCTCGAGGATCTAGTTAGGGAACTGCTACCGCATCTTATCATGTTTTTAGAATTGCAGCATCTTATCATGTTTTTAAAATTGCAGGCTCAAGATATTTTTGAATGCAGGTGTATATAATAATCTTAGTTGGTGTGCTGCATGTCACCATATACCTCATGCAATTAAAATTCAGAATAATTTTATTCAAGTGTAACAGTTTGATAGCTCCCGAGGTCTTCGCCCACGCACATATGACAAACTTTGTGATTGTATCTCCTAAAAAATATTGTTTTTAAGAAATCATTTCACCACTGCAGATCAATTCAGATAATTAAAATCAGACATTTGGCACAGAAATTCAGTTTTGTTCTTCTGTGATGTCAGATCAGTGACTGAAAACACTGGAAATCGACAATTTCAAAAGCAGTATGGAAAAATGAAAGCGGATATAAGGCTTTAGGGCAGCATCAATTTCAGGGAAGCTGACATTATCTTTCTGTTCCCATGTCATCTACACAAGCTGTTTCTCAGCTGTTTGGATCAGTCAGTTAATCTTCTGTAATGAGTTAGCATGGAGGGCCTGAGAATTCACTTATAAGCCTTAGTGTTGTACTGCACTGTTAATGTGTCCAGCAGGAAACAGCAGTTATTCATCTCCTCAAATGTGCAATTATCTATATAAACATTTCATAGTTCAGTTTGGTGAGTGTCTAAACTCAAGGCAATCCAGGAGCCATGGCTGAATTTGCCAATACAACAATTGACCTAAGTACAAACATTTTAAAACTGAGTTATAAATGACTGAATAGTATTGTGTACAAATAAAGTCATGGATGTATGTAAGTTAAATGCATGTGCAATATTCCCACGAAATCAAAATGTATGTTAGGTACAGAGATAGTAAAATATATTTAAAAAAATACTCCAAATAACAAAATAACAGCACAGATATTTCTCTGGCAAGTTTATTTTTTTGCAAATGCACCAGGGGAGAGTTGATAATCCTGCCAAAAAAACACTGGCATGGCTTTTCGTGTCTGATGCTGAATTTAGCTTTTTTTTTTTTTGCTTTTAAAAGGGAATATGTCATATACTGTATGTACAGCCTGAAGTATTTGCAAACTCTTACAAAACAAGGGAAAGGTTGATCATAAGTGCAGAACAGATACTTACTTCTGTTAACATGGCTGAAGTTGACTTTGAGAAGAATTGACTCCGAAGGCCAAGAAGACTCCATGCGAAGGAATACTGTAATTCATCAGAGTTATTCAGCATAAAAAAGCATGCTTCCTGAGATAACTGTTCCTCAAGTACCTGATGTAATTTACAGCAGAACAACTGCAGTTTTGATAAAAATGTCACAGAGGAGACATTGATTGCATGTCTGAATAATTCCAACAGGAAATTACCATGGAGATCACCACTGTGTGGTATTAGTGAAATAGACCAATGTAAATCAAACACCACTGAACTGGGTTAACCTATAACACATCAGGCCAAATCAGGCTAAGAGTTACCCAGTCAGCTGAAGAATTACCGGCAACTTTAACGAACCTGAAGACAACGTATAATCCAAAAACAATGTTCCAATGCAT
The DNA here is from genome assembly GCA_029721435.1 of Gymnothorax reevesii. Taxonomy (NCBI): domain Eukaryota; kingdom Metazoa; phylum Chordata; class Actinopteri; order Anguilliformes; family Muraenidae; genus Gymnothorax; species Gymnothorax reevesii. The sequence continues at coordinate 10,961,740 of CM056592.1, forward strand.
GGGGAAATTGTGCAATATTCCAACAATCTTATTTGTGTTTCATTCTTAGGGCTTCAAGGTGATTTAGTTTGAGACATTGCAGAACATTGATGCTATTTAGGTTCCTGTCTTTTGTTTTTCTCATCATCAGATTATTAGACTTGCATTTCATGTAGCTCTATTCTCTAGCATTCATTCTTTGCCTTCATTCCTAATTCTAGTCCCACTCTACCACATGTTCATGTCGGTATTTTCCTTGCCATAGTCATAGTCTCTTCACTGTATATCCACCTCCCTTCAAACTGATTACATGGAAGCCATTCCGGACTAAACTTTTGACCTCGCCTTGCCAGGCTGCCCGAACACAGATTGCCGCTGCCTGCTCTACGACCAAGTCTAACCTGCCCTGCCCTCCACTGCTTTGTCTGCCACCGCCTGACTCTCGCTTCTTCATTCTTTGAAAAAAACTTCAAATTTTTCTGAACTTGACTCTGATTCATTGGCTCACCCATGACAAAAAGTAACAGACAATCATTTTTAGGGGTGGTAATAATATTGAGACCCATAGTTTTGGGAAAAAAAAGAAATAAAAAGAAACACTGAAACATGAAATAAAATACTTAAAGATGATTCCGCTCGCCCCCCCCCCCCCCCTTAATATATTTAAACTAAATACATATGATTCATTCATTCTGTCATTTTTATGTGCAGCCATTTTTGTACATTTTGACCGATATGCAAACAATTATAGAAGTGACTGCAATCTGGCATAAAGAATTTAATGTTCACATGATACTTGGGTGGTCCATGAGTCTTTTAATTTCTCTAAATGGAGGGCAATGCAAAATGGCATGAATCCAATGCATGATATAGCATGCTTGGGCAGGGATCTCAATTTTTGGCAGGCTGCATTGCTTTGTTTTACATTCTTGCTTTCAATAACAGCCTATAAAGTTCAGTATATTGTGAAAATACACCAAACACCAGCCGATGATCCAATTATGCCCAGGTCACTGTATTTGTGTTCAGTAAGGTTTCACACTGAAGTGAAGCATCGAATTAAAGGACCCATCTGTTCTTTCATCCAATAATCCACTATTTCAACCATTTCTTTCTCACTTGGGTGGTAGGGGTGCTGGGACCAATCCCAGCCGATTATGGGCAAAAGGCAAAAACACATCCTGGACAGTTCACCAATCGGTTGTCGGTTGAAGCACACACACCATTCAATCACACCAGGGTTTCCCACAGAAAATCAGCTGGTCAAGGTGGTGATCGGGGGGGGGGGGGGGGGCGGGGGGGTTGGGGGGCGTGGGTTGTGAGCAACAGCAGAGCTGGCCCAAGGCATAAGCCAACTAAACAACTGCTTAGGGTTCCGCAACCGTAGGGGACCCCCAAGAGCAATAAACGAAAAATATTTTTAAATTTATTCTTTCTTTATTTATCTAAATTTTTTTTTTTGCATGTGTGAGTGATGATTCCTTTGTGATGAAATGTATTTTATCTTACAAAAACAAAATTTTATGTTAACATAGTACTGCTGATGTAGGTGATGATGATGATGTGATTCCTACTGCTTCTCGCTTTAAACGTCACAGTTCCGGTGCACCGGTAATTAGTGCATCCTGCTGTGCAGTGCGCACTGCGCATCCATGGAGCAGCTGGGTGAAAGCTAAACAATGTCGCAAAAAAATACATATCCTTCAGGAGGAGAGAAAAGAAAGAGGAAGAGGAGAAAAAATGCAATGATAAACATGTTTGCATGTCTTGGTAATGTAAGTTAGGAAAGTCCCTAAATATCCTTATCATTTTGATGCAACTGGTTGCATGTAGCCGTTAATTAGAAATTAGCTATCTAGTTAAAAACTAGAGACATTTCTCTTTTAACTAGCTGGCAGAGGTGTATAGTAACGAAGTACATGTCCCAGCTTCAACATTTGAAATGTTATCTATGTTCTCTTGTCAATAACATATTGGCTCATGTGATCTGAAAGTCATTGCATTTTGATTTTACTCACAGTTTACACTTCATCCCAACTATTTCAGAATTGGGGTTGCATTGTAATTTTTCTTTTTTTTTTCAACAGATCTCAGTATCACCACTGGAGCATTTGAGTGCATACATCTCCGCAGTCGTAAAACTCTGTTGGCTGCCTGCCTGAACTGGGAAATAAAGAATGTTGGACAGTGGCCGCAGGGTATAGGCAGAGAGGATGATGCGAAGGTGCGAGCCTGGAGGGACGTTTCCCCAAAGCTGTCACTCTTAGCCTCGACGGGGGTCAATTTGATTGTAAGCTCACCAGTGCCTGCAGGTTTTCAAGGCAATTAGCCAATTAGCCGGGTGGGAATTAACATGAAAGGTTCTCTCCTATGTATATGCAACTGACCCTGAGTTTGTCCCCAAAATCACAGAGGTCGCTACGGGAAAATTCTGAGAAAGCAGCAGCAGATGTAGAAAGGCCTTAAAAGCATTATTTGGGGCAGTATAAGGCCTTATGAGTGTCGTAATTGTTTTGACTGTGACACATTCTTAGTTATTTTGGTTCCAATGGCTTAGTAACATTAAATCACAAAATCTGAATCCAGTTGAACATATGGTTTACATGCTGGGCAGGAGACTGAAGGCAAAATCTAGCAGATACAGCAGGAAGATGACGATGGCTTCAGTTCGGCCCTGGCAGCGTAAATCTAGGATGTCAATGCATCACAGACTTCAAGGACTCATTGCATGCAAACGATACATAGCCAAATGTTTAAAATGATCACTCTACATTATGTTAAACTCTCCAATATGTATAACTTTTCACTTTGATGCACCAAAAATGGGAAGCGAGACTATAAGTACAAAAGGTTCTGTCATTTTTAAATGTTTCATCCAACGTGGGTGAAAACACCCTTCAATTCAAGCTGACGGTCTGCACTAACGGTTATTGTGTCCTTTCAAATGAAGTGCGAGAGTACAGAGCCCAAATAAAAAATGTGTTATCGTCCAATGAATTATGGCGCTCTCTGTATTTCAAACATTCATGACTCCCTGATTGGTTCTTCTTTAAACACCACAATGTTGTTTGTATGGGTCAGATTGTATGAAACAGAACTCTTCACCCTTCTGAACACTTTCTACGCTTCTGCGGGAAATTCTTGGCAATGATAATGCTCCGAACATTCCTCCTCAACTGCTGTTAGAATCAAACTTCCTGACAGGTGCAGAGGAGTTAATGTGGAATACAGTTCACCAGTCACTTCAGAGCTTCTGAGTTGAACCAGCTGAATGAAAGACTGTGTTCGAGCGATAACTTTGCTTGTGCATTTGTGGCTGTTTGTTTGTCAGCAGTTAGATACAGTTGTTTTGCCCAGTCGTGAGATGACGATATTCTACTTAGGGGATGATTCAGTAAGCAGTGGAGAAACCGCTTGGAAACAGATAGAACTTCGAAGACTCAAAATCAAATCACTGTTTATAAATAAGAAAATACGCATGAGCCTATGATTGAATCATTATTGCAGTGACTAATGCAAGCTTCAGCTGGAAACAATTTTGTTAACAAAGACTGATGCAGCATGTAGCTTCTAATTTCTTAAACAACCATGTTGGACGACGCATCCCACGGTTGTGGAAAAGAAGTTACTTTATTCTCAGGGGCAAAATTCTGGCCTGCACCAGGCAAAGAAATCGACTAAGGAGATTGCTGAAATCCCTGGAATTAGATGAAGAACTACCCAACACATTATTAAAACCTGGAAGGATAGAAGTGAACTATCAACTCTGTGAAAGAAATGGGTTAGAATGGGTTACTTTGCATAAGAGTTTCAAAACAACACCACAATAAATCCGGGGATCAAAGCTAAAGGCAGTCTTACAAAATAGAGTCTCCAACTTCCTTTTAGCCTGGCTGCGTACCATGAGATGTTGCACAGCTGTTCATGTGACGATTTGTGCTATGATGCAGACGAGGACCAAGATGCACAGTCAGAGTACAATCCGATGAAGGCGTTTATTGATAGGAATACGGTAAAGGCAAGAATGGCCGAATTCCAGTGCGGCAAGAGCACAGGTCAGTTCGGATGGCATAATCGTTATGGGTAAGGGGCGTGTCCGCACCCGGTCAGTGGCATCCTGGGGCAGATGCCAGGTGGAGTTCACCCTTGCCGGCGCAGAACTGTCAGACCGCAGATCCGAAGGGTTTAGCTGGAATGTCCCAATCAAAGACACTGATGATGGCTGGGAATGTGTTCCGAATAAACTGAGCAGAGGAACAAACTGGACAGGCAGATTAACAGGAGCGCGGTCCAAATACTGGAGACCGGGAATAAGGCTTGGGAGTTGGTTTCTAATAATTACTTGACTATCTTTAAAAGTGACGATAATTTCTGAAGACTAGGAAGAATGAACTGCTTCACGGCTGCTTTAGGGATTACAGCAGGGACAATCCAGCGACTTTGCTTGGCACAAAGTGAGGATATATTCACCACAGGAACATAAGAGATTGGGGCAGACGAATGGATTACACCTGGAAGGGAGAGGCAAGCAAGAAGGCGATTAAAGGCGACTAAATCAATTAAAGGCGACAATACTTAAAAAAAAAACACAGATTGCTGGAAGGGAGGAGTTAACTATTAAGCAGACAACAGGGCTGTGGCAGATTTATATTCTCTTGAAGGCATCTGTAAAACAAGTGGTGCCAGGCACAATAAACCCCGCCCCTCGCACATACTCTCACCTACTTGTACGAAATTCAATAGGGATCTATTCTGGGTCAGTGACAATCCCTCAAATGAATTTTGGGTGAATCTGGCCATTAGTTTTGCTGCTAGAGTGTTAACTCTAGAAACACACAAACACACAAACAAACCGAACAGAAAACAATACCCCTTCCCTCACCCTTCGGGTGGGGCGGGGTAATAAATGTGATGTAGTGATGAATGTGGGATGTGTGTATTTTTTTTGTAAAATATGGAGTGGCACAGAGCTTATTGTTTGTTTATAGAGAAAGAAATGCACTAACATTTTGACAATTCAAAGAGCAAAGTGTGTTTTATCACTGTAATTCTTCCCTCAGCATTTTGGGTCCTTTGTCTTTTTTTGTGCACACCAGCATCAGAGAACTATATGCTTTGCTTTTACCAGGCCATGGGGTGGAATAGTATGATTGCTTCAATTATATGCATTCTTTAGTTTGTGCTTGGAAGCAGTTTAAATTTCTTTGGTGAATCATATAATTTAGTGGACCAAATCACTAAATTGTTATTTCATCTCTTGAGGGCAAATTCCTCCCCGAGGGTCCCTTATCTTCGTCTCTCTGTGAAAGGTCAGCCATTGTTCGCTCAGCTAAGTCCTATTTCAACTGTTCAGCCCTGTGTTTGTATAAGGAAATGAGTGACAGCTAGGTAGAAAACAATTCAGAAGGTCAAACCAATGTGACACACAGCCTGATCCTCCCTTGCATAGCTGATAACATCCAACACGCTGTCCATCACAATTTCCTTTAGGCCACCTTTTCGGAGGGCCTAAATTAGGGAACCATTATCTCATCAAGGGGCAAATCTCCATTTAAAAGATGAAAAGTGTGGCTTGGATTGATCTTGGAGCATCCCACAGGATCTAGATACTTGACAAACCTTTCAATGCATCTCCCTTGACCATACAAGTACTTGATTTGCGTGAATAATTTTACTGTATTGAGGAATATGAACGGGTCGTGACAATTGGGCGGAGAGTGGACAAAGGGCACAACATTGCTTTGTTCATTGATGCCGAGACACATTTTGAGATCAATGTGATATTTATTTGGCCATTTTTAAAGTTTGGCTAAATTACCATAATGACTGCAAAGTACTGTCTGTAATATGCATACAGAACGGCGAATGAAATGAGGGCTTTCATTTGTGTTCTGAATTATGGAACAAGGACTGCCCCTGGCACAGTTTGTTTCATACGCTACATAAAGTGTAAACATTTTCATCGGTACCTGTAATACGCCACCTAAAATTATATTTACTTCTTTTTTAAAAATGGGCTATTCCAAATGAAAGTGCGAAAAAGGTGAAATGTGTAAAGGGATAAATAGCTTAAATATAATAAGAAAAACAAATTTGCCACCATTTAAAGGGTTTTATATTTTCTCTTAAGATTGAGTGGAGTTTCTGAACCTGCATGTGACATAAAAAGAAAATGGCCGCAGTGTGAATACTGCGGTGGAACCTTTGTCGAGTGATTCCTGGACTGTTGAATATGTGCACCTTATAAATGGATCAAAGACATATGGTTTTATGCCAATGCCACAAAAAATAGGAGGAAAAGAAAAGCTTTTCAGGTGACAATTAATATAATAACAACTGCATGTAACTTTAGTGTGATTGTTTTTGTAATCACATTCATAAATACAAAACACTGGGGAAAATATAAAGCAGGACAATGAAGTTTATGAAAAAGTGCAGAGCATCAGATTAACCATTGAAAGTGAAAAATGCTGATCTCCACACAATGAAAATTGACATTTGAAAATTAAAACATAACTTGAAATTAGCATGGCGAAGTTAATATCAGACTTTACCTCTTCCTTCATAACTGACGTGTTTAAACGGGTGGGAATACACTTGGAAGAGAAGAATTCATTTTCACAGATTTTCATTGTGACAAAACACAATTTTTTGATTTTAATAGTATCAACTGACTTTTCTTACTGACATGTCCGACAGATGGAAACTCACAGAAAGAGTTTGAACTGGAATTGTTTCCTTGCCCAGTTTCATTGCATCAAAGACCCCCACCAAATATTGAACCCCCAGCTTAGCATGAAAAACCCAGGCGACAATAATCCTATCGGGCTCATAGGCTATTGCTAATGAGGGCCACTTGAGACATACACTTGGCTGCTTTCAATCATGAGAACTTGGTCACGTGTTACTCACTAAGATGATTCAGCAGGGAGCTGTTTGATAAATGCACTAGGATCTGCCCTGAGGGGGGGGGGGGTTATTGTGCAGAACATAAGTGTGCTTCAGTCAGTTAGGAAAAAAAATGATAGAATACGCAAATGTACTATACTTGAAACCCTGATTCATAAGCTGTGATGGCAACATATGTTACTTACTGGGCAGGGGGAAAGTCAGGGGCAGGATCTACAATGAGCCTCTGGGGCACGTTTATAATTTGGCAGAAGAGGAGAAATGGAGGACGGCTGAAGCAACTTGCTGTATCAAATAATTTGCTCACTGGTAAATCAATTAACAAATCAAAACAGAAAATGACACAGACGGCCGAAATGTGGGGAAATCGGCAGGCAGGACCCAAGAAGAAGTTGACAGATGCAGACATGGGAGACAAAAACGAACACAGAGACTAACACTGCAGTGAACACAAGCGAGGACAACAAAGAGGAAACATTGCGCTGATTACAGATTTCAGACACAATATCATGACGTATCATTCAGTGTGTTGACGGAAAAGTATTTGTTTTCATAGTAGCCCCAGTTTAGCTTGTTTCTCAATGTGTACACACCCCCAGGCTGAAAATATTGATCAAATCATTGCAAACATCAAATCAGGAGCCGAGCAAAAAATAAAAAGGAGAAAAAACAAAGACTATGTTTACTGAAAAACAGGAAGGGACAGATAGAAATCAGGAAGGAAGCCCACGGCCAGGAAATAGTGGATGAACAGCAGGCTTTGCCCATCAGAGAAGGCATTGTGCCCTTTTCCAAGAGATCTTTGCAGAAAGAGCCACAAAAAAGAAAATGTTTTCCCCAACTTTTGAGATTCAAATCCATGCAAGAACTACCACCAATTTACACAGATGTGTTTACAGCACAGGGGACCAGCCATATAAGCTGTGGTTTAGGTAACATTTTTGAGAGGAGGTCTGGCACTGCAGCACCAGTTGAGCAGGAAACAGAGAAACACTGTTTTCTCCTGCTTTAGTAGGGAGGATGGCAAAAACCAAAAAAAAAAAAAAACACCACGAGTGTGTTTCTATTCAATTACACGGGTATGTAATAAAATCTAATTTATGCCAATGTTTTCAGCCCTCAAGAGATGCTCACATTGTGTAAATACTTTCTACATTGCCTGATGCTTGAGAACACTAGATATAATGTCAGAGTACATGAAATTCTTCCCAGGATTAAGGAACGTATGTTGTAATAACTTAGCCATATCATAATATAGTACATTGTTCCTTTAACTCATTCTCTACGGAATACTTTTATATACAATTGTCGCATTTGCACAGAATACTTTTCCCGAAAATTACACAATATAAAGTAGTGAAGTGCAGGTGGCCCATCACTACGATCTTCAACTGATTTTGTTTTCATCGGACTGCAAAAGGTCATCCAAACCGCTGGCACCAGTTTACTGTAGGGAATGGTAGAATTTTCTGCGCCGTTGGCAGCGGTTTGCCATAGGGAATGAGTTAATTCAGTTGAAATCTGATGTTTACATACACCTTAACCAAACACGTTTAAACTCAGTTTTTCACAATTCCTGACTTTCAAACTCAGTAAACATTCCCTGGCTTCAGTCAGTTAAGATTTCTGCTTCATTTTAAGGAAGTGAAATGTCAAAATAAAAGTTGAGCAAATAAGTTATTTCAGGTTTTATTTCTTCAATCACATTCCCAGTGGCCCAGAAGTTTAGATATGCATCGTAAATGTTTGGTAGCGTTGACTTTGAATTGTTTAACTTGGGTCAAATGTTTTGAGTAGCCTTCCACAAGCATCTTGCAATGCATTGGTGGAATTTTGGCCCATTCTTGTTGACAGAACTGGAGTAGCAGAGTTAGCTTTGCGGGCCTCTTTGCTCGCTCATGCCTGTTCAATTCTGCCCAAAAATTTTCTATGCGATTGAGATCAGGGTTTTGCAAAGGCCACTCCGGTATCTTGAGTTTGTTGTCCTTTGTTGTATGCTTGGTGATCATTTTACTTTTGGAAGACCTCTTTATGACTGTGCATTCACTTCCTGACTGATGTCTTGATGATGAGAGACTGCTTTAATATGTCCTGCTAATTTTCTTTCCTAGTGGTGCCATCTATTTCATGAAGTGCACCACTTACTCCTGCAACAAAGCGCCCTCACAACATGATGCTGCCTGGCCCCGCCCCCCACAGTTGGGATGGTGTTCTGCTCGCAAGCCTCCCCCTTTCTCCTCCAACCATAAACAATAATCATTATGGCCAAACAGTTTCATTTTTGTGTCATCAGACGGGAGGACATTTCACCAAAAAGTAAGAACTTCGTCCCCATGTAAGTAGATTTGCCAGCTGGTGTCTGGCTTTATTGTGGTGGTTTTGGGGTAATGGCTTCTTCCTTGTTGAGCAGCACTTCATGTAAAAGGACTATAGGACTTGTTATACTGTGGATATAGATATTTTTATCCCCAGCAAACACGAAGTGGGAGGGGGATATAGGTTTGACGTCCGTTCGTCCTTCCTTCCGTCCGTCCGTCCGAGATAAAGGGGACAGCTTTACTCAGAAACTACTACGGATACAGTAACCAAATTTGGTGTGCTGCTTCAGACCAGAAAGGCCTTGATCGAGTTCGAAAATAAGAAGCGCACGATTGGCGGGGGATGTTGTAAACCATGTCGACTTGTTGTACCTGTTTCTTCCAGCATCTTCACAAGGTCCTTTGCTGCTGTTCTGGGATAGATCTGCACTTTTTCCTTCAATGTGCACTCATCTCTTGGATATCCATCTCGAGCTGTATGATAACAGTGCGGTCCCAAGGTATTTATCCTTGTGTACTGTTGTTTGTATGGATGGACAAGGAACCTCCAAATGTTTGGATATTGCTTCCAAGAATGAACCAGACGTGGAGGTCCATGGTTTTTTCCTTGACTAATTTATTTTGAATTTCCTTTGAAGTAAAGCAAAAATGCACTCATTTTGAAGGCAGACCTTAAAAAACAGATGAGGTTAAATTTGCCTTCTAAAGCCATGATGTCATTGGCTAATAAATGGCACATGCAATTGAATGTATGTATTGTCTGACCTCTGCAACTGTGATGTAGTGAATTGTAAGTGAAATAATCTGTAAACAGTCGTCAGAAAAAAAATAAATACTTGTGTCATGCACAAAGTGCTCATATGTCCTTATCGATTTGTCAAAGCTAGTTTGCGGAGTGGTTAAAAAATCAGCTATGATGACTTCAACTTAAGTGAAATCACAGGAAAACTTCTGACTTCAACAGCATGGGTTAAAATGGATTATTACCTATGCAGGCAACATTTGCACAGGGCTGTGCGACTGCTGCCAGTTGCCACAGCTCTATGGTTCATCCTTAGGCTAATTTACAAAGTAAGAAATAGATTTCTGCTCTTATTTTATGCTCTTGTTTAGGGTTCAAAAGTCGCCTACAGCCTCATCCGCATGAAATTTTTCAAGGGCACTTAAGGGCCTTTGGAGGAACTACTGACCAATATTATTACTACGCCCTCCCTCCAGACCACTCATTCATCAAAGGTGCCAGACTTCGCGAGTGAAAAGAGGCGGGGTCATAGGGGTGCACTTAGCTAAGTGCGGGTAGGTGAAGCGTGAAGTGCGATTCAGCCAATCTTTTCGAAGGGATGGTCTTTTTGGGGTTTCCTCTGGGGTGGAGGATTATAGCAAAGCCATTTGTTCTGACTGAGTTCTGCTGGCGATGAAGTCGGAGTGAGAAAGGCTTACAAGTGTTTGATTGGATGTGGAGCGCATTTCATGTTTTGTTCAAGTAGAGGTGCAAATTATTTCGTTTTTTCCTAGACTGGCTGGAGTTTTTCTTTGGGGTTTTATTGTTTAGAAAGAAAAAGGCATTTCGTTTTTTTCTGTTCATCTTTCCAAAGCTAAGCGCATTGGGACCAAAACAGCCAGGATGTCAGAAATGACTGTGAATGATCATCTTGAGGGGATATTGTCAGATTTCGAAGGTAAGTCCAGACTTCATCTACCGTTAACTTTGTTAAAACGTCGATCGGTCTATAGTAGGCTATTTGTTTCGCAGTGCGTCGCTTTGAAAAATAATACCGTAAACCGTGACCTCTTATCATTAGATTTGCTTGCGATATATTTGAAAAAAAAAAAACCTCTTATAATGTGTCCGAAGTGGCAAATGCATTTCACACCGAGAGATGATTGCTCGCGTTTCCTTCAAAACCAGCTTTCGGAAGAATTTTCCGTGGTGCATCCATCGCAGTTTTCTGGCAAGAAATCAAATGCGCATCACTGATCATAGCTGTCCTGATTCGAGAGAAGTTATACTAACGTTACTGTTGGCGCATGGCAGGCGCATGTGTCCGCAATGAAAGTTTTTACTTGGCGCAATAGCTGCTTGTAAAGTCACCACGCAGACTTACCCAGTAACGTTAGCGGCACACGAACGCTAATTTTTGTGGAATGAATGTATGGAATTGTGACGAAGTAAAATTTTTAATAAGAGACACAAGAAGTTATTACCATCCTCAACCCTCCCATGAGCTCAGCAGTAAAAAGCTTCAATTTTGTGTGTCATTTCATTGGTAGATAACAGTTGAAGACCACATTTGGCAGTAATAACTGCTGACTGTTTTCCCATGTGTCGTAGTATATTACACTGAAACAATTGCTTTAACTGTTCACCTAAATGCGAGGCAACCGACAATCATTCAATTACGGGGTGCACGGTATGAATTAACTCGGAAACTTGCATCTCGTTATTTCATTAGGAGTTACAGCACCTTATTGCTGCCCTGCGCCAACCAAATGGCAGAGGCTGAGCTGGTGTGGTGTTAGTTCGCACTTGGATGGGACACCTCATAAGCCCCTTTCACACTGCACAAACCCCGCAGTAACACTGTCTGAAATCCGGCCTTTTCTTCAGTGGGAAAGGGCACAATCGGCTTCCATTCCCAGGTCAAATGACTCGGTAGTGTTAACGGGTATTTATGGGCTCCGGGTCCCATCTGCAGTGACGGAAACATGACACCCGAGCGCACACGCTCATTTTCGCCTCTTTTCCGGCAGGATCGGTGGCGTTTGCTGTGGCCGTGGTTCGTGAGCTGAAAATAGAGGAGGCTCAGAACATCCTTTTCAACTTATCTTTGGTCTTGACCTGTTTTCAGTTTTTTTATTTTTAAAAAATGTTATTGCTTGAACACTTAATTAAAGGAAATATTATTTGAACTCCGAAAACACTAGTTTTCACATAAGTAGTTCTCCTAATTAACTTTGGAGGAGAAATGAGACGCGTCATTTTAACGCGAAAATGCATTTCAGTCAACATCATTCTGTTGTGGAAACTTGGTGGTGACTGAATTGAATTCTCTACTTGATTGCGGCAGCATTGCATTATGAAAGAAGTCGTGTTTTCCACTGCCAGTAGATTTTTATAACCATTGGAGAATTTGCTAATCGAGGGAAAGAGTTTAAAACGCATCAAGACTAGTTTAAAATGGACCTTTTTGTGTCTCCCTTCATTTCAGCTGACCAGCCATCACTGATTTACTGTCTCCGGGAACAATGTGCTGCGGCCATGTTCCTCCTCGAATCATGCGAGATGCAGCAGTGATTGAGTTTGAAATTGAGACTGAAAAAAGAGATATAAAAACATATACTCTTCAACACTGTCACTGGCCTCAATGGTATTTTCAACAGTTTATTATCTGTTCTCCGGTGCATTCATGACGTTGAAGATGACTCATCAGGAAAGGGAAAAAAAAAGATAATAAAAGCAAACTAGTTCTCTGGCAATGGCACAAGAGTCTATCTTCAGTGGGATTCCCCGCATTTTAAAACTGAGCATATGCGTGCAACTGTTGGCATATACTGGTTTTAGGAACGTGGGCTGGATGCAGAAAGTGGTGTTGGAGGCCCAGTGAAAGGAGGGTGGGGAGCGATGGGGTTGATTTTCCCTCTGGCACTTGTAAAGAGTGAACCAGTGTGAGGGACACTGGTGTTTATGGCAAAGGGTGCACTCTGAGATTCCTCCCTTCATTGCTGGCCACTAGTTTTTGCTCTACAATTTTCAGGTCCAATATACACCAGTCGCAATAGAGAATTGGACCAGTCAGGGCACAAGATCTGAATGACTTTGGTACAGAAAGCGATGTACACCACGGGCGTTGACTAGCTTACCTTCTGGCTGTTCTGTTCCGAAGTGACATGGATTTGAACAGGCAATAACTGCAGATTAGCTGGTGCAGTGAACTATGACATGATATTGATAAATATTTAGCTCTAAATATTTATATAAATATCTCTAAATACAAAGGGCCATCTCCCTTGTAGCTTATTCATTTTGTGTTTCTATTGTTCATACAAAGGCAATATGTATTTGCTAATCAAGTACATCCAAACAGGTGGGTGGTAATTGCTCAGCATTGATCAGGCAAAATTCTACATATTTAACATGATCACCATGTAGCTGGGATAGTTGTCTATCAATATATTTATGCGTCTCCAGTCCATAGTTTTAAGCTTGTCAGACTCAAGAGGATCCGGAAAAAAAAATAGACAAAATGCAGAAAAACTGCCGTTTGAGCGTCGGAGAACTTCTGAACGGAAACAGCAACGCTTGGCAGATATTGCAGTGCCGATTACCATTGTCACATATTTGCTCTGGGAGATGCATGGCCGCCGTACTGGAGCCCTGGTATATGGGGTGTTCTTTGGGCCTTAGAGTTCCGTTCTTATCAAAGCTATTTAATAGCAGCACATCAAGCATATTCAAAGAAAGAAGAGTGATTATAGACAAGTAATGTTGTCTGACCTTTTGAAAGACCCTGAAGTCTGTCTTTCTAGTTCATATCAATAGTATTTCTTGTCTGTTATGTAATTTAATGTCTTTATTTGTGGGGAAATGTACAATCGGCAATGATTTAAGGGGTATTGAACTCAGAATAGCAATAGCAAAAGAAAGCAATTCTACAGTTTTGTCCAATGACATTTCAGCTTCTCAGTGAGAGACTGTCATTTATATTCCAGGCTGATGGTATTACAGATTAGTTTCTTTGGCAATGTTGAAAGACTTCCATGTTCTGCAGATTTTGGATGAAGGAAGACAGAAACTATGGATATTTTAAAGTATACATACATGTTAAGAATTTATCAGCAGTGACATGTTTATTGTGATTTTCTTGGTTGCACAGGGGTCCATTCATCTGTCCCCCCCCAAAAAGGCAAGTGTGGTTTTACATTTGTGCAACACTTAAGGCAGATGTGTGCTTTATAGCACAGTGGTTCTCAGACTGCTTCCTACAATTTAAGAAGCCTCATGAAATGTGCAGCCAATCTCAAGCACCAATTTATGGCCACTACTGTTATGAAATGAAATCAATCAAGGCTCGTGATTCAAGAAAATTGCTCTATTATTTGAAATTCATATGCATTATTCATTATCGAATAAGCTTTCGGCGGAGAAAGGAACGGAAATGACAATGAAAAGTATTCTTTGTTTTGTCCTGTTCTGACAGGGCCTTAAAACAGAAGAGCCCTTGTGCTACTGTTGAACAGAGGAACCTCCTTGATGTACCGCACTTAGCCTTTTAGGTGAAAGAGCATGTTATCCACTGTGACCTCTGATCACAAAGATTGTGTTCCCCTCTCCTTTCCTGTCAGGAATAAGAATTTTCTGGAATGAACATTCATCAGCTTTTCTTTCCATCCATCCGGTCTAGCAATGTGACCAAAGGCTATGAGAAGGCAGGATTTAAGTAGTCAAATCAGTGTGACAGCTTCAAATAGAACTTGTTGAAAGCGCACAATTGTCGATTTCTATGCCTTTAGAAAGAAGCTACTCCAGCTCAGTGTTCTGTTTTTCTCTGTATAAAGAACATGAAAATTTGAAGAATATTTTTCCCTTGCCGATAAGCTCAGTGACTTGGGGGGGCAGAGGAATTGAAATGAAAAAGTTTAATCTTGAAAACAACCAAGGGTTTCATTTAAAATATGGTAAAATGCTGCTAGCCACGTCGAAGACATGCAGAAACACATAGAAAACACTGCTGAGAAAACACTCGCACACACACACACACATACACACACACACACACACACACACACACAACTGGTGTCATTCCTCTTTTAGATCCACGTCCAGTGAAACTTGATGAACTCCAAAGTCGAGTGGCGCGTATAAGTTGCTAGCTCTTAGCCAGCTAGGAAACCAATGGGATCTGTTCTTTTCCCCTTGAAATGTAAAGACGGAGTGTAGCTGCACAAAGGCTGAGTTTCAAGAGCAGGTGAAAGTTCTAGATTCCAAATGACTCTCGATCTCTGGTTGGGACGACTTGGGGGCGCGGGGGGCGGGCGTGGCGGAACAAGAATAGCTGACCGCACTGACGTAAGAGCAGATGTAAAGAAGCTGGGATGAGCATGTGGCTTTGTAGAATCAAAGGCGGCCATCATGTGGGGCCTGACTTCGTCGAGGAAATGCAGTCCTGTTCTCCCTATGGTGACGCTAGTGGTCTGGTTACATTGGCATCCCTGGAGTAAGATAGCTATGTATTTGACAACTGGTACTAAATAAAAATAGGGGATTGGGTCACATGCTCTGTCACTTTAGCCTAGCCTGCTGCATTCCAGTTGGCTTTAAGAAGCATGAGACCTAAAGCAGCTGATTCTTACTTAGCATCTGACAGTTACTTAGGTCGGGTGGGAGCTGAGAGTTTCATATTTTGCATCATCGAGGTCAAATCAAATAAAAAATTTGTGTTGACTCTCAGACTCAGTCTTGTACTTCTTTTCATGGTTTTGCTTTGTTTGTGAGTTTTGTTTGCTTTAGGTGATTAGTATTTAATTTTCACCAATTCATTTCTGTATTCCGCTGCTTAAATTTAGTATGAAAACTAGTGAGACCTTATATGGCTATTTAGCCGTTGTTATGGGTGAAATGCTGGAATAAATGGCTGTGTCTGTGGCACAAATAGTTTGACATCGGCTAAAGCTGTGAATCATCAGTGTAACTGCGCATTAGTTAATAATGGCGCAGAGCTAAACACAATCATTGTTTCTGCTATCATCTGTTGTGTTCTCCTCTTGTTACTGCGAAGAGTCATATGTGACAAATCAGAGAGGCATTTTTAGGGTCTCGAGGCCTCCAGTCGCGGCTGTGGTGTTCTTGTGCCTGTGACAGGCGCACTGTAAAAGATAACTTGAAATTCTGGATCCAGATGTGCCTGTTTTCAGAGGAATTTTCCACAAGTAGTCAGCACACACCTGATATTCTCCACGCTGGTGATGGGGCTGTCAGTAAATACCTGCGTGGAATGCGGGGTCTGTACAGGAAGAAGCCCTCTGAGACAAGTCCTTGCTTGCTCTGCGGGGCCGTACAGAGCACCTAGAGACAGAAGCCCGGCTCCCATATAATCTGTGGGAGGGAAGCTATGATAGTCCACCAAGAACACTGTAGTACTGCAGCTGTAACCCTGTGCTTGAATTTGTGGTTTTCCTTAACCACTTTGTCTTGAAAAAAATAATTGTTGATATTTGTGACTGAAGATGTCTGAAAATCTTGAGAGAGTAGCTGTCTTCTCGGAGAGTGCTTTTTACAGCCTGACTGATGCTGTCTTTATTGTTGCTAGTGTTAACCCTTGAGCCTTTTCTTCCGCATTGCCTTGGTTTTTTCAGCTCTTCATAGATTTAGTCTGTCCCTCTGACCCCTATTTTAGAGGATCCTACCGCAAGTTGTAAATCTTAGGTTTCTGACTGGCTGACCGCTGTAGATCTACTGCTTGTGAGTCCAGGAGGTGTCAAATATCAACATTGTGTAGGTGACTGTCGGGAAACTCATTGAAAAATGCAAACATGTTGCATGATATGTTCATTGCTCCATCTTTAAGGCCCAAATCCTCATGCTGTGGCCTGTACGAGATTGCTATCTTTTCCTGATGGCCTGTATTTGAAATTTCTGTCTTGCTATCTTGAAGAGTGTCCAAAACTGGCATCATAAAATTCCCATGCAACAAGATTGTCCTTTCCTGCAGGAACTGTTTTTGCGGTAATACAAACTCCAATCACAGTTCTTAAAAGCGTAGTTTACCCATCATCACCTCAGTTGTTTATACTTGATGAATTCAAGGAAGAGAATGGGCAAGATCTTGGGCAAAACAGTGAGATAAAATAGACTACACTTCCTGAGGAACTGAAGCAAACAGCAGCTAGACTTAGCTTCTAAGCTTGTTGAAGTAGCCAAAACTACGCTGAATATATTTTCCTGATTGGAGATTTTTAAGAAGCTCCCTAGGTTTTTTTATTTGTTCTTATTTTCAGGTGTTTATTGTTGCATGAACACTGAGGTGGATTAAAGCTTTTGTAGTCTGTGGGAAAGTGTTATGTAGGAAGTCGAGTCTGAGAGCATGGCTGAGGCAGTAATGCTTTGTTGTACATTTGAAAGGGAGCCAGTGGCTGCCTGACATAGGCTTTTCTTTTACATGAGTGTATACAGGAGGGCAAGTTCATTCTTGTGTCTTTGACTTTGATAAAGGTGACTCGGTTCTGTTGTTCAATTTATATGGGTGGATAAGTGTACTTGTTAAAGAGGGCTAACTGAAGTCACTTGCATCCCTCTGTAACTCTTGAGCAACCTCTAATACTGATAAAAAAAAAACTTCTCTAAGAAGAAGACTAGGATGATGGTCGCTGGTTTGCGCAACTTCTTTCATGTAATTGCTGCATATATAAATGAAGGATTGTCTTTGTACTAAAAGTAACGTAAGCTATAATATATTTATTTAAAAAAACAGGCATGTTTGTGGAGGGTGGCCATAAGCGTCAAAGTATTGCCTTTTCTCTATTTTCGTCCAAGTTGGAATGCACAGTCATAATTTCGCGCAGGACGATGTTCAGTTATTGATTCAAGAGTAAACAAACACCAGTGCCTCTTGAAGGAATATGTTTCTTGCTGAACAAAACAGGCAGACCTCATGGTACCTAACTGTGCAGAGAGTTTAGTTGATAATCATGAGGTATAAATCACTGCGGCAGAACCTTCCCTCGCCAAAGCCAGATTAATTGCCTGCCAGTTTTACCCCGTCTTGGCTACTTGCCAGAGTCAACGTTGGTACTGAGCTGGTTAAATCTGTGCTGATGGAGTTCATCCTTTCACTAAAATAAAGACATTGCCTTAGCCAGGTGAGCCACTCGACAACCCCAGAGTTAGCCTTGTAAATCACATTTCATACTGAAATCATATATGACTCAAAACATCGATTTGACACTGTAGCGCGGAACTCTTCAACAAGTGATACTGAATATCGGTTGTATTGATGAGTATGTGAAAATATAACCTTTGTGAGTAATTTTAAAGAAAAGTAATGTGCGTTGAATGAACAAAATAATGTAAAATGAACAGAAATCTGTCAAAGGCTATTTTGGGATGTTAATGCTGACAAAGAAAATATATTGGATGCAGAATTAGGTTGTTTTGCAAAGATCCAAACATAGTTTCCTGTTTCGCGCAGTAAATCACTGTACACAGGAAAGGTCATGCTGTGCTACCTGTTCTGAAGTTTTCACTCACCTGCAACTGTCGTAACAAAAGACGAATGGGGGCTGCATTACCTCCACACGTAGGTGAGCAGTGCACTGTGGACACTGATTGTGTTGTTGCGGAATCCCGGGTCAGGGAAAAGCCGCAGTAATCCGACCCATCCACCCACAACCCCCAAAGACACCCTTTCAGTGAATTGGCCTTTTGTTCTGAGGGAAGAGCTGCCATTTCTAGCAAAGGTACACAGATGAAAGGTTGTGTTTGCCCGTAGATTTTCTCCAAGTTTCCGGAATGTGGGCCCCAAGTAAATCTTGCAAGGCATGTGTTGGTGTCTCTCATATTTTTAATTATATTGAAACCCACTCTCCTGATGTTTCCAAAACAGGCTGTTCTTATACCAGGGGAATAGGAGTTGTTGTTGAGAAATATTTTTTTATTTATGTCACGCATCTACAAATCTCCACTTCTCAACACATGGTTATTGTTTAGATTTTAAAATGCTCCCAGAAGAAAAATCTGCTTGCGTCATCTTTATGCATGTTATCCCCCTTCAATTGCTTGATCTGATCCCCGCAGTGTTTCAAGCTGCTTTTGTGTACTAGAACTTTGGACTTTGAAATAAGTGAAAGCCATGATTTTGATTGTTTGTGCAAGAGAAGTATACAAATGTAATATTTGTTCTCCTGTATTATTTTGGCTTCATTCATTCTTGCAGAAAATTCTAGGAAAACCCCTTCAGTTCACATCATTCAGTGCCTTTTCAGTTATTCCTGTGAGACAGGAATAGACTTTCTGATAAAATACAAATGCAGGATGTAAACGAACCGCAGTTACAACATCAGTATGACGACCCAGAGAATTGAAATCTACGAAAGAGGAGAAACAGACCCTGATTAGAAGGAAAAAGATGTAATAGAGAGGTGTGGGAAAACTGGGGAACCCTAACCTGTTTTATATGGCGTGTGTATGTGAGCGGTGAATTCAATTAGCCCTCGTAACTGGGATTTGGATGTTCTTACTGTACATTTCCATCTTTACGTGTATTGTGTGCTATCATTCAGTGTCTATAGGTGAATAAAGAAATGTACTAATTTTATGCGTACTCTTCAGGAAGTAATTCATCCAAGCTGTGAATAATTGAAATTCCTTTGTGTGTGGATGTCAGCTGCATACTGTGCAGTGAAAAAGTATTTGCCCCCTGCCCAGTTTCTCCTATAAATATTTCAGATCATCCAAGTTATATTAATTTAAGACAAAGACAATGTGAGCGAAAAAATTGCAGATTTTAAATGATCGTTGATTTATTGAAGGTAAAGAGTTATTCAAAATCTGTGTCACCCGTGTGAAAAGTAGTTGCCCCCCCCCAAGCGTAGTAAGTTGCTGTGCCACCCTAGGCTGAAACGGCTGCAATCAGATGTTTGTGAAAACTGGCAATGAATCTTTCGCATTCCAGTGGAGGAATTTCGGCCTGCGCTTCTTCACTGAATTGTTTAATTCAGCCTCATTGGAAAATTTCTGGGCATTGCTGCCTCACAGTATGAAGGTCCTGGGTTCAAATCCGGCCTGGGGCCTTTCTGTGTGGAGTTTGCATGTTCTCCATGTGTTCGCGTGGGTTTTCGCCAGGTACTCCTGTTTCCTCCCACAGTCCAAAGACATGCATATCAGGTTAATTGGAGACACTAAATTGCCCATAGGTATGAGTGTGAGAGTGAATGGTCTGTGAATGGTGTGTGCGCCCTGCGATGGACTGGCAACCTGTCCAGGGTGGGTCCCTGCCTTTGCCTGTAGCTGGGATAGGCTCCAGCTCGCCCCACGACCCTGGTGAGGAATAAGCGGTATAGAAGATGAATGGAAAATTTCTGAGCATGAACTGCCTGCATTAGGTCATACTGCTACATGTCAGTCGCATCCATGCCTGGGCATTGACAATGCCACCCCAAAACCTCCATTTTATTTCTTTTAAGCTATTCAGAGGTGGACATGCTTGTTTGCACTAGGTTATTGCTCTGCTGCACAAGCTTTAAGCTTTTGTATGGATGCCATTTTTGCCCAGTCTCTTTCTTATTGTGGAATTGTGAACACTGACCTTAACTGAGGCAAGTGAGGCCTGTAGTCCTTTAGATGTTGGTGTAGATTCTTTTGTTAACCTCCTAGATGAACCGTTGATGAGCGCTTGGTTAGCTGGCCACTGATAGGAAAGTTCACCACTGTTCCAAGTTTTCTTTATCTGTAGATAGACCCTGACTTTTCAAATAAAGCTGCCAGTAAGCACTGCAATATATTTTTGGTTACAACTATTCAGCTCCTTTGAAATCTTGCTCCGAAGCATGTTTCGTAAACACAACCGAACTCGACTTGTTGTGATGTATTGTTCTGCTGATGCAGGTCCGAATCAACTTGCCAGTGTGTGTAAACCACACCACAAGTCAGCACAGTAACAAGACTTCACAAGCTATAGGATAAACCAATTAAAATAAGAACGTTTTGTCCATGTCTTGTTACAGAAAGTAAACAGAAATTTATTTTACATCAGAACACATTCAAGCTGTCAGTATTCATTTCTGTACTTGTTTTGTTTCCTTCACAGCACTGAAAAGATCCTTCGACCTTGAAGATGTGGATGACATCCCTACTTTTTCTCCAACCGCCACTCTCAGTTCACCTTTCAGCCCCGACCCCATCTTAAATACCACCAATGAAGGGAAAGGACAGGCTGCACACATTTCCCCATCCTACCAATCACGATTTAATATCACTGCAAGCCCTGCGCAGAGTCCCGTGATGAAGAATAGAATTAACTCCAGCTTGTCCTTTAACCGTGGCACCATGGCAATGGCTAAGGCCAATGGGAAAATGGGTCCAGGAATCACCAGAGTCTCATCTTTCCAGAGCAAATTCAACTCAAATGGCTTCACTTCTTGCTCCAGTCCTGGGAGTGATAATGACAGCCTGCACAGCTCTTCCTCTAGCCTGGAGTATCAGGCCTCCTCTAAGACGAGCGCCTATGCCAGCCCTCCTCAGAGCCCAATGGGCATGAGTGACTATAAAGCCCTGCGTTTGGGGAGTCCTGCTCTGAAGAAGTTCTCCTCCCATGGCAACATGTACCATTCTGAAGTGGGGTCGCCTTTGGTCTTTGCAGCTGAACCCATTGGCGGCAACCATGTGTCCATACCATCTTTGGATCTTCACATTGCAGAGAACAGGGCCGTCAGAAGCCCAGTCTCTCCTGGTCTTAGATATGGGAACTCTGGAGCTTCTTGGGTCTCATCTTCTCAACAGCCAAAACCCGCAGGCCTTGCTAGAGAGCCGTCTTTTTCGTCTAGCCACCAGCCCTCTAAACCAAAGGAGTCTGCTCGACTCAACAAGTTCCCCCTCGATCTGGACAGCTTAGCGATTCAGCCGCAAGAATCCCCCGTGGAACCTCCTCCGTTCGTTCCCAAGCCGCCTCCGAGGTCCAGCTCTAAACTGAGTTGTTTTTCTGGCGCTGCCAGTCCTTCAGCGTCCACCAACAGTCTGGATAGCGTGGACATGGGGTCCATCCCTAAGCAAATTGAAAATGCAGAGTCCATGACTCCCCCTGAATCCATTCCGGTCCCGAGCATCAGCGAGTCTCCCGTTCCTCTCTCTCCAGCCCAGACCCCTCAGCTGAAGTTGGCCTCAAAGCCACAGGTGGTGCGCCTCAGCCCGGTGGCCTCTCTTGCGCCCGGTGCCCTGGAAATTCTCGATGATCCAGAGCAGGAAGTTGCAACGGTGAAGGAGAGCGTCGGGTCCATACTGCAGCGGATTGCCTCCATCTCGAGAGTTGAGAAACCCGTCCCGAGACCTGGGGAAAATTACTTCAGCAACAGGGAGGAGAAAGAGGAGGCCCCACCGCAGCACCAGACGTTCAAGCCTGAAAATGGTAAGATGTGCCTCTGAATGTCCTTCTCTTGATGTTTTGAATTAAGCGACATCATTAACATGCCATTCGCAAGGTTTTCCCAGAATGGGTGTTTATCAGTGATGAAGGACATGGTGATTGAAATATTTTCTCTGGCATTGCCTGGTTGTACTATCATGGTATATTGTATGAGAAGTTGGTGTACTGTACTGAGACTCATATGAGGCTGTACCTTGATTTTACTGTCTGCTAAGATGCTGTCTTCAAAGAGATCTTTTCACATCTTCCACATGAAAATGAAGAAGGTAAGGAACTCTAGATGTACAGTTTTGACCATTTTGACTTCTGACAATCATAACGGTGCAGTAATCCGATCACAAATTCTTGTTCGGCGCCGTAATTCTGTCCTGTGGAACAAACCTGATCTGACTGGTGTTATGAGCAGTCTGAGTTTGGCTGTACAAGGAAGCTGGGCTGATAACCTCAAAGTTCAATGGGTGGTTAACTTTTCGAACTCAAACACCTCATGTTGCTGTATATTGATGGAGTTCTTGGCAATCTATCCCAAGAGCAGCTTGTAAAAGTCCAGCCAAGTCCAGCAAATAATAATCACTGACATTAAATGCTTGGCTTTATTGGAAAAGTAAATGTTAAGGCCTGAGCAACCTTATCGTGCTTTCAGCCTTTCCCCTTCTTTCTTTTTTTCTGCGCTTCATGGAATTCATTCAACTTCGGTGAACACGTCGCTCAGATCTGTCAGCAAGTTATTCATAACGTGATAAAAGTGAGTTTTTCTTTTCCAAATTGGAGATATTACATGACAGTTTTGATGGAACCTCATATTACTGTCACTTAAGGTGGAGATCACACTTTGAAAGTTAAAAGTTTGAAAAAGTGCGTGGAGTGTGTTCATTTTATCATGCCTAGTTTCTTACTGTTATTAAAAACATAGAAGCCCTCGCATGGGTACTTGTCTCAAAGTTGATTCGGTACTATTTTTGCACCATGTGATTTGTCAAGGTTTTTCTGAGATTGCTGAGAGTGCTCTGTCCCTCAATTTGGTCTTAGAATGCAAATGCTAATAACAGTTGTCAGAACTTTTCTCTGCTGCAGTAAACGGCTGGATCTTGTGGCGTAAGATCTTTGTCCATCCAAACTCCATCAGAAAGTGGCTGATTTTGACGTCATTTGGTTTGTTGCTTGCAGGGGCATACGGAATGCAGCAGCATCTTTAAATGATTTTCCTCTGTTCTGTTCCACCAATTTTTAATTCTCCCTTTGGTAGGAAAAGAACAAATAAACTGTGCTTCAGTTGAAGCGTCCTGTGGAGAGGTTGACGAAAGCTCCCTTGCAGAGACTCCTGTGGTTCTCAGCTGTTGTGACTCACATAAACCTCTGATGCTCGGGGATGTTTTAGCGTCAGGTTTTCCAGCGCATTGTGTCGTTTCCTCCCGTGGCTCGAGCCAGCTGTTTCCTGTCATGGGCTCATTTTGGAGAAAACTACATTATGTAAGCAGGTGACCTGTTCGGCTACATCCGGGTCCCTCCCATATTCTCTTTGTTTTTGTTTTTTTTGTGTTCAGTGTGTTGAACAACCTTTATGACCTGCTCTGTTTTTAAACAGTATTTATAGATCAATGCCTGGCTCACTCCCTGAGTGCGACTGGGGCCACATGTGTGATGTCGGACAAACTCATATTCCTGTTTACACAGATAACGGGACAAAAAGTGAGGTGAATGGAACACAGATGAAAGGCCTTCACACTGAACACCTCATGAGCTATCAAAAGGGCCGTTTAAATGTAATTCTCTTTGCTGCTATTGTCTGCTATCCAATTTCATTGCGTGATTATTAACGCTTTTGTGTCAAGCTCTTCAATAATTCATATTATGAATGAGTGGCAAAATCACTACTGAAGGCTCTTTAGTTCAAAATTGGCAGCACATGTAAAAATACTGTAACTATTATTTCTTGTGGTGCAGTCTTTAAAGTTCTTTGGATTTTGCAGTTCTCAATTTATTTCCAGATGTATGGGACAGGATCACGCTGCTCTAAAATAATGGGAATTTATGTTGAATTATGTTTTCAAAGGCTTCGCTGCAATGAATTGTGTTCAGAAAAAGAAATTGCATACTGCGTAGAAATGAAGAATGATTGATGGATTTGCAGCTGCAAGATTTTTACTCGCATACTGTAGACATCTGGGTGAAGTACTGGTGTTGAAATGCCGCCATTTTGGATATTTGATAGTAGAATTAAGAATTCTTCTGAGACAGGGTCCATTCTGAAGTTGTGAGCTATTTGGTGATGATGTTTTTATTTGGTTGATACGATGGGACGGCCTCCAAATATTTTCCAAGCATGCAGCTTATCGGATTGTATTGACTGAAAGAAAGATTAGCTGCACTAGTTTTATACCTGTATTACACAATCATAGGGAACTGTTGTGATAAGCGATGAAAGTGCGGGTAGATGGAGTCAACAGTGCTGCTGGTTTATACAACCAGAATGTAGGCTTGCATATATAGTAACATACTTGTTTGCATGTCTCTGCCTTAAATTAAGTTGGTGTTATCTGTTTTGGTTTCAGACATTTTTAGGCCAGTAACTTAAGTTACCGTTCTTTCAGTCAATATTTTATTTGGCAAGAACATCGAAACGTAAACAGTAGTAGGTAATGAGCTTGTTGAAGTTTGGTTATGAAAGTTTCCAACAATGTTTTTTAACCTCTTTATATTAATAGAGTGTATGCCATCTGCCCTATGGCATGTTTAAGTTGGCCACCATTCAACTTTGATGAAAACAAATGCCATTACAATTCATTTTTTTTTTAAAGTCAGGTACATGTCAGCTATTAAAAGTGATTAAACGTTTATAGATACAAAATTTTTATTTGTAGTGTCCTTTTGCCTTTCAATTATGAAAATGGTTCAGCTCTGTCCAATAATAGACTCACAGGCATGAACTCGCCGAAGGGCTGTCCTTTTCCTCTTCCTGTCTGCGGCCAGACTGAGCAAATGGCTTTGAAGTTGGTAAAAAAAAAAAGAAGAATATTCAATATTAAGAGTATTAAAGGTTCAATATTTTTCTTTCTTTTAAAATAATATTTTATGAACTTAACTGAACAAAGGGCTCATGGAAGCTCTTTACACTCTGAAAATTACACGACTGAAATGTGTTCAATTTTGTAATATACGAACGAATAGCACAGAAATGCATATTTCTTGAGATGCCGGGTGTCAATCAGGAATAGCTTGAAGATTCTTACATCCACATCATCAGCAAATCCTGGAGTCCCCCCTACCCTCTGCCAGCATCCATCTTTAGCCTTATCCAGGCAGGTTCATGTTCATGCATGTTTAGGCCAGACAGGTTTCTCTGCTTGTTCTATATAGAGCAATTTATTTTACCTTTAATTACAGTGATTTGAAAAATAAATTCTTCAGCAGCAGATGTTTAGACACCCTCCCTGTAGCCCTGCGAGCACAGACCTTCTCTGACAGAGTTCCCCCTGCAGCCCTGCTATTTATACAAATGTCCAAAAAATGCTTCCTGACTCTTCCTGGATCATTTTGGCACCTTTGTATAGTCGTGATCAGTCTTGTAAATGCATTCAAGCATATCGTTTGTTATGTCTGGTCTCCTGACATGTTTTGTTTTGAAACATGTTGTCTTTTATAATGCAAGTTGATTTATCTGTGAACTTTAGGTTTGAGTTGGATTTGGACTTGACTATCGGCAAAGTGATATTTGAGGCTTTTCTATACATGGGTATATATGCACTGTCCTCGTTTAATATTGCCACCTTCGGTAAATATGGACAATAGTGGTAAAGAATTAATGGCACTGTTGTTTAACCTCTTAATATTTACTTAAAAATTTTAACAAAAATATAATGCACGGTGGCGTAGTGGATAGTCTCACAGCAAGAAGGTCGTGGGTTCAAATCCAGCCTGGGGCCTTTCTGTGTGGAGTTTGCATGTTCTCCCCGTATTCACGTGAGTTTCCTCCGAGTACTACGGTTTCCACCACCCACAAAAACATGCACCATAGGAACACTCCAGCCAGTACCCCTGACCAAGGAACTGACTTTAGAACTGGAGTTGGTCCCCAGGCGCTGCTCTGTGGCTGCCCACTGCTCCTAACTATAGGATGGGTCAAATGCAGAGGACAAATTACCCCACGGGGTTCAATAAAGTATATCTATCTATCTTTATGGATCAGAATTCCTCCTGAAATTTGTCTTGCATCCACGACACTTGGATCTCATAATTACAAAATATGACATCAGACATAAACATCATATAAAATATAACACCAAACATAGACATAGAGTATGGACAATTATACCCTCAAACATATAATGTCCTAACAACATCAAAGTGGCTGCAGTACCTCCATGTCCCCGCCCTGACAATTGAAGCACCTATTACTAAAACCCCATAAGTGACACTTAACTTGACTTGACTTGACTTGTGGGGTTTTAGTAATCAGTGCTTCAATTGTTCAATACCCTGGTCTCACAGTACTCTTGAGACCCTGACTGATTCAACTTTTTAACGGACTGAGGGATAAAAGATTTCCTCTGCTTGTTTTATCTAGTTCTGGGGACTCTGTATCTCCTGCTGAATGGCAACAACTGGTACTCTTCAAATAAAATATGTGTTGGGTCAGACAGAATATTGCCTGCCATAGACATCATTCTCCTACTATATGCAGCATTAAAGATAGGCTCAAGTGTTAAACCTACAATCTTTGAGCAGACATTCAACAGTTTCCCCAGTCGAACTTTAAGTTGCACTGAGAGACAAATATACCATGCGCTAACTCCATACTGCATTACACTAAGTACAATAGACTGAAAAAAACAGTTACAAAATAGGTTTACTTGTACCATAAGACCTTAGTGTCCTAAGAAAATAAATATGTTGTTGTATTTTACTACAAATATAATCCACATGTGCATTATGATAGAGCAGCATCCACATGGATGCCTAAATATTTATAGGAAACGACCTGTTCAATATTAATGCTATTGATAATGACAAGTGGGGGATATGAGTTCTCTGGAAGACCAAAAATAACTTCTTTTGTCTTCTTTGCATCGATAATAAGCGAGTTCTTCTCACACCACCCCACCAGTCTATCTGTATGAACCTGATGAATAGTGGGGTCGTCTTCGGTCCCCAACAAATATAATACAGTATCGTCAGAAAACTTCAAAATAAACGCGTTTGACCCATCAGTTCTACAATCATCAGTATAAAATGTGAAAATGAATGGAGAGCTTACGCAGCCCTGAGGCGCTCCAATGTTGGTAACTGTAGGAGTTGAAAATGTCTGGTTTACTTTCACTCTCTGAACTCTATTTCTAAAGAATTTGTGGTACCAGTGAATCCGAAAGGGATTCACTTCCTTCTCGACCTTCTTGGCCAATAAGAGCTCCGGCTGGATAGTATTGAAGGCCGATGTAAAATCTGTAAAAAGAGCTCTAGCTGTGGTTTTAGGCTTGTAAAGATGCTTCAGAATGAGGTGAATCAGAGTCACCACAGCACTCTCCGTACTATGATTATGCCTGTATGCAGATTGTTGGCTGTCCAGTTTATCCCCCACGGACTCTCTACTCCTGCACTACGATCTTTTCAACTGCTTTCATTACAACGGGAGTCAAGGCGACGGGATGATACTCACTTAGTAGTTTTGGACATTTCAACTTGGAAACAGGTATTGTTTGTGATGTCCTCCACACAAGAGGAATACTACCAGTGTTCAATGAGCGCTTGAATATAGGCTGCCACACAGGTGCTAACACATCTGCAAAAGTTTTCAGCATATATGCACTGAGATTATCTGGTCCCGTGGCCTCCCTCTGATTTAACCTTTAGAAAATATTTCTCACCTGCTCAAAAGGGATATCAATCTTATCTAACTCAGAAGGTACCACTGTTTTAATTATCTCAGCACCTAGATCTCTATTATTACCTCTTTCAAACCTTGCAACGAACCCATACAATTGATTTACAAATTGTATCTCATTATCTACCACCGGAGCTTACCAGTCATAGCTTTCATTGTATCCCATAACTGTTTACTAATGATAATAATAATGCATCAATTTTATATAGCGCTTTTCTGCTTTCTGGGCACTCAAAGACGCTTCACAAGGATACATTATTCATTCACTCACACATTCACGCTCTGATGGTGGCAAACTACGTTTTAGTAGCCACAGCTGCCCTGGGGCAGACTGACGGAAGCGTGGCTGCCAATATGCGCCTACGGCCCCTCCGACCACCACCAAACATTCACACACAGCCACACAGTGTTCCTATATTGCATGTTTTTGTGGGTGGGGGAAACCGGAGTACCCGGAGAAAACCCACGCGAACACGGGGAGAACATGCAAACTCCACACAGAAAGGCCCCAGGCCGGATTTGAACCCACAACCTTCTTGCTGTGAGGCAATAGTGCTAATCACTATGCCACCGTGCCGCCCACTACTACCTTTACTTCTTCTTTGCCTCCCGTAGTTTACTTTTTAATACTTTTTTTTATTATCTGTTTTAGTGCTCCAATGTCCTTATTTTTGAAGGCGATCTTCCTCAGATTTATGATATGTTTGACATCCTTTGTTATGAACGTCTTGTTGTTTGGGTATATTTTTATCTTCTTTGTTAATATCACTGACTGTACACAGAGGTCTATGGTCTGTTGTTACTGTTGTTGTTCCATCCAGGGAGTCATGATGAAACTCCTCCCACATAGTACAGTCATATGGTGCTTTAAGTTTCTCAATATTATCAGGTGACCACACTTTAATTACTTTTTTCTCTGGTTTAAAACGTTTTTAATTCAGATTTATAAATGGGTATAAGATGAACCACATTATGATCCGAGGTGGCTATTGGTGGTCTTATCCGAGACACACATGCTCCCTCCACATTTACAAAGCATTTGTCCAACAGTTTATTCTTCCACGTTTCGCCCTTCACATATTGTATAAATCCTGGCATCATTAAATCCAATTTACACTAGTCCATATCCCCAACAACAATAGCTGGTACCTCAGGATGTTGTTGCTGCAGCGTGTGGACACCGGGATGTGCGTATACACCGAACAGCAACACGGACCTAAATTCTCTGGGCAAATATCGTGGCCTTAATGTCAGGTACAAGATTTCAATGTCTTTATCACAAATCCCGCCCTTTACGGTGTATTGCGGACACCACCGATCATTTATTAGAACACAGATCTAATAAATCCGCCCCCTTTGCTCTCGCAGGTGCTGGTATCTCTGTCGGCCCTCACCAGGGTGAAGCAATCAATTTCACTGGCTGAGTCCGACACCGAGGAATATAACCAGCTCTCAGTAAAGCACAACAGTGATGCCTCCCGGAACTTCGAATAGTACCTTGTGTTGGCGCGGATCTCGTCCATTTTGTTATTAATTGATCGCAGGTTTGTGAGAATCACAGATGGAAGTGCTGGCCCTGTGTGCCTCGCTCGCAGGCGTCTCCGCACCCCTCCTCTCATTCCCCGTTTCCTTCGCCACCGGAGTCCTCTTATCAGCTCCGGGCGATGCTATCTAAGAGCCCCGGTGAGAGGCTCAGGCCCCGATCCCGTGCAGTCCCCCAAAAGCGTCTCAGTCCCAGCAGTATTTCCCTGATGTATACGTGCACAGAGCCAGCGGATGTCTTTGCAGCCACACAGCAGTTCATGTCCAGACGCCGATCCATATCCCAGCGTGCTTGTCGCATTTCTAACCACAGTCCACATAACACAAAAACAAACGTATGCATAAACATTTACCATGTGCTTACTTTAGGCGAGACCTGAATTAAATGTGAAAAACGCATAAACAAGATAAACAAGCGCCTCGACGCGAGTCGCAGCCGTGCCGCGCCCGGGAAGTTGTCAGTAGAGATTATAGGAACACTCCTGCCCGTACCCTGCCCGAGTTGGTTATCTTCAAATAAATAAAATAAAAAAAGAAAGAAAAAGAAAATAATAATTGTCATTGCACAACATGTATTTTACTCAAAAGCATACCACATATTGGATCCCCTTCATTTAATATTTTATGTACCTGCCCCCTGGGAAAATCAACGGTTTGCTGTTAGTTCATTATGACGTTGGCGAAGACATGGCATAGAATGTGAGGCCACTCCTCCATGCAAATTCTTGACAGATCCTTCTAATACTGAGGTCCGCATTTATGGACTTTTGTCTAAGCTTGTCCAACTGGCTTTGGTTTTGGTCAGGGAACTGGAAAGACCATGGAAAAACCTTGATTTTGGTTGGTTTGCCATTTTTGTGTTTATTTCGATGCATGCTTTGAACTATTGTCTGAAGGCCCAGCCATGGCCCAGTTAAAGCTTCATGCTTTCATTTGCAGGCAGGTTTTCTTTTAGTTACTGCTGGTTTGAGATGGAATCCGTCGTACCATGAATCCAAACAAGTTGTCCAAGGCCTTCGGAAGAATAAAAGACCCACAATATTACAGGTTCTCCACCATGCTTCACTGTTGGGATGAGGTTTTCTTTGGAATGACTATATTTATTTTTGCAGCAAACCCATCTGTGGTGTTTTATTTAATGAAAAAGCTCTCTTTGCATCTCATCTGACCGTAGAGATTGATCCCACTCAAAGATAAAGTACCATCTGGCAAACTGTTGGCGCATGAGTTTATGACAACCAGGGTTTTTTTTTTTCTGGAAACTCTTCCAAACATCTTGTGGTTGAGTAGATGACGTGTGACATAGTTTTGGAGACCCTGAGGCACAATTAATGTCTTAAATACTCCAGCAGTGTCCCTCTGAGTTTTCTTTATAACTTGAACTTTCCTACTAGCAGTGCTGGCATTCATTCTATAGAATGCCATCACTGCGAGTAGGAAAGTTTAGCAATGCCATATGCCTTACACTTTCTATTTCAGACTCGATAGACACAATGGCTGTTTACCACTTTTTTTTTTGCAGTTTTCTTCAGGCCATTACCACGTTTATGAAGCTGATCAACTTCCTGTCGCTAATCATTGCAGTATTATTTTGTGTTCACCATGGCGTTTCTTCATGGTGAAACTAAATTGCATAAAATCCCTTTGATAAAAGGTGAGGATTGCCAAACAAAGTGTCGTCATTATCTAGTGTTCAAATTAGGGTCTTTGTAGGTGTACTTGCAATTGATATTTTTCACACATGAATGTACATTTTATGCAGTATTTTTGCAGAAACCTAGTTCTATTATAACCAAAAATTCCTTTCATGATCAATGTGCTACAGTTTGGCTAGGAACTGAAAGGTTTTTGATATCTTGCACAGGTAATTTCAAAGTTGCAGAGTGATCTAATTACCACAGTTCATCTTTTTCTCAAGTCATTACAAACTTGAACAGCAGTATTGTTTCATGAACCATGCAATGATATGTTTGTGCATTGCAATCTAATCTACTGCCTTTGTAAAAGAGCAGGAGCAATTCATTGTACATAATTATTTCCCTCAGCAATTTTAACCACATCTTTGTGATGTCCCTGGAATGCTGTTATCATAGCGGTCGGTCAACCCCATGACAGTGAAGTCTGACACAGGCTTTATTCAGAATGAATTATTTAGACCAATTTTACCATCTCATTATACATTTGTCTTTTTTTGTGTCTCATCGAGCTAAAGTAATTGAGTTGGAAATGATTTTCCACGCCGCTGGCTATGCAGTAAAGCATGAGAGCTGGTGCCAGTTTGATCTAAAAGGTGCATCAATCTTCAATGACAAGCGATAGCCTGCGGGGCACCTGGCGCTTTGTGAGGAAGATATAAAGCAGCGCTAACTCGAGGAACGCGAAGCGACTTTAAGCACACCTTGCCCCCGATAATAATGTCATGAATGGGATCTGAACAATTCATAATTCATTCACTAATTTCTCGTTCATTCATTAAAAGACTTTAAAAATGTTTTTTCAATTCACCGACATGGCGGATATTGAGTTTCATGACATAAGAGCCAACTTGAATGTCGAGGAGGTGTCACGATGCGAGACACCATAGAACTGATTTATTTGTGCCCTAGGAGGCATGCTGGGTAAAATTTTGACTTTCAAAGTGCTTGTGCTGCAGGGCCCTGTGTGTGATTGTTGCTGTCACCTTGGATGTGTCTGTTGGCGCTCTAACTGCTGCAGCGATCACTCGCAAGGCCCACGTCCTCTGATCTCAAGTAGTTTTTCAGGGATACTCACACGTATTGGTATGTACTCAGGTGGATAAGGTCGTTTACTGCCTCGCTCTAGGGTAAAATATCCATTTTGTTGAGTTATAGCTTGAAATTATTAAACTTGAAACCCTGGTCACTGTTTGGCAACACAGTCAAGTTCTTCGCTGACTCCATGTAGCGTCATGTGGAGCCGTACAAGCAAATACCGTGAATGCAGTTTAAAAACTGTGAATGGAGAAGTTGCTGGAGGACATGGCAATGGGTCAGGAAAACCGCAGATCGTCTGTGAAGCTTCTCGTCGTATAATCTCCCGAGATGTGTTATACATGCATGTACTGATGAGTGGTTATGTGTATTGAATTACAGCAGCGGGGAATACCGAAAAAGACTCAGCGCCCCCGTGGTGAAAAGTTGAATCGCAAGTAACTTTTGTAGAAACTTAATCATACATAAAGCCACATTGGCCATTCACATTTGGTCTGTTCTCCGGCAATTAAAACTATAAGACACCCACGGAAAGAAGAACCTGCTTTACCATGACACTCGTCTGGTTGTGTCCTCACGTGGTTTAGTTGCAACATATAACGTCACACAAATGCACTGCAAAAACAAAGTCTTACCAAACATTTTACTCTTGTGTTTTGACTTAAAACACTCATTTTGATTACGTTCTTCTAAAAAAAAAGAATCTGCCATTGAATAGTTAATTTTGACTTATTTCTAGATTTGTCCATGGGGTCACCAAAATCAATTTACCCCATGGACAAATCTTGAAAAGTGAAAATGTTTTCTCATTCAGTTGCAGAATTTTACTTTTTTCTGAGAAAAACAAGGTTATAAAAGTAGGTGTTTTTAGTCTACCTACAACATTAAAATACCCCGTGAAATTAGGTTTTTACAGTGTGAGCCATTCACTGACACTCCCACACCACTGCTGAACCCTGCGAGAAAGGCCTCAAAGCCTCATTTATTTTGTATCAGCTGTAGACTGGGGCTGCTACTTTTACTACCACTACAGTCACAGTTATTCTGGCACTGCTGACATTAATGCTAATATGGATTTCAGCTAACCTACTTATTTTTTTTACCCCTCAGCCCTGACCAAGGGGCAGAGGAGTACAGTCGTCCCCTTTGCAGGTGGGCGGGGGGACGGGCGACGCCTTGGTGGGTAGGCATGCCTCGTTGACGTTTCGTACCCGCTTGACCTTTGACCTTGGCTCTGTGACCTTCACCTTTAATACTTTGTCCGGGCCATTGCTCTCTAACCTCTTGGGTTAGGAACTTGATTTTGCATGGACTTACATTGGTGGGTTGGCATGCCTCGTTGATGTTTCGTACCCGAATGACCTTTGACCTTGGCTCAGTGATCTTAACCTTTAAAACTTTGTCCGGGCCATTGCTCTCTAACCGCTTGGGTTAGAAACTTGATTTTGCGTATGTGGACTTGCCTTGGTGGCGTGCCTTGTGCAGGTTTTGTACCACAAAGACCTTTCGCTCTGGCTCAAACACCTTCACTTTTGATTCAATGTGTCGGAGCTGAGGGGAACCACATTTAATTTACACTATGATGATGTCAGCAAAAAAAGTAAGCATCAATCCCAATGAAAAGCAGCATCTGAGGAGTACAGCGAACAGTAACTATGGCCAGAGTTAAAGTAACAGTCACCCTTGGCAATGTTTTTGATTAAATACATGCAGAGGTTTACCTCCCTAAGCCTGTGGATTAATTTCAATGAATCACTCTTTGTAAAGAAAAAGTTTACTTTTTTCATGCTTGGAGTAAAATTGAAACCAAATGCTGATTGAGTCATGGCGCAACTTTTTGAGGTCTTGAATAGTTTTGCAAAATGATTTTTTCAGTGTTCTTAAATCCCAGTTACCAGCAGTCATTGTTACAACAGAATTAACATTATTTGGCGAGCTCATTCTTTATTTAATTCCTAATTAAAAATTGTACTTAGGTAAGAATTTTCAGTTAAAAACATAATGATTCCATATTTAATCTTACTCTTTCGCCAGTTCAGTGATATGCCGCTCTGAAACCACAAATCTCAAATTAACTTAAAGCTCTATCAGAAGTGCCAGTAATATTGTGTAATTACAGTGCTGTGAAAACGTATCCCCCTTCATCCATTTTCTATATTTATATTTGTATCACTAATTTGTTTCAGATGTTCATTCTAAATTTGATGATCGAAAATGCATTGTAAAGTTTGAAAAATGAAATTATTTTTTAAAAAGGAAAAGGTTACCCAACTTTATATCACCCATGTAAAAAAAGTGATTGCTTCCAGAAATTTAGTGGAGGAATTATACCTCCTCTTCTTGCAGATTTGTTTAAATCTAGCCACATTGGAGGCCGTTAGATTATTATCTAGGGGTGTCATGACACCACTTTTTCCATTTGCGATACTCATCAGAAGCTTGAGTAACTGCCTATACTGATACCAATCTGATTCCCCCAGTCTAACAATTACCGACTAATATAGCCATCGGGGGAGAAAAACAATCATGCTCTAACTGCAAAACAAATTTTCTAGTCCCATATAGAATAAATGTACCTGTATAGCCCACCACATGGCTCTGTGATACATTACTGCTGCTGCCTTTTGGTTTGTAAAACTTTCACACTGCCAGCGGCCCGCAGCATTATTCAAATGTTAAACGGAATACTGACATGTAACATGTAACATGTAAATGCCATTTTGTGCAAAATTTCAAACCTTAGCATTGAAGATATTTTATAATTCCAGCATCAACGTATTTAAGCAATCACATAAATATAATTTCTTGTAAAAAAAAAAAAAGAACTGGAATGAAATTTTAATAATGATGAATAACTTCATGCCAAAATAAATGGCATATGCAGCATAAAAAGTAGGCTACAGTGCTACACATGGAACACATAGAACATAAAATGAAACTTGCATGCTGAGACAGAGGGAAAGAGAAGATTAGGGGTTGAATTTAGGGGCTGAAAGGCCGGCATGTGTTAGCCTGTGGTGCCTATTAGCCAGACAACAGGTGCTCATAAAACGAATGGACTTCAGTGGAGTTTTCACTTTGCAGTTCACTCGTTATCTGAGGCAAGCATTGCCTGCAGTTTTTTTTTTTTTTAAGTTTTTTTTTTTCTGGGGAATTTTTCCTATATTTGACAGTTATACAGTGTAGAGAGACAGGAAAGTTGGGGAGAAGAATGGGGGAAGACATGCAGCAAATGACCTGAGCTGGAATCGAACCCAGGTCGCTGCCTGCAGTTTTTTAAACGTTCATCTGGGGTCTTCCGGAATGAGTTGGCGATGCGTTTTAGAGGGACTTTGGAAAGCTTGCCACTCTTGGGTAGAATCACCACTGATCTAAGTTCTGTTTATTTTGAGATGACGACTCTCACAGGTTCTTTGGAGCAAAAGCCCTAAGAAATGGTTTGGTACTGTTTCCGGACTGTTATATTTCAATATTCTCTCTTGTGGGATTTATGCTGATCGTGATATTCTGTGAGACCTTTCAGCCTACTCCACCAGGCAAAGGCCCTATAAGCAATATGTAGAATCAACAAGGTTGCTGGTTATAAAGACAGTGTGTTTCTAGAGTAATTTTGCCCAATTGTCAATTAAATTAGGTAAATCAGCAAGGTGTGTAACCAAAGATGCAAATGCATTTTCACGTAGGACTAGTCGTTGTTGGACAACTTTCATTCCTTCAACAAATTGAATGGTCACTTATAAACAATATTTTGTGTTATCTCTGGTTGTCTGTTTGTTATTTAAAATGTAGTTTGATCGTCTGAAACAAGTTAGGATGGGCAATGTACGAAGAAATATGCAAAATTAGAATAAGCTATGAAGGGGCAAGTACTTTTTCTTGGCATTGTATAAATGGCAGTCTGGCAGATGTTGTTTATTTGGGGTAAACAGAGCATTGCATTGTTGTAATTTTGTAATCAATAGCCTGGACTTAAAACCCTGTTCTTTTGCACGCAATTGGCCGCTTTCATGCTAGTTAGGCTCTTTGCTAGCACTGAAGAGGCTGTACCTTTGTTTGGCCGAACATGGTGGTCTTAGCTGTGCCACTGTACTCTGATTACAGCAACAGAGGAAAACATAGCTGTGAAGTTCAGACAGACTAAAGTAAAGGGAGCAATTGGGAATAGAATGAGACAGGACCACCCGCTGTTACAGGCCAGGCTGAAACTTTGAGGCCACAGGCATTATGGAGCTCTGTTCACTTGGGTTCATTGCATCATAGTATGAATGTTGTATATCCTTCTCACGCACATTTAAATGGGTGTTTTATTCTCTTGGAACGTGAACGTGGCTTTCTTTGAGGTCTATGTATTGTATTCAGACAAATTCCAAGCGATATCGGAGGAATAAGTGCACCTTAAATGTTAATAAACACTGAAGAAATACTTTTAACTATGGTCAATTCGGGGAAAAGAAATATGTCTTACGGCTGAACCAAGAGCTGTGTCTCAACACATTTACACTTTAAATTACAGTGTTTACCTGGCAGATAGAATTTCAGGCAGTTATTGACGCTGACAGGACTCGCATGATTTTAATGATGAAAATGAAATTATTTCTGTGTATGAAAAACAAAGATTGCTTTTGTGACCCTGAGAGCTGGGTATGAGCACCAGGACGTTTGACATCACTAAAATATTAGTGTAACAGTAAGAATAGTATCGTAGAGGGTCTTATAACAATGGTGCTATTCTGCGTCCAGGAAATTTTCTGCCACTGTTTGTTAGCAAAGTTTAATCTCTTTTCTTCATCTTTACTTGGACGTGTTTTCATTTGCAGACTTTAAAGAAATTTGCAATGACCTGCTTGGATGAAAAATTTAGTAAATAAAACTGTTCAGGGGTGCGTTTCCTAAAAGCATAGTTGCTAACTAAATTAGCAACTTACATAGTTCATCCCTTCGCAGTCAATGGTTCCAGCTATCTAAGTTAGCCTCTGTGATTTTGGGAAACGCACCCCTGTATAGGTATGGTTTTGTACTTAAAAATACTGTATGTCATTATTCATCATAATGTGTGGTGCGGAATTATTTTGTGCACTTGATGAAAATCAAGGAAAAGGAGTGCACTTTGTAAACAGTTCAGTTTATAATCCATATGTTAATGTCAATTGTATATGAAGACTAAGTCATTTTATTTCCATATATTCACCCACTGCGACAGCATTGGCTGGTTTTCTTTTTTCACTATGTAAGTCGGTCTGTGTTTGTCTGTGTGTGTGTGTCTGTGCGTGTGTGTATCAGTGTGTGTGTATGTGGGTGTGCGTCATCATGGCAAATTGTCATCCTATTGCAGCTTGAACTACCACAAAAGCGGTTTTGAGTACTTTGTCCGTCGTTAGTCTGCCTGTGTGTTGACGGATTTTGTCAGGGTAATAGCATCACAACCGTACAAGATTCTGTCACAGAACTTTACAGGTGTGTAGTTGATCAAAGTAAAGACCTAGTTTGAAAGTGGGTGTGGTCTGAGTAAGGGCACCAGAAGTAGGGGGGTTGGAGTAGCTCGTGTGATCTCATTGCAAGATGGCATCTAGTTATTTCCACTTGTCAGTGTTTTTCATTAAGTTGTCTTTTTTGAGAATTGTGAGATGTCAAAATTGGTGGCATTCATAGTATTACACTTAGTTTGAAAACTTGATGACAAAGAGGACAGCCTTGTTTTTTAATCTGTCTGTTTGCGTGTAAGATGGTCAGAGAGAACATTTCATGCCCAACTGTTCAAAATTGCTATCTCGGGGTTTGCAGTAATGGACAAACCACAGTTCAGATCTTCAGTCGGGTTTTCACTGAGACATAAGTCTGGAGGTTGAGCTGGCCTCGTACAGCATTGATGGTATATTCGGTTTTTGCTTGGCGTCATTGCTCTGTGTCAGGGGTAATGTTTTCTTTTAAAACAATTGAAGGATTTGCCATAAGGATTATTATCTGTTTAGTACATTAAATGTAGCCTTTCCCCCTCAGTTTTATCGTCGATGCCAATAACTTTACAAAGTCAGTTCTGATATTTGCGGCCACATGGATTCTATTACAGAGGCAGCTCGTGGACTCTAATTCAAGTAAATGCCTCCAGGCCTATTTGACTGTGCGTCTTTCTTCACAGCAGAACAATGATCCCAAACATGGCTTAAAGCGGTAAAGTAGTTTTCAAAGTCGCAACTGGGAAATTCTTGCCTGACCTAGCCATTCTTTCAATCTGAAATCAGTTGAACATGCATTTCACATGTAGAAGGTGCCAGATGGGCTTATTTGAGTATTTTTGAAACAGGATCTCCTGGGATTTTCACACGTAACAAACTTTTTAGTCCAGAGGTTCAGCAAGAACGGGGAACAAAGTTCTAGTGGAAACACCTGGTTCGAATCGACAGGTTACGATAACCCTGATGACTGCTTTTCAGATCTGTGGTGAGCACTAAAGCATCTTGGTCTGCACAAAACTCCGAAAAGTCTGGCGGATAGGCTGCAACAGCTCAAGGTTGCGTTCCATCCTTTCAGCCAAAAACAGAAATCTAATGTTACTGTGGGCACAAGCTCGACAGTTAAAGAATGGGAAAGCATAGCTTGGTTTGATGTATCTTGACTTCTGCTGCAATGCTCAGCTGCAGAATTTGGCATCTGCGGCATGAATCTATGGACCCCGCCGGCTTTGGGTTGGCCGTTATGGAGGGTGTTGGTGAAGTAATGCAATGGGGAAACTTGGGATGTTGTGAGCCCCTTAATACCAGTCAATAATTGTTTGAATTTCACAGCCCATTTGAATATTATTGCTGACCACCTGCATCCCTTCACAGCCACAAATTGTGCGTCCCCTAATGACCTCCTAACGTGATAATGCACCTTGTCACAAAGCAAAATTTGTCACTGAGTTCATTGTACCATATGGTCTCCCCAGTTGCCAGATCTTGATCTTATAGAGCACTTTTAGGCTGTGGTATAACTGGAGATTCATAGCATGAAGAGCATGAAGTATGCTCTAGTTTTGTCGGCCGCAATACTGTAGGCGGAACATTTTTTGCTGTGATGTGTGTTATTCTTCCGTCAGTTTCACTGCTTTGGGAATCCTGATGGGATGCTGACAGTTTCACTGGTTGCATTTTGATTATTTATTAGATATGATGGGAACAAAATAATTATATCTCATTGCCTGTGAAGAGATGACGAGCTTCAATAATAAGGTTGTGGCTCATTCCACAAGATGAATCCTTTATATTTGCTTTTATAATCCTCAATCCTTCGAACTGCACTGACCGTAAAAAACAGTCATGTCTTTAAAGCTGGGTTATGTAATCTTTCAACAAGTTTGCACTGTCTCAGAGGTCCTAAATTATTTGGTTGCAGGTATAAGACTATTATAAAAGACTACACTGCCATTTTCAGTAGTGTTTTAGTGCTGCCAGTGTCACAATTAGAGCTCGGTAACCACCACCCAAGTCTGTCCTTTTAGTTGTTACTTGTACCTTCATTCCATGGCCTTGAGTCACTCCTTCTCTGGGCTGTTATGCGCTCACTAATCTGCAGTTTTGTATGATCTTTACAGTGTTTCGTGTTTAATCCCTGAAAAATGTGGACCTTGGGGGTACTGGTTGAAAAATCCCATAAGGTTCGCTGTGACTCAAAGGGATTGTTGTGACAGCTCATGCCTAATTTAGTAGTAGTTAGGTCTCAAAGGGCACTCTTATGTTGATAGATATTTGGGATTTTTCTGCTGCCTTTGAATGCAATATTTTTCTTTTTTTCTGACCTGTTGATACAGAACACTGACTACCGAGTTTTTAGTCATGTCAGGAGTGCAGAATACTGGGGCTGTCGGATAGCTCACTTGGTAAAGCATCGCCTCGTGAAGCGGAAGTGACTATCACGTTGCGGGTTTGAGCCCCGCTTCGTACCAGCCGGCAATGGCCGGCAGCCTTTTCAGAATAGCGCACAATTGGCTATAGTACTACAGGGTTGCAAATTGGGAAGGGACTGTCGGGAAGGGAATGTAATAGTTGCCTTGTTCATTGCTCAAGCGCCTCCTGTTGGCCAGACGGGCGCTCGTCAGGAAGATTCTAAGCCTGTTCATGTCCGGGTATCCTCCGCCCTCGTTCTGAACTTGCGAAGATTCAATCAATGAGTGTGTAAGAAGCGGTGGCTGACAGGCATGTGCTTCGGAGGAGAGCCGTGAACTGTCCTCACTCTCCTGAGTTGGCAACAAGGGGTTGCATATGAGCAAGCCTCGTACATAGTTCACTAATTGGGCATTCCAGATTCGGGTGGGATGAGAGATGCCAAATTTTTTAATAAAAGAAAGAAAAAAAGAAAAGCAGGAGTGCAGAATACTCAGCATTCCTTTGTCCTATGGATGTTCACTCATTTTCTTTAGAATAACGACGCTATGGAGATGACATCTTCCCATAACTGTGGATGATTTTACATGTGATCTTCCCAGGCCTGCCGTACCATGAGAGGGGCTTTATAAAAATATTTTTTCCTTCTGTTAACTGGCACCCAGGAAAGCAAACTGCCATGAATTACTCAGACAAATGGCTACAGAGATTACCCAGATGGTGCGGAGGCATTTTCGGTGTCGTGGGTTTCTAAATAAATAGGACGCAGATGTGCATTCTGATTTCTGACCGTAAAATTAGAATCTTCTTCATGTTAATTTAGACTTATGATTCAGAGTTGTTTATAGAGTGATCTGAAAATTACCCCTTTTTTGAAAAGCTGTGCTTACAACTTTATAACTTTTGAGAAATTAACTCCTGATTTTTTTTGCACTATACACTTTTGGTCAGGCAGAATATTCACATTGAGAATGAAATTGCTATTTATTACATGAACTTTTTTTTCAAGTTTTTATTACTGCCATTATAGTAAAATATTGCTCAGTTGTCACAAGCGCATTCAGCTGGAAGTCAGTATTTGAATATATCACATCAATTCATTTAAACAAATATGCTGGTGTTGACTGTCGAACAATTGTTGTCACTGAGGATAGAAGGAATTTGGATCTCCTGTGTCTAACAAAGAACCCATTGTTCTGCGTATTTTGTATGTGTTTGTCTCAGTGAAGAGATGGAATGTACTGGAGGTGCGAGAGGTATAATATGGGAAAAGCAATGATCTGTTGTTTAAAAATGTCCAAGCCATCCTTAATAGATGAAAAGGCAAGGCTTTGCGAGCCACACGACTGGAAATGCTGTCTACTTTTATCCCCAAATAACTACTTCTATCTCTGCAAAGCTAACACGGCTTACAACTGATGCTGTAGTCATTACCTGGCAGTCAAACCAAGCTTTATTCCTCTAATGCGTCTATTTTCTTTTTTATTAAGAGTCTTTTTGTGAGTATATTTTCATGCATGTTGTCCCTAGTTAACCCTTTTCAATCCTATTGAAGGTCAAGTAGCTATTTTGTCACATTGACTGTGCGAGTCATAGCTTTCCAATCATTAATTATGTTTAAAAGTGCTCTAAAGACTGTGGGGTGTTACTCTCACCCTCCTAAAGCCGTATCTAACAAGTACTTTTTTTAATGTGGACAGCATGTCGCCAATTAAGGCTGCAACAGCTGCTGCCTGGCTCGTTAGTTCCTTACAGGGAAAT
The DNA here is from genome assembly GCA_029721435.1 of Gymnothorax reevesii. NCBI lineage: Eukaryota > Metazoa > Chordata > Actinopteri > Anguilliformes > Muraenidae > Gymnothorax > Gymnothorax reevesii. The sequence goes on from CM056592.1 coordinate 11,003,851, forward strand.
TCAACACATGCGATTGTATTGCCAGATTGAATTAGAGGCATGTGGTAAATGTGTCCCCATATACTTTTGAAAAACAAGCTAAACCCAAGTCAAGGATGCAGAGAAAATGCTGTGCCATGTTTCCCACGGTCCAGATGATGTTTAGAGACGACTTTCTGCTCTCAAAACAGTTATGATTTAAGGGGGTAATGAAAGGGAAACGTTTAATGTGGTTATAATCCTCAGCTATATTCCTGGCACTGAAGGACACTCCAGTTTTCATCTGAAATGATTGCCAACGGAGATTGTTTCGGACTGAACCAGCTGCGATGCCAGTCAGAGATGAATTCTGTGTTCTCTTTTGTCCTACAAAGTATATGTTCCCTAAAGTCGCAGTGTGAGGCAAATTGACTTGTGTAGTTGAAGTTGAATCATTGAGTTTCCAAAGGGCCCAACTGCAATGAATTAGAGGTCTGCATATCTTATAACAAAAAGGGGAACTTTCTTGTAATTTTAGCCAAAAGTATCCCAATGGCGCTCTCTTGTAAAAAAAATAAATTAAAAATATATGGGTAATAACATATCGGCAAGAAAAAAAAAAAAAATTTTCCCCTTTCTTGAAAAAGAGTGTTCTTTGGAGTTGGGCCCTTTGGAAACTCAAGAATTCAGTTGTATTGGGATCATGTTGATGGTATTTTCTTTTTTTCTGGAATGGAAAGATCTTCTCATAGTCGGACGGAAGCCAGGAACACTGCCATGGAGATCATTCAATAGATGCTGATAGAATCATAGCATCTGTTTGTATAATCCTGTTATTGTTCATACAGATATCAGGCCTTATGTGACCGTGCATGACATCGGAAAGCAGCAGGTGGTCGCTGTTATTGGAATAATGCGCTGCAAAGGATAGCTAATCGTTTTCAAGAGAACGTCAACAAAAGAGCTCTTAATAATATCTCTAACTGTTTTTTCCACAAGTCTCTTTGTTTTTGTTATTGGTATCTACTGGTCTGTTGTTGTTATGAAAAAAAAACTCTGTTATTGTCATCTGCAATTATCTGTTATTGCCATTACAGTGTAAAACTCCTATGATTCACTAGTCTTGGAATCAGTTGAAGAGATAAGCCAGCGTTAGCTCACTGTGAGCTTACTGAAACAAAACAATGGTGCCTTTTCAGTTTTCCATAAGCCTTGGGATTAGGGTATTTTCAGCCATTTGGGGTGTTTGTTTTCATTTGTAAAGATAAATGAGGATGACTTCTAAATTTGATAATGATTTGAGCTGTGTTTATATAAGCCTCTCATATTGCTGGCTTTGAATGCCAAGAGATTGTCGAGATGGACAAGTTGGTTCTGATGCGTCTTTGCATCGCCGAAAGTGTGGAATGTTCCTAAATTGTCCAACTGCAATTTTCAGAGTATATTTTGCCTTTTACAGTGCTCTTCAGAATTATTGGCGCTCTTTATTAAAAATGAGCAGAATGAGATGCAAAAATCCTTATGATCCTTTATCCTCATGATCTTTCATTCAACATATTCATAAAAATCTAACCTTTATTTGAAACAAGGTAATTAAAAGAAACATTTAATTCTCATCATAAAATTCTTTTTTTTTTTTTTTCCAAAAAGATTTTTACCAAAATTTTTGGCACACCTTTAATTGATATGTTGTGCAGCCTGCCCTTTGGCTGAAAATCATGCATGAAGAGACTGTTGAACACTTGGCATATGATCTTAGACAACTCCTCCATAAGGAATCTCCAAATCCTGCAGATTCTGAGCTCGGCGCTTGTGGACTCTCCTTGTCGGTTCATACCAATTTCTATGCGTTTTAGGTCAGTGGACTGTGATGGCCATGGCAGAACATTTATTTTGCAGTTGGTGAATCACTTTAGTATAGATTTTGAGGCCCTCTTCTGCTCATCGTCCTGCTGGAAGGACAATCCATGGCTCATTTTAAGGTTCCTGGCAGAGGCTGTCAGGTTTTCATTTAATATCTGCTGGTATTGGAAGGAGTCCAAGGTTCTATGCATCTTAACAAGCTGTCCAGTGCCTTAGGAAGAAAATTATTCCCATAACATCTAAGATCCACCACCATTCTTCATAGTGGATATGAGATTCTTTTTTGAATGGATAGATTTCACTGTGCACCAAACCCTCCTTTGATGCTTGTTGCTGAAAAGCTCTATTTTGGTCTTTTCTGGCCGTATAGGGGCCGTATGGTCCCTTTGAAAGTCCTAGTCATGTCCGGCAAACTGTAGGGCGCATTTGTTCGCTGTTGATTGACTTTTTTCTGGCAACCCTCCCAAACAACTTGTGCTGTTGCAGGTGGTGCTTGATGGTGGCTGTGGAAATTTTCTGACCATATGACTCAACTAACCTTAGCAATTCTGTGATCCTTCGGAACTCTTTTGCCAGCTGAACCGTCCTCCTCAGGTAGCATGGAGTCAATGTACATAACCATCCTCATCAATGCTGATTCTTAACATTTGCTTTCACTTTAAACTTCTTAATTGTTTTCCCAGTAGTGGAAATTAGGATTTTTTTCAACTGTTCAGAGATTTTCCTGTTTCCATTTCCTGATTTGCACTGCTCAACAACTTCTCGCCGCTCGTCGTCACAGTGTTCTCGGATCTTCCTTTCAGCGATGAATGACTGAAGGAATTTGGCCTGTGTTGCGTCATATTTATATCCCTGTGAAACAGGGAGTCATAGTTGTTTACTCAAGAGTTCGTAATCTAATCGGTGAACTTCAAAATGTAAAATATAGCTGGAAATATATTTCCGGTAGATTTTACTCATAATATTTTTGTAGGGGAAACTTTCCTATTTCAGAGATTTTCCTATTTCCATTTCCTGATTTGCTCTGCTCAACAACTTTTCGCCGCTCGTCGTCACAGTGTTCTCGGATCTTCCTTTCAGCGATGAATGACTGAAGGAATTTTGCCTGTGTTGTGTCATGTTTATATCCCTGTGAAACAGGGAGTCATAGTTGTTTAATCAAGAGTTCGTAATCTAATCGGTGTACTTCAAAATGTAAAATATAGCTGGTAATATATTTCCGGTGGATTTTACTCATAGTATTTTTCTAGGTGTGCCAAATATTGTGGCAGCCATGTTTTGGGGAAAAACAGTAGTTCAATGTCAACATTATTTTTCTTTTCAATAATGCATCAATTGATGGTAAGATTTTTGTGAATACTTTCAAAAATTCTGACCAAAAGAATAAAGAGAAAAGTTGTTTTTCGCAGCCTGTTTTTCCTCATATTCACTAAGGGTGCCAGTAATTCTGGTGGTGGTGGTGGGGGGGGGCCCTGTAACTGAGGCAACTTGAAGACTAACTGTGTATAAGCAGTATATAAAATCCACCTTGTGCTGTTTTCTCACGTCAAGTCTGTTATGTCTTCGGGAGCAAGTATTAAAGTCGACAGACATCCGTGCATCCATTTCAAAAATCTACCTGGGAAAGGGACATGCATTTGCATCGTGATTCATGTTCATATTCAAGGTGACGACGCAGTGCAATTAAAAGCTGGGCCGGCAGACAGCACACCACACCAATAGTAATTATGGCAGCCGAAAGATGTCACTGGGGAATGCAGCCATGATGAATACCATTGACTTGGCTCTCTTCTGCCTTGGTTACCTGAACACAGTTGAATCTAAACTTGCGGCCACAAAACCTTGGAAAAAGCACAGAGAATCAGCCCTGCTGCTTCGGTTTCTTGTTTCTGTTCTTGCTACTTTTGTTTAATAGCAGAACTGAGTCAAATGGACCTGTTACACAAATACTTTGATCTGAAAGTCCTGGCTCTCCACCGAGCCAACAAACTTAACCAGCAATCAGTCTGACGTCAAACAAAGTCTGTCAAAACAAGAGCTAATCTTCTGATATGTTACGGGAAATGCAGATTGCTTACCAGACGCAGTCTCCACAAAAGATGTACAACCACTGTGAGAAATCGACTTTGTTGGATCATCAAAAAGGAAGCGGGGAATCACTACTAATGCTTTAATATAGGATGTGGTTGTGGATTAAGAACCGCTCTTGGGAGAAACAGCCTATTACTTTATTTCATTCTTGAAATTAAGTTGTTTTTATTCCATTTAATGTCATGGTCACGATCCAACTCCCATTTTATACCTGGCATTTTCATGCCTGAGTACACAAAATACTGCATTAATCTACTGAGGCCTGTTTAAACAAAGGAAGCAGACGCCCTCTTATTCATGTTTCCTGCTTCCAAAATACATTTTATTTCCTTCCATCAGTTATTTTAAGATGCAACGTAAAAAATATGACTATTTTTTATGAAAGATGATGTCGTTTGGGTTTGCAGTATACTGGTATTGGGTTATGGATATGACTCAGTACAGCAATGTCACCATATCTTGGATCAATTCATTGCAAACACAAGGGTTTCGGTGAATTGCGAAGTCTGCTGGAAATAGAATATCTGTTACCTTGGCAGATTTTATGGCTTCACAAATTGCTGTCAACACATTTGTGCCAAAATGGATTAGGTTATGCAGACTGCTTGATTCATTTTTGGGACTGTTAAGTTTGAGATGTTTTGGTCTTCAATAAACTCAGACCAGATTCAAATTGAATAGCTGATGCAATGTGCTATTCTGGTGGCATTATAAAGCTTGACGAAGCACTGACACAATAAATTGTTTATTCACTCTGGCATCTAAATACAAGCTGTTTTCGGTTAGGCTGTTGGTTATTAAGGCATTGCAATGGCACTTAGTGACGCAAGGAACATGGTGAGTGAGGTTCAGCACTCATCAAATAAAAATGCGTCTCCAATGAATGTTGTAACTGGTCTAGTTGTTTGTTACAATTAACCCTTCAGGAAAGCCATTGCTCTGTGTTGCGCAGTAGTCAACACAAAGCTGTGGTAAATGTGTGGTGCGATAGTCAAGTTTCTTCAGGTTCAATTTATGGGTAGAATGCTACCATTGTACTCCTGAGCACAATACTAATTAGATTTTCTTCAGTATGTGTATATCCAGAAGCATAAACTGATGTAAACTGGATGTAAAAATAAATAAAAAGGACTAGTTTGGGGCAGAGTTGTCTCTCTGTTGAATGTGCATTCATCTGAAGACTGCATTCACCTGAACTGAAGTATTCATACAAATAATCAAACTCGTTAGACGGTAGACCAAGCTGGTTTACTGAATGGAAAATTTCAAAGTAGAAACTTTTCCCAAATTAATTTTCCCTATGAGAAGATTACACACGTGGCCTCCTGAAAATATTGTTTGCATCGCACTTTAGGAGAGACTATAGGTCACCAGTTCAATAAAAACACTAAAATATGAATTGAATGGCTAGATCCCCTCTAGCACTGGAGAAAATCTTACAGGTCCCTCAGAATTGCCTACTGTGGTTGTAGAGGATTTCATTGTGTTACACAAGTATAAAATGGGCGTTGGCCCTATTATATTGTTTAGCTAAATCATTAAGTGTGTATGTCCAAAGTTGATACAGTCAAATAAAATGACTTTGCCTTTAGATTTGTTGGAAAATGAAAAATTATTTTATTTGCAAAATAATCCATTATCTTAAATTATCTTTTTCTTTCTGTTGCGAGTATTTCATCAGATTTCAATTTCACGCAAGCTTTCCCAACATCATGTCCCGTGTTTTAGTAGGCCATGTCGCTCTGTCCAGTAGGTGGCAGCAGAGCTGAGTTCCTTGATTCTACGTTTAGCATGTAATAATTCAATCTGAGAGTCGCTGATACATTCAAACAAACTGAGCCCTGGAATTTAGTTTTATGACTAAAAACAAATGTGGCGTTGCTTTCTTTGGCTCTCTTCCTTTGTCTGTTTATCTTTAAGAACATCCAAATTGATAATGGGATAAACTTGAAGTGTGATCATGGGTGCCAGACTTGTCTCACCTTCCAGTGCCAGACGAACGGCAGAAAACAAAGGCACTATTATCTGAAAGCATGGCATCCATTTGTTGGGAGCCTGTGTACTTTGCCCGGTAGGTTGTGTGAAAGAGAGCAGGGTGTGAGTGTTCAAACTAGACAAAGGTCAACGGAGGTGCACCGTGCGATGATTACGATCAAAAATAACACTAATAATGCTTCGGTAATGGGCGCGCTCTGACGTTCCGCTCACTCGGAAGTGCACGCGTGCTCACGAAGACTTTGAGAATGTGGGTGAAAGTTAGTGTGTATATTTAAACACGCGGTGCTGTGCTGTATTTAGGTGAGAAATTTAGTTGTCTGACCTCAACACAGGCTTAATTTAGAAAAGACTGACTCAGCATTGCGAATTAGGGACAGGGGCCTCTGAAACGTGCACAGGAGTGACCAAACAACAAGTAGAGTCTTGTAACCAGCTAGCCTGCTACGGCCGGTGCAGCCTCTCGCAGGTGAGTGTTAATGCCTGGCAGTGTGTGCGTGCAGTCTGTGTGTGTGGGTGTGTGTGTGTGTGTGTACATACTTGACCTGCGGAGTATAAGCTGTCATTGGCATCATTTGTTTCACTTTTGGCTGCCAATTCAAACAAGGCCATTTAGCAAAGGGAAACTGTCGGAAGATTATGATCATTGGTAGCTTTTATAATCTCCTGTTGGCCCTGAGTTCATTAATTCATTGTTGACCATTTTCTGTTTGGCATCTCTCTGCTGGTATTATTTTTTGTGAATCAGGGCTTTTCCAGATTCAGTTGCGGTTGGGGGGTGTAATGTGATGCTGGTTGGTGAAATCATCATTATTGCTGTAAGGGATTATCTTTCTTTTTTTTTTACTTACTCATTGATGAGAGCAACATTAATATATTAATATATTACATAGTAAAATTTTCCTTCCTTTAGTAAAGTTGAATTGACTGATGCCAAATTAACTCATATATAGTTTGGACCACCCCTGGGGGAAAGTTACATCCGCTGTTAAATCGTTTGGCATTTTTCTTGGAGGCACATTATAGACGCTTTACTCATGATGTCACTCTTTTATGTTGGGGTCTCCTCCTTGCAGCATCAGTTATATGGCCAGATTTCATTTCCGAAGATAAATAATTCCCAAAGCAAGTTCCTATTATGGCTGGCTACATTTGTGACGGCATCTAACATTAGAGCATTCCCCATGTGGTAAAATTAATAGGCTAATTAAAAGACCTGCATGCCCATCACTGTCATCATACTTGCATCACCGTAAATAGGCATGGTGAGGTCAGTTCAGCAGTGGTCAGCCCAGAATGGTGCTGATAGTCAATGAGTAAAATATGCCTAAAACTTTGTCGTCAAACCATGTCAAGTAAAATTATGCATTGATTCTTCATCTTAAATCAAATGTAGTTTTATCTAGGTTGAATACATGAGTGTATTCTCCTTAATTTGATAGAAAAACTTGGGAGTTTCTCAATTATCTGCCTAAGGCAGGGGTGTCAAACTGACCCGTAAACGGGCCAAGAGGCTGCTGGTTTTCACTCCAACAATGCAGAAGCGCACCTGATACAACTAATCAGTTGTACAGGCCTAGATCAGTTGATTAAATCAGTGCTTTCAGGTGAGCTTCTGCTTGGTAGGATTGAAGACCTGCAGCCTCTTGTTCCGTTTACGGGTCAGTTTAACACCCCTGGCCTACGGGGAGTTGAGAGTTATGGTGCTATGGACGCCATATTGCTTTCCTCAACTTCTGCCTCAGTCAACCATCCAAATTCCTTTATGAATTTGCTATACTTGCAGCCCAGCCCAAGAGTCAAACTATATTAAACTTATTAAGATTATAATCGGGTGTTTTCGCGTGTAATCCTGTGTCTTCAGGTTTGCGATGAAGAACATTCTGCGGTACATTTTTGTGTAATGCTAATAATTTACCCTTTGCACAACCTTTGAACATATTGGAACAAAAATACCGAAGATATTTCACAAAAAAATTGAAATTTATGTAATAACTGAAATGAACATCCATTATTTATTATCCTATTATCCTACAGTACTAGTTTGTGATTGAATAGTTTATTTGTTGAGAGAAGGCAAAAATAAAAGGCAAAAAATAATACGCCATGAAATGCTACTCAGGGAGTGGAGCCATCAACACTTTCTGCAAGAACACTCCCACAGGATTAACTCTGAGCAGTGACCTCTCAGTTCTGCATCGTAACAGCCCTGCCCAGGGTTACAGGGTGTTAGAACGCTGTATTCGTACACTGCCTTGTAAAGTCATCTTGCTGACTGGCTGTTTTGAAAGTTTGACTCCAGATTATGGGCTGGGGACACACCCTTGAGAAGAGTAACCCGGAGAAAAGTTGTGATTTCCTCTTCTACCACCAGGCAGGCACTTGGTTCTGCCTCCTGGACACATACTTAAATGGTGAAATGGCTTTGGAGGAGATGTAATTCAAGTGTTTTGCTAAAATTCAGTCTTTTTTGCTCAGATACTAGTAAATTTGTGTTTTGCGAGTAGATGCATCTATGTACCGACGTTTGTGGCTCTTGTTCAAATGTGATCTGCATTATGTGTGCATATGTGTGTCTGTCTATCTGTGTCTGTGTGTGTATTAGAGAGAGTTTTTATTTTTTGTGTTGGAGAGAGAGAGAGAGAGAGAGAGAGAGTGAAGAGTATAGGTGCTCTGGTCCAGCCGTGGTTGTGTGAGGACGCAGGGGAGAGACTGGTGTGTGTGTGTGTGTGTGTGTGTGTGTGTGGGTCTTGTTTGCATTGCGTGTGTTCTGAACACTGGCCCTCTCTTCCTCTCTGGACAAACAGCACCACACACAACTCTTCGCTTCCTGCTCTAGCTTTCCTTTTCCCTAACAACCGTCTTTCCCTTTGTAATGGGGCGGGGGTTGTCTTCTCAATGTTTGTGTTACGACTGCCAGAAAATTGTCACAGACAGGCATAGAGAATGGTATTGAAACCACTGACACCTCTGAATATGAAATCACTTGATATTGTTTCACAAATAATTAATATTTGACTAATGATTTAAAATACATGACCACCTGTAAGTACAATACGAGTGTAACTTGCTCATTTCCAAATTACCCGTCTTCCTGGCCTTGTTTAGTCGTCAATGAATGTTTTACTCATCCTTTGTTTCAGCAAAATCTTTATATAAATCATGATGTAGTATATATATCATGATAATTTGGATAATCCAACCATTTTGTTCTATGTTTGGAGATAATTAAATGACAAAAAGCCTTTTGAGCAAGGAGCGCAGCAGTTTTGCGCTATTAGAAAACCACAGTTCCAAGTATTCACTTTACGATGGTAGATTTTTGAATAGAATCGTATGCTCGGCTGTGCTAAAATAAAATGCTGCAAACAAATGTAACTTTTCCCCCTCAACTCTAAATATCTGTCTGTTTACCTCACTGATTTTCTTATAGATTAAATGGAGGAAAATAGAAACGTTTTGTTTTACAGCTTGTTAACGGCTCAAAACATTAATGCAGATCATGAGGGAGTTTCTGGAGAGGATTTGACTGAATTGAATCCTGTTGAGTGGCTGTGGAACCTTTTAGATTGTTACGTTTATGAAGTACGACCATCTTTAAGGGTACACATATGAGAAATAATGCATTCAAATCCATTGTGAAGGATACCTTAGTAAAATTAACATCCCAATTGCAAAACATTTGAAAAGCAGCAATTACTCTCTCTGGGATACTTTAATCAGATATAACCAAAATAGATTAAAAAATATTTTTCGATAAAATACCTTAAGTACATTTTGGTGCTTGTTTCATACAACATGCCTTTGTACAATTACTGATATTTCACGGAGTAGCTTGAAATGCCTACATGACAAGTGATTCCTTAAGAGTAGCTGCATATTCCATGACAAAATAAAGTGTTAACTTGGATATTTTCTCATGGAAGTTTTCCTTCCACTTACTGGAAAAGATTTGTCTTTTTATATGACACCATCTGGTACCAGCGGGTGTGTTTTATAAGTGTCTGTCAACTATTCATTCCCTCCAATTAACTTAATTTCCCGGGTGTTCAATTCTGTCGTATTTTGGAATTGGCATTCACATTTAGCTCGGCTGAAAGTTCTGTTTTACTCGGATACACTTCATTTTGTGGAACTTGATCCTGTTCCAGCTTCATTTCCATGGTGACTTACTGACTTTAACCCTTTGAGTGCTGTGGGAATTTCTAAACCTGTCTTCACTTTTCCTGGTCTTGAATGGCTGCACTTAATTTTCCTTGGCAGCTATGTGAATGAATGACCCTCAATTACAGAGTCATTTTTATTTTGAAAGACGTTCGATTCATTCGTTCTTCATTAGCACCTGACCACTGGCAGGAGATGCATCTTCTTAAAGCACTCCACAAAGAAAACTCTTAATTTATCCACAAGTAACTGTATTTGCCTGATCTTGGTTGTATTACTTCACAAAAATGACAATTTAGGCCCATTTTGAATTATAGGTCATGTTTATAAAGAAAACCAGAGGCCCGGTCAAAATAATGACATGATCCCACAACTTGATATCTGGTCTGACTTACAGAAGTACTTGAATGCTGATTTTCTGGTCTTGATTGTTCCTTTGCAATGGGAAACCACATTTCAGTTTGGCAAGAGAACTGAGAACTTCATACATACCGCACAACTTTTGTTGACACTTCCAGCTTATGTCAACTATGTTGAAAATATCTCCAGCCTTTAAAACACCATTTTCGAGGGCTGTAATGGCAGGAAGAGAAGGGGTTAATCTTGTGCTCTCTGCTACTCGACTTTATAATAGTCAGTCTATTTGCAGTGCCCCAACCTTTGAATGAGACGAGAGCTATTAACTTTTTTTTTCATTTTAAGGCCGCAATGTTAATTTTTCACAATGGCTGCGCTCTTTTCCACCGGAGCCTAAATTGTATGAATGAGAAACAAGATTTTAAGGACAGAGTTGACAGGATGCTAGGCTAATGTATATGTGTGTGTCTGTGTGTGTGCGTGTTCTGTTGCTTGGTTTGGCGCGGTGTGGGAGAAGTATGAATTGGCTTAATGAATTCAAGAGCGCCTGGGGATGGGGGAGGGACGAACAGGCGGCAGGGATGGCTCCCCTCTGTGCGACCAGGAGGCCCTTTGCTGTAGCACTGAGCATCGAAAATCTGTCCCTACATCACTGCCTGACGCAACCCAGAGCTCCTTTTAGCTAACCGACAATTGCAGTTATACTTTTTAGCTTTCTCTGCCTTGTTTTTCTTCTGCAATATACGGTGCGCTATGCTTTTTAAAATCACATTTACATAAGTAAGGCAGAGAGACTGCCGCCAGGTTTATTTGAATCAGTCAGTCTAAAGGAGTAATTTATGCCTTACCTGCTGAAGCGTAAAGCTGCTATTCAAGAATCTTACTTTAGAGCTGCCTTCTCCCGGCAGCGCTCTCTAGAGAGCAAAAATAGTCTTCTGAAATAATTGGATTGGCACTATGTTCACGATAATACCCCCTCTATTCTGTGACCTGGTCCTGAGGGAGGGACGAAAAAGCATTCTTGTATACAAACAACCTCTCTTTCACTCTCTCCGCGTCACCCGCATGAAGATTTGACGTCTGAACCTTTCATTTTATCTGGAGAGTTACGAGCTTCTGTCGTTTTCCTTGGTCACTCCACCCACTGCTTTTTTTCTTGTCCACGGTCCGTAGCGTCCCCCCTGAATAAATGTTGACAAAGGTTTGACATCACTACTCTGCGTCTGGGCTAGCTCCTTCCTAATGAATTACGAGTGAGATGGAAATTAGCCGGGCATTAAAGCGACTCAGACAGGGCCTTGTGTTTGTTTTCAGGGTATAAATTCAGAATGAGATAAGGCGTCGTCGTAATAACATAATTGAGGGCCCGAGTGTGTTTTTTCTTGATAGTTTTGTGCATAGCTGTAGTTATTTGGCTTGTGAATTGGCGGGCCTATCATGCAGCACTTTGTATTTGGAGGATATATGACATGTGTGACGTAATTAGTCCACTGTATTATGCGCACTCAGAGGTCACCATATGAAAAGCATGTTAAAAGTATGAGTGCGTACTTCTTTCAGTTGATTTTGGTGCACACTGACTGAAGAACAGTGCTGGATGGGAATGCAGACAGACTGTGATCAGTTGTCCCAGCACTTTTGTTTTTTTGAGGTAGATTAAGATGGATCTCCGTCTCTAGAACCCTTCCCCCAGTGCAAACTAAGCAATAGATGTACACAGACCACACTTCAACACATAGTGGCCAGTTCAGTCTCAATCAAAGGAGAAGTTTTGCACATTTAACTGATCTCCAGTCCTCCAAATTGAAACTGTATTAGTTTGAGACTTAGGCAATTTAGGTAATGTTTATTGCATTTTTTTTTCCCTTTATAGCTATTTTGGATAATGTAGATATCAATTACACACTCATGCCCGGACACACACTCTGTATGTCACAGTCAGATTGTGAAACCAGTTTAGCGTTACACCATTTTGTGAGGTGACTGAAATTTTCTAGTCATTTCATGAAATGATTGGTTTCCCAATCTGACTGTAGCATATGTTGGTTAAGCCTGTGATCGTATAGAACACATTTTGGTTGCATTTGTGAAAGCGCTGAAAAGTCAGGAGTCCTGGTCCTTTTGGGAACAGAAATTCGAACAGGGTGACGATGGTTTTACACAAACAGGAAGTACAAGCCCTACAGTGGAGGAAACACTTCACTTGTGCTAACTTATCTGTGTGCTGGTGTCAGAAACCGCTCCTCCCGCTGTGGCAGAACTGGCTGATATCCTGTGTAGTTTAAGGGCCGTGCGCCAGCTCATGCAGTTTCTCCGCTGCCGGATTCTCCACAGCTAAATTAAGGTAAGCGTCAGTGTATTAAACCCTGGAGTTCTTGGGATTCTTATGTAATGGCTGTGGTCGTTTTTCTCTCGGTAAACTTAGTATGCTGGTTGAGCAGCGATAAGTAGTCTGTGTCTGAGTATTATGGTTAGGTGAGTGCTCTGTCTCTCTCCTGTGTTATAAGTTACATGCGTACAGTCTAGGCGTATGCTTTAGTTTGCCCTGAATGAAAGTCTGATCCAACTCCCTGGTCAAGTCCTTGCTCAGTGGAGACATTACAACTCTACACTATTCTCAGTTGGGCATCAGTGCATGGACTCTCTCTGTAGGAGTGCTGAAATGTTGTGCTGCTGATGGGTATTGCAATTACATCTCTATTCCATGTTATCTCTAGGACATCCTCTGGGGCAATGGTTTGGGGGGTGGGGGGGGTGGCTATCCATTTTAATGCATTCTGCTTGATGCTATTTATGGCAAATTACTTACCATTTCTGCTTTCCCTGGTTGATCTGACATGTACTTAGGAAGGGGTTGGGGTCGGGGGGGGGGGATTCGATCCATATTTATTCCTAATAAATATAGGTAATATGTTTTCACCACCGCTTCTTTGTTTGTTCGTTCATCAGTTAGCGGGATATTTCCAAAAAGTTATGGATGGATGTCAATGAAATTTTTTTTTGCGTTGACTGATACTGTTCTAAGGAGGAAGTGAAGATCTGACTCATGATCTTGATCCAGGGTCCAAAGGAATGTTTATGCGCTTAAAGACAGCGCTGTTGGGCACTGGTGTTGATCACAAATAGTCACTCCGACCATTAACACCTACATCAGCCGTCAGGCTACTTGTTTGTAGAAATGCTAAATGCTAGGATAAATCCGAAGCCGACTTCCTCTACTGACGAAATTTCAAACTGCAGCGGTAAAGCCCTCTTGGAGTGCCTTCTAGTTATTAGTTGTACTTGCAAGCACAAGTCAAAAACAGTAGTATTTCTGGTGGAAGTAGCTAGTGCATTTTTTCTTAGTAAAGACCGAACTCAGATGATAAATGTGACCCAGAGGCCAAAAAAGCACACAAGGTTGAAGTATGTTCTGTTTGGATAAACACACTGTCAAGGAAACTGAACAGAGGCAATGTCTACCACATACTGTTCCGTCCACGTTTCTTGATAATGCGCCATGATAATATCATATTTGGGAATTGGGTGGGAAACTCATTGGTGAATCAAAAAATCCTAACAATATTTAAATGCCAGTAAAACAGTTTCAGTGTAATCTTCAGTTCACTATAACATTTGTTGTTGCAGTACCCCTTTAATATTTACTTCTCCAGCTGAATTCAACGTGACCAGGCCCTCTTGGTAATGACACACAGTTATCACACAGCTTCTATTTCAGTTTGCTTTGTTACTGTAATATAACTTACTGTTGCTAGTTTAATAGCGTTATAGCACATAACTGCTTTGGCAGTAATTGCAGAATAAATACACAGCAATACAAAATATGCATTTAAGGAGTTTAGGCAAAGCTTACAGTGTCGTATCATTTCACTATCGACAGAATCGATTGTCGAATTGCCGGAGGCGTGTTGCAACACTGCTGGCATTTATCGGGGATGTGAGATTACATGTGAGGCAATGTTTGTAATCACAGCGACTTAAATTTGTTTTGTTTAATTGCTGCCGGCAACAGACCATCCGCTGCTTCAGTGGCTGGTTTAGGTATTGGCAGAGACGGTGTGTGAGAGCAGGAGAGAGGAGGCCAAGGCAGGGGAGGCTGGGTCAGTGCGCTCTGCCGGATTAGCACAAGCTTCTTGGCAATCTGCATTTGAATGGCTGAGTGCAGCCTGAGCCGTTGGGCTCGCTCCCTCGCTCTGACACACTGGAGGCTGAGGGAGGGGTGGGACGGAGGGAGGGAGAGAGTGAAAGAGAGAGAGAGAGACTGTTACAGGAACACATTGGCGACAGCGCTTCTTGCTTCCTCAGCTGAGAAATAATTGTAAGGTTTGAAGGCAACAGAAATACGGGCAGGTGCGGTACCAACCTCACTGCAGTTGCCTGGGTCCCTGCTTGGAGGCAGAGCGATTGGATTATCGGAGCATCCAGGGGACGGCGCACAGAGTCTTGTGAATGAGAGAAGGTAGGAATCTCTGCTCTGCTGTTTGAATGAGGGCCTGTTCACTGTGCTATTCCTCCTAACAATGGGGTTGGCCAGGAATGGCCTCCTTCATTAGCAACTGGGGTTGAGGCTGGGCGCTGTGTGAATGTTTTGCGCGAGTCGTGCCCCTGTTCGGGACATAGAGGCAGTTCTGATGTGTTTGAATCCGTATGGCAGTCGGAACTCCCACATTTTATATCATGTGGCTGTGCATGGCTGTTGTGCTCTGGAGGCCTCGATGGGAAAAAAACAGCTCTCGTCAGCAGTTGAAGACAATTATTGTGTACTTCAGACAGTAGTCCCAGTTCAGTGTAATGCAAAATTAAATATAGAAACTACATTAGCAGTCTTCACTAGTGAAATCAATCGTGAAACAAGCCAAAATTAGGAAGCCAAAGTCCGGCATCTCTCTGGTGAAATTGATGTAATTCATTGGGAAACATTACTGTATTAGTGGAATGGCACTGCAGTAGAACGAAAGGATTTTATTGCAGATTGCAGATTGAAAAAAAGTATTTTATGAGGGAAGCTTGTATGACAAATAATTTTCCAGGTTTGGTTTACTGACATTTGAAATTGCATTAAAGATTATCAAGGTACCATTCAATAATATCACAATTGATATGAATTGACTAGTTCCTTTTAAAGTTTGTGATGTACTCCTAGTGAGGAAGTTAGATGATTGCTTAATTTTCAAGGAAATACAGATGAGTGAAATCATAAAAAGCTTGTCTGTGGTCCAGTTATTGATCGACAGTATTGATGGGGATTAAAATAAAATTGATAGCACCAGACTTGCTCATCTCAGGAAAGTCCTTATTTGCATTAATGCTATGCCAATCAATACTGGTGCTGTGGAGCGCAGACCTATTTACTTGCTGCAGATTGAGATGGTTAAGATGTCGCTCTTGGGATGTGGAAGAGATGGGCTGGGTTTGGAAGCTATGTAAAGTCTGCTCTCCGTCCTGCATCCTGGCCTAGTCACCACCAGGCCAACAGCGACTGCCTTGTTTTCATGGGTGGATCTCGGCTACCGAATGCATTTAATACCCTGGGGCTGTGTCACTGCATTTGCCTGTGTCTAAATTAGAGAGCTTATTGGTGCCATAGTTCTGCTGAGGTCACTGTGCTGTGGTCTACATACGGTTCATTATGTAATGAGTGGAAAGTGAGTCACGGTAATTGATAAAAAATCACCTTGTGTACTCCTGGGTAAAAACAATGGGCTGTGCCAAATTGTCTTTTAGTGGTCTTAACAACCAGTCAGTGGTCTGGAAATTAGCAAGAATCTAACAAAGAAACAAAGTCACTCATTATGGGATATCTCTTCCCTCTGATTTATTTTTTGTGTTTAAGCCGTGAGGGTAAACTACTGGGCAGTGTGTTTACCAAGTTGAAAAATAACATCTGATCGTTCCTCTTTAGAAAACAACTTTTATATTGCGGGAAACGAGGCTTTCTGCATTATTTTCCTGGACTCCAAAGCTTTATTCTGCTTTTTTCAGTGAGGCAGGAAGAAACTCAGCTTCACAGTGAAGCAGTTTCCAGCTTTTTACCTTACAGTTAACTGCAGCAAAAGTTGAAAAGTAAATGGTGAAACAAGCAGTCTTGACCTGCAGTTAATTAATGTGTATGGCTTGGATGATCCTGCCACAAAGAGAATCATGTTGGATGATGTTGCCGAAGTCATATTTTATGATCGAGAACACATTGCCTGGCCAAAAAAGTCACTGTTTGGATTTAAATAAACATACTTAACAGCCTATGATTGAATCATTATTTCAGAGGCTAATGTATTTCAACTGGCAACAGTTCTTTTTACCCTGACAGAAGCTGTGTAGCTTTAGATTTCTTAAACAACCGTGTCAGAAGTCGTATCTCATTGTAGTGGAAAAGATGTTGCTTTGTTTCAAGAGGGGTAGATTGTTGGCCAGCATCAAGCAAAGAAAACCACTGAGGAGTTTGCTGAAATCACTGAAATTGGGTTAAGAACAGTCCAACACAGTTATAAAACCCAGGTGGATAGAGGTGAACTGTCATCATCGCACTGCCTAACAAAAACAAAAAATGTACACGCTAATATTTTGTTGGGGTGCATTTAGCTTTGATTACAGTGCGCATTCACTGTGGCATTGTTTCAACAATCTTGTGCAATATTATGACATTAATCTTAGATGATCCTTGCATTATTTATTTATTTTCGCTGACATCTAATGCTGATGACAGGAGGGTCAAACAACTCCATGAAGTCTTTACCAGTACATCCTGAAGTCTTTCAGCTGGTTTAGGTCAGGATTCTGTGGAGACCAATTCATGTGAAAATATATTCGCTGAACGCCTCTTTCACAATGTTTGCCAGGTAAATCTGGGCATTGTCATCCTGGAATATGCCTATGCCGTCAGATATTAAAAATTCATTGATGGATAACCTGATCATTCACTTCGTTTAAGAAGTCTGCTGACTTTATTTTCTTTCTGTATAATATCGCTGAGCCTAGACTAGACCAAGTGAAGTTAATGCTAGATCATAACTCTGCCTCCTGAGGCTTGTACTGTGGGCACTGTACATGGGTGCGTTCCCCGAAATCACAGATGCTAACTTACATAGTTGGGCCCATTGACCATGAATGGACAAACTATGTAAGTTGCTAACTTAATTAGCAACTGCACATTTGGGAAACGCCCCCCATGACAGGTGCATTGCTTCATGGGCTTCTTTTAATATCTGACTAGCCCATCATTCTGGAATGGATAAATCTGGACTCATTAGATTACATGACCTTTTTCCATTACTCTGCAGATCAATCTTTATGCTCCTTAGCAAACAGAAGTTGTTTTTTTTCTAGTTTACCCTCACTAACAAATAGCTTTCTTGTGCCCTCGCAACTGTTTAGTCCCAATCCTGTAAGTTCTTGCTGCCTGCTCAGTATGGGAATGTTTTTACTTTCACAATTAAACATAGCCACATCCGCCAAGCTTTTTAGTGATCTCCGATCACAATCGTTCATAATTTGTTTTTTCTGACTCCTTTAATTCTGCACATTTGGTGGTTCACCACTATCCTTCCAGATTTTAATAATGGTTTTGACAGTTTTTAACCCAACTGCAGCGATTTTAGCAATCTCCTGAGTTGTTTTCATTGCTTGATGTAGGCCAGTAATTTGCCCCTCCTGAAACACAGTAACATCTTTTCCATGACCTTGGCATACATATTCTGACATAGTTGTTTCAGAAATGAGAGGTTACACACCGCATCAGTTTGGATTATAAGAATTGTGACCAGCTGAAACATATTCATCACCGTAATAATGATTCAATCATAAGCTCTTAAGTACTGGCTTAAATAAATGAACGGCAACTTATTTTTTTGTTCTGGTTGCATAGTCCTATTCAAAGGGCAGCGAGAACCGTCAGAATTCAGAGACAAGGCCTTCGCTGCAAACTACCTAATTATATTTCCTTGTTGGTATACATGTTTTTGTACTTACTGTCTTTGTCGCTGCAGCAAGCAGGCGAAGCTATAGAAAGAATATCCCATATTGCTTAGTATATCCAATTAAGCAGCTCATGCTAATTTTCCCAGATTGATGCTGCATTTTTTTTGTTCTTTACTGCCCGACTCTTTGATGAGACCATCATTGTCAGCACTATATTAACCTTCCTTTTGCCTCCCCGAAGAGCAGTATGAGCTCTAGCTCAGTGCTCTAGTCCAGTGCTCCAGAACTCATCCCATCAGGTCGAGCGTCCGTCTCAGCTGGGGCTCTACGCTTCTGCTTGTTTTAGAGCCTGACGAAAATCAAGACTAGTGATTCAGCATGTTTTGCTGCATCGTGGAGAGCAGAGCAGGCCTTGGCTTATTAAAAGGTCTTGTAGCATACTTTTCTGCTCGAGTCTACGATGCTGAAATGGCTTAATTGCCCTCCCGCAGTCCCGCTGTCGAAGTGAATTTCCTAGAGTTCATTAATAAGCGTATGAAGCTTTGAAAAACTGAATTGCTGACCTTGTAGGTCCTATTTTTCTCTTCCCATTTATCAATGGAAAATTGCGGTCTGTACAAATCGGCTGCATTTAGTTGCATAACCAAATGCTCAATGGGGGGGTTTTGTCAAAAAATAAGAAATCTCACAGGCCATAGAAGATTTAAATGGTGAATTTATTTCGTTCTGATACAACTGTCCTGGTTTTTGGATAATCCAGAGGCTGCCTAGTTGGTCGGAAGTGGGTGACTGGTCTTTCTTTAATTTATATTCTTTCCTGTGCATCAGTTGAGTTTGAATCCCCGCCCCCTTCTCTTTCTCTCACTCGCCCCTCCCCCCAAGCCAAACTCATCTAATCAACCCCCAACAGCCCCACTGCTGTGCTGGAGCTAGTTCTTTTTTTTCTCACAAAAACTATCATGAACAAAAAAGGCTCAAGGTCGCTCTCTGACAGGGAGTATGTTTTATGGATAGCCTTATTTTATTTTATTTAATGAAATCATCATTTAAAAACTGCATTTCGTGTTTACTCAGTTAATATTGGTCTATTATGAAAATAAATTTGATCTGAAGCATTTAAATGTGACACATGCTGAAATAGAGGAGATCAGGAAGGGGGTAATTACTTTTCTCACATCAGTGTATCAGGTCAGAGTGTATCAGGACTAGGGCAGGGTTGTGACTGCTACCTTAAAAAAGCTCAGACTTTGGCTAACCTGTGACTGTTCAATCACAATAACCACAAGCACTGCACATTTTGTATAAGCTGAAGTGACTTGGGGCCAGGAGTGGAGTTTTCATTGGGGAACTGAAAGTATTTTAACCGTAGTCATGCAGATTTACAGTATTAAATAGTCTCAATGTGGTAAAAGCTGAAACAGGTTGATGGATCATGTTGCAAGCAGAGAGACCTATGGCTATGGACAGATTGAGGGCTTTTAAGACATTACTGGCTTCAATGGCATAGGATACAGCCTATTTCTATTTAGGGAAAACTTTGAAAATGCACGTGGAACACTTTTCTGGAAGTGAATGAATCCCAGGACTGGGGAAAAAATATTTAGGCATTCAGGAGATGTTTTCAGTATAGTGTTGTGGAACAGTTGCCTCAGTGGAAGAAACATTACTAGTATTTGGTGAGTCGCAAGTTAGGACAGAAAGCACTTAAGTACGCACCGAGAGGAAACCAGGTCATGTGACACGTTCATAAACACTGAAAGCCTTTGAAGATAAGCGTTTATATGCAAAATAAAGGAAATTCTTGCTGCTTTGAAGTTTCCCTTCTGGCCTATGGCTGAATATGACAGGATGTTCATATCGTTTTCAGGACAGAATATCTGATGTTCGTTCTTCACCTTTCACCAGCTTTTTCGTGCCTTATTTATGGATGACGTGGATGGAATTTGAAAAAAAAAAATAGTTTAAGCTGTTAGAAAGGGGAAAGATATTCCGTAAACAGAATGACAGTTTGGCCCTGAATGGTCTTGGTCAGACATCCTGTTATCTCCAAGTATTAGGGAATTCCCTTTGGTAGTAAATGTCTTACTTTAACCATGCTGCCTTTGATGATTTCAGCCAGTTCTGTGCTGACCTCTGGGGGTCAGAGATTTGAGAACGCTCAAAGTCTTAAGTCATGTTCCTGGCAGATCCAGAACGATACATTGAAATAAGCAGAGGGCATTTTGCTCTCAGAAAGCAAAAACCATCTGATATCTTTCTGAGGTTCTGCCAGCAGTGTGCGTAATGCGGAATACACTATGTTCATGTGGAACAGTACTGCTTCTCTGCATATGTCCGAGATTATCGGCAAGCTTTGCACTGCTTGAGGGTGATCTCCAACCTCCGATCCCACCCTGTTATGTCAGCCTGATATATGACTGCTCGTTGAATTCGGTGGTAAAATAAGATTTCATTGGTGCTTCACCAGAATTCTAGAACAGCACAGCCTTCAGAGTGAGTGGGTAACTCTTCTGAGTTTCAAAAATGTTGCTTTGTATACGGAGTTCCATGCATGCACTTGGCCTATTTCACAAATATGCTTCTTCTACAAAATCGGCAATAATTAAACCTCAAGAGAGTAAAACATTATTCTTCACTCATGGAAATATAACAGAAAAATTTTAAAAGATTTTAATGGTTGATAATCAGCGGTGATTTTAGATGGTTACAGCATCAGGCTCCACTATTATTTTGCTGTCTTTTGGACCAAGAAATTGTGCAGTTAGGCGCGGGAATGGGAAACACCAGACGCGAGATGTAAATCCAAAATAAAGGTGCTTTATTAACCCTCTATTAACCAAACCCATTTCCAATTGTGTTAAAAATTATTTCCCTGTTAAAGAATGTTTATTTTGGGCCATTATTTGAAAAACAGTAGACAAAAAAATTGACACATTTGGCCCATCTTTCCAAATTGTAGCTAATCTGCTACATTGGGTAATAATGCTAATGAAAAAATGAAAGTGACGGACCATTCAAGTTATTCTCAAATGTTTCTTTGGTAATAAGAGACAAAACCAACAGGGTGTTCGAGCTGTTAACCCTTTTACTTCATGTAGCAGATATGCTATGCTGGTTAATAGAGGGTTAAATAACTCACAAAATAAACACGGCACGAGGGCCAACAAAAACCTTCACTCAAGGAGCCGAAAATTTGAACAGAAGTTACTAAATCGGGGAACGTAAGCGGGCACAAAGGCCAACAAAAAACTACATTCAAAGAGCTGATAAAAATGGAAGGAATAAGAAAACTAATAATAAAATGGCGAGGACTGGACACAAAGACTATGGCAAAGAACAAGAACTTGATAAGCACTGAACAACACGAGGGCGAAACAGGACTGTGGCGAAACAAGGATTCGTCTGTCAGATTGGTGCTCCACCTCAGAATATATGGGCTCGGGGGCGGGATCAGGGAAATAAGGAACAACTGGGCAAAACGAGAGGGGCGGGGCACGGAGGGATGAGACATGGGGCAAGCAGTAAGACTTAAGGAGCCCATTAAGAGAATGGGTGTGTTCAGCTTAAGAACCAATGTAAGATGCGGCAGAGGAGGACGGGTGAGACTGTTAACAGAAAAGCAAACGAGATCTAGAAAATAGCAAATGTGGGAAATCATGCCAATCGATACCCTATCTAAATGAGTAAGGATTAGTGTGTGTCTGTCTAAAGAAACACCTCCCGTGTGAGTTAGTAAATGATGGTAATGAGTAAAAACAATCAAGAGGCAATAAAGCTTAGAACAGCCCCGGATTCAGAGCAGCTGTGAAGGAAGTGGAAACACCAGCCAAACCAAAGCAATGAGAGGTGCAGCAGGCAGGAACAAAACATGGCACGGAATACGGACTGGAGGGGTGGATCCCAACTGGCAGACCGGACCGGAGGCAGAAAATAGAAAGACGCATGCGTAAACAAGGACACATTGAAGAGCTATGGGCATGGCCATGGCAGAAACACGGCAGGAACTAAAAACGCTCTAGACAGGCAGACAAACAGAGCAAAAACACAACATGTACCGATTCTGCAATTTTTGTGACTGATCTCGGCAGTCTACCATTGCTTATCGCCATCGCTATCTTTTCTGTCTTCATCCAAGTGCACATGTTGGGTGAGTGACCGTTAGACATAGAGATAGTTATAGATTTGTAAGAATGTTGCCCTGGAGATGATGTCCTGAATTATTGTTCACTTAATATTAAATTTTGTTGGGAGTACATTTGGTGAGTTTCTCTGGAATACCATGTATCCTCTGGTTGCACTACACTGGGCTCCATTAACTCCTAAATACATGCCTCATGAATGGAGAATTAAATTTCTATTAGTCTGGTAGGGCCACGCCTCTTATTGTGATCCCAGGCAACTATGATCAGTAAGCCTGCAGCAGTTGACATTAATGTTGATTCTTGCAATAACTCTTCATGTTATGTCATTTATGAAGTCATATGGCCTTTGTTTGCAGAGGAATTTAATCAAATTTTACCAGGAACTCTAGGATACAGTCGCTTCAGTCAGATTGCCTTAGATTGGTACATTTTGCTGGAAATTAAGGGGGATTTTTAAGAGGCCAGTAAGAATGGGTTGGTCGGAAATTTCATTGAGGGATTCTTGTGCTGTGTGACTGCATTTTTCTGTTTTTATTATTTATTATTTATTGTCCTCACTAAGAAGGAAGCAACAAAAAATGCTGGTTTGCTCTACCAAACAGTTAAGTAGAAATTTGAGTGGTCAGTTTCTGTAGATACAAAATGAGTTGTTTTTATTTGACAAATTTATTGACCAAATATATAGATTTGCATAGATTAAATGAAAGTTTCTGATTTATAAAACACAGTGTAGCTTCTTCTCTTCAATTTCAGATTTTATTTGTAACCTCTTGAAGTACATTTTGTATTAAAACAAACACTGAATGTGATGTTATGTTCTAAAACCTCAGCTCAGAAAAGGTTTGCATTGTATCGAAAATGCTCATTAAGGGCACTATTTATGCGGCTTTTGCAAGTAGAAACATATGTCTCGGTAATATTATGCACCGACATTATTATTATTATATTATTATATTATTATGTTTTGTCCATGGCATTCTCATTGCTTTCGCCCAGTTTGGCAGTTTTCTGCTTTAAAATAAAAGCATTTGCATCTTAAGGGGTTGGACAGGAGGTGTGTCAATGCATAAATCTGGCACTGGGCAGTTTTCATGTCACCTCATTTGCATTTCGGCTCACTTAAACCCTACAAAATGACTCATACGGCACTGCATCGAGAGCCGTCATTTATCTATACCTGATCTAACCACATGGGCTAATGATTACTTTTGCTGCTCTTTGTCAAGTGATGAAATGGTTTGTTTCATCCATGAATGTCAATTAAAGTGAGGGATGGGAATATTCACCAATTTGTGAGGATGTTTACTTGTTGATTTATTGAAGATCTACAGATGTACACATTTATTTGTTTGTTTGGTTTTTTTTTGGGGGGGGGGGGAGGGGGATTTTGTTTGCAAAATTCACTGGAGACTGATTTACTACTTTCAGGTCAAACTGTGAAACAAAGAATCTGAATAATTGCACTGGAGGAGCAGTTCTGCCTAACATCGACTGAATGGTCCAGCAGTCTGAGCAAACAAATAAGAAGTCTGGCAAAAGGTCATGTGTATGGTGCTGACTTATGCACAGGTCTTGCATAATGATGGGTGTATTTTCCTTTTGTAAGCAGCAACCATCCCCGAACAGCCATTATTTTCTGATTACAGCCCACGTAGTATTTTTTAAAAAATCCCAATAATTAACTGATTACACATTGCAGCAAAGCGTGTTTAATTACCTTTGTGAAATCTTTGAATCATGTTAATGCCTAACCACACAGTAGCCTATTATTCAGGCCAACATGTTACTGGAAATCATATTAGGTCTAACCCCAAAGAAAGGTAATTCTCAATGTTGTGCAATTGTTATGAATCACAGGCTATAGCCTGTAGTCCTCAGGTGTCTGGAGTGTAAAAATGGGCTGACACAGAGAAAAACTGTACCACCACCACATAGGTTACACAAAGCTGTGCCTCTAACATAATTAACACCAGCCTCACACAGATAAAACAAAGCGTTTTACTTAATCAGGTAAAATTTATCATTGAGCAGGACCTGTCGAAATATTTCAGCTCAGAGACACAACTGAAATTTAACACCAGAATCCCCGAAGTCCAAATGACGCCAAATACGACATCATTTTCTTGTACTGCTGTTGCTTTAGGTCTGATCATGAGAGGAATCAGAACTCATGTGCAGGCGAGAATCCAGTTCACACAGGTTTCACTGAAGAGCGCGGTCAGACAATCTTGTTCGCTATCACACGGGCAGAATGCAGTGCAGAGGGGCGTACCCTGAATTGTAATAGAGTTTAGTCCAATGATCAAAACCAGGAAGTTGGCACGCCAAAGCCAAATCACTAAAAATAATCAAAACCAACAAACTCAACAGGAAATCAAACATGGGTAGTCACCAGACACTAGGAACAGACTGAAATGGACAAAACAAGCCTTGACCTCAAGGAACTGAAAAATCAGAAAATGCTGTCCGGTAAGACTCTTTGAAAAGGCTTGAGGAACTCATGAATAATACAAGGCAGGAAGGGGAGGAAAATTGGGGGACAACCTTACAAACAATGAATAACGGACGATACACGTGATGGAATGAAAACAGAAAACACTTGGAAAGTGCAACATATATGGAGTGACTAGACTCAGACATAAAACTACTAAAATAAACAGTGAGACATGGAAAATAATATATTCATATTCAAACTACACAAAAACATAACAGATTCAGATCCTGACACCGGCCACTTTCAGTGAGAATTTAAGGAGGTAGATGTGCAACTCATTTATTTAAAAGAAATGGCCACATCCCTTGTTAAGTCATCACTGTGAAAAACAGAGCCTCATTATGACAGTGTCCAGAAGCCCTGTCAACTTCCCTGGGTTCAGAGGCCCCAGAATCGCACAGTGGAAATGTGTTGTGGTCAAATTAATAAATATTTTCTTATTTGTGTAAAATGGACGTCATGTGCACTGGATGAAAGAAAAGGACCATTCAGACTGTTACCAGCAACAAGTCCAAAAGCTATGCTCTAAAATATTATCGCGTTGGGTCAGTGCCCTTGGCAAGGGTGACACATCACAGAGGCAGGGCTGCATTAGGAGAGGGTGTGGGTGTGGGAATGGCCTACCTGCAGTCCTGACTTGTCTCCAATGGCAAACGTGTGGCGTAATTTGATTGGAAAAATGGGACAATGAATACTCCGTTCTGTTACTCACCTTCTTCTTTGCAAGAACAATGGGACAAAATTACACCTGTAAAGCTTAATTACTTGGTGTGTTCAGTCATTAAAAATTCTAAGTGTTGAGAAAAATAATTGGCAGAAAAGTTGTAAGTACTTTACGGTCTCAACTCATAGGGAACAATAAGGTCTGTTAATTAGGACAGGAGTTGTATCTGCACCAATGTTGTTTGGGAGGAAGCAAGTGCTTATCCCCGTTTGTTTTGCATCTGCCTTCTTTAATTCATTATTTTGTAAAAACTGTTTTATTCAGTTACTTTATTTATTTTGGCAATTGGCTTGACTTGTGGGTTGGGCTACAGCTAGCCTTAGGCTGTATTTGGTCCCATGACCTCAGTATTCTTTTGAGTGTGGTTGGAGATGAACCTCTAAAGGTGATATTATTTGGGCAGCCAAACAATGTTCAGGGTCTTTGGACTGAGCCTGGCAACTTTGCCTGTTTATTTAGTTTTGTACTATTTATTTTTGTCTTTTTTCTCCTAGTTTTGCGCTGTAAATATTTGCACTTTTTAAGGAATAAAGATTAAAAAAAAACTCTTGATTGAATCCATTAGACCTCTTCTTTCTACTTTGCCACTGGCTATTTTCTCATAATCAGCTTTATTTTTAGTTTAACCCTTTTGTGCATATATAGACGCCGGTGTCCATGAATTCCGAAATTTAATTCCTAAACAATTCGAGAATTGAATTTCCAAGTGTCTTGCTTCACTGGAATAATTTTCCAGAGTCTCTGTGACAGGAATACTGATTTATAAAACATGAATATGCTCATGCCTAACAGGAAAAATTGGCATTATTATATCCCCAAACGGCGCTTCGGGGATATTATGTTTTTGGTCCGACTGCCGCTGCCGCACCGCCCTACGTGTTAACGCGATAACTTCAGTAATATTTCAATTAGAAATTTCATGTTTTTCATATAAGTAAGTATCATAAAGAGGAAGAACTGATTCGATTTTGGACAATTCACAATAGCAAGATTGGCCACCAGGGGCCAAAAACTGAAAAATCACTGGTTTTATCATATCTCTGGAAATATTTGTCCATTTGACCTCAAATCAAGTGCAAATGAAAGATCATGACCTGAGGATGTGTCCTACGATGACATTATACCTGTTTGGTTCAAAATTTTGACACAAGGTGGAGCTTTGTCACATAAAAGTCACCATTTTTGCCATATCTTTGGAACCATTTGTCCGATTGACATGAAACTATGTGCAACTGCAAGGTCATGACCTCACAAGGTGTCAAATGATGACATCAAACCTGTATGGTTCAATATTTTGCCACCAGGTGGCGCTTTGTGATGGAAAATTACCATTTTGGCCATATCTTCAGAACCATCAGTTCGATTAACCTGAAATTAAGTTCAAATGAAAGTCTATTCAAGGACTATTCAAGGATTGGGGAATTGGAGGTTTGGGGGCGTTCAGGGATGTACCCCAAGCCGTCGCCTCCGACGGCATAAGCCTAGTTTTGTATTCTGCGCAAAGGGGCAAGCATACCTTCCCAACCTTTTTGGATTTGGGGTTGTCGATTAATTGATGGACATTATATGTTGTTTTTACACAGAAGATCTGTAGCGCTTACCTGATATGTCTCCTCCTACAGACGTGTCTCCAGGCCTAGAGCCTCGCGACCAGATGGCCGATATGGAGGTAGAGGCAGTGGAGCAGCTCCTGTGTGTCAGCGAGCCCATCGCCGATAGCGTCATTATAGGCCGCAGCCCCTTTGGCTACGTGGGCATAGAGGCCGTACTGGACCAAATGAGACGCAAGGCCATGAAGTCAGGTTTTGAGTTTAACATCATGGTTGTTGGTAAGTATCACAATGTACCAAATCCATTGGCAAAGTCCATCGGCAGCATGCATGTTTCTAATAAATCTAACCCATGACGGCTCATGTTTTATTTTAGTCAAGCTGATGTGAGGACCACAATGGAAAGATGATCAGAGTCACATTTTCACATTGTGAAGAAATGAGGAATTAAAAATTCAAAACAATCTTTGAAACAAAGCACTGAAAAAATATGCAAACAATATAAAATGTATAAAATATTATAATAATATATAATAAGGTTATATACAAAAATGATGAATTTGGACTCTGATCCTTTTTTTTGAGGTCTTCATATACAGTCCTGCCTAAAATTATTCATACCCCTACCGATTTTTGAGTTTTTTCAAGACATTTTTTGACAAATCAAATTTATTCTTGCACAAATGACACAGTAAGTTGACATCAGGCTGTAAGAACTACAGTAAACAATTTTTTAAGAAATACATTACTTTTTGGTATTTTATTTGACACATTTACAAAAAATGCCATGTCCAGAATTATTCATACCCTTTTCCCAGTAATTGATGGCAAAGCCTTTTTTCACGATTACAGCCTCCAAACGCTTCCTGAAGTTGATCACAAGGTTTCTACATGTCTCCACTGGGATTTTGGCCCACTCTTTTTTTGCAAACTTCTCCAGGTCCTTAAGGTTTGAGGGTTTCCTTGCCATGACCTTGGTCTTCAGTTCCCTCCACAGATTTCGGATAGCATTGAGGACGGAGCTCTAGCTTGGCCACTCCCAAACGTTCACTTTGTTGTCCACTAACTATTTCTTGACTGATTTGGCCATGTGTTTAGGATCATTATCCTTTTGGAAGATCAGTTCTTCCCCAAGATCAAGTTATTTGCCGGATTGCTTGATGTTTTTACTGAATATCTGGATATACTGGTACTGTTTCGTAGTGCCATAAACTTTAAGAAGGTTTCCAGGCCCATTCACTGAAAAGCAACCCCAGAGCACGATACTCCCGCCAGCATGTTTGACTGGTGGGACCGTGTTTTTCAGGTTGAACGCTTCACCTTTCTTACGCCTAACAAAGGCCTCATCTCTGTGCCCAAACAGCTGATCTTTGTTTCATCTGTCCATAACATTGACAGCCAGAAGCTTATATCTTCATCCAGGTGAGCTTTTGCAAAGGCTAGATGAGAGTTCTTGTGTGTCTGGGTTGGAGAAGTGTAAGTGGCGTAAAAAAGGTGAAGTCTTCAACCGAAAAACGCGGCCCCAAAAGTCAAACACGGTGGCGGGAGTATCATGCTCTGGGGTTGCTTTTCAGCGAATGGGCCTAGAAACCTGCTTAAAGTTTATGACACTATGAAACAGGACCAGTATATCCAGATCTTCAGTTAAAACATGAAGCAATCCGATGAAAAACTTGGTTGTGGGCAGGAATGGATCTTCCAACGGGATAATGATCCTAAACACACGGCCAAATCTGTCAAGAAATGGTAAAAGGACAACAAAGTGAAAGTTTTGGAGTGGCCGAGCCAGAGCTCCGACCTCTTAGCTATCCAGAATCTGTGGAAGGAACTGAAGACCAAGGTCATGTCAAGGAAACCCTAAACTTAGTTTGCAAAAAAAGACTGGGCCAAAATCCCCGTGGAGACGTGGAGAAACCTTGTGATCAACCACAGGAAGCGTTTGGAGGCTGTAATCGTGAATACAGCCAGCAATTACTGAGAAAAGGGTGTGAATAATTCTTGACATGGCATTTTTTGTAAATGTGTCAAATAAAATACCAAAAAGTTATGTATTTCTCAAAAAATTGTTAACTGTACCTCTTACAGCCTATTGTCAACAACTTTGGGCATGACTGTACATAGAGAAGAGTGCATTAAATATTCTGGGGAGGCACAAATAGTAGCATGAGAAAGAGGAAGTAATTTTAGTTATGTGGCCGTTCAGCATTAAGGATATTTTCTCTTGTTATCTCAAAACTAAATTGGCCAGGACCACACCAGACGAAGGGAAAGTTAGGCCATGTAGTTGAAGATATGCTTTGTACACTGACGGCTCTCTTGTTTTCACGAGCTAATCTTTGTAAACTTTACGGAAACGGGCCTGGGCATGCAATGTGGCAGTTGTGGTTTCTTGGGACTGTGGGAGATGCACAGGAACAGAAAGCGCCGTCTTCATTGAGAGACTTGAATTAGAGGTAGAGAAATTTGAATAGGAAGTGTGATTGGATGCCATGTATGCATTGCATTTGCGGAGCCTTCAATCACCAATTGCAGGATAATATTAGCTTGTGTGAGGAAGGTATTCATCTTGCGCAAAATTGCTATTTACAGAAAGCAATCTGCCTGCAATTACAAACAGAAAGGCTGCGTTATCAAACAATCTTTTGTCTTTGCAGTATTGTAGCACTGAACAGTATCATAGAGGAAGTGGGCTTAATGATAGCATTTCAATAACTCTTGCATTACAGGCATTGGCAAACTCAGTGGGATCCAGGAACATGTGTTGGCCAGGTTTGGTTGTAAAAAAAAAAAAAACTGTGGGAAATTTCTTATTGGGGAATGCCACATAGTGATCTCTAATAAAGGTGATTTAGGTCAGAACTACTTGGTTGCTGTGGCATTTTGCATTATAGCACGAATGTATCCGCTCTAACAGAAATTTGGATAGAAATTTTACATCAGTGTTAACAGACTTCAGTGTATGATCTCGTTCTCAAAATGAATGCTGTTACTAGACAGTCTTTTTTCTATGCTCTCTTTTCTATGCTTTAATAATCACTGTCACATTGATTATCATGGCTATGGAGCATGCATTTTTTCATATTTGAATTGTACACATTTATTGAAAACTAGAGCACTCAGCAACCGAGCACATGTATCCCCAAAGGCCCCCCAGTTGGGCCCAGATGGTCCCAGAGTACCCAAAATCAATAGGTGTCGTGAACTTACCATAATACATGTCCCTACAAAATTTGAAAAGAATCGGTGCACTTATGTGGGCTGTAGAGCATTCACAAGAAAATCTCTGCGGAGGCAGACGCGGCGGACGCGTGACGAGGCCAAATCCATGGTATCTTCCGACCTTCGTTCGGGGGATACAATAAATGAAAGGTATTCTTTCTGAATTATACCTAGTCAAGGCTAAATTGCAATGTTCATTCCCTCCTCTGTTGTTTGAACATAAAAAATCATCAACCATGGCGAATGGGCAGGGTTCGCATGACGAGTAAGGGAAGATGTTGGACACTAACGTTTACTCGTTATTGTGTCAAATTGGATGAATTTAACTTCCGAGTTCTACTGACACAGTGACCTGAATAAGAAAAAATATTTTATCTGAGCTTATCCTTGATTTCATGAGTTGGCACGCTTGACATGTTCAAAGAAACTTCAGGAAACTGACAAGATGTATCATGTCATCATGCTAGCACATAAGGGCATGTACTGCTCTACTTTAGGCAGATGCATTCACCTCCAAACCTTTAACTCTTGATAATGTGCGTCACAGCCCCGGTGCCTGCAGTATATTGAGTGTGCCACAGATTACGTGCATGCAATGAATAACTCAAGTTTGGGGAAAAGAAGATTTATATTTTCCTTCCTGTTTCAGATGGAATAAGAAAAAACAAGATTACTGACAGAAGCTGAAATTTTGAAATCACATATTAATGGAATGGGTTTACTGTGTTAAAGCTGTTCCGACAACAATGGGAAGCTTTTCCTGCGTGTTAATACTGGCTGCCTCAGGGAGACAAGATAACTTTCACTAGGACTAGAGTGAGACCAATTTTCAGCCCAGGAGTCTGTTGCCTCCGGTCAAATTTTGCAACTGATTTCAACACTGGCCCATTTTCCATTTTCTCTTATGGTAAATGGTTAATGGACTGCATTTATATAGCGCCTTCTAGTCACATGATATGACCCCAAAGCGCTTTACAACTTTATGCCTCACATTCACCCTGATGTGGGAGGCTGCCAAGCAAGGCGCCACCCTGCACATCAGGAGCAGTGCGGGGTTCTGTGTCTTGCTCAAGGACACTTATGAGATTTTTTTTTGTGTCTCATGCATTTTTATTCATGTACTTGAATTTAGATGTCATTTTTGCTCTCCTCCAGCTAGCTCACTGATCTTAAAACATGAATGTTTATATTTTCAGTGAATAAAGCCACTTTATTTCTCATTTTAACTCAATTCCATTTGCTTTGTTGTGTGTCCATTGGCTGCATTGAGTAGGGTACATCGCAGCATCGTCGCAGTTAAAATTGATGTGAAAACCATCAAATCTGTCGGCCACTTGTCGCGGTACAAGGCAAACATAAATATTTCATGTAAACAGAAGTGGACCTTCTCATACGCATGTACATTACTTGTGTTGGAAATCTTGCGTCAGCTGGGCCAGTTTATGACCAACTTCGTTACACCTGTTGTCAGTGAGTTTCATGGTTGGAATTTGTTGATCTAGCTAACTTGGATGTGGGGTCAGGCTTCTAGTTGAAGTACTTTTACAACAGAGATTCTCTGTACCTGTCACCATCCAAAAAAATCCTTGTCTCAGTCAGTTTGTGATTTGATAAGGGGCTGCTCTAATCTGCCGTTGCCTTGAATGTTTTTTGCACGGCTGCATTTTGGTGACAGATTGTCCCCGGTGAGGGTCTGATTTAGCAAGAGCAACATGGCCCACCGGGAACCTTCCCATTTCTCTCGATTATCCATTCAGCCTCTAACTTTCGCTGTTTCTTGGTGGACAGCTCTGGCTATCTGCCTCTCTGATTGGTCTCAACCACTGGGACCCACAACCAGTCACCGCATACCACAGACAGACTGTCTCTCTTTGCCGTGGTCTCTCCCAGGCTAGTGTCTGCTCCCAGAGAGAGGTGGTGGGGAGAGTTTGGTCAAATTTACTACCAGGCCGTACAGTGAAAATAAAGTTGGTCTTTGTTTGGTACGGAGAGGCTGTCCTTGAGCAGGGCCCAGTTGGTGTCCTAAGGTGACTGCTGGATTTATGAGGCATGTGAACTGACTGAAATCCCAGCAAAAGGCATTCAGAGTAACCCGGATCTTGGCCCTAGCTACTAATGCTACCATTGCTAATTTAATTAGTCTTTTTTTTTCTTTTATTTTGCTGGCTGTGTAATGTATCTGGTTGGCCAGTGCCGGTTATCGCATTTATAAAACCATTATGCCTTTCATTGACTGATCATTAAAATTTGGCAGTAATTGGCAGTATTAAGACAGTAAAAGCAATGAAATTTAAGTTGAAGATTTTTCCAAAATTTCACGGCTGCTTTATATTTTATCGCCTACTGTGCTTGGGCCGAATAAGTCAGTTCTGTGACTGTGCGATTGTGAAGCGCGTGGAACTCATCTGTGCTGAGAGATTCATGCAGAGAAACAGTCTGTTTTTGTGTCTACTGTACTTGAAAGCCTCACACAGCAGGCCCAGATTGTCCTCCATTTGTTGGCCAGGGAATCCAGTGCAACATGAGTCATGCTCTCCCAGAAACAAAAGAACAGAGCTTGTTTTCTTTGCAGGAGGCAGCGGAAAATATGGCTCATCAGTTCTGCGCTGCCACATCAAAATTTATGTTTGACTGTGGATGCTCCAAATGAACTTTCATTTCTTCTACGAAAAGAATCACGCTCTTCAATAAAGAGCGGGACGAGCCGCTATAAAGATAAGCGGAGTGCAATCCTGCACCAGACCCATGCAAACACGCGCCCTCACTGAGTGATCAATCACATGCTTATTTTCTGCACCAAACAGTGACGGGTTTTGGTCACCACGGAGGGGCAAGCTGCTCTGATTTATAGTTTTTTTTAATCCAGAAGGCAAAATTACGCTAAAACGGGGGAGAAAAATTCACTATTCCTGGAAGGTCTTTTTATTGTCAAGTGTCAGAAAGCTGGAGACCAAAGACTCTTCTCTGAGCTGTTAAAGCTGTCATATACCACTCATCCTCTCGAAGCCTGTAGCGATGATGGCGTCACTCTGGGCAGCAGGGGATCGTAACAGTGTCATCGTTTCATATCATGGGGTGAATAACAGCTTTTCTCTTTCTTCTGAAGATTGCCACTCCTTTACAGGATTTATGTATCACAGTGGTCATGCAACAGTTAGTGCATAAGACATAGTTAGGCCAATTAATGAATAAATGATCATTGCGTTGATGCAGTGTGTTTTCATAAGTACTCAAAGCGCTTTATAGGGATGTGGGGGAATCTCCACCACCACCAAAGAGTAGCACCCGCCATTTTGTGCCTGAATGCTCACAGCACATCATCTAAGGTCGAGAGCACATGTTTTCATAGCCAATTAAACTAGGGGATGATTATGTGGTTGGTTGAAAGAGCCAGGTTGATTTGCAACAGTGCCCCTTGGTGCATTTGAGTACTGTTTCACAATGGCTTTAATTGTCACGTGTACTTGAATGAATCAACTTGGAGTCAAATTTTAATTTTAATTTTCACCCACTATGGGTACTTCATATAGTATTGTCACATTATTTACATTTAATTTATCGCGGTTTGATGAGAATGCATTCACTCGTACTGCTTAGCATACTGTGGAGCTGGAGGGCAGTCATTTAAGTATGCTGATACTGTCCAGACTGGACAGATGCAACGTGCATTTTTCCTCTGAAGGGGTTTTTAGGGCTCTGCCATCTTATCTTGTGCTGAGTAATTCCAATCTCAAATTTGAGGACCACAGTGGGCTTAACCAGATGAGTGTATTTTACCTGCTGTTAGCACTGAGCTTGTTCATCAGTTACATTAAATTTTTATAGCTCTATTTATATACACTGTTCTGATTTTTTTATGCAAATTATAAATGCATTGCTTTTAAAAATTATTCAGCTCAAAATTTGGTTTGATAAGGAGCCTTTATGTCCCAAGGTTCCTGTTAATCCCTGGGAGCTGCACTGACTGCAGTCGATCTGAACTGATCCCCTGTGCCATGGGGGTTATTAGAGGGAGAAAGTGAGGAGGGCGGCAGGGTGGCACTGTATTCTCACAGCAGCAAGGTTGTGGGTTTGAATTCAGCCTGGGCCCTTTCTGTATGGAGTTCACTTGGTCTCCCCGTATTCACTGTAGGGTTTCTGCCGAGCTCCTAATTTTCTGCTGCCTAGAGTCCGAAGACGTGCATGTCAGGCAGACTGTAGGCTGTAATTGCCCATATGTGGAAGTGTGTAACTGAATGATGAACAATCCCTCTGATGGAGTGCTGTACTGTCCAGGTTATGTTGTGTGTGTCAACCTCTCACCCACTGAATGAAGTGCAGTCTGAGATTATCCCCTGACCAGGAATAAGCTGGTTATGTAATGGATGGACGGCTAGATAAAGCAAGATTGATCCTGTTCACAAGGAAATGATTACTCACTTTATCTTTGATTGCTATGGCTATCAGCAGTCATAAAGAGGAGATTAAAGGAAAGTGGTCAATTTAATGCCATATATGAATAAATAGCCGAACTAGAGAGTAATGATTTGTATTGCAAACATAAGGTTTTACAACTGCAGTATATCACCTGGTTATTGCAGGTCAACGGTTATAACTGTATGTTTTGTTACGTTGTTGTCATCGAAGTATTGTTCGCGTGAAATATTTAACTTCTGCATTTTGGAAGTATGTCCAGTTGTAATCTGTAGTGGTTTGTCATTTCCCATTTTTCCATTTCAAGCAGTTTGACAAGTAAAATGAGCATTACGTTAAATGTTTTGGAAAGCAATAATATGGGCTGGCAATCACTGATTATTACTTATGGATACATATTAGCATGGTGCAAAGCCCCCAGTATCACTGCATTTGTTGGAAAAAGAACCACAACTGGAATTTATTAAACTGACACCTCCCAACGTTGAACAGATATGCTGTGGTGAAACAGAGGAACGCCTGTTAAAATGCGGTCCTTTTTGGATGTTTGACTTCTCCTTTTATGGAAGCAAACCTCACTTTCCTGTTACGCTCCCTGTCACTATAATCGTTCTTGACATAAGTTCTTCAGAGGAGCATGGAACTTATTTAAATATACTTTTCTTGTGCCTCTTTTCTCAAAAATCCACTCATACAGAGAGAAACACTGAATGTGTATGATTATCTGGTTTAGGTCAAGAATTTCAAGCCCCCTGGCAGACCACGGATTACATGGAATCTCTGAGCCTGAGGTGTTTTTGATTGTTTTGTCAAGAGAGGTCTCAGTTAGTGGCATCTGGTGAGATCTAATGCCTGTGATAAACCTCCAGTTCCCCAAGGCTGGGCCATTGACCGAACGCCTATGACACATACGCCCTACCCTCCAATAATATCCCGTGTGCCGTGCCCTGACCCCATGAACTCTGAGTGCTTGACACATGATTATCATTTTGTCTTACTCAAGTGCTGTTGTTTAGTCTGCGTGGCTCAAACCTGACCAGAAGATGAAAAAGACTCAGTTGATATTCTTACTGAAATTATGTCCGGTTCAAACTGTCTCATTATTGACATAAATGTCATTTAGGGCCTGTGGTGAAAATAAATTGCAATCTGCTCAGTTGTTGCTCATGATAATGAATTCCTTTTTAACTCAGGTGAAGGAGGTCACTTGGTCTTCCCTGTCTTTGTTTCCTAAACTTGGCTTTTGAGCCAGAGGTCATCTATATGTCAACAACTTCGGGTCACAGACTAAACACTGATAAATAAATACAAGGTTGTAAAAGGTCAGTTTATTGTCTCTCACTGTTTATTCCTGGTATCTTTATATGAAACAGTTCCTCCCTTTGTTTTGTGTGAGCTTGTAGGACTGGCTATTCTGTTGGGAGATATTAAATGTACTTTATGACTTGCAATATGGTGGAATACTGTCTTAACTTTTCCAAATCGCAGCGACCCTCATTTTTTATTTTCGAAAATAGGACAAGCTGAAGTATCTAATGGGTGCTTTGGCTTTAATTGTCCCATGCCGTTTAAGCTGTTTAATTGGTGAAAACTCTGAGAGGGTGAAAAAAAAAAAAAACAGTGAAAAACTGGATAAATTCAGGATTTACCAAATTTAATATGCAGTTTTCCTGAATTATATGAGGGAACCAGTTAGAATTGCTCATAATTTTAAATGTACACATTGGATGGAACATTAGCTTGTGTTTGCATATTTTGACAAATGAGTACATTAGTAATGCACTCAGATAAAAATACCTACCTTACTTTACTCTTAATAATATGCCAATTTAGCTGTTGAAACTGCTTGTGTTATGTAATGTTGGGGGAAGGTTTCTCTGTCATGTTCATCTGGAGGCAAGTTACATCGGGTTAACTCACCTCAGTTATGCCAACGCTTGTGAAATGACCAGTTTGAAAATCACAGCGTTTGGCTGTATGTGAAGCAAATGCTTATCAGGTGGTGTGTGCATGACGCTTGGCTTTACTTGGAAGGGATACTGCAAATATGCTTGTGTATAAACCCCTCATCTTCTGTGCATAGAACCAGTATATTACTCAACAAGTTGTCGGCTACACTTTTCTCAGTTTTTCATCCCGAACAGAGGGATATGGTGTTTCAAGTGCCATAGGTGTTAGAAAGTGTTGAAGAAGTCATTGATTTGCGGTGTACCCTTTAATATTTATTTTCCTAATCAATGCATTCTTTGGAATAGGTTGAAGCGGTGTGCATATGCTAATAGCATTTGAATTCTATAAGGCATGTAAAGTGCCCCTCCATTT
Organism: Gymnothorax reevesii; assembly: GCA_029721435.1. NCBI lineage: Eukaryota > Metazoa > Chordata > Actinopteri > Anguilliformes > Muraenidae > Gymnothorax > Gymnothorax reevesii. The sequence continues at coordinate 11,041,057 of CM056592.1, forward strand.
GCAATGTTCACAGTCCTGAGAGCTGAAGAATGACCATTCAGACACTCATTAGCAGTTTTTCTTGAAGTACCGTTCCAATTTACGATACCATGGCACCCGGCAGGATGTTGCATTATATGAGTTAAACCAGCAGCGTCAGTGACAGGTCCTGTTCTAGCAGGGTAAGGGCTCTTTCTGACTTAAGTATATGCAGGATGGGCTGTAAAAGGGAGTGGATTAGGAGCATCCTGACTGCCTATTGAGCTCCTTTTGTACCTTGAGTATACAGAAAGCTGCATTTTGTAAATGGGAAATAAAGTAAACTTACTTTGGGTATAGACAGGAACCAAAGCACATGGAGTATGCTCACCTACACTATTATTAGGCTGGGATTGATCAGCCAACCTAGGAGGGTAGGACCTGTCTTGTGGCCTCCTGCCCCAAATGGCTTCGCCCATATATTTTTGTGTCAATAACCAGAGGTGGACATTCCAGGCGTCAGAAAGTCCCACCATGTTTTACTTCCACACATCAACTCAATCAACTGATTTTCTTGACTAGTCCAACCTCTGGTCTGAAGGGCTGTTTTATTTAGCAACTCCAGGAGGTTGGAACTGGATACTGGGGAGGACTTTTACTTTCTGAACCTGGATTGTCCACCTCTGTCAATAACTGATGATTAGTGTTATGCAATGCTATGTGGAAATGATTACACCTCGTCCTATTAAATACTGATCCTTCAGCCTTCTTTTTCAAAAACTTGCATGCCTATTTTTGAGATTTATTCTCTGATTTCCCCTGGCTAATGACTAATGGAATGCTATGGGTGGTGTTTAATAGTTTGAAATGTATCCTGTGCTTAATGACTTGTTTCCTATCAGGATTTTTTTGTGCTTTATTTTTAGCTTTCATGTGGCTTGATGAGTCAAAAGCTTAGTCGAGATCAGAGAGAGGTTTAAATGCAGTCATGTGGAAGTGCTTGCATGACTCAAAGTAGTGAACACCTGAAATGTGCATTAGCGTCCGTCCGGACAACTTCAGTTTGTCAAACAGATTGGAACATTGTCTGACTTTGTCCAGTGAGTGTTCCCATAGATGTGTTGTTGTACACATGAAAAATATGAAACTGTCTTGGCAACATCCTGTTCAATAACTGAATTCATATTTACTCTAAGTAAGCATTGCTGTACACACATTACGTATGTATATCATGAATGATCTTACTCATGAAGACCTCTAGCATCGAGCGACACCATAACTACTCATTCCAGTCGGAACCTTGCGGCAAGATTGAGATTGATTTGTGTTCAACTGCTCTGTTTTGCCCCGTAATGTTTGAAAGCAGTGTACTTGGCTTATAAATCAGATAGTGAAGGGGACACAAGCTGGCCCACATTTCTAGACTGTCAGTGTCATAAAGTGAACAACACTGCCTTTTTGTTCAGTGTAAATCCAACATAATTTGTCATTGCTCCTGATCATGTCACCGTGACCCTCTGGTCAGACGTGAACAGTTCTGCATTGTCCATATTTTTGTCACTGATTGTAGCATGGGCGTGATAATTTTATTCCACAGTAGATCCTCCCGGTGAACATGAGTCTCTGTGGTGATAAGCGAAAGGTCGTGACAGCAGACATATCGTCATCCTTGTTGAAAAGGTGCCATTAATTTCATATTCAAATACTTACATGCTGCAAATTGATGGATGTGGGCCTGGCTGTTTTGAAGAAGAACAGTGTCAGGAAATTAATTTGTGTTTAAGAGCGATGTAGGAAACCTCACCAAGATATGAAATAGCTTTGAGGCTGGAACTTACCACTTTTTATACAGTATCTGTTGTTGTAAGAGTTAAGCAGTCTTCTCTCGGTTTCTTTATTTCTTGGAAATAGTAATAACTCTTGCCTGGCTCTGCACATAATTAGCCAAACATTCACCATATAGAATGTTGTCTTCCGATGTTTATGGCAGCTTTTTCTTGCACCAGTCATCCTAAATTATGGGTTACCAAATTAGAAGTGCATCCACATGGTCTTTCTTTTTTCTTTGTCTATTTTAAAGGTTTCCTGACATAAAATGAGCTCGAAATTAACATTTAGAACTCCCTATAATAATTTTTTGTGATTAAAACAAAGATGCTAATGCTTTTCCGTCAAAATTTGTGGTTTTTATTTCGGACTGCCGAGGCTTTTCCAGCAGTTGATAGCCAGCGAACTTAAGTTTGGCATAACGTTAGATTATCATGAATTTTGATGATGAAATTATACATCAACCATTCAGTCCAGTGTTGAGAGAACTGCCAAGTTACACACTAAGTACCTACCTGTCAGTTTAACTAACCACATTACCCATTTAGCAAGCTAACGTTAGTTAGTGACAGTTGAGTGAATTTCCCTCTATCCAATCGCCCTGGCCTCGGTTCGGGCATTTAGCAAGCTTTATGAGTGGAGCGTTTTGCATGTATTCACGTCTTTGCATTAACTTTGAATGTAATCAGTTGTGCGAAAAATTCATTTCACGTCCGCTGTGAAAACAGCTTGATGCCACCTATTCTGGTAAATGTTCTGGCGAATAATCCTGAAGTTTAATGCCATAGGTGGTTAACTTTGATAAGTTAGCAGGCGAGGGTAACTGCCACAGCTGGAGAGTAACTGGATTATTGTATCCCCTGAACGAAGGTCGGAGGATACTATGGATTTGGCCTCGTCACGTGTTTGCCGCATCCGCGTCCGCAGAGATTTTATTGTGAACGCTCTACAGCCCACATAAGTGCACTGATTCTTTCCAAATATCGCAGGGACATGTATTATGGTAAGTTCACGACACCTATTGATTTTGGGTACTCTGGGACCATCTGGGCCCAACTGGGGGGCCTTCGGGGGATACATGTGCTTGGTTGCCGAGTGCTGTAGTTGACAGCTGCTGTCGCATTATTAGCCAGATGAACTTGGGAGGCTGTATTGTGGTGCCTGTTCGCCGGCTGTGCTGTAGGAGGTGGGCATCCGTGATCACTGTGAAACTAACGCTGGCTTATAGGCTTGTAATGTCATTCACAACGTGCAGGCAATAATTTTTATGAATCAGCGAGTTATCTTGATGCATTGTTGTACACTCGTCATTAGATTTATACGTATCCAGCCATCTAGCTACCTTTGCCTACATAACACGATTTCTTGAGTGTAACAATTAGGTAGATAGATAGATATCTTTATTGCAGGCTCATACACTAAACAAACACAATAGAAAATGTGTGAAAATAAGCGTGTAAAGGGACCGTGCAGAGATTGCGATGGCGGAGGTGCCTTCCTTGGGGACGTCATTGGTCATGTGACTGACGTCGAGAAGGCTCTCGGAAACTTCCAACTTTTTCGGGGGGCTGGGCGTAAGAGGGCATAAAATCACTTTTCTTCCTTGCAATTGCTGGATTTTTCAGCCATTTCAGAACTTTTGAGTGCATAGAGAGATAGAAATAACCATGTAGAACAAAATAAACCAACACTTTCAGGCATTTAGATCCATGTCAGGGAACCTTTAAATAATTTACAGAATTTAATCATTCATCTTCTTTGATAGCAGACACATTACCTGTGTAATCCTGAATATCTTCTAATAAGACTGCTTAGAACATTGTTTTGTATAGACTTAAAATGCTTGACTTTAAAAGTTATTGAAGCCAAAATAGAATGAACTCCAGGACAGAAAAAAAGTACTTATTGTTAACTGGATAAGTAGAGTCACCAAGAGGGTGCAGGTTGTTTACATTACAAGTGGAATCCATATTTGTATTTTAGGACTATTCATTTTCTTCCCAGCTGACTGTTCAAATATGCATTGCATGTCAATAATTTGTTTGATGAATGGCAAGAGAGGCTACATATCTGGCAAGATATCTGCAAAAAAGGTCTAACTTTAGTATAATTGCCCTGTTACAATAATGAGCTAATAAATAAAGGTATTTTTAATTTAACTCTTTCCTCTGCAGGTCAAAGTGGACTGGGAAAGTCGACACTTGTGAACACGTTATTCAAATCCAAAGTGAGCCGTAAATCTTGCACACCAAATTACGAGGAGAAGATTCCCAAGACTGTGAACCTGCAGTCTGTCAGCCATGGTAAGTGTATCTGCATTGTTGTCATTTTTTTAACCTATTTATGTTCAAAGGTGGTAGCACTGTGTGCTATGGGGAGCACTGCAAATTGCCCATTGGTGTGAGTATGTGAGTGAATGTTGTGTGAAAGTGTATACCCACTGATAGGTTTATAAACTGTCCAGGGTGTACTCCTGACTCTTGCTGTATCACTATTAAAGCAGCTTTCTACCTGTGCTTTTCTATCTGTTCCCAAACTCTGCCTGCCCTCCATGTCCCTAAAAAGAGTCAGCATAATAGATAATGAATCGCTGCAGAATGGTCTCTAGACTCCGCACAAAAAGTCACAATTCATTAGACACAGTCGTCCAGGGATATTTTATTAAGCTCGGTTGTTCATTGATACAAAAACATTTATGTAAGGTAAATTAGATCAGGTAAGTATGGCAAGGCCCCAATAAAAAGGGGTCGAATTTAATCTCTAACTTCTACTCCACTCTGCTTCCAGTTAACATACATAAAAAATAGGGCACCAGACTGTGTAACCCTTTAGACGAGTACAGATTTGAATGGTTTTCTCAGAGTACTTAACCTGGAGGTGCGGAATACTTTTCTTTGAGTCTGCTTTTAGAAGTGTAGAGCTTAAATAGCTTTCTGAGAACCCGCAGACTTGGAAGTGAAAAACAGGCTTGCTGCTCAAGCTAAGGATCCCACTTATGCTTCGGCACACCAGTCCTATAGTTATCATCTTGTTTGGTTTCAGCTTGTAAAGCCCAGTTTATTCCCCACCTTCAGATAGAGATCCGGAAGAAACTTCCCCCATTCTCTCTTTGTGCGATAAGGTGCCTTCTGACGGGTCACAGAACAGGCTTATCACTCCTGGTCTCTCCTGCAGACATTTTGACCGAGTTGTCAGGGGAAAATTCCTGTCTAAGATTGAAAAAAAAAAATCTGAAAAAGATGAACAAGAGATTCGTCTTATCGCTTTCCTTGGCTTTCGGCTCACTGGAGTAATGTCAACAGGAGGCAAAGGCCTTTAATCTAAGCAATCTACCTTACCTTTTTTAATTTTTTTTCCAGGGATTTATGCTGTCTCAAGTTTAAATATATTCTAAGATCATTCATCTAGACTTAAAAAAGCATGTTCTGTAGGTCTATGTTATCCCGTGAACGTAATAATTACTCGTAAATGCCTCCAGCTACGTTTTTACTTGCTACAGACGGTACCCACTGGAGAAAGATGTCTAACTTTAGAGTAATTGTGTGCGTTTCATCACAGAGGGCATAGTTTCTATGTGGTTAACACCTTGTGTAGTTCACACCCTCATAGAAGAATATCACCAACTGGGTTAGCTTGGGTAAGTTCCTCACCTTTTATGTTGTAATGTTATGTTCTAAACAGCACGTCCAGTACTTTCAGAGCCCTCTGAGAAAGAGCCTCAATTCTGTGCTTTGATTCCCGAGTCATCACCATGGTAAAACAATTATGAAAGCCACTTTTTCTCTCTTCAAGTCTTCTCCATATCTTGATTTCCACATTGCATTAAGCTTACACGCTCTACTGTTAGCAATAGGATTGGTTGTCTGTCCACCGCACCACAAAGTGATATTTTTTAATACAAGCTTACTTTTCAAATATGTTCATCAAAATGCTATTGAGTATGTACCCTCTCACCCCTGCTAAACATCTTTGTGATTCTGTAATAAAACTAAGCAATTTATGCAAGTATAAATCATGATGATGACCTGGAAGGAGAAAATCATTCAGACTTCCTTATTTTTGATTACTGTCTGATTTGCAGACATGGTTATTTTATTTTGTTCTTGTATTGTATATTCATGTACTCATACCTGAAGGCAGAATGAAATTTTATTTAATGTGTGATTTATATGTCACATGCCATCTATAAGGTTTTGTGCAGCTTTTAGCGTCGGATGGCTTGTTTCATGCATGCCATCACTATGAGAGGAAAACATAGTATTTGAACAGCCTAAAGGTGTTACCCTCTAGCTCTGAGGTTGAAGTGAGATGTTCTGACTTGATGTCAGTCAAAGAATTTCAAGTAAGAGACATGGCCCCTCACACAAATCAACAGCGTTTCTTTCATTTTCCGGAGAAAACCGATTGTAGCAAGCAATTAATCTTTTCACAGTGCCTTGTCTGAAGGGCTGCAGGCCCAAACATGGGATTTTGACATGCCCCTGCGGTTCAGTAGCTGGAATCTGATTTCTGAGTAACAACGCAAAGCAGTAGCATCAATTCTTTGGTCCATATCTGAAAGGCATCCGTCACTGAGCACCATTTTGTGATTCAAAGGATTCAGTGCAATGGCATGATGCTTATAAGAAATTTACTTGGATAGCGGCAACCCCAGACAAAACTATATTGACAGCACTAGTGTAATATATTATTATGTCTCTTTTGTTTTTTTTATCTGGAAAAATACTCTAAAAATAAATACACGCGACACGGACACTGCCTTATGTTTGGTCTTTGGCTCCCTAACTCTTTGAACTCTTTATCTTACTTTTGCAATTAGGTGTGGCGAAGTAGAGGTTTTGTCATGTGTACGCTGATAAAAAGGTCTGTTGGTCAAACAAATCTTTAACCATCCAACCATTTCCTAAGCTGCATATTCCTGGGCTGGCGCGTCGGAGGAAGGGGGGGTTGGGGGGGGGTTGGAGCCTGTTTTACCAGATGTTGTGGGAAAGGCAGGAAGCCACCTTTGATGGGTCGCCAATTCACTGCTGGGTGTATATTAGTTCAAACATTTTGTATGTGAGTATTATGCACATTTCAATTCATGCCATCTGCCAGAAATCTGCAGAAATTTCAGAATGAGGTTGTCTTAGTTTGTAATTTAGTTTAGTCAGGTATACGTAAGCCTGATTCTTGGACTTTCCGATCGCATTTCTGTCAGTCGCTCACCTTTGCAATGGCATGGCATGTCCTTTGAATGTTGTCATAATTTTACCTGTTGAATTAGTGGTGGACAAGATGTGTTGAAAGATAGAGGTGACAACGCACTCATAGCTCACTGTCTGCAACACGACACCACTGAGGTGTGGCCCCTTCCTCTGCATTCCGTGAGTGCCGTTCGGGTATTAAGGTAAATCCTATCCTTATCCTATTCTAACTGAGCCGTCAGAACACATCTCCAGGGCTACCAAACTCCTACTAAGAGGCAAACAATACAAGTTAGAGAACCGAGAGTCTGCTTTTCCTTTTAAACACAACCAAAGTACACAAGCAGATTTCCTGGCAAAGAAGTCCATTTCTGCCAGGATCGCTTTTGTCAAAATGAATACACGAGAGAGGATCAATGCTGTGAATGTGCAAACAGGCAATAATTATACACTTCTGTGAAAAATTATTTTCCCCCCTTCCTAATTTCCTTTGTTTTTGCTTATTGATTATATTTAAATGCTACAGCTCATCCAGTTAATTTGAATATTCGACAAAGACAGTGTGGGTAAATGCTAAATGCAGCTTTTAAATTATCATTTCATTTATTGAAGGTAAAAAGTTATTCTAAACCTTTATCACCAATGTGAGAAAAATAATTGGCCGCCTAAACCTAGCCTAACAACTGGTTCTGCCACCCTTGGCGGAAATAACTGCACAAGAAA